>OY821765.1:18794607-19994607 GCA_963682095.1 Potentilla sterilis | reverse complement strand
CAAGACCTTTTCCATCCAATATGGAGGAAAGTGTGTCGTAAATAAACTAGATACCACCAAATATTGTAATGTGTGTGTTGTGTTGTGATCCACTTGAGATTTATATGTTTGTGTCTCCACTTGGTCTCCCACTTTTTACTCTTGAAACTTGGAAATCAAAACATACCGGCCTATTAGGTAGAAATGGATTTCAGCATTGACCTTTCCTTGCCGGCAGACCTATGTGTTATTTCCAAGTGTTGCATGGCCGATAGGGTAAAACAGTATATGGGAGGAGAGAAGAGGCTCGAAAAACAGTCTTCTCTACACTCACCCCCACTCAAACTCTGATCGACATTTTATTTTCTTGCAAGTCCATATCTAGATTTGCTGCTCCGGCAACATCCCGGATGATTTGGGTTGGGGTGGGGGGCCTTGATTGAGTATGTTGATTCTGTTTAATTTCACTATTACCTTTAGCTTAATTTATCTCAATTTATTTTCCAAACTCATCTATCTTTATTCTCTGAGAAGATATATATGATATATAGCAAGTCAACTCGGTTACGTTAGCGGGTTAGTAACACAACCACCTAGTCAGTATATGGACCGAGGATTTATGAGGGTGTTCCAGTAAAGCCAAATCAATCTCTACATGAAACCACAAGAACCGAAAAATAATAAAATAATTTTTTTAGCTAATTTAACTACACTATTACTACAAAATAGAGTCTTTAGAGATTAATGTAAAATAAGAAATCTGATGGAGTTCAAGCGTACGTGGAAAATAGAGAAATATTGGCTTCTTTTTTCACTATAATGCATAAGTTATAAGGAACCTGTTAGATGAGTTGATCGAGTAATTTAAATACTTGGAATCACAAAGGGGAGCTATTAATCCTAATGACCATGCTAGAAGCTAAAAATATAGGAAAAAAGACCATTTACACAAAAAAAAGTTAAAACTTGACCATTCCAATGTTACCTACCCACTCCAATGAATCTTGGTAAAAATACCTAAATACCCTATACTAAACCCTAATATCCTCGTTCTCCTCTTCCTTTCTAACCAACAGACCTCTCTCTCTCTCTCTCTCTCTCTCTCTCTCTCTCTCTCTCTCTCTCTCTCTCTCGGCTTAGTAGTGGCGGCGGCGGTGGGAGCGGGAGCGGGGGAGGAGAGGTGAGTGGCGAGGGTGGATTCCTCGGAAATGGCTGTGGCGGAGAGGGGCTGGCGAAACTTCTCGAGCTTGTCGATGGCGGCAGAGACGGCGGTTTTGGAGCGGAGGACCTCGAGTTGTTCGTTGTTCAGGGATTTGCCTTGGGCGAGGGACTCCTCCATCGTATGGATGCGGTTTTGCTTCTTGCAGAGGGCACATATGCGCTTGTTGATGAGGTTGAGGATCGGGCCGTCGGACACTTCGGAGCCCGCCGTGGATGCCATTGAAGGTGCTTTTTTTGCTTTTCTAGGGTGTTTTGGGTGAAGCAGAGACGACGTCGCCGACATCGACATGAGGAGGCTTGGGTCCTGCTTCGAGCGTTATGGGTTCGACGTCGAGGTTGGAGCATTGCAACGCCCTGGGCTCGGTGTCGCGCGTCCTGGGTTTGGCGTCGAGGTTGGAGCAGTGCAACGCCGGTGGTCTGGGTCCGATCTGGTGTGGAGAAGGCAGGATCAGGGCCCTGGGCCTGGCCTCGCGCGTCTTGGGTCCGGCGAGGTTGGAGAAACAGCAGAGCAATCTTCCTCTTGGATCTCTATTGAGGCACCAAGAAACGGCGGAGCAATCTTCATAATATACATGAAGCAGTCTTATTTATTTGTTAGCATGTTGTTATGATCTCCTTCTTTATTTGATTGTCAAACATTTGATTGTCAACTATCAACTTTCTTCTAATGTATGTATTCGATTGTCAAACATCTCGATCTGCTGTTTTGGGTACCCAGATCTGCTGTTATTGTCAAGTTATCAATGAAATCTTAGTACTAGTATAATGTGGATGTTTTGTAATTAAAGTTTTGCAACTTCATGAACTCTGGTTCTGGATTACTAGAGGTCAGTAATCTGATTACTGGGGGTCAGTAACCTGATTACTGGGGATCAGTAATCGATTACTGGGGGTCAGTAACCTGATTACTGGGGGTCAGTAACATGGTTACTGGAAAATATGGAATCTGTAACCTGATTACTGGGGGTCAGTAACCTGATTACTGGGGGTCAGTAACCTGATTATTGGGGGTCAGTAATCGATTACTGGGGGTCAGTAACACGATTACTGAAAAATATGGAATCTGTAATCTGATTACTAGGGGTCAGTAACCGATTACTGGGGGTCAGTAACTTGATTATTATGGGTCAGTAACTTGATTCTGGAAATCTGTAATTTGCAAATTGCTTATTGGGAGTCAGTAACCATCGTCCAATAACCTGATTATAAAAAAAAAAAATTAAAGGGCAAAAAAAAAAATCCGGCGAAAAAATTTGGTGACCGGAATCCGGCGATTTATTCAAATGGGCAATAGAGTTGTTACCTTATGTTGAATAGGGGAAGAAAATAAGATGGTCATTGAAATGGGTAATGAAGGGGTCAAATTAGCACTAAATGGACATTTTCCCAAAAATATAACTATTTAAGTAACCGAATAACCTATTGAAATGAAACAAAAAATTTAGCACAAGTACTAGAAACACAAAGGCATTCGCAGTAGCATCTCAATTTTCAGGATTCAAAGAAGCCGACTCGTTTGACAATTTAAATAAAATAATAAAAAAAATTAACAGATTGCATTTAAGGTTGAGATTCATTCTCAATGAGAATCGAAGTTCGAATTTGTAATTCAGTACCGATCAATGATGGAAATTATATATGCTAATTTACATCCAGTTTTCTTTAATTATCTACCCTAGTTGCATGCAGATGCTCTTTTTTTCAAAGCTCAAATCTGATTTCTATGTGATTAATTTGGATATTGTAAGAAATATTAGTCTCAAACAAATGCACACTACCGCAGATCATAACTGAAGCGACTAAGAATAAAAAAGAAAAAAAAAATCGTTGCTTCAACACATCCAACCGACGAAGATTAGACTCGTCGTTTTAAAATCAAAGAGCAATGAATATTTCTTAATTTAATTATCTACCCTAGTTGCATGCAGATGCTCTTTTTTTCAAAGCTCAAATCTGATTTCTATGTGATTAATTTGGATATTGTAAGAAATATTAGTCTCAAACAAATGCACACTACCGCAGATCAGAACTGAAGCGACTAAGAATAAAAAAGAAAAAAAAAATCGTTGCTTCAACACATCCAACCAACGAAGATTAGACTCGTCGCTTTAAAATCAAAGAGCAATGAATATTTCTTAATATTTGTCGCTTAGAAATTATTGAAGCAACAAATATTTATAGTTTGTCGCCTCCGTTTATCGTTTTGAAAAATCTAATGACGAAATTCAATCTTCGTTACTCTATAATTATTGAAGCGACAAATTGCAGTAACTTCGTCGCTCGATTAAAAACGAAGCGACGAATATTGGCCAATCTTCGTTGCTTCATTTTTTTTTCATCAACCTTCATACTTCGTCTTAAATACAACCTCTATATATAGGTAAAATTTTTAGTTTAGGCAGAATTCGTGTTCTGCATAGGTTTTTGGAAGAGAAGAGGGAGAAGTTAGAAGAAAGTGAGATTGGAAGGCTTTTTGTTTCCAATTCTTTGATTCGTAAGTAAAGTTAGTGCAATTTCATTCTATGTATCCCTCTTTGTAAGCATATTATGTATTAATTCAATTTAAATGGTTGTTTATGTTGATTAATCGAAGTTTGATGATGTTGTGTTGAATTTTATGTTTTGTTATTATTTTAGTGTTAGAATATGAAAATTGTGATAAACCATGTTTTGGGTTCATTGAAAATGTTAAAATTTTGGTGAAATTTAGTGAAATTGAGATTATGTTAGTTTGTGGAATTGTGAAATTTAGTGAAATTTAATTTTAGTGTAATTTAGTGAAATTGTAAAATTTAGTGTAATTTAGTGAAATTGTGAAATTTAGTTAAATTCAAATTTAGTGAAAATGAAATTTTGTGAAATAGTGAAATTTAGTGAAATAAGAATGTTGTGGTAGATTAGATTGAAATTATTAATTAATGATGTAATTGGTTTGTGTTGTGTGTGGATTGTAGTAGTTAGGGTTTCTGAAACATGCGAGTGGCTTAGTGAGGGAGTACGGTGCCGTGTGTAAATTTATGGTTTCATATTATATATGATTGTGGTGTTTATCAGCTTAGAACTCCCGTTTGAGAATCAACAACACATCTAGTTGATTAAGATGAGTTGTTGGTTATCGAATTGTCTCATTTTTGGACACTTTAGGCGAACACGACTTTGTTGATCCTTTTGCTATTCATGTGGTTTCAGTTTCAGTTTTGGGATATAATTTCGACAGTGTCTTTCTACAATGTTCCTCTAGTGCAAATTAAGTTGTTTAGATTTTTGTGCACTTGAGGAACTGTAGGGATATGCTCTCGAAATTTCTCAAAATTGTAGCAGAAACCACATGGGTACAAAAGGGTTAACAAAAGTCGTGTTCTCTTGAAGGGGATAAGACCCAACTTGGAGGCATAAGGAGAAGAAGTATTGTGACAGGTTTTGATTGTATCATAAATGTTGTGTGCTAACCTTATGCATATTGTCTGTTTATGTTATGACAGGAAACATGGATGATGTCTCCGATAAATCTTTTATGAATCATCATTATACACACCCTGATTACAGAACATACGTAGTTAACTTCATCAATTTTGTGAAGACTCACACTATTAGAACCAAGTATCTCCCTTGCCCCTGCGCAATTCGCAAAAATTGTCCTTATTATAAGGAAATCGTAGAGATTTATCATCACTAGATGCACTGTGGTTTGGATCCGACTTACACAGTTTGGCACCTATACAGAGAAGTTTCTGGTCAACCCGCAATAATCAGTCGACGGAGACAGTGGCTTTAAGACAGAGTCGAGGTTTCCAGTGTTGCCGGTCCTTTAGTGTTCTCACCTATGGAGATTATACAAGATGTATTTCCATACTATCCTGAATACTATGGAGATGCACCGCATAATTTTATTGAAGAAAATACTGAAGTTCACTTCAATGACATGGTAGATGATGATTATGCTAAGTATGAAAAGATTCTATGGGAGTCGTAAACCTCGTTGTATGAAGTAACTGAAGAAACTGTATTAAGTACCATATTACATGCAATGGAAATTAAAGTTGAAAATTAATGCTTGCATAAGTTTTTTAAAGGGCATAATTTCCCTGTGAGTTATTCGAGAATTAAAAAAAATTCTCAAGGATCTTTCCCTTGGATATGAACAAATTGATGTTTGTAAGTTCAACTGTTACCTATTCAAGGGGGCTGAAAATAAAAAAGGTAGGACTTGTCCAGTATGTGGTGTTGAAAGATATAAGCCAGATAAGGATGACATTCCAAAAAAGGTAATATGGTAGTTCTCTCTCACTCCAAGGTTGAAACGCCTATTTATGTCCCCACACACAACAAAGCAAATGCGATGACATAAGGAGAGGCGACCAGATGAAAGTACCCTCCCACACCCTTCTGATGGAGAAGCATGACAACATTTTAACATGACATTTCTAGGTTTTGACCACATTAAGGGAAGAAATGTGCGGCTTGGAGTGCCAACTGATGGTTTCAGTCCATTTGGAACAATGATAACCCAACATAGTATATGGCCCGTAGTTGTGATGCCATTTAATCTACTCCCTAATATGTGTATGAGGAAGAAATATAATATGCTGACCTTGTTGATTCCTGGCCCTTAATCTCCAGGAAAATGCCTTAGTGTACTCATTTGTTCATTGATCGACGAGCTCAAAAATTTGTGGAAAAATGGAGTCTCTACTTTTAATATGGTATATGTTGTAATATGATGATGATATATAAATATTTCATGTTGTAATTTTGAACAATATTTACAATATTCTAATTTAATAAAAACATATGCATCTAAACATAGCTAATTTGTTAAGTTCAATTGAAGCAACGAATATTGGGTAATATTTGTCGCTTTAACATTTGAAGCGACAACGTTTGTACAACTTTTATTGTTTCAGATCACGTAGCGACGAAGTTAAAACTCACAGGATAACCTAGTGAGGTCCAACTTCGTCACTTCAGATCACATGAAGCGACGAATTTAAAACACACAGGATAACCAAGTGAGGTTTAACTTCGTCGTTTAAGATCATATGGAGCGACGAAGTTTAAACTCACTAGGTTACCTTGTGTGTTTCAACTTCGTCTCGCTTCAGATCAATGAAGCGACGAAGTTTGATACTGCCGTCACTAACTTAAAGACTAAGCGACAAGTTTTGTCAATGTTCGTCGCTTCAGATACTTGAGTATTTGAACTTCGACTGGGCGTCTTCTTCCTCATTTGCGCGAAATCTCTTCTTCTTCCTCTGCAGACGCGAAATCTCTCTCTCTCTCTTTCTCTCCCTTCGATTTAGCCCTAAACCATAATCTATCTTCACCAAAAACCCGCAAATTCGAAACCTCTAATCACTCTCATTTCAATTTCAACCCCGAAACCCCTAAATTCGAAACTCCCAAACCCTAAATTCGAAACTCCAACCCCTAGAATTCATCAATGGCACGAGGTTCTAGTGCCCAGAAGAGGAAGAAGGAGCTCGAGGTGAGAAGGGAGAGGAAGGCGGCCGAAGCTGCAGCAAGATTAGCTATCGTGGCGGCGAATGCGATGGCAGAGACGCTGTTAGTGGAGTCGGCGATGGTGAGACCAGAGGCGGGCACGCTAGTACCAATCCCGTCGTTGGAATATACGACCCTTCAGGCTTGGGGGATGCTGGAGGTGGCGGTGGCGTTGGAGCTACCGTTGTGGAAGGCGATGACGGTCCTCCAAGAAGTATTAGGACCAAGAGGGGTCCTAAGGAGCCGGGTAAGATCAACCTTTGTTTTTGTCGATTCCTCTATTTCTTCCTCATTTTTGTTCTATTGATTACTGCTTTATTGATATAAATTTGGTGATTACTGCTCTTTTTAAGATCAACCTCTATGGATTACTGCTCTATTACTATAAATTTGCTTGTCCAGTGATAACTTGCTAAACTGCTCTATAGCTAAACTTGCCTGTCCAATGTGATGACTTAGACATGACCTGGCTAGGAAAGCTAGCAGGTAGGTAGGTCACGCATCCCGGGAAGAGTTTTGGGGGCTCAATGGCTTCGGAGGGGATGGAAACTCTGAAGTTAAGTTTGCTGAGTACAGAGCAATCCCAGGATGGGTGACCTACTGGGAAGTTGCTCGTGAGCTCCCAGAGACAAAACTGTGAGGGCTAGAGAGGAGAGTGCCCAAAGCGGACAATATCTCAAGTGTATGGGCTAGACTGTTATAAATGGTATCAGAGCCTGTCCCCGGTCGGAAGTGTACCGACGCGGATGTCGGACCCTAAGAAGGGGGGTGGATTGTAATGACTGTAACCTGACCTGGCTAAGGAAGCTAGCAGGTAGGCAGGTCATGCATCCCACATCGCCCGGGGAAGAGTGGATGTTGTGGTTATATGTGTAGAGTTAGCTCAATACATAGAGACGCGTTTTGGGGGCTCAATGGCTTCGGAGAGGATGGGAACTCTGAAGTTAAACTTGCTGAGTCCAGAGCAATCCCAGGATAGGTGACCTACTGGGAAGTTGCTCGTGAGCTCCCAGAAACAAAACCGTGAGGGCTAGAGAGGAGAGTGCCAAAGCGGACAATATCGTGTTACAGCGGAGCTGGTCCCGGGATGTGACAATTTGGTATCAGAGCCACTCTGCCGTGTGGTGCGAGTGTGCCGACGAGGACGTCGGACCCTATGGGGGGTGGATATAATATCCCACATCGGCCAACGGAAAGAGAGTAATGTGCCTTATATGTACATGCCTACCACCATCTAACACGACGCGTTTTGGGGGCCAATGGCTTCGGAGGAGATGAGAAATCTGAAGTTAAGCTTGCTGAGTTCAGAGCAATCCCAGGATGGGTGACCTACTGGGAAGTTGCTCGTGAGCTCCCAGAAACAAAACCGTGAAGGCCAGAGAGGAGAATGCCCAAAGCGGACAATATGGTGTTACAGCGGAGCTGGTCCCGGGATGTGACAGGTATCCAATCAACCATCATTCTGGCACCACTCCTTACAGCTACTGGGTCACTGCAAATGAGGAGAAATGACATCTAGCGCCTTTACTGCAGACAGTCTGCGATGTTTATCAATCATCCTAGAATGCAAAGGAGAAAGTGGTGAGTGACATTGTTTTAGATGCAGCGGTTTAGTTTTTGGCTTGTGATTTATTGGACAATTTTTTTTGCAGGCAGCTGTGAAGAGGAAGATGGATGAGTTGTGTGCTAGTCGAGTGAGTGATGAAGCGGGCGGGAGTAACGTGACGGGTCCCGTTACCGTCGAGGAGCAGATGGTTGTAATTGAGAATGAGCTGGGTGGGAAGCTGGGGACGAGGGTCCGAAGTATATTTTTGTTATCGTTTATCTTTTACATTTTGTGTTGTGTTGTGTTTTAGTTTTAGATATGAAATGGTTTTTATTTGACTTTTTTTTTACCATTTTTGCAGAGCTATGGGGTACATTAAGACGCGCACCAAAACCAAGAGGCGGTGCACGCGTGCCCCACAACGATGCGGTGGTTGATGATTTGAAGAGGCATCTAGCAGCCGTAACCGAGCGGTGCAAAGCCTCAGAAATCGAGAAAGAAGAGCTGAAGCAACGTATGACAAGGATGGAGGGTGCCCTCAATGATGTCATCTCGGCCCAAGACAATCCGGGTGTCAATGTCGCCGCATCAACTCCGTCTGTCCCTGATAAATCCTTATGTGCTTCATTAGGTATTCCTGAGGATGACCTTGATTATGACACTTTCTTTTCATTTTAATTTGATTATCGTACATTGTTGTTCTGGAACATATTCTCTAATTTCGACGAAATTTACGTATTTATAAAATGTAGTGTGTTTGTGTTATGTTGGATGTGTGTTTTATGTTTTTTGAATGTGTGTTTTATGTTATTTGGATGTGAATGAAATTGGTTCAAACTAGACCTAGAAACCTGTTTTTCTTCTCTATAACACTGCATGAAGTGACGAACATTGATCAATATTCGTCGCATGAAAATCTAAGCAACGATCAACTTTGGTCGCTTTAGTTTTATCATCTCATGTTTTCTTCTCTGTAACATGACATTAAGAGACGAATTTTGAACCAAAGTTTGTCGCTAGAAATCATAAGCGACAACCCAAACTTCGTTCCATACAATTCCAAAAGACGACCCAAAATTCGTCCCGTGAAATATCATCGCGACGAAGTTTGCGTTGATGTTCGTCGCTTGAAATCGAAACGATAAGACTGAAATGACGACATCCAAGCGACGACTTGTTGTCGCTGCGGTATTGAAGCGACGCGTTCGTGCTGAACCGACGACAAAATGTCGTTGCTTCGGTTCTTTGCTGGAGTAGTGGCATCACAGTAGTGACAGTACTTTTCACAAGAAAAGTAATACGAAATGGATCCAAGACTGCATAATATTTCCTGCATTCAACCATATATATGAACCAGAGGCTGTTTTCTTATATTCGAAGATGACAGTATATACCGGAACAGCCACACCGATGCTGAAGGCAGTGAATACCTTAAGGCTAGGCTCATCTTTAAAGCCAAAGCCTGGTGCTTCATCAAGTCCAAGTTATACATGTGTTAATTTGGAATGCATGTAGAAGGCTAGGGTTCATCATGGCCACGATTGACCGCCCATCCTCTTCACTCTAGTTGAACGGAACCCCCTACTCCTTGTAGCTGAATTCGATTGCAAAGCTTCTTAGCCTTGGCACGTACAGGTCCTCATCCCGTTGCTCAAACTCATGACTGCAAGATCGGTCTCTGCTACTGATAACCTTGGAAATGATGAAACCCCAGAACTTTCGAGCAATGCGTCGAGATCCCCTAGTTGCAGATGCTCGATGATCTTAGTCTAAGGTTAGAAGCTAACCTATTATTCTTTCTAACTTTGCTTACTTTCTAACATGCATCCAAAGAAGATACTTTCCTTAATTAGCTAGATTCAACAAGAAAAAATAAATCGTAGTTTGAAGAGGATTTGAGTCGTCACAAAGTACGTATCGCAAGTACGACACATCTCAACAAAATTAGGAACTTAATTCCATGTCATGCCAATGGAACATTGCTACTTTGCAACACTTAGACCTTATTTAACGAGGATCGGGTGACATGCATATAATATATATATATATATATATATATATATATATATATATATATATATATATATATAGGTGCTATTAACACACCTAAAATCTCTAATCATGCATACTAAGTGTCACAAAGAATGTCACAAAAAAGCATATAAAGTATTACTCAATGATAATATGTAAGTAAAGAAGTTCTCATCCTGAAATAAATCAAATGAGTCATGCATGACTATCTAAAACTCAAATGGTAGAGACTTTTTCTTTTCATTAGAAGGAACTCAAAATTTCAATCGATCGAGTTAGGAAAAATTATTGACTCTTAATATTTGAATAAATAATATTTTTCAAAGATCTAAAAGTTTAAACCATATGCCGAATACTATTTAAATGAGAAATCCTGAATTCGACTAATAATAAACTTTGTTGACAGTAGCCACAGAAGGGCTACATAAGCCCACAGACCTGCAGCCAGTCCATCTGGGGCCAGCCTGAGGCCCGGAGCAGGACCACCAGCACCCGGACCCGAGGTCCAGCAGTCTACCTTGTGACCAGGGGTCCGGCAACCGGGGGCGCCAGCCTGCCAAAGAGGTCACCAGAGCTACCCTTTTATGTGCGAACAGAAGGAAGCCAGTCCCACATCGAAGAGTGAGACCAGACCTCACACCCGGCCACCTATATAAGGGCCTCAACTACCCTCTTTAATAGGTAACTGATCTCTCCAACTGCTTATCATACGTGCTTTAAGTTATCTATTCATCCTATCTATACTAACTTAGGCATTGGAGAGGAGAAGACCGGCCCTCCTGGTATTCTCCTTAGTGAGCAGGTTAAGCAAGAGGAGATCACATCTAGATTCTACCAGGTCTACGGGTTTGTGCAGAAACAATTGGCGCCGTCTGTGGGAAACTCTTACATAAAAACCACGTAAGCATCGCCAAAATGGCAGAAAGCTCAGAAGCGGGCCAGGAAAGAAATGCAACGGAGGGTCAGCGGGTTGCACTAGAGCAAGCGCTCATCTCCACCCCGATCGCTGTACGGGAGCAGCGCAGCGACCAGGACAACCAGGAAGATGGCAGCTGTGGGAGGCCGACCGGCACGCAGGGGGCACACAATGATGGCATACGCAGGAAAGGCCCGGTGGAGGGAGACCAACCAACCGAGCGACAAAGAGGAGAGTCTGCTCGGTGACAGCGACCGAGACACCACATACAGCCCCGACCGGCACGATATGGCGGGGGAGATACGGGCGATGAGGGCAGAAGTCGGTCGCCTGCGTGCGGAGGGCAACCGGGATAGAGCAAAATCCAATGCCCGGTATGAGGAAATGGAGACGGTAAACGTTGCCCTGGAAAGAGGCCAGCAGCGCAGCGCCGCCATGACAAGGGCAACTACCCCCGCACCTGGCTGACCTCAGCGCCTTGAGACAGGGCAATCTTCGGGAGGAAGGTCCAGCGACCGCAGGAGGGCGGAGTCCCTGAGCGGCCCGGTTTTGCCAATGAACACGCCGGCACCCCCGCAGTCGCGCGCTTCATTCGAGGATGAAGTCGTGACCCCGACCGCACAGGCACTACAGATACTCACCGACTCTGTGTCGGATCTAAAGGCCCAAATGGAGGCCAACGAGAGAAGGGCGGCGCGGCCGATGGAAGGCGCGCGATTCAACGAGCGCATGGGCCCTTTCTCGCACCGAGTCCTGGAGTCGGGGAGGTCTGGTAACCAGAAGTCCCTAAAGCTCACATACTCGGGATCCGGCTGTCCATACCAGCATTTGGACAGTTTCCGGTCCCAAACGTGCGCCAAGGGCTACTTCGACGCAGTATGCTGCAACATTTTCCAGGAAACCCTATCCGGAGAGGCGCTCAGCTAGTTCTACGAGCTTCCGGCAAACTCCATCGAGGCGTTCGAGCAGCTGGCCGACCGGTTCGTAGGCCGCTTCATCCTTCGGGTCGAGGGAGCCCGGACATCAACCATCCTCGTCAACTGAATGCAGGCACCTGGCGAGGAGCTAAGGACGTTTGTCAACCGCTAGCAAACGGCGACGGCCGGGATTCGGAACCTCGACAAGGGTATCGCCGAGATGGCGTTCAAACAAGGGCTCCGGCCGGGAAAATTTTCATACGCCGTACGGGTGGAACTCCCGCAGGGGTATGACGAGCTAATGGCAATGGCCATCAGGCATGCTCAGGCCGATCATGAGACGTATGGGCAACACTTGCTGAAGAGAAAGCGGGACGAGCAGCGGGAAGAGCACCCCCGGGAGGAGCACCCCCCTACCGCCCGAGAAAACAAGGCCTGCCAGCGGAGCGAGAATCGGGGCGCCCGACCGGGCAGACCCAGCAGAAATTGGGGGAGTCAACAGCAGCAGAAGCCCTATCATGACAAACCCCAGGGCGAGCACAAACCGGCGCAGTACCAAGTAGCATGCCAGTAGCCCTATCAAGAACACCCCTGGCAATCATGCCATTAGCAGAACGTCAAGAGGTCTTCACCACCCTAACCTCTTCATACGAGGGTATCTTGCATGAGAATGGGAACATCATTCCCCCACCGCCGAGGAGCAAGTACCCGAAGGGGAAACTTACCCAGGCGCGAACGGGCAAGTACTGCTCCTATCAAGATGAAGCTACCCACCGGACGAACAGTTGCTTCGCCCTCAAGACAGCGGTGGAGGGCTTGATCAATAGCGGTCAGCTCCAGCGGTATATAGGGGAAAAAAGAGCAGATCCTGACCGGGAGCAGGGCCAGGGCTGGTAGGCACGCCCGAACCCCCAAGCAGTTAGTTTGGCATATCAACGGTTCAACCAACGTAACATCATATGTATGCCAACTATTTTGAAAGAAATCCCACCCGTTCGGCCGGTGCAAAAATATATATATCCAAAGAGTAATACAAACAAAAACCGTTCCACCGGACTTACAAAAAGAAAAAGAGCTTGAAACAAAAATCTTCAAGGAGCCGCGCCTCCCCCCTCAGCGGGCATCTCACCAACTTCTCCAGATGGAGCCGCCGCATCCCCTCCAGCAGATTGAGGCCCGCCTTCCTCTTCCGGTTGCTCCTCTTCTACCGACTGCTCATGGATATCTTCACCGGCCCCCGCGTTCGGCATTTGAGAGGTGTCCAGGTACCCCTTCTCTTCCCACTCCGCATAGGCATCGGCAATATCCGACTCCCTAGCCTTTTCTAGGAGCTTAAGGAACTAAGCACTATCGTGATATTTGAGGACAACCCGCTGGTAAAGCTCGGGGTCCACTTCTCCAGCCGCAGCAGCGGCGGCGGCACGGACAGCAGCAGCTCCTACCTGGTGCTCATCCACTCTCCCCTCCTCAGCCCGCTCCTTCTCCTCCTCGAGGCTCCGGACCTGCTCTTCTAGCTTGGCCACCTGCTTCTTGGCTCTCTCCTCCAGTCTGACCTTCTCCCGCTCCAGCCTGGACTTCTCCACTTCCAAGCGCTCACGGGCTTCTGTCAGAGCGGCCACCTGCCTCTTCAGCTCCGGCAGCTCCTCACTCGGGTCCGGCTGGTACAGATTGTACAATAGCTACACACAACAGGGAGCCAATTAAGCAAACAGCAAGAGTAACAAGTTATGAATAGTGCCATGGCACCAGGCAGTTCTTACCCGGAAAACTGACTCCTTGCTCTTCTGGCGGTTCTCCCCTGCCAGAGCTTCAGGACCGTCCAGACCAAGGCCGGCCACGTCCGCTGCCAGGCTCCGGACGAAGGGACTCTCTAGACCTCCCCTCTGTTCCTCCGCAGGAGCGGGGCTACTCTGCTGACTGGCAGAGTTTGAGGCAGCAGCGGTTTTGTCCCCAGGGAAACTCGCCGCACCGCTGACCACCTTGAGACGTTTCGCCAAGTTCTCACCTGACGACCGGTCGGTCAGCGTCACCAGTGCGGAGGGAGAGACGTCCATAATCCTCCGCCTCTTCTCACCCTGGCCGTCCGGTGAAGAAGATTGTGCGCCCGACCGGGTGACCCTGGTGACGAGCGGAACCGATCCCGGCCGGTGCGGAAGCCTCAACACCCCACCAGGAACCTTTGGTGGCCCTCCGGTGGACTTGCCCTTTCCGGGTCCCGCCTTGGGCGCAGCAGGGTGACTCTTCACACGCCTCAGAATATAGGCGTCTTCCTCAACGTCCATGGCCCTCGGTTCGGCGTGAACGGTAAGCCGACCGGACTCCTCGTCCACCGAGGTCCGTGAAACGGCCTCTCCCTTTTCCTTCAACCTTGAGAGAAGGTCTTCACCATCCATGGATAGCGTGTTGCCGGGCTTGACGACCGTCCGGGAAGATGCACCTGCAGGACAAACAAATGGTTAGTATCAACTCGGTCAGCAGAAATGCCACCGCTTAAACCTTGGTACACACCGGGATCTCGCCCGAGACCGCAGTACTCCAACACCTCCCGCCGAATGAAGTTGTAGGAGCTTCGCTCGAGATCGTTCCAGCATCTGAGTATAGTCATAATCCTTTCCCGCTCCAACCCGGACAGTTCGAACGATTGGTCGCCAAGGGGCTGGAAGGCACCAGGGACCCGGTACATTTTACTCCTCTTCTGCCACTTCTCCCCCCCCCCCCCCCCCCCCCCAACCCGCGCCATCACCACCTTTTTCCTCCAATTATTGTCCACCCAGGAAGGCAGGTGGGTGATGATAGGCTGGAAGTGTCGGGCGCTAAAGGTCAAACAACCTCGGGACCCCCTCTTCTTCGAGAAGGATATTCTGTACAGTGCCCGGAACTCGTTCACCGTTGGCATGCTCATCCCGGACAACTCGTACAGGCAACCGAGGCTCAGCAGCCGCCTCCACTGGTTCTCAGGAAGCTGTGCGGGGGACACTTGCAGAGCACTAAGCGTATACTGCACGAAGTCCGACAGTTGGAGGGAGAACCCGTGGCGAAATTGATCTCCGTGAATAGCTACCCAACCCGTCTCCGGGTTACAGGCCGATTCTCCGGGATTCAGCGGCCGTAACGCCACCTCATCGGGGATACTCCACGTCTCCCGGAAGGCGGCAATCTCTTCGGGGTTCATAGTACCCTCCGGCTCATCGCACTCCACGGCCTCTTCCCCACTCCCGATCGTGTAGCTCACGGGCGAAGTGCCAACAAAGCGCACCCCGTGCGGGATGCCCTCAGATCCCGAGGACCCGGAAGGTGAGACCCCGCCCCAGGAGCGGTCAGCAGCTTCGGCCTCTGGGGATTCCGAACCGAGCCACTCCTCCAATCTCTCCTCATCGTCCACCACGGGACGCCTGTCGGCCGATTCAGAAGCCCCATCAGAGCTTGCAGAAGCCATTTAAACCTAAGGGGAAGAAAATAAAACCCCACCGCTGGTCAGCAACAGGCTAGAACAGCGCCCTCTGCGGCTCTTCCCCAAAATTACCGCAGACGCCCCACTCAAAACAACTCACAATCGGCGACAGAACACCCCCCCGCCGCAAAACGCCAAAAAGAAAAACACGAGGAAAGGCGAACAAGACTTACCAATTACTATGCACAACCGAGGAAAGTCCGTCTTACGAAAACACCGAGCAATGGTAGGCAAAGACCCAGAACGCTTGGGGCACGGATATCGCGAGACACCTCCACAGAGCTTTCGCCGGATTCCTCTCCAACCTTCTCTTCTTCTCTCTGGGCCAAAGAGCAAAACAGAAGTTATGAAGACAAAAGAGGCCTTTTTATAGACGGGTCTGATGCCCTAGGCACCCCTATAATCCCCCCAAAACACGCAATCAGGACAACTCAAACGCCTGCGAATCCAGACCCTCCATCTCAGATCGCTCCCTGCTGACACGTGTCCCAGCATCGGTAACCTTCCCGCGCCATCATAACTGATGGGACTGATGGGACTGATGGGACTGATGGGCTTCCTCCTTAAATGCATGTCAGCCACTTGTCCCGCCTATAAGCGGCAGTTAAGGGAGATAGGAGCGGGAACCGAGGCGTCAAACCCCCCCACTTCCCCAAGAGCCAAGGCTCATCACCGATTAGGCATCATTCAACCGGCTGCATGGCATCTCACCGGTTATGTAGTATCCGACCGGCGCCATGGCATCTCACCGGTTATGTAGTATCCGACCGGCTCCATGGCATCTCACTGGTTATGTAGTATCCGACCGGCTCCATGGCATTTCACCGGTTATGAGACATTCAACCGGCTCCATGGCATCTCACTGGTTATGTAGTATCCGACCGGCTCCATGGCATTTCACCGGTTATGAGACATTCAACCGGCTCCATGGCATCTCACCGGTTAGGTAACATTCAACCGGCTCCATGGCATGACTCCGGTTATGAGAACATTCAATAGGCATGGGCTTTATACACCCGGAAGAGTTTACATCTAACACATGTACTCTTTTCCAGCAGGATAAAAACCCTGCATCGCACTGAACTGCGATCAAAATGGGGATTCAAGGCGAGACTTGTCATCTCAACGCCTCCCCACCGGGCAGAGTGTTTCTCTAACACAAAACTCTCCCCGCAGGCACGTTGCCCCACGCTTATTCCAACACAAGCTGGGCCGAGCCACCGGGCTACTCCCGGCCTGCCGTTGGCAGCAATTTCACCTTGGGACCTTGGGGGACTCGTTATGGTATGGCAGTCCACCGGTCGAGTCCTCACCCATAACATCATCCCATGCACTCGTCCGGGTTTCACCCCGTTGCACATCTATTGCATGGCGGATTTCAACGCCACATCATCACATGCACTCGTCCGGGTTTCACCCCGTTGCACATCTATTGCATGGCGGATTTCAACGCTACATCATCCCATGCACTCATCCGGGTTTCACCCCGTGGCATATCTATTGCATGGCGGATCTCAACGCTACATTGTCCTCCCATGCACTTGTCCAGGTTTCACCCCGTTCCATACTCATGGCACGACAACACTTGAGCACAATATCATCAGTATTGCAGGCATACTCATAAACTGTCACACCTCATCATTATAGGTACTCACATCACCACGCCTTCTCTACCCGAACGCCCGGTCACGCCCAATCTTCAACGCGGACTTGGGAGACTGGGCACCGTGGGGTTGGTAACCCTGCGGGTCTGCGGGACAGGAGCAAGACATATTAAGTCCCCATTCAATATTGCACTTGACCGGGAACTTGGGGGACTTGTTGACAGTAGCCGCAGAAGGGCTACATAAGCCCACAGACCCGCAGCCAGTCCATCCGGGGCCGGCCTGAGGCCTGGAGCAGGACCACCAGCACCCGGACCCGAGGTCCAGCAGTCTACCTTGTGACCAGGGGCCCGGGGACCGGGGGCACCAGCCTGTCAAAGAGGTCACCAGAGCTGCCCTTTTATGTGCGAACAGAAGGAAGTCATTCCCACATCGAAGAGTGAGACCAGACCTCACGCCCGGCCACCTATATAAGGGCCTCAACTACCCTCTTTAATAGGTAACTGATCTCTCTAACTGCTTATCATACGTGCTTTAAGTTATCTATTCATCCCATCTATACTAACTTAAGCATCGAAGAGGAGAAGACCGGCCTGCCCGGTATTCCCCTTAGAGAGCAGGTTAAGCAAGAGGAGATCACATCTAGATTCTACCAGACCTACGGGTTTGTGCAGAAACAAACTCATTATAGCATATTAGTTGTGTTTTTGATGAAAAAAAAAATTAGAAAAAAATTGACCATATAGTCTATCTTAGACCTTGACAATTGGAGACTGGTTGCAAGTTTAGACTCACTCTGGTAACAATTTGATGTGAAGTCACTGAGGTGAAGAATTATTTCTTGAGATGTAAACTAAAAGTTGTATCCTTCCCTACTTGAAGATGCTTCTGGTATTCTTGTCTCAACCTAATAAAGCTTTATGATGATATGGGCCAAAAATAGGCAGCTCTACATGTCAACTCTTGCAACTGGAACATATATATATATATATATATATATATGTATATAAATGTCAAGAGCAAGCAAGTATAGTCCATTATAATGAATTGCATATATATAGTTTTGTTAATTTGATAATTAGTTGACCACAAGTAGTGTGGTAGGAGGAAACTAGGAAGGGATGACTAGCCGAAATGGATTTGCAAGTTCGAGTAGCACACATAATCCAGATTAGCCTTTTTTCCTGGTGCAAGTGTTATCCACGTGGTAGTAATGCGTGTGGATTTCAAACCTTCTTTCCTCTTCGTTTCTGCGTTTACAGTCTCACCCAATGCAAGGAGCTCGACAAGTCGGCCTATAAATTCAGAACAAGTCCCCCCCTCAACGTACTCCAGCAATATTAGAGAGAGAGAGAGCTAGAGAGAGAGCAGCACAACACTACAAACTCCAGTGTTCAAAACCCAACAGCAAGAAACTGCAGGCTAGGGCCTCCCTCACATGCCCTTATCCCTCTCCCTCTGGCTATCTCCCATAGCTCTAAGGTTAATTAATTAGTTCTACACTTCGATCTACTAAATCAAAGAGCTGTATATACATAATAAAGAATATTAGCTAGCTAAGCTTTGCTTAGGTCGAGTTGGACAGAAATGGAAGAAGATAGGAGACTGCAGGGTCATAATCTCAAGGTTGAGAGCCTGGAGAGCAGCATGAATGATGATGATGATCATCATCATCATCGTCGTCGTCATGGGTTAACGGGTGGTGAAGAGGTAGCCGTGACTGTGGATTGGAGAGGCAGACCTTCTAATCCCGCCAAGCATGGTGGAATTAAAGCTGCTTCATTTGTTCTTGGTACGTATACATACACCCTTCGCTTTCTAAATATCCAGATAATGCTTCTGTGTAGTATTTATAAATTACGAATATTATTTCCTCTTGCCTTTTTGCTAGTTCTATCTTAGATCCGCCATCTTGTTTCTCTTAATTTGGTTTTGTTTGTCGTTTTGTCTTGGGGTTTGACGACATTCATTCCGATCACAATCAAAGCATTAACTCACTACTACATATAACTTTATGTTCGGACGTGGGGTCGCCACTTTGAAGCTTTGCCGGAATATACCGTTCGATCGGGTTCCTACTTCCCAAAGCAACCCAAAAAGAATGATCGATCACAAATTTATTAAGAGTTTGTATTTCATATATTTCATGTAGTCCTCAAACAATCCCTAAATTTATATTCGATATGTCAATATATCCGGACTCTTAAAACTAAACTCTAAACCCTAAATTGTTTTGAGATTTACCATTTGGTTGGTGTGATATAAATTTCAGGGCTTCAATCATTTGAGATAATGGCAATAGCGGCAGTTGGGAACAACCTGATAACTTATGTGATAAATGAGATGCATTTCTCATTATCCAAGTCTGCCAACATAGTAACAAACTTCATTGGAACCGTCTTTCTCTTGGCCCTTGTTGGTGGCTACATCTCTGATTCTTATCTCGGGAGCTTCTGGACCATGCTTATCTTTGGCTTTGTTGAACTTTCGGTACCCCTCTCTCTCTCTCTCTCTCAGAAAAAACAGCAATCTAAGTTGACTGCTATACATTACTAACTTCACGGTTTTAGATACGAAGATAGTTTGTGTAAACGTAGTCAAGACTAGCACTTTGTTTTTTGAAGTTGTTCGTACTACCAAATAGTTTGCGAAAAGTCACGGACTTGTACTTAAGCACTAGTATATAACTATAAATATACACTTGACGTACAACTTATCCTGCCTACCATAACAGTATAACTATATATTATTGATCAGTCATAGCCCAACAGGCCTAATCGGGAAACTAATTAAGGATTAGATTTTGGTTCCAAATTTTTAAGTACTTCAATTTGACTGAATAGGTTATATAATTATTGTTTGAGATTATTTAATGCATGTTAACAATTTGCAGGGTTTCATATTACTGTCAGTCCAAGCTCATCTTCCGCAGCTAAAGCCACCAGCATGCAACAGCAACACAGCTGTTGGAGAAGACTACTGTGAAGAAGCAAAAGGGTTCAAGGCATTGATATTCTTCGTGGCTCTCTACTTGGTTGCACTAGGGAGCGGGTGTGTTAAGCCCAACATGATTGCTCATGGAGCTGACCAGTTCAACCCTGCAGATAACCCTAAACAATCCAAGAAACTCTCCACCTACTTCAATGCTGCTTACTTCGCCTTCTCCGTGGGTGAACTCATCGCCCTCACGCTTCTCGTTTGGGTCCAAACTCACTCCGGAATGGATGTCGGCTTCGGCGTCTCTGCGGCGGTCATGGCTATGGGACTCATCTGCTTGGTCTCCGGTACCCTTTATTACAGAAACAAGCCACCTCAACGTAGCATTTTCACCCCCATTGCTCAGGTAAGATTTTTACTTCCCAACAGGAAAGCAACTTTGCTATAGTTTTTTCTTGTGTGACATATTAACATGTACGCTATAGTTTGCATATAATTGGTGTTGGTTTGTACACTATTTGCTTTACATGTCTAGGTAAGCAATTTTGTTTGCTCACCAATATATATAACATGGGTTGTTGAATTACTTGAATAACATAATCTTCTTACAAGTAGACAATATAATGAGCATACTATTGTTGTCTGGTGACTCATGCATGCATGATCATACCTAGCTTGTCTAATTTCTTTTATTTCAGGTTTTTGTGGCTGCAATACTAAAGAGAAAGCAAGTTTGTCCATCCAATCCTCACTTGCTTCATGGAAGCCAAAACAATGTCCCAAATGACAACTCCGCTTTCTCTTCTGACATTGATCCTTTTCTTCACTCTGATAAATTTAGGTAAATAAAATTACAAAAGAACAAATTTTCACAGCTAAATTAATTCCAGCTCTTCTTCTCATCCTACTTTGAGATTCCTAATATTAAATTTCAACTAAATTCTAAATGATAAATATATCAGGTTCTTGGACAAGGCGTGCATTAAGATTGAAGATGGAACAAACACAAAGGAAAGTCCATGGAGATTGTGCACAGTGACACAAGTAAAGCAAGTGAAGATACTTCTCTCAGTGATTCCAATCTTTGCTTCCACAATAGTTTTCAATACCATTTTGGCTCAGCTCCAAACTTTCTCAGTCCAACAGGGAAGTGCTATGGACACCCGACTCACCAAATCTTTCCATATCCCTCCAGCCTCACTCCAGTCCATTCCTTACATCATCCTCATCTTCCTCGTCCCTCTCTACGACACTTTTTTTGTCCCTTTCGCAAGAAAGCTTACCGGACACGAATCAGGAATCTCCCCATTACAAAGAATAGGAGCTGGCCTCTTCTTTGCCACGTTTTCCATGATCTCAGCTGCTGTAATGGAGCAGAAGAGAAGGGAAGCAGCTGTTATGTCCAACAAGACATTGTCGATTTTCTGGATCACACCGCAGTTCTTGATCTTCGGGTTATCGGAGATGTTAACAGCAGTCGGCCTCATTGAGTTCTTCTACAAGCAATCATTGAAAGGCCGGATGCAAGCATTTTTAACGGCAGTGACATACTGCTCGTATTCGTTCGGGTTTTATCTAAGTTCACTGTTGGTCTCTCTGGTGAACAAGATCACCTCTTCATCTTCATCAACTGGTACTCATGGGGGTTGGCTTAGTGACAATGATCTGAACAAGGACAGATTGGACCTCTTCTACTGGTTATTGGCAGGGCTTAGCTTCCTCAACTTCCTAAACTATCTGTTTTGGTCGAAGTGGTACTCTCACTGTCCATCTTCATCATCATCAAGGGCACAACAACAAGACCATTATAGATATACCACTACGACTACTGCTGCTACTTCTGCGGATAATGTTCATAATCTACCATAAACTAAACAATCAACACGGTGTTCTTAAGAATATAAATGTGAATTATAAAGGGTATTTTATGATCGAAGGGGCTCTATATTGAGGCTCGATCTCCATAAATGTACAGGACACGTTATATATCCTATTTCCTATGGCATGCATCTTGTATGAGGGTTACGTATATGACCCTCCCAAATCATCAATTGGTATTTTGGTCTAAACTTGGAATTCATATAAACAAAATGACCTTAATTATAAAAGAATTTGATGGTTGGTGACGTACGTGAGGTGCCGAAAGTTGATGGTCCTCGATCACAGAGAACATTCTTAATATGATTTAATATATATAGGCCTTTTTTACTAAGAACCTCCGCACCAATTCTTATGGTGTGAATTTGATATTTTGACTAACTTTTCGATTGAATTTTTCCATCTCTACCGTCTAGTCTTTAGGTACTTATGTATAGATCATCTCTGCAAATTTTCAGCCAATTTGATAACTATTAGCATATCAAACTAGATTAAAACAAATGGACATATTATATTTTGTCAAAACTGAATCGTTCATGTTAATAATAGGAAATCACACTTTTGAATGTTTTAACGATTATCAAATTGGTTGAAATTTTGCAGACATGATCCATACATGAGTACCTAAAGACTAGACGATGTAGATGTAAAAATTCAATCGAAAACTTAGTCAAAATATCAAATCCGCACCATAAGGATTGATGCGGAAGTTCTTAGCGCCAAGAAAGCCTATATATATATATATATATATATATATATATATATAGTCCTTATCCAGAGCGAATGTTCGCTTTGAAATTAACGTGCGAAGTTCTTTTTTGGACACACTTTTTTGTCATATTTTAACATCTCCACCGTTCAGATGTTTGAACCTAATGTATAGATCATTCATACAAAATTTCATCTAATTTGGTTACTGTTAAAGTATCTAAACTATATTAAATCAATAAACAAACCAAATATGTTCAACTTGAACTGTTCATGTAAATCACCATGATGAAAAGTCAAACGATTATCAAGTTAGATGAAATTTTGCAGAGATGATCTATACATTAGGTTCAAACATCTTAACGGTAGAGATATGAACATATGACAAAAAAGTGTGTCAAAAAAAAAACTTCGCACGTTAATTTCATAGCGAACCTTCACTCTAAATAGAGACTATATATATATATATATATATATATATATATATATATATATATATATATAGGAGTAGACATACAACAAAAAAACAGAGAGATGAACTTTATAGAACTAGCTAGGCTTTCCAAGAAAAAGAAGTCGATGAGATAAAGGTCCCAGCACCCAAAAGGAAATAAAAAAGGAGAGTGAATTTTCAGTTGATAGCAATCAACAAAAGGGTGGAGGAGGTGTGTGGCTGGCTGGCTTTTGGTTTTGAATGTCAAAGGGAATGAATAGCAAAGTGATGGGTTAGCTAGGGATCCATGATCATCATATATAAGTTAATTGAATTCTGGAGGGGTGGGGTCCTTATTTGCCTTGAGAGAACCGATTAAGATTTTGATAATGTATGATGATAGGTGAACCATATTTTGACATTCACATAGAGTCCATCTTATTTGTCAGCTTATGTGGCACAACTACGTCATTTAATGAAACACTCTAATTGGGTGGTGACATATCATGTACATACCACTAGATTAACACATAAAATTAACTCTAAGTAAAATATCAAAAAGTGATTTATCTAACATTATTTTGCAAACTTGTTATCAAAGAAGTCAAAAAGAAAAGAAAGTGAATTCTTAGAGAGAGATAGATAGAGAGAAAGCAATCAATTAGAATAGGAAGCAGAGAAGTTTGTTCCCATATTGGTGTTGTGAAGTCAATCATAAAACCCTTTCTGGAAAGAGACATGTCTCAAACATGTTTTCAACTTTTCATGTTGGAGGGTGCCATGTTTAGGGCCCCTTGGTATCCTTGTTATTAGACCATATTGCTAAATTGTAAATGAATGAATGCTCATGTTGTTGCCCAAAAGATAAACATGTTGGAGTTGGCTAATCCCTATTCATCATTTCTCATTCCATCGCTCATGGATCTAAATTATCCTATTGCTAATATTTCGACAATCTAGTATAATATAATCATAAATAAATAAGGTGATAATATTAATACACCTAAAATCTCTATTCACACAGTATTTTTCTAATAAAAAATAATATTATTAACATACTATTTTTCTCTATTCACCCTTATAAATAATTGTCTTCGGATTTTTATAAAGTTAGAATTGTCTTCGGATTAGCTTTGTCAAGTGAGTGCCGAGACAGACTAGTAGGTATAAGGTGATTTACCAAAAGAAAGTGTAGGGTTCACTCGCACAGATTTGTTGGCCTCATTAATCTATAGCCAGTTAGTTATCTTCAAAACTCATAAACCCCTAATCGCTACGCACTTTTGAAAACGTTATTTGAATGAAATTGCTTCTGATTGTTAACTTTATACATGTGTTTCTTGGATAATAATCACATATTATCCGTCGCATTTCCTATCCCAGCTATTCTCTACCAATTCCGCAATCTCCTGAAGACTACAGGTTCAGTTACCAAATGTTCTGCCATCCGCCTTCATGGGAACCAAGTATTACCAACACGGTTTCAACAAGAAAACCAGCTCCGCCATCTAACCCCCTGGAAAATCACTCAACTTTGGTGGTAGGAAACATTCATTCATTTATGGACAGAAATACATACCAAAGAGAATATAATTCAATAGGAGCGAACTATTACAGCAATAGTCATTGTCATCAATCATAAAAATATTACAGGCTTTAATACCACCACAAGTTTGGAGCTAAGTTCAGACTGGACCTTTTGGCTAGGGAAGATTATAGATTTGGAGCTAAGAAGCATCTTCATCATTCTCAGCTGCTCCTCCTTTGAGATGCAAATGCTTTTCCCTCTTCTGAAAGTCTGTCAAACCCTTCCCACTACCAGTCACCCCAACCTTTCCGAAAGGATCATCTGGAGACTTGAAGATACTCTCCCGCTTGCGTCCAGATAAATAACCAGTCTGAAAATATAACAAGTTACAAATCTAAAATGTGCAATAAAGTTAAAAATGTAGCATGTGCATAAAGGTATTCTCTTTGCCTCATATTCTTCTTTATTGTTTGTCAAAATAGAGTATAAGCACTATCTTGACAGTCAAAAGCAAACTTCTCTTACTGTTAAAGTTGAGCATCGAAGGTTTAGGTTTATCTTAGATATATACTAAACTGGAAACCTGAAACAACAGACATTTTTTCTATGTAACGAGCTCTTATTGAATCAAAAAGACTTGCCACAATACATGAATACATTAAATCCTATTAAAAGCTTAGGCAGCTCAGGTGGGTAAGGAGCTGAGGAGAGGATCTGAGTCCTATATGAATACATTACATCCATGATTGTGTTTCTTTACCGTTTTCTTTTAAAATAATTTGGATCAAGACGTGTGCATAAATAAAATGGTAACTGTAGACTAATGTAACTTAATTTAGATCGCAAGCACAATGGAATCCATAAATACATGTGTACCTTCTTAGTCTTGCCTTTGGTAGTTTGGAACTGCTGCCAAGCATTTTGACGCTTGTTCTGAGTGACTTCCAGCTGCTCCATCCTCACTTTCGACTTAAAAGCATGTATCTTCTTGCGTTTGGCAAGTTTCTGCAGATTTGGAGTTGGCAAGCATCAGTACAAAAAAAAAAGTCAGAAGGATAGTGTTCAAAAATTGTACATACTTTTTGGTATTATAATCTAATCACCCTACAACTAGTAGTAAGCTACCATTACCACACTCTTTTTAGTTTATTATACAATGATAAAGATGAAAAAATTACCACATCCTCGGGATCATCTGGTTCTATTCGAAGCTTTGCCGGTAGGCTTCGTGATTGAAAGTCAACAGAAGCAGCCTGTGCAATTTTCCTTTTGATTGCTTGTTTTGTAGCTTCAGCAACTCTTTCAGCTTCCAATAATGCATTGACAGCCCCTTCTTGAATTGGCCTTACATTCGCTGGATCCACCTGAGAGGAGAATTGTCAGTGATGAATAACATTTACAAACATTTAGTAATAAACATAAAAGGAGTAGATAAACCAAACTAAGGGCTGTATTGGTATGAGCAGTAGAAATCCAAAACTTAGGAATAATAAATAGACAAACACTTAACGGGAAATTCTATGTCATCTAAAACTGCATTCCAGGTGATTTAACTTTTGAAGAACAAATCAAGAAATCACTGGCTAGTTAGTCGAAACTCATTATAGACAAGACTAAATTTTACTACATAAACAGAATTTGAACTTCAGGTAACAGATTGGATCAAACAAAACTATGTAATCTTAAATCACAATAAAATAAACTAAAGAGCCAATTCCATTAACAAGTCAAAGGTGGGCCTCTACGTCATTGGGTCTTTGTACAGGACAAAAAATTATTGAACCATAGGAAACTGATGAACGGTTGTTCCATACACCCAAGACCAACGCAGAGCTTAGCTGCTAGATGCGGTCCCACATTCCAATGCACCTTTTTAATTCTCTACTTTTTTTGTCCTATCTTGTAAAGATACATTTCAAATAGCAAAATTCATCCAAAAAGACGATGCTAAATTCCTTTCTAATAAGGAAATGATTAGTGATACGGGTCATTAAACCGGATACTGCATTAAAAGAAAAGGATGAACTTGTCAATTACTAAATTTCCACCCTTCCAATTACACCAACCATTTTTGTCACATGTCAATTACATAGTGGTATATTTGCCACTTCAAGGGTCAGTCAAGGGTATGCCACTACTAGAGAAAAGTCGGGTTGAAAACCAGTTTTGACATTTCAATTTGATAAGCCTACGAAAAGAAAGAACGACCAGCAAACTGACAATTTTATTGAATTATAGTGAATGACAAAACATCTCCACAAGAAAAGCAAATAAATGAGCATTTTGGGCAGAAACATTTACATACAACACCAAGTAGAGAAAGTTGTTGATGTGTATGCCTATGTATTGCATGTAATACAAACTATGGCAATCCCATGATAGAAAGTCCATGCCTTAAACCCTGAAATACAGTTAACTAATAATGATCCAAAGCAGTAATAATAAATATATTTAAAGGAAGGATCTTTGGTTTAATATGTGTATAAAAATGTGGCCCAAAAATGTTTTTAACTAGAATAAAATGATGCAATGCAAACTTTAAAAAATGGTTCGGTTATATAACAAAACATACCTCTTCTTTATTCCCCCAGCCATCATAAGTAACATAATACCCATTTGGAGTAAGAGAATCGATTGTTGCATCATACCTGTATATTCAAATGATCAAGCATGGCCAAAGAAAAATGAAAAAGGTAAAACAAATGTAGAAATTTGTAAAGTCAAACAAAAAAAAGTGAAATTGGAGATCTTTATTTATTTTTTATCCCCACATACCACTCTCCATCTTCACTCCAAACAGCTTGAACTTTTGTACCAGGAGCAAATTTATCATGATAATCAGAAATACTCCCTGTATCCTACATAAGAAGAGAATATAAAGTGACTACAACAGAACAAGTGTGGAAGATCTAACCGCAGTAAAGATGTATCACGGTCAAATTACTGTACCTAAAATGGTTACTAAAATCATTGTTAAAACGATATAAATTTTTCCACAAGAAAATACTCTTTCAAATTCTTTTCAAGTCCCAAGCACAGCCGATTAGAATGCAAATTGGTTTTGCTTTTATACAGAATCTCAGTAGACCCTAAGCATACAAAAATTAAAATTTACCATAAAACTTTGCCAAAAACAGAGACAAATTAGAAGAGCTTACATTTTCATTCATCTGAGACTGGGGAAAACTAGGAGATGCAGTACCGCTTGTTCCAATTTCTAAACCAAAATTCTGATTTTGCTTCGCAGTTGCAAGTATTTCTTCTGTCGTGGCTATTAGCTGCATAATTAGAAAAAATAAGCCGAAAGCATAATTTAAATAGATATATACATATAACTGTTCCCATAAAAAAAAAAAACAACAAATAACACATTGATTTTAAATTCAAATTCAGAGTCTCAGTGTGAACATTCAAAGCCAGGTGACAGAGAAACAGAATCTGACCGACGCCACACATAGCATACCTGCAAATGAATGAAAGAGAAGTAACATGCATCTTGACGAAACTCTAGAAAAGATCTTTTATTCTTGTTCTAAAATATCTACAGTTCCAATTTCTTGAGTGTATAAACCATCCTCACCTTATTCAACCCTTTAATGAAAACAAACCTCGAGAGGTGCCAGAGCAGTTATCTGGTGTTGCTAGTTTGAGCAACACGTTGATTCCTTCAAAATAGAGAAGGAAGAAATAAAAGAAGAATGACAATTGCAATTAAACCTATCATACAATAGTAACTTTTCTTGGGAATCATCCCCAAGGGCCAGAGAAGATGTTGACTCTGTTTTTCGCAAGAACACTAAGTCAAGACCTCTACGCAACAAACTCAAATATATATAAAGCAATTCTTAAAATCAGAAATAGATAGAAATATATGTTACAATGTACATGCAATATTACACAGAAGTTAAAGAATACTGCACACACAAAAAATACCTCAAGGAGCTCTCTTTCCATGTCAGCAGACTCGGAGTTTCCAGGGTCATGAACCAAAAAATCCTTGACCTGATACAGATGAAGGAAGAAGTCATTACACAGGCATAATATACAATACATAGACAGACTTTGCAACCCATAGCATATAATTTTGAGATATAGATTATGAACACAAGACACCAGCTTGAAGAAAAGTTAAGTTCTGTGACCAAAAACTTTAAACAGACATTCACTATAACACAACTATAAGACACAGAGCGTATTCAATGAAAGACCATGGCATTAGACTCCAGGATGCTGATTAATTGAAGTCATAAAATCCAACCAAACATGAAGAAATGCCTATCAAAGTCATATAAGCAGTGGACGGCTACATGCATACGCACCTATTCTTAGTCTTTAACCTTTACAAAACAAAACAAAAGGAAACGATAAAAGAAACATGTTTCTTTTGTGGAATTCATTAATAAGTAATGGAACTCTACCCAGGTAGTGAAACACCCAGTCAATCTAGTCTAGTGAATAAGGCTTTTACTTAGGAAGAGAAGCACAACCTTTACTTCCCAACTAGCAGTCCACTTAGTTCAACTGAGTGGTTCTTTATTCATACAACTCATTATCATTACACTTACTCAATGAGGGATGCAGTTCAGTTAGGTTAGAGACTAAAAAAATCAAGTGGGTAGAACCTCCCAATCCCAGTATATGCAATGTGATGTGTAAATATACGAGTGCCAATTTCAACCCTCTATAATAATTGGATGCTAATGGAAATTGCAAGCAGTCAATAGTATATATGAAATGTCCCAAAAATCACTAGGCGCTAATCGAGCGGTGGCCATAGATCACAAGCAGTGAAGCAACACCACGATTCAAATCCACACTACTCTATGGCCCTCTCTTCACAATTCAGTAAAAATTCAAATAGTTGCGTTTACAAGCATCAAACTAGATGTTTAAATCAAATTAGGAGCCTCTTGAAAGATAATTCGAATTGGTATTAGTAGTGCATTAGGAGAAACCCTAAACTGAATTGCAAAAAGAAACCCTAATGATGACGTTGCTGAGATTGGAAGATATAAAAGTTAAAAGAAGAAGAAGGTTTACCTTGCGAAGCTCGTCTCTGTACATGGAGATATTGGAGGAGAGCTGTTCTATGGTTAGCTGGTCTCCTTCTTCCCCTTCCATATTTTTTTCTGGTTTTCAGAGATTTAAGAGAGATTTAGCGGACGGAGAAATAAGAACGAGAATAACAAAGAAGACGAAGAAGCACAACGAATAAAAACGAACAAGGAAGTAAGAGTTGGGGAATCCTAATTAATTTTTTTTTAATTAAAAAATCGTGTAATATAAAATAAATCAATCAATCAAATATCTGAAAGGGCGGACTAACATATTGTTTCCGGAGTAAGGGGCCGAACCCATGCGATTTCCATTTTTTTTTTTTTTTTTTTACAAAGAGAACCAAATAGAAAGGAAAGACAAACTAAGGGTTGGTTTCTAGAATGTTAGAACTCACTCTTGATGATTTTTTAGACTATTATTCATGACTATGTCTTGATTTCGAATATGATTGAGAAGATCTTGTTAGGATTACTACTAAAGCCAAATAAAGCATGTGTCTAATTTGTGCCCGTCGTGGGACTCTTTAGTTTTAACCTCTTTGAGCTTATATTGAGCCTATCTTTCATCACCTTATACATATTCCATATGCTTAGAATAGCTATACTTTTACATTTGTTCTCAAAACTTGGTAAAGCTTATTATCATGGAATTATAACTTGGAGTGATGTTGTGAAACAAGTGTGGGGTGAACTTAGCAATGTTGAATAAATTGATTGATGCCATGCCTAAAAGAAAAGAAAAACAATTCGGACAGAAAAATAAAAAGAGAAAAATGTTAGTCCGAAATAAAAATGAAAAAAGACACGGTTTCAAGTGATTTTTGCTAAGTTGATTGTGACATTGGAGTTTGTTTGTAAATTGAAGGTATATCATTGTATACATGACATTTGTTCGATTTCACTATTTGGAAAGAAAATAATGAAGAATGGGCCCAACAAGTTGAAACTTGGGCCTTGGAGTGAAGTCATAAGGAGTTTTGAGTTTTACTAAATCTTGGTGACACTTATCACTACTATCCTAAATGTGAATTCCTTATGCCGAACCCCATTATATTCCCTTGTAAAGATCTCTCATGATTCTTAAAATAGGTGAACTTTGTATGTGGAGATTATCTCAAGAGTTGAGCTTATGGTTTTAGTTCATTTGTGCACATAATTGTTAAATGAAGTTGGTCGAAATTTTGTTGTGGCACTAGGGATTGACAAGAACGAATTAAATTTTTTAGCATAGGGCCGTGACTCAAGTTCGGCACACACCTCCTTCATGCTCGGCTCCTTTGCTTCTCGTTCTTCTTTACTAACTCGTTCTCCCTCTTTGTCAAATCCCGCCCCTTGCTCTATGGCTCGTTGCTATGCGTCGAGCGAGGTCAACATGACTCGCTCGACCTCCTCAATAACTTCAATAGCTCAGCATTCCTCTTCCTTGACAACCGGATACTTCATGGCATCAAACACATTGAACTTAATCACATCGCCATCAAATTCCATAGTCAAATTGCCCTCGGTCACATCGATTTTGGTGCGTGCCGTCCTCATGAATGGCCGGTCTAATAGCAATTGAGTGCTATCAACCGGCGAGTCCTCCATCTCCACAACATAGAAATCGGCCGAAAATATTAGGTGGTTTATTTGCACGAGCACGTCCTCAACATACCCCTCCGGATACTTCCTTGATCGATCCGCGAGTTGAATGATGACATTGTCCTTCTTGAGAGGCCATATACTCAACGTTTGAGACACATTGAGAGGCATGACATTGATCGACACTCCCAAGTCAAGCATGACATCGTCGAACCTAGTGTTGTCGATCACACATGGCACATTGAAACTCCCCGGATCTTTCATCTTTGGTGGCAACTTTCTTTGAATAACGGCCGACACCGTTACGCACATAGTCACCACACGAGTTTCCCTTGTATGTCTCCTTGTCGTGTAAAGCTCCTTGAGGAACTTTGCATACTTAGGCACTTGCCTTATACACTCTAACAAAGGGATGTTCACTTCCACTTTCCGAAAAATGTCCAACACTTCCTCGTCGGATTTGTCCTTCTTCGACTTTGCAAAACGAGAAGGGAAGGGTATGCAAGAGTTCGGCACCCCTCCCTTGTGTGCTTGGATCGGTACGGCTTCTTTCTTTGAGGTTGCGGGATCTTTCTCTAGTTCATTTCGCAACCTCTCTTTCTCGGCTGCAGCCCTCTCGGCAGCAGTCTTGTGCATGGCAGGGGCATTGGCAGGGCTCTCGGCAGCATCGGTGGGCTGCTCGGCAGCATGGCGCGCAGCGGCATCGGCAGGAGCACCGGCAGCATCGGTAGCGTGGCTTGGCAACTCAGCAGGCTGCTCGGCAGCTTGCTCATCTTTAATAATTCTTCCGATAGTCATCTTTTTCTTTGGAACTCTTACTCGTGACTCATCCAACACTCTTCCACTATGTGTTGTGATGACTTTGACATGCTCATGTCCCAGATTTTTAATAACTCCTCTGGGAAGCTTTCCTTGCTCGGTGAACTTTCTCATGCAGTCCACGACTTGCCCCATTTGAGTCTTTAGCTCGGCTATGTCCTTCGAGTGCGTTTGTTGTCCAGCGAGTAATACTTGAGTTGAACTCGAAAGAGAATGGATCAATGCATCGTAGTTGGGATTACTTGGTGTTGCTTGAGCTTGGTTCGGCATAGGTTGAAACGGCATGGCTTGGTTCGGCCCTCTTTGGTTCGACTGAAATGGTTGTCTCGGCACAAAGGATGCTTTCGGTTGAAAAGGGGCTGCATTTGGTGGCCTTTGAACATTGTCATTGTTAGACCATCGAAAGTTGGGGTGATCACGGAATCTCGGATTGTATGTGTTCAAGTAAGGATTATACTTTTGTCCTCCTTGGAAGCCGATTGCATTGGCCTCCTTATATCCCTCACTCAACACTTGAGGACATTGATCGATTGCATGGTCTTCCGTGCACACTCCACACACTTGTGCTCTCTTCCCTCGCATGAGGCTTGCTACCATATCCGATAGCTTATCAACCTTGTTCTCCAATGCTGAACTAGAAGAAGTCTCATTCACCTTATGCTTCAAGGCATTGTCTCGCGATATGCCAAATTGTTGACTATTCAACGCTCGGATTTCCAACAAGTTCTTCGCCGGTGTAGGATCGAGCTCAAGGAATGAGCCTCCAGCTGCCGAATCTAGGAATTCCCTTTCCATGAGACGCAGCCCTTCATAGAAGTATTGAAGCAAAAGTCTCTCACGAATGCCATGAGAAGGACACAAAGCGACGAGAGCTTTGTACCTCTTGTGATAATCGAAGAATGTCTCATCTCCTCCTTGTCGAATACTAGTGATTTGTTTCCTCAACTCCGTGATACGAGAGGCCGGATAATGCTTGAGCAAGAACTCATTCACCATCGTCTCCCACGAAGTGATACGACCGGTTGGTACTTCAAACGACCACTCATTTACTTGATCTTCCAATGAGAACGGAAAAGCCTTCATCTTGAAGTGTTGAATGTCGGCACTTGTAGGACACGTGCTTTCGGTGGTGAAGTTAAACCATTGGAGATGCTTGTTCGGATTCTCACCCGCAAGTCCATGATACGGTTTCAATTGGTGAAGAAATCCACTCTTCAACTCAAAGTCACCACTCTTTCCGGCAGCACAAGGAGGAAAAGTGATGTTCGCGGGTGCGGCTCCTCCTCCGGTGCTATGCCCATTTTGAGCACGAATTGAAGTCATAATTGGTGGTTCGACAAAGTTAAAATCAAACTTGTCGTGAGGGTAAGTGATAGCTAACAACTCCGGTTCTTCTAACTCACAAGACGATCGAAGACTTGATGAAGTAACAATGGAAGGTCAGTTCAGGCTAGAAGTAGGAGATGGCGATGCCGAGCTAGATGATGATTCGGATGGGGGCAGAGGTGTAGCTAGTGCGAGCGTGAGGTCTTCGTTGATTCGTTACAAGATTCCACGGTCGTCCCTTGTCCAAAGATCGGACATGCACTATTCTGAAATTTATAACACGAAGCAAGTTAGAATCATCGAAGACAAATAGAAAACAAGAATATACATTACATTACAAGCCACGACATTGGTAATTTCAAACAAATTTCAAGCAATTTCAAGCTATACGAAGAGATATACACGACACAAAGAGCAAAAGCACACAAAATTATTGTGATGGTGTCGAAATTTGTCTAAGTCTAATTGCTTTTAAATTTGTTCTAACTCTTAAGGTACGTGGAGCAGAGGAGATAACAGTGCAATGAGCTGAAATAGCTCAAGGTAGTATCATGCTTATTCCGATATACCTCGAAAGTTTGAACCACAAAACGTTTTCTTTTAAGCTTCAAAGCTCACTCATGCCGAATCTATCTCAAGTTCCGAAGCTCGGTGGACATGCGGCCTAGGTTACATCGTCTAGACACAAGGTTCCGTGGTTTCAGAAGGTTAGTGCGTGTCATCCGAAAGTAGCTCAAGGCAAGACTCATTTGTTGGTAACCACGGAGGATAAGTCCCCTATCGTCCCTCAAAGAGAGAACAGTCTGTGGGCCTCTGAGATCTAATTTGACAAACCTTTGAGACTAAGTCGGGACAACACACACTAATTGGCGAACCTTTTGCCCCTTACTCAGTTAAGAACACTCATGTTGACAGTTTCTACAAGTGTCAATAAAAGCCGCCCTCAACCTCATGATACCTCGAAAAATAACATGAAGGGTTAAGGCTAATATTAACAAAAGCGACTTTGCATATTCCTCTTCCCCTCGAAACTTAAAACAAATCCAACACAAATAAACCTTAAAACTTTCTAGCAATTTAACTAAGTTATTACAAGCATACATTCGGCATACATCATACAATTTTTGAAATTTAAACTCTACATGCCGAAGCATATTTCTACTTTACAACAAAACTTCCAACCAAAATTTACAACACAATAAACAAAACCAACGAAATTTACAAAACAATAAACAATTTAAACATATCAAGCTTTTATAATCCCCGGCAACGGCGCCAAAAATTGACGAGTTTCCTAAGCACATCTTCAATAATATACAAGAAACGTTAGTAGTATATGATAAGTAGGGATCGTTCTAGCCGGGGATTAAGGGTACCTGACATGAAAAAGGTTAGAAACACATTTATACATTTATACAAGCAAAATCGAAACAAAAAGGGGGTTGAGAATGGATCGGCAGCAAGGCTGCCCCTATTTCCTATACACTGATAGGAGCATAAAATGCGACGTTCTTAATATGTTTTTACCCCCATTTATGCAATGCTTAACCCTTATTGCTGTAATATAGAGTCATGTTATAGAGTCAAGATTTTTGGTGGAATTAAAGTGAAAACATGTGGAAAATAGAATAAAACTGCAGAAATTGTCAAAAGCCTATTCACAAAGTCTCTGAGATGTTTTATTGAATCTGTAAAACATAAACTTTGCTTTTGATAGATTTTTCTCTTCTCATTTGCAGTCGACATACTAAGGATTGAACAAAGGAAAGAATCATTAAAATCGGAGTGGAACAAAATGCCAAGAACTTCAAGTTCTTATCGGATGCAAATCCAAGAATTCCAGAAGATTTCAGTGTCCGACATCCAACTTTCTGAATTTATTCCCGACGATTGACAAGGAATTTGAAGGTGAAATTTTTATGGATGAACGCCCTGTGTGTCTAGTTTCATATGCAATTAGAATCGCAGAAAAAGCTCTCCTAAGTAGAGAGTTATGTCGGTTTGAATGCAAGAAGGTCAGATCTGCCGAGAGGAAGAACCTGCTGCCCGTTTTGAAGGATTTCTATTTTTCTACAACAATTTCGTGTCCAAGGTTGTAAGTGATGAGCTACTGAATATATTGGAGCATTAGAGAGTCATCCTTTCAAGGAAGAAGTCGAAGAAAAAAAGAAAAGAAGTTTCCCTGATGCAAGCAGGAAAAGAAGATACAAAGGATGCTTTCCTGGCTCAACTAGGGAAAGCTACGGCCAGCTCTTGGATAAATTGTCCAAATGAGTTATGAGCCTAGTCCATTATTCAGTCCATCAAGCATTGATCCATGAAGAATTTGGCTGAATTAAAAAAGAAAAGAAAAGATTAATTTCGGAATGGAAAAGAAGAAGCAAGCCGAGTTCTACATGGATTTGGCTTACGTATGTGGACTGAATTTCATCCTTTGTGCAAGATTTTTGGCTGAATTAATTCATGGAAAACCTAAAGAGATATTGCTCAATTATTCAGCCATTATCTTGGGAATTTTCGGCAGAAAATAGAGGAAGAAAATCGCAACAAATCCTGATTAATTTCGGGAAAATTCCTGTGCACGTCTCTCAACTTCCACGGACTCTCCCGGACAGCTGACAATGAATCCGAATTCGAGCCTTATATGGATAGAAAGCTACGGGAGTCTAGTTTCCAACCCAACTAGAATCACCTCAATAGCTATTTTCTAGAGAGAGTTATGACGTAATCAATGCACGGAGGTCATTCTGCCGAATTCAGAAAATCAAGGAAACCTAAACCAATTCGGTTTTTGTTTGTGGCTAGCTTCTCTAGGTTACTTCCTCTATAAATACCAAGGCTTTTGCACAGAAAAGAGGATCTCTCCCTCCACAAAATCCTTGCCGAATCCCTGCCAAATTATTTTCAGAAATTTTATACAAAGAGCAAAGCCGAATCCATCATTCCTCACATCAATTCGATCACCATCTCATCAATCCTTGCCGAATCTTAACCAAGGTTGTAATATGGATTGTTTTATTTTGGTTTTTGTTACTTTGTATTTAAACATAACTTTGTCTATGAAGTATGTTTTGGTTTTTGGTTTTAATTTCGGTATTGATAATCATATATGGGATCTTCGGATCTTTGTTATAATTGTTTGGATATTTTATATGTGATTGCCGAATTATATATGTGATGTGATTAAATTTGTATTATGGGCAGTAGCTTTAGCATGTTTCTTGATTTCAATTAGGTTTATTTTCTTAATTCGTGGGGAACCGAAGGAGATGTTTAGATGCACTCGAAAGGCCATGAGTGTTATCTAGATGTTGAATTCATATTCCGATCTAATACATGTTGATTCACACGCGTTGTTGGTTTTGACATGTATTAATCTAAGGGTAAGAGTAATTATGGAAATTTACATGTCGATGTGAGATGGGTGACGCCATACTTGCTAACATGTTCCAATTCGACAATATGTGCTTATGTGCTTTTTGTGTTTAATTTACATGCGTTGTGTTATTAACCCGATTAGTACCATGTTTAGGATTGCGCGCGTTTCGGATTCTAAATACTTATGATGTCTTGAATAATTAGGATAAGCTGCGTTGGCCCTAATTAAATTGGAACTTAATTAATCTTGAAATCGTTTTATGTTTGCTGCCCCTATTACTTGTTTTAATTTTATTGCATGTGTAATGAGATTTGTGTTTGGTGATGGTGTGAAAGGTGATGATCAATTGTATATAATAGATTAGGTTTTAAATTTCGTAAAAATCAGTAAATAATAGATAAAAATTTCGACAACCCCCTTTTATACAATACTTTGTGTGATTGAAAGCCCTTGATTTCCCCGGATAGAACGATCCCTACTTGTCAATACTACACTCGACACAAGAAGGGTATTATTTGTATGTAGTTGTTTTGCAGGTATTTTATGCTTGGATAACACCTCCATCAGTTTTTGGCGCCGTTGCCGGGGAAATTATAATATTTTGATTCATAAAGTGTTGTTTGTAACTTTGTATATTTGTAAATTATTTAATTTTTGCAATAGTTTTGGGATATGTATTAATAGGATTTTTGGAAGTGTAATAGTAAATAGGGTTTTCCTTTTCCGATTTTTATTTTTGTTTTTGGTTTTTGGTTTTTGTCCTTAATTGCCGATTTGTATGTTTTATTGTGATTGTTGTACACTTAGATAATTTCTAGGAAGATGGTAGTTTTTGTGTATGCTTGTAGTTTATTGTAGTTTCTAAAGTGTAACATGTAGGTGAAGCCTCTTTTGTTGATCATAACCAAAACCCTTCATACGAGTGATGCCATGTTAGGTATGTTTTTGTGTAGATTGGGAAACGGGCCCTGCAATGTTGGAATTAGTCCATCGTTGGCCCCCCACGCATAAAGACGCTAACTTGGTATTATTTTTATGAGGTTGAGGGCGGTTTTAATCAACACTTGTAGACCGCTAGGACCCGAGTTTATTTTACCAAGTATAGGGCAAGTTATTTTCATTGATGGGTTCGAGGTTTGTAAAACTGGTTTTCAAGACCCACAGACTGATGTTCATTCTCTGTGAGTGAGTCGATAGGGGACTTGTCCTCCGTGGTTAAAAACTTTGAGACCTGCCTTGTTCCTAAAGAGAGTTTACTCTCCGTGAATTTTAACGACACCGCCTTAGAAAAGTAAAGTATCTTCGACCTAGACAACCGCTTGTGCCGAAGCATCACCTCACTTTAGACGCTAGAAAATAACTTGAGCATATGTGAATCTGTTTTTCTTCAAAAGATAAAATTCGTCTTTAAATTTTGAGGTATATCGGAAAAAGCATGATACTACCTTGGACTGTTTCAGCCCATTGCACTGTTATCTCCTCTGCTCCACGTACCTCGAATTTTAAAGTTGTGTGAAAGACATCTAGAAACCCTAAGTTTTGGCAATTACAATACTTACACAATCGATGAACACTAAATACCGAACCAATATAGATACTTATACAAATAAATTTTCGTGTGATATGTAAAATTAGTTAAATGATTAATGAGTAAATTTTTGATCTCAAAAGAAAACATTTCTTGGTTTGAATTTTTGAGGTATATCGGAATAAGCATGATACTACCTTGGACTGTTTCAGCCCATTGCACCGTTATCTCCTCTGCTCCACGTACCTTGAAAATTCGAACAAATCATATAGCAATTTAACTAGGGATACATAAAACACATTCTTATACATATATACTCTTGAAATTTTCGTGTGATACTTTATACTTTTGAATTTTTCGTGTGTTACTTATACTTGTGATGATAATACTCTTAAAGTTGTAAAATATGTATTTCTTGATACTTGTAAATTTTCGTGTGACATATTTTTTGCTATATACTTGTATAAATTTTCGTTTGTTCCCTTACATTTACATGTTTGATTTATTGTGATACTTATACTTATACATACTTTTACACGATCTTTTATTGAAATTTTCGGTGACATTATACATACTAACATTCTTTTGTGTGATATTTTTACCCTAACACTAACTTATACATTCTAAGTTTACAATGCACGTTTATTTTTCTTTTTAATTCATTGATTGATATACTTGATCTTATGATAATTTCAGGTACATGAATGTCCAATTGGTCACGTGACATTAGAGGTCGTTTGTATCGAATTGGAGAGATATACGATTTAGAATTGCCAGCAATTCTAGGTCAAGCACGTTCACCATCACCAGAACATCAGTTTGTATATCCCTCCTCATCACCTTTTAACAGAAATTTTGTTGCACCATCATCACCATTTCCTTCAGAAGCTTCGTGTGAACTTAACCCTTTGTTTCACGAAGAACCAGAGTTTGAGCTACTTCAAAGTTCTATACCAATTCAGTTCTTGAATTTTGATTTACCTGATCCCATATTTAATATGACTTCATTGAGAGAGGAGAATGGTCAGGTAGATGCGCCACAAGGAGGAGTAGTAAGACCGAGTAATGTGACATATCCTGCAGTTGCACCTGGCAAGTCAGGAGAATTTGAGTTGAAGGGTGGATTTATCCACCAATTGCCTAAGTTTTATGGACTCAGTGGAGAGGATCCCAACCGCCATATTCAGAAGTTTGAGTTCAGATGTGAGTCAATGTGCCCAACTGGGGCAGACTTACAGCATGTGAGGATGAAAGCATTCCCTTTTTCACTAGAAGATAGGGCGCAGGAATGGTTCTATGCTATACCACCAGGAAAGATGGTTTCTTGGACTACAATGGTGAGAGAATTTCTCACAAAATACTTTCCATCATCAAGGGTGACGCAGATTAGAAAGGAGATCACCTCGATCAGACAAGAGCCAGATGAGAGCTTTGATGTGTACTATGATATGTACAAGGCTTTGGTGGCAACGTGTCCTAATCATGGGATACGTGAGGGTCTTCTACTACAATACTTTTATGAAGGGTTGCGTCCCTTGGAGAGAAGATTTTTAGATTCAGCAGCTGGTGGATCTTTAATGGAGAAAAGCAGAGAGGAGGTTAAGAATCTGTTGGAGATGCATTTCACCAATCAACAACAATTCGGGTCTACTTCCTCTAGGCGAGTCAGTGAGGCCAGCGGTTATGAGGAATCAAGTGTTGTCAAGGAGCTTAAGGAAGATGTGGGGAAACTCACTCAGATGATGTCTCAGTTTATGAAGCAGAAACATGCCCAAGTCTGTGGGGTATGTAGCATGGAGGGGCATTCAGCAGATGTGTGTCCACAAGTTGTTGGAGGAGATAATTTTGAGGAAGCCAATGCGGTTGGTTTTCAGGGGCAGCAACGTTCCAACTTCCCCAACTTCAACCCCAGATTTAATGATCACCCAAATTTTAGGTGGGCCAACAACAACAATGTGCAGAACCCTACACCTATGGCGCCACCACAAGCTAATCAAGGAGGAATGGCGTTTCAACCAAGACCTCAAGGGCAATTCCAGGGATATGTAAGACCTCAGCAGCAACAATTCTACAACAATGCTCAAGCATCATCAAACCCTAATTATGATGCAATGCTGAAATCTTTGAATGATGCAACTCACACATTGTTGCAATCCACTACTTCCAATACCAAGGATATTTCTGAGCTGAAGAATCAGATGGGGAAGGTTATGGATTTCATGGGGCAAATCCAAGAACAAGGAAGGTTACCTGGAGGAGTGATTAAGAACCCCAAGAATGAGCAAGCTAATGCAATTACCACAAGGAGTGGTAAAATCTTGGAGGGGCCGTCACTAAGGAAGGCTGATGACGTGATGATGGATTGTGATGAGGATGATGCCGTGTCCAACAAAGAGACACACGGCAATGATGATGCAATTGCCGATGGTGTTAGTGCCGAGCATGACAAGGTGACACACGGCAATGATGGTGCTTTACACGGCAACAAGGCTGACAAGAGTGGTGAACCGAGCAAAGTTGAGCTCGAGAAAATGAAGAATAGGGACATGGAAAAAGATCCCGCTACCTCAGAGACACATAAGGTAAAATCTGACTCAAGTGGTTTAATTACTAACCAATCTTCGAGTTTGCCTTTTCCTTCCAGATTTGCTAAATCGAAGAAAGCGAAATCAGATGAGGAGGTACTTGATATCTTCAGGCGTGTAGAGGTGAACATTCCATTGCTTGAGTGCATCAAGCAGATTCCAAAGTATGCTAAGTTCTTAAAGGAGCTATGCACAACAAGAAGGCATACAAGGGAGGAGCAGGTGGTGAAGATGAGTGAGACGGTCTCAGCCGTTCTCCAAAGAAAGCTCCCACCAAAAATGAAAGACCCTGGCAGCTTTTCTGTGCCATGTAAAATTGGACAATCTAATTTTGATAAAGTTTTGCTAGACTTAGGGGCTTCGATTAATGTAATGTCATATAATGTTTACAAGTCCCTAGGTTTAGGCGAGTTGAAAAAGGACAATGTAATAATTCAACTCGCCGATAGGTCTAACAAATATCCTGAGGGATATGTTGAAGATGTTCTTGTGCAGGTGAATAATCTGATATTTCCTGCAGATTTCTATGTGCTTCAGATGGAAGAGTCGCCCCTAAATTCCACTCAACTTTTGTTGGGGCGACCATTTATGAGGACAGTAAGAACGAAAATTGATGTGGCTGAAGGCAACCTCACCATGGAGTTCGATGGTGAAGTGATTGGCTTCAACATCTTTGAGGCCATGAGGTATCCAATTTCTGATTTAAAACCTTGCTATAATGTTGATGTAGTTGATTCTATTGCGCAGGTTTTGTCAGAAACTTTGGATCAATAGCAACTAGCTATTGAGCAAGGGGCCGGAATTGACACAAATGGGGAGAGAATTACCAAGGAGGAACGGCTCAAGCTTGAGCCGAGCCTAATGCATATTGTTGCCGAGCTAGAGGCAGCATCCCACGTGAAAAAGCAATGTAAGTATATGTCAATTCCCATTTCCACTAATAAAATTTTACCATCTGTGGAACAGGCTCCTATTTTAGAACTCAAGTTGCTTCCGGATCATTTGAAGTATGTGTACTTGGGAGACGATGACACATTACCAGTTATTGTGTCATCACAGCTGAGTGAGCAGCAGGAAGCACGTTTGACTAGCATGCTGAAGAGGAACAGAACCGCCATTGGATGGACGTTGGCGGATATCAAGGGAATCAGCCCTACAACTTGTGTCCATAGGATCTTGCTTGAAGAAGGAGCCAAGCCTACTAGGGAGAGTCAAAGACGATTGCACCCTCCAATGATGAAGATTGTGAAGGACGAGGTGATCAAATTGCTGGATTGTGGAGTCATTTATCCCATCTCAGATAGCCAGTGGATTGCACCTGTCCAAGTTGTACCTAAGAAGAGTGGAGTCACAGTTGTGAAGAATGATAAGGATGAACTCGTGCCCCAACGATTGGTGACAGGTCATAGGATGTGTATCGACTACAGAAAGTTGAATGCTACTACACGAAAGGATCACATGCCTTTGCCTTTCATGGACCAGATGCTGGAGAGACTAGCTGGGCACGAATTCTATTGCTTCTTGGATGGGTACAGCGGTTACAATCAGATATGCATTCACCCAGATGATCAGGAAAAGACAACGTTCACATGTCCCTTTGGTACGTTTGCCTATCGACGCATGCCTTTTGGTTTATGCAACGCACCAGGTACATTTCAACGTTGTATGTATTCCATTTTTAGTGATTATATTGAAAATATCATTGAAGTCTTTATGGATGATTTTAGTGTTTATGGTAAAGACTTTGATGCATGCTTAGAGAATTTGGAATTAATCCTGAAAAGATGTGTAGAGACTAACCTTGTACTTAATTGGGAAAAATGTCATTTCATGGTAAAACAAGGGATAGTTCTAGGACACATTATATCTGCAAAGGGTATTGAGGTAGATAGGGCCAAGATTGATATTATGCTTCACTTACCCTCCCCTACAACTGTAAGGGAGGTACGTTCGTTTCTTGGCCATGCAGGTTTTTACAGGAGGTTCATCAACGATTTTTCGTTGGTGGCCAAGCCTATTTGTGCCCTCTTGCAGAAGGATGTTCCATTCGTATGGGACAAAAGGTGTGAAGATGCATTTGTCAAGTTGAAGGAATTGTTGACGTCAGCACCAATTATGGCGCCACCAGATTGGACATTGCCATTTGAGATCATGTGTGATGCTTCAGACTATGCAGTTGGAGCAGTGCTTGGACAGAGAAAAGAGAAGAGGCCGATTGCTATATATTATGCCTCTAGAACTTTGAATGATGCTCAATTAAATTACTCTACAACTGAGAAGGAGTTGTTGGCTGTTATATTTGCTTTAGAAAAATTTCGTTCATATCTTTTGAATTCTAAAGTGATTGTTTATTCTGATCATGCAGCCTTAAGATATTTGATGAAGAAGAAGGACGCCAAGCCACGTTTGATTCGATGGATTCTCTTACTCCAAGAGTTTGACATCGAGATCAAAGACAAGAAGGGGAGCGAGAATGTTGTGGCGGATCACTTGAGCAGGATTGTGAGAGAAGAGGAAACGTTACCACTTCAGGAAACTTTCCCAGATGAGCAGCTTTTTCGAGTGGACACAAGAGAACCTTGGTATGCAGATATTGTCAATTATTTAGTTACTAAAACTTTTCCAAGTACATGTTTGCAGGCAGCCAAGACAAGGATTAAAAAGAATGCAAGACACTACATATGGGACGATCCCTATCTATGGAGGACGTGTAGTGATCAAGTGATTAGACGTTGTGTGCCACAAGAGGAGCATAGGCCGATCCTAGCATTTTGCCACAATGAGGCGTGTGGAGGACACTTTGGAGCCAAGAGGACAGCGCTCAAGGTATTAGAAAGCGGTTTTTATTGGCCCACTATTTTCAAGGATGCATACACATTTTGTATGACATGTGATAGGTGCCAAAGGACAGGTAACATTGGTAAGAGAGACCAAATGCCCCTTACTTATATGATATTTGTTGAAATATTTGATGTATGGGGTATAGATTTTATGGGACCTTTTCCTTCATCTAAGGGCTTTCTTTATATCTTGTTGGCTGTTGATTATGTGTCTAAATGGGTGGAGGCGAAAGCCACAAGGACTAATGATTCTAAAGTTGTTGCAGGTTTCTTGAGAACTAACATATTTTCCAGGTTTGGAGTACCTCGTGTGCTTATAAGCGATGGAGGTTCTCATTTCTGCAACAGAACAATAGAGGCTTTACTCAGAAGATATGGAGTCACCCATAAGGTATCCACACCTTATCATCCTCAGACGAGCGGAATGGCGGAAGTGTCCAACAGAGAGATAAAGAGCATATTGGAAAAAACTGTGGGCCCATCAAGGAAAGACTGGAGCGACAGACTTGATGATGCACTTTGGGCTTACAGAACGGCATACAAGACACCCATTGGGATGTCTCCATTTCGGCTTACATTTGGCAAGGCGTGCCATCTTCCAGTAGAGTTGGAGCACAAGGCATGGTGGGCGGTCAAGCAATTCAACATGGAGCTTGACAAGGCTGGACTTCACAGGAAATTACAGTTGAGCGAGCTTGAGGAAATCAGAAATGATGCATATGATGCTGCGTGGATTTACAAGGAGAAGACGAAATTGGTTCATGATAAGATGATAAGAGGCAAAAAGTTTCATATTGGTCAAAAAGTCTTGTTGTATCATTCTCGTCTTAGATTATTTCCTGGAAAATTGCGTTCTCGTTGGGCTGGTCCCTATATTGTTGCTAATGTTTTTTCTCATGGTGCTATAGAAATTCAGAGTATTGAAACAGGAAAAACGTTCAAGGTGAATGGTCATCGACTTAAGCCTTACTACGAACCTTTTGAGGAGCACACCATTGAGGAGATTCAATTCAGAGACGCACCAAGATCCTGATGATATGAAGAAGAGTCTAGGCTGAGTAGACTATAAACATTAAGCGCTGCATGGGAGGCAACCCATTTCAACCAAAATTGTGAAGGAGCCGTCTACGAGAGTTTGAATTTTCTAAATCCCTAAACTCTTTTTGGTTGAATTGTTTGAATGTGGAACTTGTGAATTATCAAATGCTTGGAAATTACTACATAATATTTGTTTACATTGAGGACAATGTAATTTTCTAAGTGTGGGGTAGGGAATATATGTTTCACATATTTTGTTTTTGCTTTGAGTTTTTGTTTTGAGTCATAAAAGAAAAGAAAATAAAAATCAGAAAATCAGAAAAATAAAAAAAAAAAAAAAATTTCGTTGCTTTTGTTTGTTTTGTGTTATTTTTGAGTCTTAGGATGCTCCTAAATAGTCTATGATGATTATATCTTTAATACATAGATGATGGTTTTGCATAATCATAAGAATTAATTGTGAGTTTCATGGACTTTGTGATTGGTATGAACATTTGAGACTTGAACTTAATTGTGTAAGAAGCATGTTTGTTGTGTTGATTTTGTTCCATAATAACCTTTGTGAGCTTTGATTGCCATATACTTTCTTCTTGAGTGATAAAAATGGGCAGAATTTTTCAAAACTTCATCATTCTTTGATTATTCAATGACTATGTGCCATAGATTTTAATGAACTCAAGAATGCTAGAACTCACTTTTGACGATTTTTGAGACTATTATTCATAACATGCCTTGATTTTGAATATGATTGAGATGATCTTGTTAGGATTACCACCAATGCCAAATAAAGCTTATGCCTAATTTGTGCCCATCGTGGGACTCCTTAGTTTTAACCCCCTTGAGCCGACATTGAGCCATTTATTGCATCACCATGATACACTTTCCTTGAGCTTAGAACAGTTTATCCTAACCATTGTTGTCAAGACTTGGTAAAGTTTAATTGGAATTTGTTATTTGAAGTGATGATTTGAAGTAAGTGTGGGGTGATCCAATCCAAAAGCATGAAAAACCATGATTGCCGAAAATAAAAAGAAAATTCGGACAGAAAATAAAAGAAAAAAATTTGTGCCGAAAATAAAAAATAAAAAATAAAAAAAAAAAGTTTCGGCAAATGAAAAGAAAAATAGAAATGCTTGGATTGAGATCTTGTGGTGAATTTGGAGTTTGTTTTACAAATGAAGGTCTATTATTATCATACTTGACCTTTGTTCATATTCACTATGTTATGGGGAAGAAAAGAATGAAGTTTGGGCCCAACAAGTTTAAACTTGGCCCTTTTGAGTGAAGTCATAAGGAGTATTGAGCTTTGCTAAGTCTTGGTGACATTTTCTCACCACTATTCTAAATGCGAATTCCTTATGCCTAGCCCCACTATTTTCCCATGTAAGATCTCTCATGATTCGAATAATAGGTGAACTTTGTATGTGGAGATTTTTGTCAAGAGTTGAGCATATGGCTTTGGTTCATTGGTGCACATAGTTGTTATATGAAGTTTTTCCTGAAAGATCTATTCACAAAGTGCCTTTATTTGATGAAATATGCAAGTTACTCTTTGTAACTCTTAATCTATTTTCTTGCATATACTTTGAGTGAATATTGCCATATCATGAGTGAAAAGAAGAGAGTATGCCTAGTGAGGAGGATGGAATCAACATAACATGTCATTGCTTGTGATTTTCGTTTCTTACTTGTTCATGCTATGATACATGTCTATGACGCTTGGGATTATTGTGCTTACATTGAATGCTTAACTTGAAAGCTATGTGTGTAAAGATCCTGAGACAATTATTTAGGGGCTGTAGTGTTGAGTCTTTTTTATTTGTTTTGCTAAGGGACTAGCAAAGGCTAAGTGTGGGGTAGTTGATAGGAGCATAAAATGCGACGTTCTTAATATGTTTTTACCCCCATTTATGCAATGCTTAACCCTTATTGCTGTAATATAGAGTCATGTTATAGAGTCAAGAGTTTTGGTGGAATTAAAGTGAAAACATGTGGAAAATAGAATAAAAATGCAGAAATTGTCAAAAGCCTATTCACAAAGTCTCTGAGATGTTTTATTGAATCTGTAAAACATAAACTTTGCTTTTGATAGATTTTTCTCTTCTCATTTGCAGTCGACATACTAAGGATTGAACAAAGGAAAGAATCATTAAAATCGGAGTGGAACAAAATGCCAAGAACTTCAAGTTCTTATCGGATGCAAATCCAAGAATTCCAGAAGATTTCAGTGTCCGACATCCAACTTTCTGAATTTATTCCCGACGATTGACAAGGAATTTGAAGGTGAAATTTTTATGGATGAACGCCCTGTGTGTCTAGTTTCATATGCAATTAGAATCGCAGAAAAAGCTCTCCTAAGTAGAGAGTTATGCCGGTTTGAATGCAAGAAGGTCAGATCTGCCGAGAGGAAGAACCTGCTGCCCGTTTTGAAGGATTTCTATTTTTCTACAACAATTTCGTGTCCAAGGTTGTAAGTGATGAGCTACTGAACATATTGGAGCATTAGAGAGTCATCCTTTCAAGGAAGAAGTCGAAGAAAAAAAGAAAAGAAGTTTCCCTGATGCAAGCAGGAAAAGAAGATACAAAGGATGCTTTCCTGGCTCAACTAGGGAAAGCTACGGCCAGCTCTTGGATAAATTGTCCAAATGAGTTATGAGCCTAGTCCATTATTCAGTCCATCAAGCATTGATCCATGAAGAATTTGGCTGAATTAAAAAAGAAAAGAAAAGATTAATTTCGGAATGGAAAAGAAGAAGCAAGCCGAGTTCTACATGGATTTGGCTTACGTATGTGGACTGAATTTCATCCTTTGTGCAAGATTTTTAGCTGAATTAATTCATGGAAAACCTAAAGAGATATTGCTCAATTATTCAGCCATTATCTTGGGAATTTTCGGCAGAAAATAGAGGAAGAAAATCGCAACAAATCCTGATTAATTTCGGGAAAATTCCTGTGCACGTCTCTCAACTTCCACGGACTCTCCCGGACAGCTGGCAATGAATCAGAATTCGAGCCTTATATGGATAGAAAGCTACGGGAGTCTAGTTTCCAACCCAACTGGAATCACCTCAATAGCTATTTTCTAAAGAGAGTTATAACGTAATCAATGCACGGAGGTCATTCTGCCGAATTCAGAAAATCAAGGAAACCTAAACCAATTCGGTTTTTGTTTGTGGCTAGCTTCTCTAGGTTACTTCTTCTATAAATACCAAGGCTTTTGCACAGAAAAGAGGATCTCTCCCTCCACAAAATCCTTGCCGAATCCCTGCCAAATTATTTTCAGAAATTTTATACAAAGAGCAAAGCCGAATCCATCATTCCTCACATCAATTCGATCACCATCTCATCAATCCTTGCCGAATCTTAACCAAGGTTGTAATATGGATTGTTTTATTTTGGTTTTTGTTACTTTGTATTTAAACATAACTTTGTCTATGAAGTATGTTTTGGTTTTTGGTTTTAATTTCGGTATTGATAATCATATATGGGATCTTCGGATCTTTGTTATAATTGTTTGGATATTTTATATGTGATTGCCGAATTATATATGTGATGTGATTAAATTTGTATTATGGGCAGTAGCTTTAGCATGTTTCTTGATTTCAATTAGGTTTATTTTCTTAATTCGTGGGGAACCGAAGGAGATGTTTAGATGCACTCGAAAGGCCATGAGTGTTATCTAGATGTTGAATTCATATTCCGATCTAATACATGTTGATTCACACGCGTTGTTGGTTTTGACATGTATTAATCTAAGGGTAAGAGTAATTATGGAAATTTACATGTCGATGTGAGATGGGTGACGCCATACTTGCTAACATGTTCCAATTCGACAATATGTGCTTATGTGCTTTTTGTGTTTAATTTACATGCGTTGTGTTATTAACCTGATTAGTACCATGTTTAGGATTGCGCGCGTTTCGGATTCTAAATACTTATGATGTCTTGAATAATTAGGATAAGCTGCGTTGGCCCTAATTAAATTGGAACTTAATTAATCTTGAAATCGTTTTATGTTTGCTGCCCCTATTACTTGTTTTAATTTTATTGCATGTGTAATGAGATTTGTGTTTGGTGATGGTGTGAAAGGTGATGATCAATTGTATATAATAGATTAGGTTTTAAATTTCGTAAAAATCAGTAAATAATAGATAAAAATTTCGACAACCCCCTTTTATACAATACTTTGTGTGATTGAAAGCCCTTGATTTCCCCGGATAGAACGATCCCTACTTGTCAATACTACACTCGACACAAGAAGGGTATTATTTGTATGTAGTTGTTTTGCAGGTATTTTATGCTTGGATAACACCTCCATCATACACGAAACTAAATCCTAAAACTACTACATACATGTGATCGACATCCTTCCACACAAAGCATAGCTCATAAGCAATCAAAACACACAACAAATAGACAAATAAATGACTCGGCAATAACATTAAAATGTTTTAGACTCGACTTAGTTCCAACCTAACTAGTGCCGGAAGAGGTTCACTAATCGATTTAAGACTTCGTAAATACTTAAGATTTTGACAAGCGCATTACCCTAATCTTTATGCTAATCAATTTTAATGACACGAAGAGTAGACACTAAAACAAATTAACACTTAAGCACAAAAGTCTTTTATTTAGTCGGAGATAAGTTAACAAGCAAGGCGTCACTCTTCTTATTACCAAGTAAGTTCTTTTATACTACTCTAACCCTTATGAAACAACACAAATCAAGACCGCGAAGAGCTAGACTCAACCTATATTAATTTTGGCAAATACAAGATCGATACTCAAAACACATTGCACTTGTGATAAGCATCAATCTTTGAGGCACACGAATCTAAAAAACTAAACAAGAACAAATTTAAAACCAAGTTAATATGCTTGCCGAACCTAAATTTACTACTTGTTACATATTCTCCTTATATTTTAGCATGCAATCCGTATTTTAACCTTGTACAACCTTATACACAGTAAAAACACAAATTGAACAAACATATCTATAAAACCAAATTCACAATCGGTTCATACATAGACATACAAATCAATCACCTAAAATACACACAAGTCTCATAGACAAAACATTGTATAACTACACAGAAATTACAAGCACTTTTCAAACAACTTGAAGCGGGCTTCGAATCGTGGTGAAGAGATTCGGTTGAAGGCTGGATAGAACACAGATACGACAGGAATTTTATGGGAGTGGTGGTGATGGTTTTGGCTTGCTATTCTATGTAGGACTTTAGGCTGAATTTTGGTAGAGCTTAAGGCTAGATTTTTGCTTTTGGGATGTGACAACTTTTTCTGAAGAGAATCGGCCTCTATATATAGGGGAAAAGCTTGTGCAAAGTCGGCAGCAACAAGGAATGCAAATCCTATTCCGAGTTGGTTTAGGTTTCTTGCCGGCCAAGTCTTGCAACTTCTAGAACTTCTGTCCGAATTCTTCATGGATCAGGGACTTCTTGGACTCCTTAAAAGATTAGCAACATGGCTTTGATGGATAAAAGGTCCATGGATCGGCTGCAAGTTCTCCTTGCTATGCCGGGAACACTTCATTCTAGAACCGGCAAATTTCCTGCTTGCATTAGGAAATGTCTTCTTTCCATATTTTGCCCTTCCTTTAGGCATGATTGACTCCCATATGCTCTATTTAGCTCAGCAATCTTCATTTGGTGAATTAAGAAACCATTTTGGTGCCCAAATACAGAAATCGGTGAAAAGGGGCAGTAGGTTCTTCTTCTCGGTAGGGCAGTGACCTTGTTGTCTTGTGACGAGCATAACTCTCTCCTCATGAAAGCTTTTGATGCGATTCGAAGTTCTGTAGAAACTAGACTCATAGAGATTTCTGTGCATATATGGCACGCCTTCTAATTCCTTGTGGTCTGTCCTGGAGAAATTCTGGAAGTTGAGTGATGTGCCCAGGAAAGTACTGGAACTTCCTGGATCCGATTTTGCTTAACAATTCTTGGTAGCTTCTTTTGCTCCAATTGGTATAACTCCTTCCATTGCTCAATCATCAATATATCTCCTGCATATAAGAGAAGAAAAATTTATCAAATATAAAGTTGAGGCTTTACAGATCCAACGAAACATCACATAAACTCCTAAATCGGCTACTTGACAATTTTGTACATTTTTCCTATACTTAGCACGATTTCTTTGTAACTCTACCAAAATCTCATGACTCTATATTATGACTCGATTATAAAATAATAAGGGTTAAACAAATTACAAATGAAGGGTAAAACATATTAAGAATGTAGCATTTTATACTCCTATCAAGCTTTGATACTTTTCTTGTGCATAGGATGTAACAAGTTTTTTTTAGAGAGGCTGCCTCTATATATAGGGAGAAAAGGCTGAAGAAGGTGGGCATAATTCCTTTTGTAAATCGGCAAGGAAAAGATTTTCCTTGCCGGTTTTGGTTTTCTTCCTTTTCTTGATTCTTCTAGGACTCGTCTTCTGCTGATTTCTTCATGGATCATGGATCATGGCTGCATGGACTCCTTAATGGATCAACAACATTACTTGATGGATACATGGCCCAAGATTCGGCTGCAAGGTCCCCTAGCCGAACCAGGAACAATTCTTCTAGGATCTGTCGATTGTTCTTCCTTTTCCTTACCGGACTAGGGAACTTCTTCTTTTCATATTTTTGCCCTTTTTTTTGGCTTGGCTGACTCTCATATGCTTCATGTAGCTCAGTAACTCTCATTTGATGAATTTAGAAACCACTTTGGTGCACAAATACAGAAAAGTATAAAAATAGGCAGTAGGTTCCTTTCTCGGCAGGGCAGTGACCTTTTGGCTTTGTGACTGGCATAACTTTCTCTTCAGAGCATATTTTGATTCGATTCCAAATTCTATAGAATCTAGACTTGTAAAGCTTTCTGTGAATATATGGTTTGCTTTCTAGTTCCTTGTGAGTCATCCTGGAGAAATTATGGAAGTTGGATGATGTGCCCAGGAAAATACTGAAACTTACTAAATTTGCACCTGGTTTTGTTTTGTGATTCCTGGTAGCTTCTTTTGCTCCAATTGTTGAAACTCCTTCTATGGCTCAATCATCAACATGTCTCCTGCATATAAACAAGGAAAAATTCATCAAATATAAAGTCGAGGTTTTACAGGTCCATCGAAACATCTCTAAGACTTCATAAATCGGCTTTTGACATTTTTCTACATTTTTATCTGTACTTAGCACGGTTTTTATGTAACTCTACCAAATATTCATGACTTGTCTAAATAACTCGATTCTACAATATTAAGGGTTAAAGCAAAGTATAAATGAGGGTAAAACTTATTAAGAACGTCGCATTTTATGCTCCTATCAATTGATCGAGGCGTCCTTCATTGATCATAATCTAGTACTATGTCATGAGACAGATTTGAGTGTTATTGATCCGTGGATCAAGTTTTGCCAAACTCGCTTTCTTCGTTGGTGAGTAGTTATCGAACCTAAGGGTCTCCCTCGTTCCCATGAGGATCCATGGCTTGTGGCATCATGTAGCCACTTTTATAGCGTCACCATGCCACTATAAATGGCGGCGGTGCAATGCCCAATTCCCTTTACGTAGTGCCATGTTCTCTTGATAGAACATTAATCCTTACAGCCATGTTTACAGCAGGTTTATATGATCTTGTCACTTTCTCGATATCCGTGAATGAGTCAGGCATCGAATCTGTTACATTCTGGAGATCGAGTATTTCACATTCACCTTGTGATGTGTGGGGATCATTATGAGACACAGTGGGGACAAACCACGACAATTCATGTTGTTCCACTTGAAAATTCTTGTTCTTGTCTCCCCCTAACGACGGTTGATTGCCTCATTTAAGTGACAATCCCCAAATATAGTGGTAAAGAGATCGCCTATCAAGGTTTCTACATAAGCGGACATAGTTGGAATTTTCTATCCAACATAAATACTTAATCATCACAAAAGATCCATCATTGTGCGTTATGGCGACGCAATTTGGTACATCTAGCAGAGCTCAAGGATTGAAGATCCGTTTCAATCCTGGTGAGCTCAAGGATTGAAAGTCCCTTTGAATCCTTACACATATTTCACTAACTTTTAGTGAAAAGTTCAAAGATGGTGAGCATAGGCGAATAAGTAACGTTGCATGCAAAATTTGCAATCTTAATGGAAAAACTGGTGCGCATTACAAAAATCAAGACTATTAACATAGTCGTTTTCCGTGAGACCACTTGGGTTTGTATATGGATATGATGCCCATCCTAAATCTCATATAATATGCCTCTAATCATCGCTCCTACGAAAATTAACTCGAACTAGGTGCTTTGATTATCTTAGCATTAGCAGCATAAGAGGAGAAGAGAGAGGTCGGTTCCCCTCCTTCCTCTTTCTCCTCTTTGCGAGATGCCAATTTTGGTGAGCTTTTCTGACAACCCGAACGATTCCGGCCTTCACAACATCAGACCAATTTTGGTAGTTTCCTCTCGAGGTCGATGAGGTCTTTATGGTCTTGGATCCTTAAAAAGACCCTTGGTGAAGGAAGATTACAAACTGCAAATTTTCTATTCACGTTCTTTGTTCCTCGACTTTCATTTTCAATTCAGGTATTTAAAAAGAAGCGTTAACTAGATCTCTATGTGAGACCTCCTTACTGCTATGGTTGGCTTGATTAAAATTTGAGGGGTCTTCGACTGAGATGCATGTGACAATATGATTGAGGAATTGTCGGTGGAAAATCTGCTTTGGAAGCTTCGAGTGGAAGAGGGCAACCGAGTGAAAGAGTGGTGTCTCTTTCATGAAAGCCAAGGCAACAGTTGAAGGTACAATATTCTGGTCTTCCCTCTTAAGCAATGCCAATGCAGATACTAGATCGTAAGGAACAAGTCCTACACACCAAAAGTATTCCTCTAGTCAGAATTCTTTGGCAAAATGGAAATGTTCAAGAGGAAACGTGGGAATTAGAATTTGATAAGAGCAACAAATATCCAGAGTTGTTCACTAATGCTGGTAAGTTTGAATTTCGAGGACGAAATTCTTTTAGGAGGGTAGGTTGTAAGATCCTAAAATCGTATTTCCTTTTGTTAGTACCAACTAGGTTGTACAAAATTTTAGTTTTAATTATTGCTTCTATTCTTTTCTTTTCTTTACAAAAATAAATAAATAAATAAATTGAGTACGTCTTAAACTTAGTAAGCAAGAGGTGTCATGTTAGGGGTTGTTTCCAGAATACTATAGCAGTAACTAGAGAATGTGGGAATTCCGATTTTATCTAGATACAATAGAAGGAGAGTTTGAGAGTCGGTTCTTTGAGAGAGAGTCGGTTAAGTCTCCCATATAGAGCTTAGTGAGTAGAAAGGGAGACTGCGTAGGAAGAAAGAACAGAGTGGAGATTGAGAGTGAGAGAAAGAACCCGTTTTTCTCATCAATCTTATCGAAGGTAGAATCTGATTTTCCTTATTGTTTTAAACCAAATTCGATTTGTGTTCTTATGGGTAATCTTTTTCTTTTGCTCTTACGCTTGATTCTTGTTTCTATCAATATACTCACTTTGATTGAGAACGAATTGGTTGTTAAATTATGGTAGAACTTGTTAAATATAGGATTGTTTTTAGTTTTGTTTTTATTTTCACGATAGAAAGAATTCCAAGAACATAGTTTTTGAGTTTGGATGTCCAAATCAATTCTTTTGTTGCTTATGCTTCTTAGGTTATGGTGTTTAATGGTTTTAGATAGAGTTCTGGAACTGAAGTTACAAGTTTCTTATAATCTTTTTGAAGTTGTATAGCTTCAATCGTTAACCCAAAAATGGATTTAAAGTGAGTTTAACAAATCTGGAAATTTTGGGATTTTTTCCCAAAAAAAAAAAAAAACTTGTTCTCTGGTCTACTTTGCAAAATGTTATCTCATAGCACATTTATTTGTTTGGAAATTCTAAAGTATGTCTAAATTCTCATTTACCAAACTCTCTATATGTACAAGAATCATTGAATTTCAATAACTTTTGCTTTGTCAAACAACTTGCCGAAAACAGCCTGTTATGTAGTAAAAACTGAAATTTATGGGTTTTCATTATTTTTGACCCAACTTTGAGAGTGCATAACGTTCTACTTAGAGTCATTTTTAAAACTGAAACCATGGATATAAAGCTTGTAATCCCATCTTTAAAATAGGCTTCAAATCATCAGCTTTTACTGATTTTATGTTGGTGAAAATTGAAGCCAAAAGCTACTAGTCACTCACTGTTTTGAACATAGTTAAAGTGGAAACTGTTTTGGATTCATCTTTTGTGTCATTTGAAACTTATGCAATCCAATGGCTTTCTAAAGTACCTTGTTTTGGCTAATGTATGTGTTGCTTATATTTTTGGTATGATTAATTAGTAGTATAATTCTAATTTTAGTATTTTGTTATGTATGTATTTTATGCGATAGTTAAGGTTCAGAAGACGTTGTTGGTGATCCACAAGTTTAAGAGCGAGGTTTGATCTTAAGTTTCCGCTGGGCAATTTGAGGTAGGGTTTGATGGGATGTATATTTCATTATGTTAATATTTGAAATGTTTGGCATTGTGTGTTATAAACGTTTAGTGATATATGTTTGGTGATATTTGAATTGTTGAATGGTTATTACTAGGGCTGGGGGTTTAGGCCCAAAGGACTGAAAGCCCGGCCCGGCTGGCAAAAAAAATCCGACACGGGCCGAGCTCTAAAATTTTAAGCACCGGGCCGACATTGTAAAAGCCAGTCTGAGTTCGGGCTTATTTTTTTGGGTCCGAAAGCCCGGCCCGGCCCGATGTTTTAATATATATATACTAAAAAAAAAAAAGCAGAAACCCAGTTCTCTTCTCTTCTTTCCCCTTCTCTGTTCACCTTTACCCAGTTCACCTTTTCCCATCCGGAAGCTGCTCAAGTCCATTATGCTTGGCCTCGCCGTCTGCCTGGGCCTCCTCTGCTTCTACTACGGCTGGTCCTTAGGCCTCGGCTCCCGCCTCTCCGACGACGACGACGCTTCCGCCTTAGATCCGATCTCAGAGACTTGGCAGACTCCACATCGAGCTCGCTCATCGTGGTTAGTATCAAAGGTGCGTTGAAAAAACAATGAATTGAGTGATAGAGGAATTAAGTAATGATTAAAAGGTCCATCTCCAGATCTTGATCCGAAGATCAACCTTGCATTGGGAGTCAGCAACTGAAGCCACCGACGGTGACTTACCTTTCGGTGCTACCCCTTTGATTTGCTGACACGTAACCCTAATCCTCACGTTCTTGCTCTTCAGCTTCCCTCCCACCGTCACCTTCACCTTGGTGTCCATCTGCAGCTTCATCGAAACCCTGCCATTCCGCCTTAGATCCGATCTCTGGCCGACTCCACATCGAGCTCGCTCGTCGCGGTTAGTATCGACCGGAACGACGTGAAGTTCTTGGTGTCACTGAAGAAAGCAGGGATCTGTCGTTTCTGTCGCGGCGTCACCGTCTTCAGCGAAAATTTGGGCACGAAAAAGCCCGAAATCCCGGCTTAGCTCGACTCGGGCCGGTCCTCATTTCTGAAAAAGCTCGGCTCAGCTCGGACCGAGGGTGTCGAGCTTTGGGTCGGGCTTTACAAATTTTGGGCCCGACCCGACCCGCGCCCAGCCCTAGTTAGTACATATGTACTATGCAGTACGGACACACGATACTGCTCTCGTATCGGGTGTCGGACACGTATCGGACACGGACACACATGGACACGCCGGAATATGCATAGGCACGCGAACTGTTGTTTAGACACGGCTTGGACACGCGTGTGTCCTCCATAGACACGCGAAATGGGCTTGGACACGTCTGGTCCCTCCCACGCAACCTCATGGGACACGAGATCGCCGTCGACGTCGACCGCGCCGACCTCTTCTGCTGCGCGTGCGGCGACCAGGTCTACGATCGCAACTTCTACGTCGTCGTCGTCATCGTCCTCGCTCAGACCGCCACCACGTCATCCACCTACGGCTCCGCGATTACAAGCCGTGGTCGCCGGATTTCAGAGAGCAGGTGATCGTCGGTAAAAACTCGAGCCTCCTCAATGGCCGGAGCCCCTTGATGGAGCTATTATCCAAGCACATTGTACCTGCAAAACAACTTCATACAAATATTACCCTTCTTGTGTCATCGTTAGTATAGGACAAGTAGAGATCGTTCAATCCGGAGAAATCAAAGGCTTTCAATCACATAAAGCATTACAAAATCATAATCGGGGTTTGGAAATTATATCTAAAACCTACTGAATTTTACTGAATTTAAATCCTAAATTACTATATATATTTGATCATCATCTCCATACACAAAACTTGGCACGAAAATCACTCAGAAACAATTACAATACAAAATCATGACACACGGCAGCAATGTTTCATACAACATTTATACAAATTCAATTCCAATTCTAATTAGAGCCATTCGCGGTTCATCTAATCGTTAAGACTTCACAAGTATTTAGAATTAACTTCGCGTATAATCCTAAACATGGTACTAATCGGTTTAAAGACACTTCGCGTAGAAATTAAATACAAGAAGCACATAAGCACAGTAAGCCGAATCGGAGACATGCAAACATGTAATGGTGTCACTCATCATATTTGAACATGCAAATTTTCATGGTTATAGCCACCCTATTTAAACAACCTAAATCACAACAACTTCGCGTATGATGCAATCTAAATTATTTTGGTATATAAAATAGGTACCTAAGGAGAAGCCACAAAGTCAGCCCTCAAGCACACAATTTGTGATGCACGAACACATGAAAATTAATCAAATCCATACAAGTATTCATACAAAATTACTGCTCTAAATCACAATTCCATAATATTAAAGTTACTGTTCACGAAATAAAACATGAAGAAAACCAAAACATATAACAAAGTTTCGGAAATCCAATATTAAATGCATAAAACCAAAACAAAATACAACCATCCATTCAATCTTCATAGATAAAGTATTAAATTTATACATAAAATTACAAGCCATGAGAGATGAGTAAATCACACTTTAAACAAAACCTTGAGAGGAATCGGCAAAGGATGACTTGATGATGAAGAACACTTGTGATCGGCAAGTTTGGTGAAGGTGAGATGGAATCGGCTAAGTAATTTACTGTATAGGATTTTTGTGGAATTAATTTGGTAGAGTTTCGGCTTTGCTTGAGCATGAGAAGAGAGATGATTTTTCTGTATAAAAGAGAGCTATATATATAGGAGAACAAAGGAGGAAGAGGTTTGGCAGCTTTAAGTCTTCAAATCCGAGTTGAACTATTTTCGGCAGAATGACCTTTTTGTGATAAAAATGGAATATCTCTCTCTAGAAAATAGCTATTGAGGTGATTCCAATTGGGTTGGAAACTAGACTCCCGTAGCTTTCCATCCATCTAACGCTTATTATCTAGTTCAAAGTTAGCTATCCAGGAGAGTCCGTGAAAATTGGATGACGTGCACAGGAATTCTACCGAATTTAATTAGGATTTGTTGCGATTTTGCTTCCTCTATTTTCTGCCGAAAATCATTAAGATAATGGCTGAATAATTGAATAATAAATCCTTAGGTTTTCCATGAATTAATTCAACCAATTATCTTGCACAAAGAATGGAATTCAGTCCACATTCGTAAGCCAAATCCAAGTAGAACTCGGATTGCTTTCTCTTCTTTTCCATTACGAATTCTTCTTTCTTTTCTTCTTTAATTCAGCCGATTTCTCCATGGATCAATGTATCATGGACTTGTTGACGGACTGGACTCAATATTTGTTAAACAAAATATCCAAGAGGCAGCCGAAAGCTTCCCTAGATAGACCGGGAAAGCACAAACCTTCTGTAGCCGATTCCATTATTCTCCTAATTGACTTGGGAGAACTTCTTTTCCTTTGTTCTTCGACTTGGCCCTTGCTAGGATGACTTCTTAATGCATCATTATGTACAATAGCTCCTCAATGATAGTCTTGGACAAGCTTTTGATGTAGAAAAACAGAAAACACTAAAATCGGACAGAGGTTTTCTTCTCGACAGTACTGACCTCCGTGCATTCAAAACGGCATAACATTTTGCTCAAGAAATCTTTTTCTGCGATTCTAGTTGCATATGAAACTACACACACAGGTCTTTCATCCATATAAATTTCGCTTTCAAATTCTTTGTCAATCGGCGGGAATAAATTCGGGAAGTTGAGTGACGTGCACTGAAATCTGTTGAAGTTTCTGGATTTGCATCCGATTTGAACTTGTGATTCTTTGCATCTTATTTTGCTCCGATTTCAGTGAATCTTGTCATGCTCAATCCTTTATTTGTCAACTACATATGAGAGAAGAAAAATCTATCAAAAGCAAAATTTATGTTTTACAGATTCCATAAAACATCTCAGAGACTTTTCGAATAGGCTTTTGATAATTTCTGTCCAAATTCTCTATTTAAGCACATTCTCACATTAAACTCAACCAAAACTCAAGACTCAATTACATGACTTTATCCTACAACAATAAGGGTTAAGCATTGGATAAATGGGGGTAAAAACATATTAAGAACGTTGCATTTTATGCTCCTATCATCCCTCCGATTTTTCTTGGGGGCTGCGCGGCCTCAACAACTTGGGTTGAGGAACAATGATTTGGGGACGGTTATCAGCGGGTCGTCGTCTGGGTTCTCGGGTTTTGACTCCAACGGCTTCAAGAGACACCAGCTGCCGCGGCCGTCGGTTTCGTCACCGCACGGAGCTGGAAATGATCAGGGGGGTGGGTTGAAGATCTGCTGTGTAAGAATAGTTGACACTTGAGAATGAGAGAAGAGGATGAAGAAGAGGGTAGTATAGTGGGAGGGTGACGGTGAGGTGAAGACGGTGAGGTGAAGACGGTGAAGGTGGTGATGAGTGTACACGTGGAGGATTGCATGCAAGCGGTGAGCATATTATATTAAGGTCTGGGATTTGCTTAAGGTTGATCCCTGAAAATGATCAGGGGATTATGAACAATGCGCAGAAGACAACAGAAAATTGAAGAGTGCTTAAGGCTGATATATATATATATATATATATATATATATATATATATATATATATATTATTTAATTATCGTGTCCACCGCGTGTCCGTGTCCGAATATAAATTGATTTTGACGTGTCCACGTATCGAATCATGTCCGTATTGGACACTCGAGCTCGTGTCCGTGTTGCTCAGCATATGTACAATGTTGGATGACATGCACTACCAGATCGGACAGAATAGCCGACGAAAAAAAATTCGTCTACTATTCAAAATTTTCGTCGGGTATTCCTTCTACAGACAAAAATTTCGTCGGCTATTATTCGTCGATAAAACGGCGTCGGTAATAACGAAACCCGACGACAATAACGAAATCGTCGGCCATTATCACCGACGAAAATACATTTCGTCGACCAAATCTTGGCATAATGCCCGATGAAATTCGTCGGATATTTTCACAAATGGCCGACGATATCATAAAATATAGCCGACGATCTCTTCTGTTTCGTCGGTTATTTGTTCTGAAATATAGCCGACGACATGAAAATTTCATCGGAATATATTAATATTTTAAGAGACATTAATTAGTTATAGCCGACGAAACCGTCACTATTTAACATAGACCACCGACGAAATAATATCATTTTCGTCAGTTATAATAGTTATAGCCGACGAAATTTGGTAAAAATCGTCAGCTATAGCAGTGATGGCCGACGAAATAATGTCAATTTCGTCGGCTGTTCTTACATTTTGGGGAAAAAAAATTAAATTAATTTCTAAATTACCATTCCAAGCAACCTGCAATTCACAATGACAATCCAACAAGAAACACGTTTTTCATTAATTATTTAATTTGTTCCATCCCTAAACCCTAAACCCTAATCCTGGCCACCATCCTGCTATCCATCATGCTCGTCATCCTGCTGAATGAACTCGGGAGCTCTCGGCATTCGAGGTTCATCTAACGGCTCAAACGGGGGCAGGGGTTCAAGGCCTTGTTGTTGTGCCGCGAACATAGCATACCACCTGTTTTGTTGGCCGGCGTAGTTCTGTCGCCGAATTCTCTCGCATTCAGCATGTCAACACTCCATTTCCATATGATACTGCTGTGTTCTGCGTTGTTGCTCCTGTGATCTCTGGAACTGGGCCGCCAATCTTGCATTTTCTTTTGCCAATCTCTGCATTTTCCCCTTCATCTGTTGGGTGTCCCCGCCTCCCCTCTTTTGAGCTCCCTTAGTGTTTTTCAGGACCCCTATTCCAGAACTTCCCAAACCCCGGCAGTAGTAGTTGTTTAACCGGTCTGGGAAGGCTGCGTCGAATATCCTCGCTGCAGTTTGGACATTCGATCGGTCGACCTGGCTCAGGGCTTCTTGCAGATCTTCCTCTGAAATGTTCGGTTGTGTCTCCCGAACTACTTCCTACAACACTTCTTCTTCGGCCCGGTTCACCCTCTCCTAATTGAACTGGAAAAAATAATAATTAATATTCTAACAAATATATAATTAAGTAAAATTAATAATTAAAATTTTAAAATCGTAATCAACGACTTACAAGCTCTTCTGTCGCTAATGGATAAGCCTTCTTGAACGTCTCTATGTACGGGTTGCTTAAAGGATGATCTCTAAGTGCCTCCTCATGATATTGTGAAAATGGCCTAGAACCACCATGATGGGGGGTTGTGTTACGGCGGCGGTTTGCATAGTTTATCCGAGACCGTTCCTTCAAGCAAATAATAAAATATTAGAAAAATGCATAAAAAAATATTAGTGTAATAATTATAAAATAATTAAACTAATAATTAAAATATTAACAAAATAAACATTTATAGTTAAGTTTAGTATTTACCTGCATAACTGGGTTGTTGAAGTCTACTGTCTTCAACCAACGCCACTCGTACTCCCTGAACATGAACTCTATTGGAGTACCCATACGACCATATTTGTCGTATTCGGTAAAGTGGGTACGGAGCTCGTTTTTCCACTCTTTGAACCTATGGAAAAAACAAAAGTGCATTAGAAATATTATTAATATCATAAAATATTTCAAATTATAAGATGAGGAATTCCCAACGTACCTCGAGTTCTGCATCGCGTACGCCCAAGCCTGCTTGTGTTCGGCAATCTCGAAGTATGCCTGAAAGATAATATTTTATTAGTTTTAAAATTATAACAATACCGAAAATTATTAAATATTACGATAAAGATATTAAGTTTTTTAAATTACTCACCGAGGCCGCGTTGTTGACCTCTCTCTTGATCTCTTTCGGCACATCAGCCCACCGTGTCCACAACATAGGGACTCTATCCCTAATTAGTGCTCCCAAGCAACCCGCGTAATCTCGGCTTTTTTCCCCCTTAACATCCTGATTAGGGGGTTCGTTGATCTGGATCCTCCCGCTGGTCTCAACACTTTTCCTGAGCGTATCAAAACATATGACACCTCTCGTATTCCTGCTTGAACTGCTAGCGGCGGTCCCTATCACATAAACGACGATTGGTTAATAAAATTAAATATTAGTGCGTTAATTTTAATAAAACATTTAATTAATAAAATCAAATGTTACCTGAACTCGATGACCCTGAAGTCGACTTTCCTTTTAATCTCGCCGAAATCAGGAGCTTAGGTCTCTCAAATGGCTCATAATGGTATGTCTCTGCAACACTCACGTACTGAGGCCTAGCAGGCCATATGGGCACACCACGCTCATCGACCTCGGGTATGGCAGGAATGTTGTATGGCAGGTATAGCTGATTAGGGAGAGTATGCCCCTCAGTAGAGTCAGCAGCAGACGGCGCAGAACTCGTCATCGGCTCCCGATGAACCTCAGGCATACGAACCTGATGAACGTCTAGAGCTATGTCGTCCTGAAATAGCTGCGTACTACATCTCGGAGGATCTGGCCGGAGAGGGGGACATGAACTGCTCGACGGCCTCCCCGCCGATAAAAGGGTCTGGTGCCGATTGCTCATACTCCTCCGCGGCTAGGATGAATCGATCCTCTGAGGCTGGCTGGTGGTCCTCTCAGGCTGGCTAGGGGTCCTCTCGGAGTCTCCGGATCCGCCAGAACTTCCAGAACCCCTAGATCTAGAACGACGGCCTCCGAATAGCTGTCTAAATGCATCGGCCATCTGGAAACAAATAAATTAATACATTAATTAATATTAAATTATATTACATTAAATAACAAATTCTAATTAATATAATAATCAATAATACTAACATATTTTAAAACATACTAACAAATTAATATTTATAATTTAACTAATTTTAAATAATACTAACCATTAACATAAATATAACCATTTATATACAAATATAACTATATTTAATCATTAACATATATATACATACAAATAACCATTTATATATTAACATAAATATAACCATTTATATAATTAGGCTACCAATTTATATATATAATTAATTTAACAATTTATATATAACAATTAAAATATACATTAACATATATATATATATATATAAAATATATATATATATTAACAAATATATAACAATTTATATAATTAATCTACAAATTTATATATATAATTAATCTAACAATTTATATATATAACTAATATATATTACAATTTAACACACACACTTAAATATCTAACTTATATACCTAAATTATACAATTAAAATAAATTGCAAAAAAAAATAAAAAATTACCTAGCCGGAGGAGAAGGAGGAGGAGGAGGGGAAGGAGGCCGGAGGAGGAGGGGAAGGAGGAGGGGAAGGAGGAGGAGGAGGCCGGAGGAGGAGGAGATGTTTTAGGGTTTAGGAGAGAAAAAGTCGAGCTGCTGCGACTTTCAGCTTTTATAGCAGAGAGAATAGCCGACGATTTAAAAGATTTCGTTTGCTATGCTTTGAATGTCGTCGACTATACTTTGGAAGATCAACAGCCGTCGGATCTGAGCCATCCAACGGCCGACAATAAAAAGGCGCGGATCGCAAGAGTTTAGCCGACGATTTACAAGATTTCGTCGGCTATTCTTTGAATGTCGTCGGCTATACTGTGGAAGATCAACAGCCGTCGGATCTGAGCCATCCAATGGCGGACAATAAAAAGGCGCGGATCGCAAGAGTTTAGCCGACGAAATTTAATTTTCGTCAGCTAAACTATAGGTCAAACCACTAAGTCAAACCTCTAAACGCTTAAAAACGGAAATTAGTCTAGTTAAACGACGGTTTCTGGCCTCACCTTCAACATATAATAGTTTCAAATCAATGAGACGCAACTAATCATATAAAAATTTTACAAAATTGATTTAACGAACGTCAGACTACCTATAGGAAAACGAAAGTAAAAAACAGTTAACCGCAACATTCGGCACACATATTTTATCAGAACCTTATCATTTTTCAACCGTAGATGTATTTCATTATTTCGGTCATATCTTATTTCACAACATTTTTGCATTTGAAGAGTCTACGTATAGTAACTATTTGAAACTATACATTCACTTAAACACTTAGTAAACAAGTTAAGGAACATTAGTGCATATGTTCTGATTTTGAATCTAAAAGTTTAGAAAATCTATTCCAACCGTCAAATATCACCGTTAAGATTAAATACATGTATGGAAAAAAATCCAACTTCAGCTGACAACGTTAAAGGCTCGATCGGAACGGTCAACCGGGTAAGTCAAACCTCTAAACGCTTAGAAATGGTAATTGGACTGTCTAAATGACGTTTTTTTGCCTGACCTTCAACAGATAATAGTTTCAAATCGATGAGATGCAACTAATCGTATAAAAATTTTCCTCAAAATATTTACCGAAGGTAACGCTACCATTAGGGAAACAAAGGAATAAAACCTTTGACCGCATCTTTCGACACTCAGATTTTATCGGAATCTTGTCAATTTTCAACTGTAAACGTAATTTATCATTTTGGTCATATCTTATTTCACGAGTTTTTTCTGTTTGAAGGATGAAGCAATGGTTTATCGTTAGTGATAGAAAATGGAATCTGGTCAATTTTTTTTTTTTTTTTTTTTGTTTTAAATCATAGCTGACGAGAGACAACCTCGTACTCGTCGGCTATTCTTTTGTCGTTTTCTGTCTAAAATAAAATGTGTATTTTTCAATATAGTTATGGCCGACGAAATAATACATTTTTCGTCGGCTATTATGAGTATAGCCGACGAAATAACGTGTTTTTCGTCGGCTATTATATGAAAAAAGTAAAAAAAAAAAATCAGTAGGTTTACACCTCTCGTATTCCTATTTCTTGTTCATATATAACCAAAATTGAACATCAAGAAAACAGAAACCCAGCAGTCAACATATTTCAAATTTTTTTTAAGGGGTTTGGAACCCAGCCTAGCTGGGAGGCTCATCCCCACGCCCGTTCATTAGAAATTAGTGGATTACAAATGAAAGGATTACATCATCTAAATTACTTAATCCGTCAGATTGTAATCGGAATCATCGGATGAGTCTTCTTCGGTTTCTGAATTGCTCAATATGGGTAATCTATGTCTTTCCTCACCACTAGAGTCCTCGTTAGTTTCTTCATTTAGATCAACATCAACAAGCAGTGGCTCTTCACGTCGAATTCGCACCGGCGTGTATAGGCGAATAAAAGAGGAGTCAGGAATATCGTTTGAGTTGGGCTCTTGATACGCGGTGCCACCTTCCTCGTTCTCTTCAGCCACTCCAAGTGTAGACGCCCGGTAAATGTTGCGATGGTGGATAGTGTTGACTACTTTCCACGGGTCACCCTTGGGGAGATCATCAAGATAAAACACTTGTTTCACCCATATGGCTAAAACGAACGGGTCATCCTCATACCATGATGTACTAGTGTTCACAGAAGTTATGCCGTATTGATCGATTTTCATGCTCTACGGCCGTATGTCAAACCATCTACACTTGAAAATGTGCACTTTCATGCCTTCCCCATAATGCAGTTCCACAACTGAATGGAGAACACCGTAATAGTCAACTCCATCATCCCCACCATGTGCCATAACCCCTGAATTTTGTGTTTTCAGTCTGACGTCTCTCTCTTCACATCGAAATAACACACCATTCACCTTGCACGTCGCATAAACTTTTGAATAGACCGGCTTCATCGCTAGACGTCTGAGTTCGTGAGACCAATTTGGGTGATTATCATTTTTAATAAGGTCCATCTGCAACCATCAGAATCAACTATAAATATGAATAATTATACACAATAATATATAAATACGTATAGAATAATGTTAAAGTTACGTACCCAGCGGCCGAAATACTCTGCGAATGTCCGGTTGTGGTAATCGAGATCACCTCCTACTTGTTCACAGTTTAGATGCATGTTCTTCCAAAACTGAACTTCTAAACAGTTAATTATTACCCACCAATGTGCAATGGCTACCTCATAATCTTTCAAGTTGTAGGAAACTTGCATTTTTCCACCAAGTACAACATCGTCGGAGAGTATGAAAAGATTGAACTGTGAAGATACATCTTCCGGTATGCTTTCATGTAACGCTCCTAAATACAGTTTCATGTAGGTGACGCACTCGTGCGCAATATATGCTTCAGCTATACATCCCTCAGGTGCGGATCTGTTTTGGACAAAATCACCGTATTGTCCAAGTTGCCTATAAATCAAGTTTTTAAAGTGTTATGATAATACATTAATAATAAATCACATATATTGATGAGGAAATTAACATAAGGTGTAAAATACGTACCTTTCCATCGGATACATCCAAGTGAACTGCACAGGACCGGTAAGCAACAACTGCCGAGGAAGATGGATCATGAGGTGAGGCATGATGTCGAAAAAATTTGGAGGAAATATCATCTCAAATTTACACATGATATGAACGATGTCTTGTTGCATTTCCCGGAGGTCAGATTTTCTCACTTCCCGTGTGCATACCTTCTGGAAAAATCTTGCCAACGCTACTAACGGCTCCACAACGTGACGGGGAAGGAACGGTCGAATGAAAACAGGGAAGAGACGTTGTAGCAGGATATGATTGTCATGACTTTTCAACCCGTAAAGATTGTTGAATTGTCTGTTCACACACTTGGCTATATTTCCAGCAAAGCCTGAATGATACTAGGCGCGACTTATCTAATGGAAAATTTCTGATTTATGCTCAAGCTTGACGGTGTAAGGAGCTTGAGGCATTTTTCTCTTCCCTTGTTTAAACCATAATTGTTTTCTGATATTCATGTTTTGCAGATCAGTGCGAGCCTTAGGACCGTCTTTCATCTTCCCCTCCAAGTTCAGCGTTGTGCCCACCACACTTTCAGAAACATTTTTTTCTATGTGCATAACGTCTAGAAAGTGACGGATCAACAACTCACACCAGTACGGGAGTTCCCACAATATGCTCTTATGTGTCCAGAATTTGTACTCCTCAGGTCTTTCAGGTATTTCCGCTACAATATCGGGATGATTGCTGAAGGGCCCAAAATCGTACTCATTAAGCACAGCTAAAATTTCTCTTCCCGTCCATCTTCTGGGAGGACCACCGTGTTCTTCGGTTCCATCAAATGCAGCGGACTCATAACGCCAGTGGTGATCCACCGGAAGGAACACACGATGACCCATTCTGCATATCTTGTTGCAATGAGGGGTGCTCCCATAATCGCTGAGGCCCTCTGGATAAGCCTTGTACCCCCTAACAACGCTGCCCGACAACATCCCATAAGCAGGAAAATCATTGATGGTACCAATAATCATGGCATGCATCTGGAACGTCTCCTCCTTGTACTTGTCAAAAGTGGGATGACCAACGTCGCACAATACCTTAAGCTCTTCAATCAATGGTCTCATATACACATTGAGACATTTTCCTTGGTAACCAGGCCCTAGAATCAACAACGTCAACATATTATATTCCTTCTTCATGCATATCCACGGAGGAAGGTTGTAAGGTACCAAAATCACCGGCCATATACTGTATGAAAGACTCATGGTGCCGAAAGGGTTGAACCCGTCGGTTGAGAGCCCGAGCCTGACGTTTCTGACATCTGACGCAAAATGAGGAAACTCATTGTTTATATGCTTCCAAGCTGCTCTGTTAGAGATGTGTGTCATGATATCTGCGTCTCCCAAGTCCCGCTCACCGTGCCATCTCATAGCTTTTGCTGTGGTTTCTGACATGTACAACCGTTCAAGCCTATCTCTCAACAAAAAATACCGAAGCACTTTCACAGGTTTCCTATTGCCTGCTCCCGTCAACTTATATCGGTCAGAATGACATATCGGACATGCGTCAAGGCTAGCAAGGTCATTCCCTTCTGCATCTTTACCCCAGAAGAGAACGCAGTCAAATGCGCATGCATGGATCTTAATGTAGGAAAGCCCTAGATCTTTGAGGATACTTCGGACCTTACGGTGATTGGTAGGATTACGATGACCCTCCTCCAACAACGAAAAAGTGTACTGTAGATATTCATCCACTTGCCTGATAGTCAATTTTGTCTCGACTTTAATCCTCATTACCTCCATCACACTTTCAAGAACTGTCTTCTCAGAACTTGAAGACACAGGGGTCTGTTGCAATGCAATCAGTTTGTTGTACTTGTCAAAGGCAGCAGTGTTGACAACTTGCGGGAAGGGCTGCACCGGGTCATGCATATATTGTTCCCCACGTACACCGCTTTCAAAATGAAACACGTCGTTGACGAATGCCATTGTTAGATCGTTGGATGTACTACTACTGCCCGCCTAAAAAAACTGCCCATGATCATGCAATCCATCTAATAATGGCTCACCGTGATATATCCAACGTGTGTACTTCGGCCAAAACCTATTACTCTTTAGGTGCTCCCATACTGTCCTAATCGGAAATCGACACATATCACTGCGACACCTACATTTATTGCACGGGCAATAATGGTATTCATTCCCGTTTGCATTTTCCTCGACGAACTGTAAAAAATTCACAACTCCTGTAGTGTATCGTCGGTCATGCCTTGGAAGCGAAATCCAACTCTTATCCGGATCCATATATAGCCTGAAAATAATATATATATATATATATATATATATATATAACTTTAATTAATAAGAAATTAATTAACACATACATATATATATATATAAATCCTTAATAATTAATTACATTACAATATATATTATTATCAACATCAACTCATATATATATATATATATATATATATATATATACCATTAACAACTATTATTTAAGTTACACTATATATCAACCATTATTTAAGTTAATTACACTATCAACAACCATTAATTAACATATATATATATATATATATATATATATATAATTAAACTCCACACACACATGCGCGCGCGCACACACACACACACACACATATATATATATATATATATATACATATGTTTTAACACTTATTAAAATAACATCAAATTAAAACACATAATTAAACTCTAACTTAAAATCAACTCAACTACAACTCAAAATCAACATATATACATACATTCTAACGCTAAAACAACAATAAAACAAAAAATCACTTACTAAATCAAAATCACTAAAACTCAAAATCAACTCAACTAAAACTCAAAATCAACTCAACGAAAACTCAAAATCAACATATATACACATATACGTACCTATATATAGCTCCACAATGTAAGAGAGGACAGATTTCAACAATACCTACAGATTTTTCACTCTTTCTCCCGTTTTTTTTTTCGTTTTTTTTTAAATGAGCAGCTGTTGTCTAGATCTGAAAATATATAGACTTATAGCCGACGAAAATGTCAGTTTCGTCGGCCAAAATTTCAAAAGTTTTCGTCCGCTAATGTTTCAGAGAAAGGCCGACGAAAATCCAAATCGTCGGCTGAAATATGAATATAGCCGACGATTTTTTTTTATACCAACGAAAAAACAGTATCGTCGGCTATGGTTAAACTATGGCAGACGATTTTGTTTTTCCACTGACGAAAAATAAAATCGTCGGCTATTCGTTGGAAGTACCGACGAAAATTTTAATTTGTCGGCCGTTTTTTTTAATTTCGTCGGGAAAAGCTTTTTTTCTGGTAGTGATTTCTTTTTGCTTTTGTATTTAGATTACCTGATCATACATATTTTCATCATACATATTTTCATAATGGGATACATGAGACTTGACTATTGATAAAAACCTTTTGTGTAGTCGAGTTTGGTTTCATGAGACATTCGAGAAGTAGGAAGTAGCCCACAGTGCGCAAATGGGGAATGCAAGACCCTCTAACAAAGAGTGTTGATAAAACGATCTAATCAGGTTTCGCGTAAGAATATCATGAGCAAACAAGATGACTAGCAAAGGAGGAAAAGAAAAAAAAGAAAGAAAAAAAAAAGAGAATTTATTTGAGGGCGGTGGAAAGTGTGAGGAGGAACATTACATGCATGCATTGTTAATTTGTTATTATGTTATATGTTTGGGTTTTCTTGTGTTATATATGTTTATATATTTTTGTTAGTATTTAAGCTAGCCCTATTGAGCTTAGCTCACCCTTTCTTCAAACCCATTGCAGGTGTCGTACCATACGTGTAGAGCAAGTCTTAGGGTATCTATTATTGTGAATTAAGGTTTTTCAAATTTTAGTTTTTCTTTGTAAATTAAGGCTTGAATAAAAAATAGTCATTTTGAAAAGAAACGCTATTCTAGTTGTTGTGTATAAGTAATTGCTTTAAGCATGTGTGTTTTTAGTTTTAGGTTTGCAATAAATAAAGGTACGAGGGTTTTGTTTTCTTACGTCATGTTATGATATCTATCTCATTTTAATTATAGATATTAAATTGTCTCTAATTAGAATGCGATTCATGCTTTAAGACGAGGTTACACCTTTACTCGGATTGGGATGTGACAAAAGGGCAGTGGGGTAGCAATATATGTTTCATGATTTGATGGGAGGAGAAGTAGAAGACTATGTTGATGATTTGGTGGTGAAGTCTAAAACCACAAAAAAAAAAAAACATTGGAAATTATTAGCAAAGGTGTTGTAAAGATGCAACATGTATAAGTTGAAGATGAATCTTAAGAAGTGTGGGTTTGGTGTGTCTTCAGCAGAGTTCCTCGGTTTTGTGGTACAACAGTAGATGCATTGATGTTGATCCAACAAAGTCCGAGATATTAATTGTATCTCTTCCAGAGTTCCACCACCCTCAAACCAAAAGAAGTTTAAGAGTTTCCTTGGAAAGTTGTCTTACATAGTGCTAGTGCGCTTCATACCTGGTTTAGCTGTTGTGATTAAGGCATTCACATCTCTGCTCAAGAAAGGGGTCTGATTTGTATAGAATGATGAATGCCAAGAAGCTTAATTGAAAATTTAGCAGCAGATGCAGATATAGGGGCATTAATTACTAGTTAAAGATGATAAGGCTGGGGAAGAATTTCCTATTTACAATGTCAGAAAGTTTTTGAGGGGAGCATGTTTAGGGACAAGACCAATATTGTCGGGACGGCTAGCAAGGTGGTTGCTACAATTGTCTGAGTTCGATTGATATTACATGCACAACACTGAAGGTCATCAAGAGACATGCAGTAATCGACATGATTACTTTAATCTCATGAGATATTAGGAGAATTGTCGGGAATGTTAGCAATGGCTTTAAAAGAAGGTCCCTGGACTCTCCATTTTGATGGATCAGTACATCTAATGGGGGAGGAGCAGGAGTTGTACTTGTAGATCCTAAGGGGCATGCGAAACCTCTCTCATTCAAATTGAATTTCCCATATACCAATAATGCGGCAGGGATTCCAACTACGCGAGAGCTTAAGGTGAAAAAGATCAGAGTGACTGGAGACTCAAATCTAGTCATTAGTCAGCTAAAAGGAGATTTTACAGTAAAAGAAGTGACCTCAGCGCCCTTTAGGACCTTAGACAAATTGGTCGATTTGAGTAAATAACTCTTGAGAGCACATTCTCGGCCGCTTTAACAGATATGCAGATGCATTAGCCACCCTTGGCCAGAGTTCATAAAACTAGGAGATTACTCAGCTTGAAAAAGGAGGCAAGCTCACGTTGGGAGATTCTGTTGTGATGTTTGAGGAGCTATACAAGCATCTCCTAGTGGGTTATTGCCTCCCTGCATAGATGGAAAAGAGGCTCAGAAAAGATTGCAAGAGATAGATGAGGTTACTTGTGGAGTTGAGTAAGTAGTGAGCTTGTACAGGAGATTGCAATGCAGGGGTACGTTATTTCTGGCCAAGCATGAAAGAAGAAGCTGCATAAGTGCAATCTTCATGTACCCAAATGTTCTATAATGCCATTAGAGCAATAATGATTCACAAGAGCGATCACTAAATATTGGAGAGCACTGCACTTGGAATATCTCATTAGCAAATCATTGCCGAAAAATCGCAAGCATACATACAAGATTAAAAAGACAGCAAAGAGATATTTCATCAATAGAAGTATGCTATGTAGGAAAGGATTCAATGGAGAACCACTTAGATGCAAGAAGTGCATGCTAGTGAATGTGGAGAACATCACGGAAGAAAGAAGCTTTGTCAGCAACTGCTTAATGTGGGATATTTCTGGCCCAACATGCATAAGGATGCCATAACTAGGGCTGGACGCGGGCCTGGCCGAGCCCAAAATTCCCAAATCCCGACACCCTCGGTCCGAGCCGAGCCGAGATTTTTCCAAGACAAAGACTGGCTTGAGCCCGACCAAGTCGGGCCCAAAACAAATCTCGCCGAAACAGAAACCCACCCAGCTCCCAACCACCCACGCCCGCCTTCTCACCTTCGCCGTCCGATTCGCTTACGTCATCACCCTCGCCGACTCATCCTGCGGCTACAACGACTTCTGCTTCTTCCCCGACGCCCTCCGCCTCCCCCAAACCCAAAACGCCGCCGTTTTGGATCAACCATGTGTCGCCGACCTCTAGAGTCCAGCCCACTGCCGTTTCGGGCTTTCACGCCTTTCAGACTAGGAGATAGACTGAGAGAGAGATGGAGATGGAGTGATGAGAGAGAGAGAGATGGTGTCTTACAAACCGGAGAAGGAGGAGGAGATTGGGAATCGAGATTCGAGACGGAGCCGGAGCAGGAGCTGGTGGCGTCGTGGTGATTCGCACGAAGCCGGAGAAGGAGGAAGGCAGAAGGCGAGGAGGAGGGCAGCTGGGTAGGAGGTGAGGTCTCAGAGACTCAGACGACTGAGACGAGCTATTAGTGGTAATTAGGTTTTATTTTTATTTTATATATATATATATATATATATATATTAAACCATCGGGCCGGGTTTTCGGGCCCAAAAAAATTCAAGCCCGAGCTCGGACCGACTTGCATAATGTCGGGCCGGTCCTAAAAATTTTCGGGCTCGGCCCGTGTCGGTCTTTTTTCGGGTTTTCGGGCCGAACTTTCTGTCTTTCGGGCCCAAACACCCAGCCCTAGCCATAACATAGTGAAGAGTGTCACACGTGCCAAGCACCTGCAAACTTTAGTCACAAGCCTCCGACGTTACTGCAAGTTATCAAGAAGTTGTCCCCCTACAGAAAGCACCATAAGCTGCTGTTTCGAACTCCACAAGGAACACATTGTCTACAAATTTGGGATTCTCCACAAGATTGTAACAGATAATGGAACCTCGTTCATCAATGAAGAAGTAAGCAAGACACTCAAGGGTTATGGAGTGAAGCTGCCTGAATCTATGTAAAAACCTTATCCAATTGCGATCATAGGGTTGCATTTGGGGGAGCTTATAAGCTCCTCTACTTATAAGCAGGGAAGGATTTGCTGCTTGGAAAATCTAAAAGCGCGTACCTTTTTTAAAAAGTCCGGGGGTCTTTTTCAAGAGAAAAAGAGAAGCTACCTTAACTAGGCCTCATCACGGGTGGGCCAAGCCCTGCCCTAAATTTTAGGGCTTAAGGTAGGGTTTTGACCGAGTCAATATAATTTAGAGCCGGGTAGGTCAGCATATGAAGCCCTTCCCGCCTTAAGACCCATTTCGTTGGGGTTGAAATGGCAGGTCGGACCGGCCCTCCAAATAGGCTAAATAGGGCCGAACCGGGCTTAAAATGGCCTTTTTTGTTTAATAAAAATAAAAATTTTACTATTAATTTTCTTGCTCAAATTTTACCTCATTAATTATACGTGTAATACAAGACTTTTATTTTTTTTTATATAATCATATTTTACATGCATATATGCATTAAATTTAACTTAAGTCATTTATAAATATAAGTCTGAGTTGTTATATTCATGTATTATATATCAAATCACTCAAAAGCCATTTTTGTATCTCACAACAAATAGAGATAAAAGATATAAAGCTTACAAAACCAATTGCCTAAGGAGGGTGTATTGTATACAGATTTATGCAGACTTTTTTTAAGTGATGGATTCATAAAAAGTTTTTAGATTTATACAGACTTATAAAATCTTCTAGATTTCTTTAGAATTATAAGAGAAACTTTTAAGGACTTGTGAAAACAAAAAATACAACTTTTATGCATTCTCATAGATTTTGACAAACTTTTTATCATTAATCACTTTATCAACATAAACATGTAACATAAGTAATTAAACAAAAAATTAACATGGAATCTTTCTAAGTTAACTAGTTCTATATGTGTATCAAACTAGACATGTGTATATTATGGAGAAGAAAGAAGTATAAAGATAAAAATGATGAAAAAAATTATAAATCTACGGAAATGACGAGATGAGTGAGGGAGAGAGAGAGAGAGAAAGAGGTTGGTCGATAAAATTTGAGATTAGATCGAGTTGGTGCCGGAAAGTTATTTGATAGGGTTACTTATGAAAGACGTATGATTTCTGATATATGCGGCCGTGAGGAACATAGTTGGGGTCGTCGTCATGTACTCGTTGTACTCTTCTATTACCGCCAACTTGTATAGCTAGCCCCTATTGTAAAATATGTATGAGAAATTGTGACCCGTTTGGAGAGAGAGAGTAATGAAAAGAAAAAAAATTATAAATCCACAGAAATCTTGAGTCTAGAGGTTGGATTGATGGAAGCTTGTTTTCTTTACAATTTACACTAAACAATCCATATAAATCCATCATTTAATAAATCTTTTAAAATTCGTAAAGTTTTTGAATACCCTTAAACTTCTATAGACTTTTTAAAAGTTGATTGAAGTCATTATTGAATACCCTAAGACTTTAGTGGATTTAAAATCTTCTTTTATAAATCGAAAATGGAGATCCCAAAACTTTTAGAATCCATAATAACCTTTAAAACACTATGGAAATCCAAATACAATACACTCCCCTAAAATGATAGGTGTATATTATGTAAAATAGAAGAAACATATTTAAAAAAATAGATTAATATTAGGACCAAATAAGGCGGGTTTTTAGAGCTGAGTAGGGCTTAGCCTTGGGTTCAATAGAGTCGGGCCTTAAGATATGGCCGAATTTCATTTGCTTGACCCTTGTCCCGCCCTACGTGAAAGAGGCTAGAGCCGGCCCGTCCTAATACAGGACCGGACAAGACTTCTGTCTATACGGTAGGGCGGGTTTTAGAGCGGGCCAAAGCTAGCTGGCCAAGGATGAGCCTAGCTTTAACCCTGCTTCTTTAAAAAGTTGGAATGGTTATGAGTCGGTGCGTTTCCTTCGCGCAATTTAAATAATTTTTTCGAAATGTCAATGGGGATTCTTGTCAGTGTCCAAGATATATACCTCTAGAGTGCGAACTGCGAAGTGCGACGTGCGCCTCCAGATTTCTCCCTCTCGTTCATTGAGGTCTGCAGCTGCTCAGTTTGACACACTAGGGCTCACAGGTAAACAACTAATTTCTCCCTCTTGTTCATTTGTAAGATTAGAACTGAGCAAAATATGTGTGCTTGTATAATATTTCTGGGTTAAAATGAATTATTTCTCCATCTTTTTTCGTGGGTTTTCTTCTGCTCTATTTCCGTTCTATTTCTGGGTTCATGGTGTCTTGTTCTTGGTAGCTGGTGATAATTGATTGTAAATATGAGGAAGAGTTTACACTTAAATCAATTACTCTCGTAATAGTTTCGATTTATCAATTTGTTCTGAAATTGAGGGGAAACGATAAATACAGGAGTATTGTTAATAGGATTGAAGCTGTCTGTGTTAATACTCGTTTGATTTGTTAAGGAGATGTCATGTGGGGGATCCAAGTTCATAACAAGAATACAAGTGCCTGTTGGCATAGGCCAGCAACCTAGTCAAATGATTTTGTACATAATTTTTAGAGGTATTAGAAGCACAATCGATGAGCGATGCTTGCCTACAGTTACTTTCCAGTAAATCCTAGAGAGTTAGCTCTCTAAAGTCTGGCCTACAATACAAACATATGCATCATAACATTATGACTACTTACCACAGTCTCAATTTTGGGTTGTTCATATGCTGCATAAACTTCCTCAATGTACTCGCTGAACCCAAGAACCTGACAAAGAATTTAATTAATAAGTGTCAAAGTGCAACCAGATTATATGTACATCATTGCACTCAATTTAGTATTAAACTATAATACAGAAGCCCAGGTTCTCTATGGACCAGACCATTTAGAGCACAACACAAGACAATACAAAGAATAAGAACTAGTATCAAAATATTGATATATATATGGTCAGAGTTGGTCAAAAACCTGTAAAGCCTTGAGCACATACTCGAGCTATTTATTTTTTCCCCTCCTCTCTGCTACAAACTTCATTAGACTCTGATGACTTGTGGGGTGTTCTGTGCGTGCATTACTTCTATGTTTTTGCTGGAGGTGTGGAGGTGCGGTGCTATGGGTGTCTTAAGTAGCTCTATGAGTCTATTTTAGCTAGGTGCTTCTGTCTTTATTTATTTTTTATTATGCCCATTGTTCTTTGGGCTTCTTTACATTTTGTTTCTTTAAGCTTTGGTTTTGGGATTTTGGTTCAGTCTTGTAACAATTATTTTGCTTCTCTTTCTTTGTTATTCTTGGTGTCAAGGTTGAATGCGCAAAGCCTATTTTGCTCTCTTTCTTTTTTTGCTTAGTTGCTATCTTCTAGATCTGTTATGTTGAAGCTGATAGTACTTCTTTGTTCTTGTATTTCTCTGGACTTGGGCACGTTTTTGGTTCACTGCTCTTTTTAATGAAGTTCTCTTTTTCCCAACTACAATCTTGCACTACTAGAACAACTAGTACCGGTGCATCTTAATATTGTTAGTCTATTGAGTGAGATATATAATTCTCCATTTACCTTTAAGTAGAGAAGGTGTGAGATATTTGCTGATTTGTGTCATTACTCTCTTGTCTACCTTGATGGGAAAAGATTCAGCCAGTTGGAATGATGCACTAGTAGATGTATTTTGTAACTTGCTGATTTGTATCAAGGAGGTGGAATAAAATAATCGTCCAAACACCCATCTTATCAAAGAAGGATGGGATAATGTGCTAATTAATTTTACTAATGAAACGGGTAAAATTTATACCAAAAAACAACTAAAAAAAAAATCCGATGTTTTCAATTTTCAAGTAATGTTTGAGTTGCTTTTTTTTGTTCTGTCTCTACTGAATCATGTACTGAACATTTTCCCTTTCCTATTTACTAAAATCCTAATGTGATGGCTAAAAGTCAACCAAAGTAAAACCCATAAAACAAAGATTACTTAGAACCATTTCAAACTGTTATCTGTATTTAAAACTTTTCCCTGTTGTCATCTTCGTGTCAGAAGAAATCTTATTTATTAGGTGATGCTTTTTCTTTCCAATTTGGTGTTAGGATATGGGATGTACTTTAATCTTATTAAAACTAGACGATAGGTTAAGAAATTCTTCAATATTCTGGTTTAGAGGGTAGTCGACTGAGAAATCCTCTAGGTTATCCAGAGGAACCCAAAAGAGCAAGCTAGGTGCTATGAACATCAAGGGTTCGGTCACACTATTTTAAGAAGAAACGGAAGAATGAAAGAGGCAGTGAATGCCACTTGGAGTGTAAGTCTGGAGATGATTTGCATCTGAAAGTGATGAGGAGGCTTTATCGGGAACTATTGATGATCGAGACTAAGATGAGTCGTGCTGTGAAGAACATAATCTGGAGGGACCGAAGGCGTGAGTGTTGCATGATTTGTATAAGAAAGTCTGTATTCTCTTATTACAGATTTGAGAGAAATTTTCTCCAAAGACAGTGAAACTTGTTAGGGTCCTCCATAGGGAGAAAGAACAATGTGAAACTGCGTTATGCAAACTTAAGGCTCATTAGGCTCTGAAAGAAACCCTCATCTCAAATTCAAGTTTGGCGGGCATATGTGCTTGTTTACCTTCTCGACTCTTCCACCTCAACTTTTTGAGGCGGTGTTTGGTTTTTCGTACTGCTCTCTCCATGAAAGTCAGACACTAGGTAACTTCGAAAGTGGTTGCTTGAGGCACAAGACAGTGACAGAAGGAGGTTTACCACATTTTCTACTGAATATGTGAGTAGAGCTGTCACATTTGGTGATTGAAGGATAACTAAAGGACAAATGCCTCTCATATTGCATTCATTCCAAAGGGATAGTGAGTATGGGCAAACGCGGAATTGTTCTGTTTGTCAATTAACTGCAGGCTTCCTGCCCTGCCGAGGGGTATTTAAATCCTGGTATTTGGTTTTGATTCTCATTCTAATCGATCAGCACATAGGGTTTTCCCTCTTAAAGATACTGTAGGAATATTATATATATAAATTTAATATAAGAAGGAAACTGAAATTGTATTAGAAGAATAAGCCACATAAACTATAGAACAGAGAGAGAGAGAGAAAAAAGAACTATAGAATTAACAAGAACACCAGAGTTTTAAGAAAACTGGAGCTTATCAAGACACTTTGGCTCTCTATTCTAACAAATGAGAAAGGGAATAATTTTGAACCTCCGGGTTGACTAATGCTTAAAAGGGCAGAACAAAAGCTAATTTAGTGCCAACAACCTCTTGTGACCCAGTTTTTGGAGATCCTCCTTATATCTGTGTTGGCGTTGGTGCTTCATCAACATTTGAAGTTATATCATTCATCAACATCATGTGAAATTTTTTACGTTATGTAGAAGAATTGTAAAGATGATGTGTAGAATTTCCTCCCCGTTCCCTATATCTGTTAATTCACTGTTTTTTTTTTTTTTTTTTCATAAATGAGGACTCGTACTGTAGTAGGGAATTGGAATGAGTATGGTTCATTTTGTTATTTTGGAGATGATAGAGTTTGAGTTGGAAATTCTGAGTTGCACTTATTGAGTGTTGAAGCATGTCTCTTGGTAGTGCAAAAATGAATTTCATGGACGAGGATGCTTCTTCCGGCTCTGGCGATGATGCAAATGTGCTAGATGGAAACAAGCATCAGTCTGGGATACCATCAAATTCAGGGCGTAGGAAGAGAAGTCGCAAGGCCACAGGTGATGCTATAGTGGATGCTATGCTAGAAATAGCTGCCGCTTCAAAAATGAGGGCGAATGCAGTAATGAAAAACGAGGATCGGTTTTCTATAAGCAAGTGCATAAAGGTATTGGATGAGATGCTAAGCATTGATCAGCAGATCTACTTTCTTGCCTTGGATCTATTTGAGAATGCTAATGCAAGAGAAACTTTTATCTCTCTTAAAAGTGAGAAGCGATTACTGTGGTTGGAGCGCAAGTTGAGTGCTTCATCTAATTGAATAGTGTGAGCGGATTTTTGTTTTTCTCTCTATGTTCTGTTAAGGTAGCGAAATTTTTAATGGATTGTATCAAGTTTGCTCTGACACATTGAAGATTGTAACTAGTATCATTTGGATTTGGAGTAATTTCATTTTATAATTACACGGTGGGATGAAATTTAGCAGCTCTAATTCCTTTTGTTGGTTTACTTTTGGTTGTGTTTGAAGCCAATATACACTCTCAAGTGATTATCTTTCGTAGTATCTTAATTGCTATTTTGCAGATACATCAGCTGAAATGGATGAATTTGACTTTGAACTGGATGAGATGGAATTAACTGCAGCAGCGGCTGGGTACCATTACTATAGCAGTATTAGTATGCAGCCTTGTCATAATTTATCACCAAGTAAAGGATGTGGATTTATGACAGAGGTGCTAAATGGTCATGATGGTGTGTTCCGGGAAATGTTTCGAATGGATAAAAACATATTTCACAAATTATGCGACATTCTTCGGCAAAGAGGCTTGTTGCGTGATACTGCTGGTGTTATGATAGAGGAGCAGCTTGGAATTTTTTTGAATATTATTGGCCATAATGAGCGGAACAGAGTAATCCAAGAGCGGTTTCATCACTCAGGTGAAACCATCAGCCGTCATTTCAATAATGTCTTGAGGGCAGTCAAGTCCCTTTCACGTGAGTTTTTACAAACTCCAAACCCCCGCACTCCTCCAGAAATTCTTGGAAATAACAGATTTTATCCTTACTTCCAGGTTTGTATTCTGTTATCTACTTAGATCACTGCACTTGTTTTTTTTTTTCCATTCACTTTACTTGCTATGTGATTAGGATTGTATTGGAGTCATTGGTGGAATGCACATTCCTGCCCAAGTACCAGCCAAAGATCAATCCCGCTTTCGTAATAAGAAAGGTGTTCTTTCGCAAAATGTGTTGGCTGCTTGCACATGTGACCTTCAGTTTATATTCATTTATCCTGGTTGGGAAGGCTCTGCTGCAGGTTCACGTGTACTGAGAGCAGTCCTTGACGATCCACATCAGAATTTTCCACATATTCCTGAAGGTTGGCCTCATTTATGCTGTGTAGATATGTTACTTATGTTACTTGTGAGAAAGGTAATGTCATGATTTTGTCTGCAGGTAAATATTTCCTTGTTGAGACTGGATATGCAAATATGGAAGGATTTATTGCGCCGTTCCAAGGGGTCAGGTATCATATCCATGAATATAGAGGTGCTAATCAGTTACCTAGAAATGCAAGGGAGCTGTTTAACCACAGGCACTCATCTCTTAGTAATGTCATTCGGAGGTCTTTCCATGTGTTGAAAACTAGGTTTCCTATTCTCAAACTTGCTCCTCAGTATGCTTTTCATACTCAAAGAGATATAGTTATAGCTGCTTGTGTTCTACATAATTACATCCGACGTGAGTTGAAAAATGATTGGCTATTTTCTAGCGTGGAAGGGACAACAGTGGATGACCTAACTGACGTTGATGAACATCCCGATATTGAGTTGGTGTCTTCGGTCCAAGAGCAGGTTGCTTTTTCAATGAGAGAATTAATTTCTTCAGAAATGTGGGATCACTTTATGAATGGATGGGATCAGTGGTGACCACTAATAAACACTCAATCTATCATATTAGTAATATGATCTTAATTTTTATCATTTTTAGTCAAGTTATAATTGTTACTATCATAATTTTGATGATGATTTTGCGAAGAACTTTGGTTTCTACTGGTAGCATTCACATGACCAGTCGATTGATGAGCATATACTGTGAAGATCTTACATGATCTTGATGATAAATGTAGTAAGGTTTTGGTGTTACATCTTTACGACACTATTCCAGTATATTGTCTGTTTTTGTGTGTGTGTATATATTTTATATGTGCCTTGTTTTGTATAAAATATCAGAGCACATTACATTGCCATGTATTTTTAGAGCCCAAGTTAAAAGTTTATTAACTTTAAGTTCTATGGGTTCCTCTTGGGTACCACTGAGTATGGATACCACACATGAAATGAAGTGACCTGCTACTGCAGGTAGCCAAGTTCAAAAGGTAGTCTCTTTCTCTCCATTATCGTAAGTCGAACTTTTCTCTCTGATTGAGCAATATCAAACCTTGTTCTTGCTTGTGCTCTTGCTGTGCTTCCTCGACTTGAGTCTACTTTTCCGGGGCCTCGGAGATTTCTAGCAAATCCATAAGGCTTGGGTATTATGGGATCTTCGAGCTTTTCTTGGTGGTTACTTGGGTTCTCAGAGAAGCTGGAGCTCCTCTCCTGTGGAAAATCTTATGTAAATCAAATGTGGTTTAATTGCTTGTATCGACAATAATCAATTTGGATTGTTAGGTTGATTGTGTCGAACTTTATGTGCTGCGTTTGATTTGATAGAATCAATTATGGATGCTTGTTGCAATTAATTGCCCAAATGAGAAGTCATTGTTGTTGGCCTGTGTCACCCCGATTCAATCCTGATTACATTCTTAATTGTATTTTACTATATATCATTGGCGGGTTATTACTGTTCATATAAACAGTAAATGAACAGTGTTGGCCCAATTATTGGCCGTCGGATGGTATTTGTGTCGTGGTTGAGATTTGTTGCCCTTTTCTTCTTCGATCTTTTGCTCTCTCTTTTGTCTCTGAAAACGAAATAGCTTTGGATTCAATGGCGAGGTTCTTTCCGGTGAATTAGAACCGAAAATGATTGGGTGGGTAGAAATGGATTCAACGGCAATTTAGTTTTGGTCTTTTATTCTACGGGCACGTATCAATTGGTTTCTTTCGAACCATCGTCTGGCCAGAAGTTCTCTGTGTTTAAAGGAAGGTGATCCTCTTTTTTTATTTTGATTTGCCACTCTTTTGCTTGCAATTTTTCATTCTTTCTATGAGTAGGGGTTGTGTAATTTGGTGGGTCTCTGCTTGATTTCTCACATTTTTCAGTGTTATGGTCTTAGGGACTGTCATTGTCATGTCGTCTTCTCCAGGTATTGTTTCTCAATTTCAATTTTAATATATATGGATTTTTATGGGGCTGTTGTATTCTTTGTGAATTGAGTTCTGCTCTCTTGATATATGGTTTTTATGGTTTGTTATTCATTATGTTGTTGATTTCATCCTCCAGGATTCAGTGCTATGTTCTGATTTCTTTATCGGTGACTTTCTTTCTTTTTCGCAGGTTGTTGTGCTTGATTAATTAAGCACTATGATCACGATTAATAAGGTAGGACAACAAACATAACTCCAATTCAATGACATCTACTCATTTCTTTGTCGACTTAAATCAAAGGAAATGGATATCAATAACCTCTTAGAATATTAATTTGTTCACTGCTTTTCCATTATTTATTTTTCAGGTTTTTTGTTTCATCATTATCTTTTGTTTTTACAGTATCAGTCAGCTATTGCATTTTGGTTTCTCTGACGTTTTCGTTTCTTCTATTTTGCAGGAAATAAAGAAGCCTGTTCTGAGATTCAGTTGATTTAACCAGACTTAGGTAATTTAATGCCCAGTATTTGAAGTTCATTTATTGTTTTATTCTACTAACTGTAAAAGCTGAAAAAATATACAAACGTTAAAACTATTGAAGCTTGATGCAAGTATGGAGGAACAGTACATGGTTCGGATAATGCATGTGTGACCTGGTATGGGTAATTCACCTAAAAAACTTCTAATGGAACACATACTTTCCTCTTTGACAATTGATGGAAGTTGAATTTGACTTTGCGGTTGTTTCCAATGCCATGATTTAGTACTTTTTTTTTCCATTACTTTATTCATGTACGTATTTGATGAGATTGTGATGGCATTGACATTCTAATAGTGATTTTTTTTTGCAGGTTCAGTAATGTGCTGACAGTTTCTACTGCTCATTATTTTTGTCTATAGGTTGGTATAGCGTTCCAAGATATTTGGGTTAAAAAACATCTTATATGTTATATAGTTTTCTGAAAGATGTTAATGATGTACTTTGTTCAGGGAAATTCTAGGGTCAAGGAACACTAACTAAATAACGTGTTAAAAGAAAGAGACTTGGTTTCTTCAAGGTAATCGAGAACGGACTTTGGGAGTGCATATCTGGTCTTCGCAATTTTTTCCAACTTCTTCTGTGTACTATTTCTTTGTTTCTTCAGCTTTTCAACTTTGTAGGATGCAATTCATGCGCCTAAAGGCTGCTTTTAGATGAAGTGTATGTCATCCTTTTGCAAATACTAGCAGAATTAACCTCCATTTGATGGTTAGTGATTTGGAAGCCTAAAAATGTTTTTGAAGCATTTTATCTCAAAAATTAATAATGAGGTCTGTTTATTTGTATGTGAGGTGTTTCAAAACATGTGAGGTTTCTTTATTTTAATTGAACTTTTTTTCTTTGTCAATGATAGTTGGAGGAAGAGATGGTATAATTGGACCCGACAAATAAGAAAAGTAAATGTGAATTGTAAATCGTTCGGGTATACACTCTGCTGTATCTGTAATTGTTTTTGTTTTCGATGCATACGCATTTGGCTGATTCAAATCAATTAGGGTCTTTAACTTTTGTGACATTGGTTATGATTTCTACACGTTTATGTGTTTATGCATAATTTTTGTTCCTAGAATCATCAAATCCTCTTATTATTTGTATGGTTTGCTGACTTTAATCAAAGAAATTGACAATCTATAAAGTTTGTGGTTACATACTCATATGCAATGTATGTCACTTCAATAACTGCACGAACCCTTGGTTAATTAGCAAGATCACTTATACCCTGAAATTGATTCTAAGAAATAATCTATTCTAAATTTCACTTTTACCCCGGATGTAGTAGAGGTAGGGTTGGGCGCTGACCGGGCCGAACTCAAAATTCTCAAAGTTCGACCCCTCGGTCTGAGTCGAGCCGGGTTTTTTCCAAAATGAGGACCGGTCCGAGTCCGAGCTGGATTTTCGGGCCAAAAAAAACCTGTCATGTTTAATCAGCAGAATGAACAGAATCATACTGAATAAACCAATTATACAATCTCGGAACACACAAATACAATGTAAGTATATTCAACTAAACATAAAACGTTTTTGAAAGAAAAGTTTCATGAATCAAAGAGTGTAACAAGAGAAAGAAAAGGTTTTGTTTTCAAACAACTCCAAGAATTAAAACTTTGTTGTGTTGACAGTAAAGAATTTCTATAGATACACAGCTCAAACAAATCAAATGACCAAGATATGATTGATGATCACAGGGGGACGTCTAGTATTTGGAATCTATTAACCCTTCATATAGGTACAAATCAAAACTTACATAAGCTAGCTGAAACTCACGACACGAATCCAACCCAGGTCCCCTAACTAAAATTTACGACACGAATCATCCTCCAAGCAGGGGCGGCAGGATGCCGCGACGGAGGCTTGCGAGACAGAGGAGATGAAGGTGGGCCGGTGGCGAAGACGGAGACGGAGACGGAGACGGAGACGAGGAGACAGGAAACGGAGGCTGGTGGGGCGGTGCCGCTGTGGACTCAGAGGAGGAGACTGACGGAGTGACGGAGGTCGCAGAGTGGCAGAGGTAGGAGGATTGATTCAACTAGCAGAGAGTCAGAGAGTAATTTGGAGAAGATTTAGGGATTGGGGAGAGAGTCAGAGAGCCAGAGATTGGGGAAGATGGCGAGTTGGTGACTAGCAGAGAGTCAGATATTGGGGAATCGAGATGAAGCCGGAGATGGAGGGGGTCTTGGAGAGTTGGAGGAGGCGAGGAGGTCTTGCCGAGTTGTCGTCTTGGAGAGTTGGAGGAGGAGGCGAGGAGTGAACTCAGTAGTTAGGTTTTTTTTTTTTTTTTTTTTTTAATATATATATTAAAATATAGGGCCGGGCCGGGTTTTCGGTCCAAAAAAAAATCAGGCCCGAGCTCGAACCGATTTTTAAAATGTTGGGCCGGTCCTTAAAATTTTTGAACTCGGCCCCATTTCGGGCTTTTTTTCGGGTTTTCGACCCGGGCTTTCGGTCCTTTGGGCCCAAACGCCCAGCCCTAAGTAGAGGTGCATTGATACCAATCAACTTCTTTAATAGAGTTTTTATTTTTTCTTTCCACTGCTTTTATTGTCTTGGTCTTATAACTGGTGTAGTTTGACTGTTAATCCCTAATTAAGTATTTCATATCAAGACATCCTTTATTATGTTGTTACTTGCTTTGTTCCTTTAATTACCTCTGTTTTGTTGTGTGAATGACTTTGATGAATCCTTGGTCTCCTTGGCTAGAATGAACTCTAATTTGGCTGATAAATAGTTATCCTATTATGAAATTTTTACGAAGGTAATCTTCTCTCAGCAACTTATATTTCTATATCAAAGATTAGGTAATTGATTTCATTTTAATCTTCTCTACAGAATCTCAGCTATCAGTAGCGGAAAACAATTAATCTCTGACACTGATTGAAGCAAGAGGACCATGCAACTTTTGTACAGAAGAAATGGATCAAGGGGCAGACTCAGATGTGTATAGCCTGTCTTTTGTATAGAAAAAAAGAAGAGCAAACAACTTCTTGGCCAGACTCCAATGTGTAATTTGTCGTAAAAACCACTGCAGTTTAGTTAGCTGTAAACAAAAGGATCAACAACTTCCATTTGGCTGTACAATATTGCTAAACATGAATGAAAATGTTGAACCTCTTTCCATTTCGTGTTTGAACTCTCAGTCAGTATGTTAAGGAAACAAGAAAAGGTAATGGAGAAAGGATTGCTTTGGGTGACCAAATGATGATCTTACTGTCGATTTTACAGTTATGTTTTCATCTTTGTGGTAAATGTGAGACATGCCCTTTCCACTGCGTGATTAATTAGTCCATCTCAAATTTACTTTTTCTCAAGTCTTCCTTCTCCATTTACAAAGCCGCAGTAAAGCGCGGCCCTCCTCCTTAGTCTTTTATTATAGTAATTGTATGTAATTAGGATTGTAGAATATTGCGGTGTAAATAGGGATCTCTTTCCTAATAGGTTGCTAGAATGCTTTGTATATATATCCCAATATATAAATAACAGAAAATTCCCCAAGCTTGTCTCTATGATTTGTTTCTATTTGACTTTGTATCAGAGCAGAGATCATTTTGGACTCTGTCTCATTTTGTTTCCGCTGCAAATTTGCCTTCGTTTGTTTGTCCTTTGACCTTTGCCTTTGTTCTCAAATTCGTTCTGTCCTCCTTGTTTGAAATTAAACCCTAGTTACACCCTTATTTGTTAGCCGCGAATTTGTGCACTTTGTCTGAAAAAATTTGTTTATTGAAACAAGAAGAATGGATGGAGAATTGTTTACAGTTCATTGTTTGGTGAAGGTGGAGGATCATCCTCGACACCTCGTGATGCTGTTGTTGTTCAAAACACAACAGATAACTCTAACTTTGGTATAAAACTAGATGGCTCCAATTATTAGATGTGGCAGAGGCTTATGAAGCTCCATATTCAAGGAATTGGTAAGTGGGGCTATGTGACAGAAAGCCTCAAGAGGCCATCAGAGGAACCCAAATCATCTGCATGGGATAAAACAAATACCAATGTGATGGGGACCCTTCTAAAGGCTATGACTTCAGATGTGATGGAGTTGTTTTCAAATTATGATTCTCCCAAGGCTATATGGGACTCTGTTGCGGCTACTTAGGCTATGATGGGAATGATTTTGCTCTTGTTCACGAGTTGAATTACATGGCCTTCAAGATGACTCAAGCAAGATAGCCAGTTTCGAATTTCTATGCAAGTTTGAAGACTATTTGGCAGGAACTTGATCAACGACACCCTAATCCTATGACATGTGAAGCCGATATAAAGGCTTATGAAGTTGAACAAAATAGGATGCGTGTCCATGTATTTCTTAGCGGTTTGGATTCTCACTTCGAAGGTGCAAAGAACGAGTTACTGTGTCTCACCACCCTACCAACATTTGAGCAAACTTTCGCTTACATACGGAGAGATGAGTCCAACAAGGCTGTTACAAAAAGCTTGCACACTGAAGTTTCTAGTTTGACAGTCCAAGCTAGATCATCTCCTTTACTGCCTCAGATTCCACAGGGTGGGAATCAAGTGTATCGGCCTGAAAAACAAGGCAACCATTCTGGTCAGAACTATAGCGGAGGAGATTCATTTAACAATCAAGTGATTTGTCACTATTGTAAGAATCTTGGTCACTACAAGAGTCAATGTCCTCAACTTATGAGATGCAACTCAAACAACCCTGGATGGAAAGGTGGTAACAATAAACACAAAGGCAAGGTTGCGTTTTACTTGGTTCAGGAGCAAGAGACCGACTTCTATGGAGTGGAGGGACAAGATCTCACCAACGGTAATACTCTTGTGAATCAAGAGAAACGAGGTAAAATTAGTGTTGCTTTACATGTTTCAAGCTTTACTGGTAGTAATACTTAGATAATTGATTCTGGTGCGTCTGACCACATGACCTATGATAAGTCCTTGTTTGTTGAGTTGTCTTCTCCACCCATAACACATGTGTCTAATGCTAATGGCGAGTCTTTTCCAGTCTTAGGAATTGGGTTGGTTCAGGTTACACCTTCCATCATTCTCTATAATGTTTTGTATGTCCCAGCTTTGTCTCTTCACCTCTTATATGTGTCTCAATTAAACTCACAAAACAAATACTCTGTAACCTTCTTTCCTATGTATGTGATCTTTCAGGACTTGTGCACTCGGGTGATAATCGGCAAAGGGGACCTGAGGGAGAGACTGTTTCATTTGGATTGCATGTACGCAGGACAAATACAAGCGCGTCCAAGCAATCAAGCTCTTGTTGCCCTGACATTGAGTTCTGATCGTGTTGGTTGCATCACCTAACTAATATTATGTGCAAATTTATGATGCTTCCTACTCCCAAGAATAGGAGGTCAAGTTTTAGTATAAGGGGAAAACGTAAGAGTATCGTACCCAAGAGATTGAGTAACTCTTCCCTAACTAGATTATCGCGAAATAAAACCTAGAAAACACATGCATCTACCTTTTTACAATTCACAACCTTAGCCCTTTGGAAGCTAAAGGTCATGGGGATGGTATTAACAAGTGGTAGTGAATCGGCTTTGTTTATTTTTTACTAAATTTAAGCTAATATAAAAATAAAGGAAACTAAACTAACAAGTGTAGAGACTAAATCAATGAGAGGAATAGAGACTTATGCACAAATGTAACCCACAATTGATATGAAAACATGGTTGACAAACATCCCCCTAGTGCTCTGGTGAAGCTACCAAGAAACTAACTAATCATGCAATTTAACAAAGTCTTTTGGAGCCAAGTTAAATCACACAAAATCTCAATTATATTACCTTATAATACAAGTGGGTTATGTACCGCAAGCCTAACGCCCCCTTAGAGAAATTAAACTCACGACACACGCATTAAGTTCAAAGTAAGAAATCCAAGCAACTTAATACTTTCCGTAAAAAATACTAAGCCGCCACCTAAAGGTTACTCATGCTCACGGATTCAAGAAGTTGTCAATTTCATGTTCCGATTAATTACTTGCCTAAACATGCTTTCTAGGTGACAAAGCTAGCTAACACATTTAGTAAGCATAAAGAGTGGGAACCCATAGATTCAAACATGCATCAATCATCAAATTTAAAGAAATTACATTGTTTGCTCAAATCCACTACTCACACACATAGACATATACATAAAAGCCTTATAAAAGTAGTACACCATGAAAGCAAAGAGAAGGTGAGAAAGAACCACAATACCCATGAGCTTCCTAGATGTATACAAAGAGGGTGTGAAACTTCAAAGTATAGTATTTTCTGTTTTCTCAAACCCAAAACTCTATACAAATCTACATACATAAAGAAAAGATTAAAAACATGGCTTCATGGATCCACCCACAAGTGTGATTGATCAAGGGGTGTAGAATCTTCGGTTTTGGTCATCAACCAAAGATGCTACACCCCTCTCTCTACACGAGGGCTAAACTAATCTAACTAAACAAACTAAAATATGAAAAACTATGAGAAATGGAGTAGGAATGGAGAGGGGAGAGAGTGTAATTCGTCCAAATAGAGAGAGGGGGGTATAAGTAGGCCTAAAATGATGAATGGAGGGTGGAGATACAAGGAAATGAAGGGCTAGATGTTATGGACAAAGATGGAAGCACAAATTGTGGATTTAGTCTTTATTAAATGACCAAAAACCTCAAAGATATTTTGGTGGAGAAGTAAAAACAAAGGTACTCTCGGTATTTGGCCATAAAGACAAGAGGACAATATGAACATCCAAGAGGACAAAGCCAAAGATGTCCCTTTCACTTGTCTTCTTCTCATTTGAATTTGAATCAACAACTCTTTTTCCCTCCAATGCTTCTTCACTTCAATATCAGCCATCACCATCTTCCGGGCGCCGGAGTTTGACCAGAATTCTGCCCGTTGACCGATATTGACCGTCTTTTAGTGTATTTTCCGGTTTTGCTCCTTTGACTTTAATTCTTCACCCGGTTTCTTCAATATGTGCTAAATCCACCTTTTTGACTTGTTTCCAATCCTGAGCTCACTTTCCTAGCAAGAATAGGAAACGTAATAAGAAATAGATAAAACACAAAATGATACAGCAAAAGAATAAGAATAAGGCAACAATTACTAGGTAAATATTGACCTAACAAACTACCTCACACTTAAACTTTGCTTGTCCTCAAGCAAAACCTAAACTAAACAAGCACAAACAAACAAAAGGTTCATTTGCATCCTTGAGAACATCAACTTCCCTTAGAGATTTATGACTTCATGGAATGACTTCAATTGAGCATGCTTAGAAACCAAATTTTTGAAATGTAAGGCTAATAAGTGGCGTTGGAAAGTCATGCTCAACAATTTATATGCATATGCCATGTATGCACCTTACAAGGATTCATATAGGATTAACATGGACCACATTTGTCTAACCATCAAATTCACATGGATATCACTCATTATTTTCACTTAAGTGTTTAATGGCTAGTGTTTACACTCAAATGCAATTCAATTGACATGTTTTCCATAGGCTTGCTCTTCAATCTTTTCTCCACATGATCATTACATAAGTTCTCTTGGATCACAAGGTCTTTTATTAAGGTTGGAGTGGAGCTTAAGGCGGGGGTTTAAGAAATGAAGGGAAATGAAATCACAAATTCTAAGCCTCCTAGTGTGCCTTTAGTTAATTCTTCACAAGTTCAAACACGAGTCTTGCCAGAGCGAACTACTTGTGGTCAGCAATATGAACCTTTATTGAGTGCTAAGGCTAGGTATCTAGTAGGAAATTATGTGCTTACCCATAGATTGTCTAAACCATATGCGTTATTCGTGAATCAATTATCCTCTGTATCACTTCCGAGTAAAGTGCAGGATGCTATGAAGGATGAGAAGTGGGCGAAAGCAATGGCTGTTGAGATGGATACATTTGAAAAGAATTGTACTTGAGAGCTTGTGCAACTACCTCTTGGGAAGAAAATAGTTGGTTGTAGATGGGTGTATACGGTGAAGCACAACTCTGATGGTTCGGTAGACAGGTATAAGGCCAGGCTAGTAGCAAAAGGATACACCCAGAAGTATGGTGTGGATTATGATGAAACATTTGCTCCAGTTGCGAAAATCAACACTATTAGAGTGCTCTGGTCACTAGCAGCCAATTTGGATTGGCCTCTCAAGCAGTTCGATGTTAAAAACGCCTTCTTGTACGGAGATATGAATGAAGAAATTTACATGGATTTGCCTCCAGGATACCACACTGCCACTGGAGAACAGGCAGTATGTCGTTTGAGAAAGTCGTTGTATGGTCTTAAGCAGTCTCCACGAGCCTGGTTTGGTCGGTTTACAATGTTTATGAGAAGAATTGGGTACAGACCTAAGTTGCACGGAATCGGGTGCGGATACGTTGAAGCGAATCAAAGCGTTGGAAAAGCGGAAGCGTTTTTTTTAAAAAAAATTTGGAAGCGGGTATGTCTTGGAAGCTTCGGAATAAATCAATATATATATTTTATATAACCAAAAAAAACTTATTCTTTAATCTTTTTATTTATATTTAATAATAGATTTTAGATTTTAATAGTTGGCAAACTAGAGTGAGTGAGAGAGAGTAGGGGTGGGCACGGCTCGGGCCGGGCCCAAAATTTGTGTAACCCGACCCAAAGCCCGAAAAAATTGGTTCGGGCTGGTTCTGGTTTTTTGAGCTTTGGGGGCCGACCAAAACCCGTTTGGGCCGGTTCGGGCGGGGTTCGAGCGGGGTTCGGGCTTTTTTTGGGCTCAGAAACTGAGGGGAGGCAGAGGAAGGCAGAGATGAGGCCGAGGCTGGGCTGAGGCAAAAAGCCAGGTTAAAAATCTAAGATTCGCAAATCGACAAACAACCTAACATATGCAACCAGGTATTCCACCACAAAAAATCTAAACTTTATTGAGTACAACAATCAAAGAACAAAACTTTCTTGAAACAAATCAGATGGTTAAGCCTTACCTTTTCTAGTTTGCGAGGCCGAGGCTGGGCTGAGGTGAGGTCGGCGCGGCAAGGCAACGCCTGGCGCGGTGAGGGGAGGCAGAGGCTGGACGCGGCGAGGCGAGGCAGAGGCTGGGATGGACGAGGCGAGGCGAGGCTGGGCTGTTGGTGATTGAGAATATGAGATGGTGATGCACTGATGTTGATTGAGATGGTGATGCACTGATGCGGGCATGCGGCTGTGAAGAAGGACACAGATCTTCTGTTATTGTAGGGTGAGGAAGATGAAGCGCAGGGTGAGGAAGACTGGATCGGGCCGGGTCGGGCTTTCGGTCCAATGAAAAACTGGGCCCGAGCTCGATCTGTTTTACATACATTCAGTATGGGCCTTCATTGGTTCGTTCTTTCAGAAATCAAGGCCTGGCCCGTTTCAGGCTTTTTCGGGCCGGGTTTTCAGTTCCTCGGGCCAAAATGCCTAGCTCTAAGAGAGAGAGGTCACAAACCCAGAACACATACAAACCAAAGTTGCAGAAACATGAATGTACCCTAGCTAATTCTAGACAACATAAAACTATACTGATATATAAAACCCCAAAATTAATATATAAACCGTAGAAAGCCTAGCTAAAGCCACGTAAGGATGACCTTCATTCGTGTACACCATATAGATCACCAACCAAAGGCAGAAAGAACAACCCCAAAATCAAGAACGATTAAAAAAGAAGAAGATGTATATACTCGTTGGTGCTAGCAAAGTCGAAGAGCTTGCTGCGGCTGGAAGAGATGATAAAGGAAACATGGGCATCGCAGAGCACAGAGAGCTCCTGAGCTTTCTTGAACAGACCGATCCGGCGTTTCGAAAACGTCATTTTCCTTGTTTATCTTGTTCTCGACACTCTTCATTACCACTTTCCCTCTCCCCATCTTTCTCACTGCTTATAGCTTTCTTTCTCACTTCTCAATCCTCACTTCTTACACACCTTAATATCAACTATTCTGATACGATCCGAACCTAGAATTACCGTTTAACTGTTTTACTTTTATTATTACTCCTCGGGAATTGTTTTTAGGATTTGAAAGTTATAAAGGTTGACTTTTAAATAAGTTGACTCGACCGAGGATTTTATTTCATGACGAGGTAGAACACGATGAAACGAGTTCGTGGACAAGTAGCATGCTCAATTTGGAGTTCGTACGAAAAAGTTACGATGTAAAATCGGTAGTTGTCCGATTTTTGGACGAGTATAAATAGCCGGGAGGAAATTTCCCGAAACGGCAATTTTTCTTTTCTTTCTTTCTTTTCTTTTTCTTTTTCTTCTCTCTCATTTCTCTCACCTCTCTCCCGATTCGGCCCGACCTCCGGCCGAGTCTACGTCGTCCGGCCGAACTGGGCCAGCGCACAGGTCAAGTTCGGACCGGCTCGGCCTCCTCTTCACGTCGGTGGCAGCGGCGAAACGGGAAACGCCCCCGTTTGGCCGTGCGCCGCCCGAGCTGGTTCGACACAGTCGAACCGGAGCTCTCTCCTCCGGCCACGGCTCGGCCCGATTCCGGTCGGGAATCGAAGGTCTCGACGTGTGCAACAATCCCATGGAAGGAATTGTTCAAGTTCAGCCCAGGTAAGGAGAATTTTGAATTCAAAATTCTAGGGTTTTTGATTCCGAATTGGAGAGTTGTGTATTTGGTGTTTTTGTTGGATTTGGATGTTAAATTCGAGTTTAGGACGATGAATGGAGTTGATTAGGTGTTGGTTGATGTTTGATTGGGTTAGTTTTGGAGAAATTTGGATTTGGGGGTTTTAGGCCGCCGTGTCGGCCGCTATATGCGGCGGCTGGGGCTATTTTTGGCAGCGAAGGCGACGGGGTTGAGTCCCCGAGGGGCGATGGTATTGTGTCGATTTAGATTCGATTTGTGATCTTTTGGGCCACTTTAGTGGCGGCGCCGACGGCTGAGGAAGAAGATGAATAGTAACCGGTAAAAAGGTAAAACGGTAAAAGGTGAATAGTGAACAGTAAACAGTAAATAGTAAAAGTAAAAATGTAAACAGTAAAAGTAAATGATAAATAGTAATTTTGACTTTGACCATTTACTGTTGACTTTCTAAATTACTGTTTGACCTTAGTTTATTACTGTTGACTTACCGTAAAAAGGTTAAAAGCTGATTAAAAGGGTTTTACGACGAAATTATTAGGAAAAGAATTAATCGGACACGGAGTGGGTGTCCTGAGTAATTTCGGACGTAGATTATTCGGTATTGAGGCGAAATTCCTATACCGATAAGTGAAAAAGGAAAAATTGGAAGTTTCGGGCGAGTGAGGACGTCCGTAGATTTATCGATTATAAATAAATTCCGAGTTTCGTAATAATTATAATTACGTCCCTATTACAGGTCGAGAGGTTATTCGTGGGGACGAGAGATCAGATTAGCGGCGCGCTCGGCAGTATTGTGAGTGGATTTTATTTTAAATAATGCATGCATAAATATTTTATGAAATGCAGTTTATTTTAATTGCATACATCCTTAAGTGTGAAAGACAATTTATTTTTATAATGTTGAAGCATGAAATGAATTATCAATTTTCGATAATATATATATATATATATATATATATATATAACTCTGATGTTTATGAATTTAATATTTTTGTGAAATATGAATTTGAGTTATATATTTAAGATTACTTTTGAATAATACGTAATTTTATCCGGAAATGAGATTTCCGTGGATTTTATGATTTCACTATCTGTGAATTTCACGACATGTGAGACATGTCGAGGCTTTATATATATATATTCTCTTTCGAGATTATCTTACGGCATATGAGATATGCCGGTGATATATATTTTCGAGGCTATGATTCTATTTTATTATATTTATAAGCCTCAGATGTGCGGTCGGGGACCGTACGGATTTTTATATATAAGGGGAAACGTACTTTCGGTTTTGTTTTCGGATTTTCACCATATCAGGGTCCGGATATATATTGATGCTAGCTAGCTTAGTCGCTTGAGCCCACGCGAGGTGACGACTTGACCATATATGTCAGATTCACGCTCGGTGGTGGACGTGTACGGGCATGGGGAACCTATAGAGAGAGCTGAGGCTCGACCGTTAGCCTTAGGGGCTACTATTAAATGGTGGTAATGACGTTTTCCTATTTTATTTATTATATGACCAATGGGATTGGTCATGATTGATTTTATATTAATTGGGTTTCGGGAATATTTTCTCTTATGAGACTTTCATTTATTTAATAAATTCCCGAACCAGCGGGGCTGGATTTTTAATTACAAGAATATTTGGGAATGGGCCAATGGGATTGGTCTAGTTATATTTTATTTGATTATTCGATATACCAGTGGGGCTGGGTTTTTACTATAAAATGATTTGGGATTCGGCCAATGGGATTGGTCGTATGTGGTATGTTACTATTTGATTTTCAAAGTATTTATTTTGAAAGTATAAACAAAATATTATTTGTGTATTTGAGATATCAGCGGGGCTGATTAATTATTATGATTTTCTTAAACGTGGGACGTTTTACGAAAATGCATGCATAGTGGTTTTCAATTATAAAATATTGGGGAAGTAATATAATACTTTTTATATAAGGTATTATACGATATTATTTTTATCCACTCACTCTAACGTGTTTTTAAATTACTTTCCCGTGGGCACTTCGGTTTAAATCGCCCAGTGTGCAGCGTAGTGATCAGAGGTCAAGAGTACTCGGAGTCGAGGCACAGTTATCATCGTTGTCGCTTCCGCTAGGTGGGATCTGTGATCCGTTATTCTTTTAATTTCATATTATATTTCTTGTTATATTTCCATTTGTAATTCTAGTTCATTTTGTTAGATTGCTCTGATTACCTGTGAGCCAGTTGAATTGTGTTTATTGGTGGCGGTTGTTGTGATTTGGGGAGCAGGTGGCTCCAGGTGTTACAGTTGGAACTGGAATTTTAGAAGTGTTTTGTTTGTTACAGGTTTTAGGGTTGTCCATCTTAAGATTGACTTATCGATTTATCGATAGAGTTAGTCTTAAGGTGGTCCCCGCAGGATCTTATCCGGATTTCATGGTGAAATCCAGGGCGGGTCCTATCAGTTTGGTATCAGAGCATTAGGTCCTTTCATTCCTTGAGTCGTATTATCTTTTATACTTGATGACGCCTAGTATTTTGGATTGATGGTCCGACCGCGGCGGATTTCCATCATGTATTTCGATGCTAGTGTAATCATTAAGTGTGTGACTCAGATTCTTTGCTGTCTTGTTATGTACTCTGTAGAGTACTATTCTATTCAGTTATTTTATATGCTTAGTAATGCTTAGTACCTCCGACTGATGGATCCGACTGCAGCGGATACCCATCGTGCTCCTTGGTGCTATTGTCATTATTAAGTATGTAAAGTACATTTCAGGTATCGAGTTGTATCTCTTAGACTATGCCTCGAGTACATCGACCTCTTAGGATGTTATCTTTGTGTACGTAATAGGTATGTGGGTTATACCTATTCGGTTGTGCTTTGACGTTTATCAGCAGTTCTAGCGTCAGATTACGAGTTGGGAACTCGGATGTTCGGCCCTATTTCTTTTGAGATAGGAAGGTGTTATTTCTGAAAGGGCTATACATTGAGACTTTGGTCTCTTATTCACGTTGTGTACAGGCATTTAGCCCTAGTTTGTGAGCAGCTTTTAAAAGTGATCGGTTTTGGAAATGTTGATAAGGCTAGAGTGAGATGATTGTCATTGTTGCGACCTTGCTGAAATGAGTGGGGAAATTGATTATGTAACAATCAGACTGTGATTTTAGATTGTTACGAGTATGTGATAAAGCCACTCTTCAGCTATATTTTGTGGATTGACCAATGGATTTGGCGTATGTAGAGAAAATGAGTCAGTGGACATTTAAGTGACAGTGTATATGTGTAGTTTTTATGAATCTCATAACCGTCTTATTTTGATTTTGGACATATCGGTTATGACGGAAGGAATGGAGAGCCATATAGAGATTGTGGGAGCTATAAGTAATTCTAATTCTTAGTGACCTTGATCGGGAGTTGGATAAAGGAGGAATTAGAAATTGAAATAGCTACCTGGATTGGAGATATTTTATTTTGAAATACATGGTATTTGAGGGGAAAGAGATTTGAATATGTGATCATGATAACATTGGGAGGTCAGTGATGAATGGAAGTTGGCGATGCTTAGTGATTCCATGCGGCGTAAATTTTGAGATATAGTCGTTGTGGCTTTGGAATCACCGTGTTACGATGATGTATGGCTTGGGCTTGATGGCATTGCTTTACCACGTGAGCAGCTGGAGACGATATCCGAAATACTTATATCGGGGATCTATTCGACCATTGCATGGTTAGCTCGGTAATTCGTATGAGAAGATTCTGGTAGTTGTACCAGAATTCGACAAACGTTTTTTATCGACTGGTCATTATATAAATATTTATATTTATATTTGATCGCCCACTTCTTTCATTCTTTTGTGTTTCTTATTCGAGGAATTGCTTCGAAACTTCAACGGATCATAACTTTTGATCCGTCATCCCGATATTCAAGATCCGTGAATGGCTACTAGTTCGGATTGAAGTCACATGGTTATCTGTGGTGGTTGGATTGAAATCCAACGGTGACTTCCATGAAGTATTTTTCGAACTCTAGAGCTATTTCAACAATCTTCCATAGTTGAGTCGGAGTTCTATCTGCTACCGTCGTAACAATATCTTTTGATTTTTGGATATTTTCTGGCTGATGGCGAATGTTGATGTTGACTATTTAGTTAGTCATAGAACACTTGTCAAGCAAACATATCGGCTTTGTTCTGAATTTGATATTTGTGTGAGGTGTGTGGATGGTGGCATCCCAAATTGTCGTGATTGTAGACATAGCAGTTTCGACGCCGTGGGGGTTATCGATATTGAAGTCATTTGATGCAGCATGGGATACGAATTAAATGGTGTGACTCAATCGGATGACACTAATAAATCAAGTGAATTTATTTAGTAAAGTGAATCTTGAGAACGATAAGATCAGTCACGAGTATTTATTTTATACTGGTTTTGCATGGCAAGGCTAGGTGATTTGTTCGAGAAGTTTTATTTGTCACTTATAGTATAGCCTTACGGGAAATGAGCTTCCTTGTTGACTCATGAAGAGTTTCGAGTCAAGACTTGTGTAAGGAATGTTGTGACGTGAGTAGTGCATATTCTTATAAGTTAAACGACGTTTGTTAGTGGGAGAATTTCTTTTAGGATCGTAATGTGGTGGGACCACTTACTGATCCAGAGATGACTTGAGAAGTCATTATTCTTGTAATGCGTGTTGGTGTTTTCATCGGATAAATCATTGATTTGAGTTATTCTCATGTCAGCTCTCGTGGGACGAGATAATGACTAGTTTAATTGAGGTTTTGGAGAATCTTATTTCTCGAGGATATCTTTTCTTTGGTGCGAGTTAGTAGAGGATATTGGATATGTGTTGACTCGAGCAAATTTAAGTTGTGAGGTTTAGTTTGTGAAGTTCAGCGAGTCTCTTGGCATCTGAGATATTTTCTCTCGAGTTTAAGGTTATATGCTGAAGTTCGATTTTCGTTGCAATGTTGTTTTTGATAATGGTCGATTTAACAGTTCTGGTGTTAATCGTCGATTATGAAAATTGGTTTTGACATCCGAAGGATTCCTTGTTGTCATATCAGATCTGAGTTATTGGTGGTAATTGATGTATCTAGTGGAAGCCTCTGTTGGTTGTCACATTTGACGATGATTCAGGTCCCACTCTTTGGTGAGTTGTGAGTTATGAGAGTTTCTTTATCCATGGACGAGATTGGACTTTGATAAGTCAGTTTCTTTTGAAACCAGTCCTGATTATTTTAGTGTGAAGAGTACAAATCGAGGACTCGTCCAAAGACCATATGAGTGATAAAGCATGGAATAGCTCGCACGTGTATTTCTTTATTTCCAGTGATGGGAAGTTATTGATTGATGTGACAACAGGTAAACGTTGAGAGGTAGAACCCTAAAGTTCTTAGTGGCGTTTGCAGGTGTCAGTGTGAGATTTGATATCCCTATGTGATTTGTATGTATGGCGTATTCCGCGCCCAAAGTCGACATGATGAGATGTGAGTGAGAGAGATTGTTAGACCCTGTGATGCCTAAGTCCATGAAATCTAATTGAGAATCGTGATTTATTTTATGGACCTGAAAGGAGTTGCAGGCAGCCTTATTGGTTCGATGATATTTCCGTACTGCCTTGCACATTTGGATGGGTGAATAGACAGAGATGTCTATTCAGATCCTAAAGAATATATTGAGTCTCGTGAGATCCTGCGTCTCAAGATATATCGGCCTTCATGAGATTACAGAGCTGATTGGTCCGGTAGCTTATCGGTTAGAGCTATCTTCGAAATTATCCAAGATACATGACGTTTTTCCATGTGTCTATACTCCATGAGTAATTACCGATCCTTCGCATATCTTGAAAACTCAACCTATACAACTGTAGAAAGATTTGAATGTCACGGAGCAGTTAGTTGAAAGTCTTGATCGGGAAGACTAAATTGTTTGAGGTAATATATGAGATAAAGGGGTTACCTGAGAAAATAGAGAAGAAGTGAGATGTCAGTGCTCATCCTTCTGTTTTGGCAGGTACGTAAATTTCGAGGACGGAATTTTTATAAGGAGAGGAGAGCTGATACGACCCGAACCTAGAATTACCGTTTAACTGTTTTACTTTTATTATTACTCCTCGGCTCCTCTTCACGTCGGTGAAAGTGGTGCGGCGTGAAACGCTGCCTTTTGGCCGTGCGCCGCCCGAGCTGGTTCCACACAGTCGAACCGGAGCTCTCTGCTCCGGTCACAGCTCGGCCCGATTCCGGTCGGGAATCGAAGGTCTCGACGTGTGCAACAATCCCATGGAAGGAATTGATCCAGTTCAGCCTAGGTAAGGAGAATTTTGAATTCAAAATTCTAGGGTTTTTGATTCCGAATTGGAGAGTTGTGTAATTGGTGTTTTTGTTGGATTTAGATGTTAAATTCGAGTTTAGGACGATGAATGGAGTTGATTAGGTGTTGGTTGATGTTTGATTGGGTGAGTTTTGGAGAAATTTGGATTTGGGGGTTTTAGGCCGCCGTGTCGGCCGCTGTATGCGGTGGCTGGGGCTATTTTTGGCGGCGGAGGCGACGGGGATGAGTCCCCGAGGGGCGATGGTATTGTGTCGATTTAAATTCGATTTGTGATGTTTTGGGCCACTGTAGTGGCGGCGCCGGCGGCGGGGCGGCGGAGCTGCGGCTGCCGGCGGTTGAGGAAGAAGATGAATAGTAACCGGTAAAAAGGTAAAACGGTAAAAGGTGAATAGTAAATAGTAAAACAGTAAATAGTAAAAGTAAAAAGGTAAATAGTAAAAGTAAATGATAAATAGTAATTTTGACTTTGACCATTTACTGTTGACTTTCCAAATTACTGTTTGACCTTGGTTTATTACTGTTGACTTACCGTAAAAAGGTTAAAAGCTGATTAAAAGGGTTTTACGATGAAAAAACTAGGAAAAAAATTAATCGGACACGGAGTGGGTGTCCTGAGTAATTTCAGACGTAGATTATTCGGTATTGAGGCGAAATTCCTAAACCGATAAGTGAAAAAGGAAATGAGATATATATATATAACTCTGATGTTTATGAATTTAATATTTTTGTGAAATATGAATTTGAGTTATATATTTAAGATTACTTTTGAATAATACGTAATTTTATCCGGAAATGAGATTTCCGTGGATTTTATGATTTCACTATTTGTGAATTTCACAACATGTGAGACATGTCGAGGCTTTATATATATATTCTCTTTCGAGATTATCTTACGGCATATGAGATATGCCGGTGATATATATTTTCGAGGCTATGATTCTATTTTATTATATTTATACGCCTCAGATGTGCGGTCGGGGACCGTACGGATTTTTATATATAAGGAGAAACGTACTTTCGTTTTTGTTTTCGGATTTTCACCATATCAGGGTCCGGATATATATTGATGCTAGCTAGCTTAGTCGCCTGAGCCCACGCAAGATGACGACTTGACCATATATGTCAGATTCACGCTCGGTGGTGGACGTGTACGGGCATGGGGAACCTATAGAGAGAGCTGAGGCTCGACCCTTAGCCTTAGGGGCTACTATTAAATGGTGGTAATGACGTTTTCCTATTTTATTTATTATATGACCAATGGGATTGGTCATGATTGATTTTATATTAATTGGGTTTCGGGAATATTTTTTCTTATGAGACTTTCATTTATTTAATAAATTCCCGAACCAGCGGGGCTGGATTTTTAGTTACAAGAATATTTGGGAATGGGCCAATGGGATTGGTCCAGTTATATTTTATTTGATTATTCGATATACCAGTGGGGCTGGGTTTTTACTATAAAATGATTTGGGATCCGGCCAATGGGATTGGTCGTGGTGTGTTACTATTTGATTTTCAAAGTATTTATTTTGAAAGTATAAACAAAATATTATTTGTGTATTTGAGATATCAGCAGGGCTGATTAATTATTATGATTTTCTTAAACGTGGGACGTTTTACGAAAATGCATGTATAGTGATTTTCAATTATAAAATATTGGGGAAGTAATATTATACTTTTTATATAAGGTATTATACAATATTATTTTTATCCACTCACTCTAACATGTTTTTAAATTACTTTCCCCTGGGCACTTCGGTTTAAATCGCCCAGTGTGCAGAGTAGTGATCAGAGGTCAAGAGTACTCGGAGTCGAGGCATAGTCATCATTGTTGTCGCTTCCGCTAGGTGGGATCTGTGATCCCTTATTCTTTTATTTTCATATTATATTTCTTGTTATATTTCCATTTGTAATTCCAGTTCATTTTGTTAGATTGCTCTGATTACCTGTGAGCCAGTTGAATTAGATTTTGTGTTTATTGGTGGCGGTGGTTGTGATTTGGGGAGCTGGTGGCTCCAGGTGTTACGGTTGGAACTGGAATTTTAGAAGTGTTTTGTTTGTTGCAGGTTTTAGGGTTGTCCATCTTAAGATTGACTTATCGATTTATCGATAGAGTTAGTCTTAAGGTGGTCCCCGCAGGATCTTATCTGTATTTCAGGGTGAAATCCGAGGCGGGTCTTGTCATATTCACTGTAGAATTTGTGGTGGTGTCCTTGTTTCTTCTCTCTCTAATCTCTCTCTCTCCCTCCATCTCCAATTTCAGATCCATATTGTGACTCTTTTGTCTCTACTTGACCAACCTTGGTTCAAAGCCGTAGTCGGGACCGAGAATCCTAACCCAAAACGTTTCCTCTTTCTCAGTCTCTTCGTCGGAACCAAACCAAGAATGATACAATCCCCCACGCTTTTGGCAGAATAGCCACAGTTGCGCTTCCAATTCGGATGCTCACGCTTCCGTCGAGCTTCCAAACCTCCTTTTGCCGGAAGCGCGATTCAGACGCGCTTCTAAACGATTTCGACGTGCTTCCGCTTCGCCCCCGCTTCTGAAGCAGGAAACGTGACTTAGTCCACGCTTCTGTGCTACGCAGGTACAGACAAAGTAATTCTGATCACACCCTCTTCCTGAAGCATCAGAAAGGTAGTGTCACCGCACTCATTATTTATGTGGATGACATGGTGGTCACTGTTAATAATCTGGAGGAGATATGGAAGCTACAGAGAGAGTTATCTGCTGAATTTGAAATAAAGGACCTGGGAAATCTAAAAGATTTCATGGGCATTGAGGTTGCTCGGAGTAAAAACTGTATCATGTTGAGTAAGCGTAAATATGTTCTTGATTTGTTGGCAGAAACAGGGATGTTAGATTGTAGACCAGCTGATACCCCTATGGAGCAGAATCATCGGCTAGCTGAGTATCCAAATCAAGTACCAATAAACAAGGGCAAGTATCAAAAGTTAGTCGGGAGATTGATATATTTGTCACACACCAGACCAAATTTAGCTTATGTTGTTAGTGTTGTTAGTCAATTTATGCATAATCCTAGTGAAGCACATATGAAGGATGTGTTTCGAATTTTGAAGTATCTGAAGTCTACACCAGGAAGAGGGTTGGTGTTCTCTAAACATCAACATCTTGATGTGTTAGGGTATACAGATGCAGACTGGGCAGGTTGTGTAACTGACAGGAGGTCTACTTCAGACTATTTTACATTTGTTGGTGGAAATTTAGTTACTTGAAAAAGTAAGAAGCAGAAGATTGTGGCTCATTCAAGTGCTGAAGCAGAGTATAGAGGAATGGCTCGAGGAGTGTGTGAATTATTGTGGCTGAGAGACTTAGGTTTTAAGCCAAAAAAGGCTATGCCCTTGTTTTGTGATAATAAAGTTGCAGTTGAGGTTGCTCATAACCCTGTTCAACATGACAGAACCAAACATGTGGAGGTGGATCGGCATTTTATTAAAGAAAGGTTGGATTGGCAAATCATCTTCTTTCCATTTGTGCCAACAGAAGAACAGTTGGCGGATATTCTTACAAAGGCAGTTTCTAGCAAGAGATTCTGTGACTCACTTGACAAGTTGGACATACGTGATCTGTACGCTCCAACTTGAGGGGGAGTGTTGGCGTGAGTCACCCTTGATTCACTCCTAATTACATTCCTAATTGTATTCTTTTATTATACCAATTGTATGTAATTAAGATTGTAGAATATTGCGGTGTAAATAGGGATCTCTTCCTAATAGGTTACTAGAATACTTATTATATATATATCCCACTATTGAGAGAAGATGAAATATCAGAAAATTTCCCAAACTTGTCTCTGTAATTTGTTTCTGTTTGACTATTGTGTGCAGTTCTCCAAGCCAGCAATAGAGGTATCATGTGAACTGGTCATAAGAGCTTGATAAACATGCACTGATAGTGCATGTACCATGTAGCAGTGAAACTTTCACATTATTGTTAGCTAGAACCATGTTTGTAAATTCACTTGCAAAATCTAGCAATGTGTTTGTTACACGATCAAACCCATAAAAAAAAAAGATGGCGTCCTGCTCTATTCGATTCAAACTTTGACACCTTGTTTGGTTCTCACAAAAGCTGTGTTCCCTGAAATGATCATAGTTGGAGTCTTGGGAGAGGTAGGTTGGCTAATTGATGTGGTTATAAATGCCGATATCCCAAATGCCAAAAGGTTCAATCAGGGAATGCTTAAACATGATGTGATTTGGAATGAAAATCTCGCTAGGAAAGACATGATTGATTATCTTTTAAGCCTCACTGATGAAAAAGTTAGGGCTCCGTTTAGAAACGAGATTTGAATTTGGATTTGAATTTTAAATTTATTATATTTAAAATACAAGTTATTAGAATAAAGGACCATCTCACTTTGAAAATAGGAAAAAAAGCCCCTTGTTTTCCACTTTATAAAAAAAGACATCATTTTAATATTTTTATCACAAAATGGGCCATTTCTATTTCACTAATTAAAAAAGGGGCTGTTTTTCGTTTTCAGATTGACGATTTCACCCTTCCTTTTCTAACAAACTTCTCGTTCTGTTGAATTTTGTTTTCCCTCCTGCTTTCTCTCTGATCCCTCCTGCTTTCTCTCTGGACTTGGTTTTTTTTGTCTCTCTCTCTCTCTCTCTCACTTCCACCGATCTGCAATTGTTTAGTTAAATTCTTCATTCTGCGATTCCGATTTGCCGTGGAAGCTTTGCATTTGCGATTCCAATTTAAGTCTTCTGTATCGGTTTTGATTCATTGAAGTAAGAGGTATCTTAAAGTTTTGCAGTTGTTCATATCTCCTCTTTACCTTTGAATCAATTCGTGTTGTTTTTGATGTTATAGTTCTTCAGTTGTTTTTGATTTGAATGGTTAAAATTTGCGATTGCCTATTCAACCTCCCAATTTTTCATTCTTGATTTAGTTCCTTTCGATTTTAATTCATTGCTTTTCTGTCCTGCATTTTTTTATTTTTCATAGTTACTTTGCTAGTTCCTTTGCTAGTTACTTCATGTACTGCATTGTGTCCTGCATTTTTTTATCATGATAGTTACTTGTATAGTTACTTAGATAGTTACTTCTATATTTCTCTATTTTGAACTCACAAGAACTGTTAAATGAATAGTTACTTTGATAATTACTTAGATAGTTACTAGTTACTTTGATGATTATTTAGATAGTTACTAGTTACTTTGATAGTTACTCCTATATTTCTCAGTTTTGAACTCACAGGAATTGTTAATTGGATAGTTACTTTGATAGTTACTTGGATAATTATTAGTTATTTTGATAATTACTCCTATATTTCTCAGTTTTGAACTCACATGAATTGTTAATTGGATAGTTACTTTGATAGTTACTTGGATAATTATTAGTTACTTTGATAATTACTCCTATATTTCTCAGTTTTGAACTCACATGAATTGTTAATTGGATAGTTACTTTGATAATTACTTGGATAGTTACTAGTTACTTTGATAGTTACTGAGGGGCACTGTTTTTTTTTTTGTCCAATTTGATAGTTACACTCATTGTTACTTGATAGATACTGTACAGTTACTAAAGTCACATGGATATGCTCATTGATTTTAGGATGATTTTCTCTGTAGGTGCAATGGACAATTGCTATACTGCTAAGCTTGTGTATTCTGGTGAAGGAGCAGCACTTTCCTCTGGTCATAATGTTTTTTGTCATCGGATACGAGATCGTTTTCCGGAGTTGGACAGATTGGTTTTCAAACTCAAGTATAATGTTTATCTGGATCCTACCGTTTACCGTCTTGAAAATGAGGTTGATATGAGCATGATGTTTAGAGTTTTGGGACAGTATAAATCCGATTTTATTGATGTGGATGTTTATTGTTTGGATGCCAGTTGTTTTATTTCGGAAAGTGTAGTTAGTAATAATTTCAGCGAGGAGACTAGTGTTTTGGTTGAATATAATGAATTTTTGGGTTGTTATACGCGTGAGGATCCGAAAATGTATCTTTCTAAAGGATGGAAGTCTCTCATTCATTCTAAGGGTCAGATTTTTGAGGGTGGGGTGAAAGAGTTTAGGCTGAAGTTGCGGATGTGTTGACAGTAGCCACAGAGGGGCTACAACAGGCCCACAGACCCGCAGCTAGTGTACCAGGGGCCGGCCCGAGGCCCAGGACCGGATCACCAGCACCCGGCCTCGGGGTCCAGCAGTCTATCTTGCCACCAGGGGCCCGGGGACCGGGGGCGCCTGCCTGCCAAAGAGGTCACCAGAGCTGCCCTTTGGTGTGCAAACAGAAGGGAACCAGTCCCACATCGAAGGGTAGGGCCGGACCTCACTCCTGGCCACCTATATAAGGGCCCCAACTACTCTCATTAATAGGTAACTGTTCCTTCCTACTACTTATATACGTGCTTAAGTTATATCTATTCCAACTATACTAACTTAGTCATCGGAGAGGAGAAGACCGGCCCGCCCGGTATTCCCCTTAGTAAGCAGGTTTACAAGAGATCATACGAGGATTCATCTGTCTCTATCAGGCCCCAGGGTTTGTACAGAAACAATTGACGCCGTCTGTGGGAAGTTTGGACAAGAAACCACGTAAGCACTATCGATGGCAGAGAATTCAGAAGCAAGACAGGAAAGGAATACCATCAAGGAGCAGCGTGTTGCACTAGTGCAAACACTTGTCTCCACCCCGGTCGTTATGCGGGAGCAGCGCGGCGACTAGGACGATCAGGAGGCGAGAGCTGTGGGAGGCCGACGGCACGCCGGGGCCAAACCACGACAGCTCGCGCGGGAAAGGCCCGGCAGAGGACGACAGACCAGTGCACCGGGGCTTTTCTCTGACGTTCTCGGATGATCCGAGTGACCGAGAGGAGAGCCTGCACTGTAACAGTAACTGGGACACCACGTACAGCCCCGACCAGAGCAGTATGGCGGGGGAGATACGGGCAATGGCCGCTGAGGTCAGTCGCCTGCGTGAGGAGGGCGACCGGGATAAAGCCAAGTCCAACGCCCAGTACGAAGAAATGTAGCCGCCCTGGAGAGAGGACAACAGCGCAACGAAGCCATGACCAGGGCACAAGCACCCCCACCAAGCCAGTCTCGACGGTTTGAGGTGGGGCAGTCATCAGGCAGGAGGCTCAGTGATCCCGAGCGAGCGGAGTCACCGGCCGGCACGGCACCGCCCAAGAGCTCGCTGACGCCCCTTCAGCCACACGCTTCATTCGAGGATGAAGCCGTGACCCCGACTGCACGGGCATTGCAGATGCTCGCCGACACTGTGTCGGATTTGAAGGCCTAAATGGAGGCCAACGAGAGAAGAGCGGCACGGCCGATGGAAGGCGTATGGTTCAACGAGCGCATGGGCCCTTTCTCACACCGGGTTATGGAGTCGGGAAGGTCTGGCAACCAGAAGTCCCTCAAGCTCACCTACTCGGGATCTGGCTGCCCGTACCAGCACCTGGATAGTTTCCGGTCCCAGACGTACGCCAAGGGCTACTCCGATGCAGTATGCTGCAATATTTTCCAGGAAACTCTGTCTGGTGAGGCGCTCAGCTGGTTCCATGAGCTTCCGGCGAATTCAATCGAGGCCTTCGAACAGCTGGCCGATCGGTTTGTAGGCCGCTTCATCCTCCGGGTCGAGGGAGCCCGCACATCGACCATCCTCTTCAACTGCATGCAAGCGCCCGGCGAGGAATTGAGGACTTTCGTCAACCGTTGGCAGACGACGACGGCCGGGGTTCGGAACCTTGACAAAGGTATCGCCGAGATGGCGTTCAAGCAAGGGCTCCAGCAGGGAAAATTTTCCTATGCCCTACGGGTGGAACTCCTGCAGGGGTATGACGAGTTAATGGCAATGGCCATCCGGCACGCCCATGCCAATCACGAGACGTACGGGCATCACCTGCTGAAGAGGAAAAGGGACGAGCAGCAGGAAGACCACCCCAGGGAGGAGCACCCCCCGCCCAGCCAAGAAGACAAGCCAAGCCAGCGGACCGATAACTGATCCGCCCGACCGAGCCGGCCCAACAAAAATTGGGGGCAACAGCAGCAAAGGCCCTATCATGATAAACCCCAGGGCGAGCACAAGCCGGCGCAGTTCCGGCAAGAACGCCCCCTGGCAATCATGCCAACACAACCGGCCGGTCAAGAGGTCTTTACCGCTCTCACCTCTTCATACGAGGACATTTTGCTTGAGAACGGGAACATCATTCCACCACCGCCCAGGAGAAAGTACCCGAGGGGGAAGCTTACCACGGCACAAACAGGCAAGTACTGCTCCTATCATGATGAGGCTACTCATCGAACGAGCCAGTGCTATGCTCTCAAGACAGCGGTGGAGGGTTTGATTAGTAACGGCCAGCTCCAACGGTAAATAGGGGAATGGAGAGCAGATCCCAACCGGGAGCAAGACTGGGGCTGGTAAGACTCGCCAAGCCTCCAAGCGGTTAGTTTGGCATATCACCGGTTCGACCGCTGTAACATCAAGATATATATGCAAACTACTTTAAAGAAAAATTCCACCGGGTTCCACCAATTCAAGTATATTCATAGTCAAGGGATAATACAAGCAGAGGCCGTTCCGGCAAGTTTACAAAAAAGAGCAAGGGCAAAATCCTAAAGAGCTACACCTCCCCCCTCAGCGGGCAATCCGCCAGCCTCTCCGGATGAAGCAGCTGCGCCTTCAGCAATCTGAGGTCCACCCTCCCCTTCCGGTTGCTCTTCCGCCGACTGCTCATGGATATCCTCATCAGCGGCCTTCGACATCCGGGAAGTATCCAGGTACCCCTTCTGCTCCCATTCCGGGTACGCGTCCGCGATGCCCGATTCCCTGGCCTTCTCCAGGAACTGAAGGAACTGATCGCTCTCATGGTATTTGAGAACAACCCGCTCGTAGAGTTCCGGGTCCTCTTCCCCGGCCGCAGCGGCAGAGGCGGCGCGCACAGCGGCAGCTCCCACCTGGAGCTCGTCCACCTTGGCCTCCAGTTCGGCCTTCTCCTCCTCAGCCAGCTCATTCTCCTTCTCCAGGCTCCGGACCTGCTCCTCCAGCTTTGCCACCTGCTTCTTGGCCCTCTCCTCCGATCTGGCCTTCTCCCGCTCCAGCCGGGACTTCTCTGCTTCCAGCCGCTCTCGGGCTTCTGTCAGCTCGGCCACCTACCTCTTCAGCTCCTCGCTCGGATCGGGCTGGTACAGATTGTACAGCAACTGCATAGCAACAGAGAGCTAATTTAAGCAAGCAACAAAGGAAATGAGTGACGCGCGGTGCAATGGCACCAGGCAATTCTTACTTGCAGGACCGACTCCTTGAACTTTTGGCGCTTCCCGCCCACCAAGGCTCCGGTGACCTCAGACCTGTCCAAACCAAGGCCGGCCAAGTCTGCCGCCAGTTGCCGGGCGAGTGCACTCTCCGGGCTTCCCCTCTGTGCCTCCGCAGGTACGGGGCTATTCTGCCGGGCAGCGGCAGCCTTTTCCCTAGCAGAACTCGATGCACCGCTGGTTACCTTGAGCCGTTTGGCCAGATTCTCACCGGAGGACCCGCCGGTCAGCGTCACCAGCGTGGAGGGAGGAACGTCCATGATCCTCCGCCTCTTCTCACCCTGGCTGTCAGGCGAAGAAGATTGTGCGCCTAATCGGGTGACCCGGGTGACGAGCGGGACTGACCCCGGCCGGTACGGAATCCGGCTCACTCCACCGGGAATCTTTAGTGGCCCCCCGGTAGTCTTGCCCTTACCGGGTCCCGCCTTGGGCGCAGCAGGGTGGCTCTTCACACGCCTCAGGACATAGGCCTCGTCCTCAACATCCATGGCCCTCGGTTCGGGATGAACCGTAAGCCGACCGGACTCCTCGTCCACCGAGTCGGCGAAACGGCCTCGCCTTTCTCCTTCAACCTCGCGAGAAGGTCTTCACCGTCCATGGATAGGGTGGTGTCGGGTTTGGTGACCGCCCGGGAAGATGCATCTGTAGGACGAGCAAAGGTTAGTATTTAAAATAGTTAGCAAAAGTGTCACCGCTAGGACTTGCTACGCACCGAGATCTCGCCCAAGACAGCAATACTCCAACACTTCCCGCCGGATGAAGTTGTAAGAGCTCCATTCGAGATCGTCCCAACATCCGAGTATGGTCGTGATCCTCTCCTGCTCCAACTCGGATAGCTCGAACAATTGATCCCCAAGGGGCTGGAAGGCACCAGGAACCCGGTACATCTTCCTCCTCTTCTGCCACTTCCCGCCCGCCATCACCACCTTCTTCCTCCAGTTGTTATCCACCCAAGAAGGCATATTGGTGATGATAGGTTGAAAGCACCGGGCGTTGAAGGACAGACAACCCCAGGACCCTCGCTTCTTCGAGTATGATAACCTGTACAGTGCCCGGAATTCGTTTACCGTTGGCATACTCATCCCGGACAACTCGTACAGGCAGCCGAGGCTCAGCAGTCGCCTCCACTGGAGCCCTGGAAGCTGCGCGGGAGACACTTGCAATGCACTGAGCATGTACTGCACGAAGTCTGGCAGCGGGAGCGAAAAACCGTGGCGAAACTGGTCTAGATGCACGGCAACCCAACCTGCCTCCGGGTTACAGGCTGACTCTCCGGGATTCAGTGGCCGTAGCACCACCTCATCCGGGATACTCCACGTCTCCCGGAACGCAGCAATCTCTCCGGGGTTCATGTTACCCTCCGGCTCATCACACACCACGGCACCTTTCCCTCTCCCGATGGTGTAGCTCACGGGCGGAGCACCAGCAAGACACACCCCGTGCGGTATTTCCTCAGATCCTGAGGACCCAGAAGACGAAGTCCCGCTCCGGGAGCGGTCAGCGGCTTCAGACACCGGGGATTCCGAACCGAGCCAGTTCTCCAGTCTCTCCTCATCGTCCACGACGGGACGCCTGACGGCCGATTCGGAAGCCCCATCAGAACTTGCAGAAGACATTTTTAACCTAAGGGGAAGAAAAACAAAACCCTAGCGCTGGTCAGCAACAGGCTAGAACAGCGCCTTCTGCGGCCCCTCCCCAAGTTTACCGCAGACGCTCCGCTTAAAACAACTCAGTCGGCGACAGAGATCCCCTCCCCCCGCCGCAAAAACACCGAAAAGAAAAACAAGAACAACACCAGGCAAAGAAAGCAAGAACTTACCGATTAGTATGCTCAACCGAGGAAAGTCCGCCCTGCGAAAGCAACGAGCAATGGTAGGAAAAGAGTAAAAGAGCACTTAAGGCAACGGATGTCGCGGGGCACCTCCACAGAGCTTTCGCCGGATTTCTCCCTTTCTCTTAGTCTCTCTGAGCAAGGAGCAAAACAGAATGAAGAAGGCAGAGGAGGCCTTTTTATAGAGAGGTCCGGTGCCCTAGGCGTTTGTAATCCCCCCAAAACGCCTGCGAATCCAGACCTTCCATCTCAGACCGCTTCCTACCAGCACGTGTCCCAGCACCAGTAAACTGCCCACGCCATCATAACTGATGGGACTGATGGACTTCCTCCTTAAATGCATGTCAGCCACTTGTCCCGCCTGCTGGCGACAGGTAAGGGAGTTAGGAGCGGGAACCGAGGTGTCAGGCCCCCCCCACTTCCCGAGGCTCCACGGCTGCATGGCATCTTCACTGCAAGGCACCGGTTATGATTTTTCAACCGGCTTGAAGACCTCTCACCGGTTATGATCATCCAACCGGCTCGAGAGCATTGTTCCGGGTATGAGCTATCCATCCGGTACCATGGCAGTTCACGGTTAGGTATCATTCAACCGGCTGCATGACATCTTCACTGCAAGGCACCGGTTATGATTTTTCAACCGGCTTGAAGACCTCTCACCGGTTATGATCATCCAACCGGCTCGAGAGCATTGTTCCGGGTATGAGCTATCCATCCAGTACCATGGCAGTTCACGGTTAGGTATCATTCAACCGGCTGCATGGCATCTTCACTGCAAGGCACCGGTTATGATTTTTCAACCAGCTTGAAGACCTCTCACCGGTTATGATCATCCAACCGGCTCGAGAGCATTGTTCCAGGTATGAGCTATCCATCCGGTACCATGGCAGTTCACGGTTAGGTATCATTCAACCGGCTGCATGACATCTTCACTGCAAGGCACCAGTTATGATTTTTCAACTGGCTTGAAGACCTTTCACCGGTTATGATCATCCAACCGGCTCGAGAGCATTGTTCCGGTTATGAGCTATCCATCCGGTACCATGGCAGTTCACGGTTAGGTATCATTCAACCGGCTGCATGGCATCTTCACTGCAAGGCACCAGTTATGATTTTTCAACCGGCTTGAAGACCTCTCACCGGTTATGATCATCCAACCGGCTTGAGAGCATTGTTTCGGGTATGAGCTATCCATCCGGTACCATGGCAGTTCACGGTTAGGTATCATTCAACCGGCTGCATGGCATCTTCACTGCAAGGCACCGGTTATGATCTTTCAACCGGCTTGAACACCTCTCACCGGTTATGATCATCCAAATGACTCGAGAGCATTGTTCCGGGTATGAGCCATCCATCCGGTACCATGGCAGTTCACGGTTAGGTATCATTCAACCGGCTGCATGGCATCTCACCGGTTAAGTAACATTCAACCAACTCGAGACCATCTCACCGGTTATGATCATCCAACCGGCTCGAGAGCATTTTTCCGGGTACAAGATCCACCCGGCCCCATAGTACCTCACTGGGGGACTCGTCTCGATATGGCAGAACGCCCGGTCGAGGTCCACCCGGCTCCATGGCATGACCCCGGTCATGAGAACATTCGACCGGCATAGACTTTATACACCCGGGTGAGTTTACATTTAACACATGTACTTTTGTCCAGCAGGATAAAAACCCTGCATCGCACTGAACTGCGATCAATGTGGGGCTCCACGGCGAGACTTGTCACCTCAACGCCACCCCATTACCTCAATGCTTATTCCAACACAAGCTGAGAAGAACTAGCAAGTGTTGACCAGTGCCTCAACAAACCGCAACACCGGGGCCACCTCCCCGCAGCCTAGCAATATGGACTCGTCTCGATATGGCAGAACGCCCGGTCGAGGTCCCATACTCTCCGACTAGTACCGATTTGGCAGAACGCCCGGTCGAGGTCGCAGTCTAGCAATATGGACTCGTCGCGATATGGCAGAACGCCCGGTCGAGGTCCCATACTCTCCGACTCGTACCGATTTGAAAGAACGCCCGGTCGAGGTCACAGTCTAGCAATATGGACTCGTCGCGATATGGCAGAACGCCCGGTCGAGGTCTAGTGCACAAGTTCACTTGGGGGACTCGTCTCGATATGGCAGAACGCCCGGTCGAGATCCCATGCTCTCCAGCTCGCTCTGATATGGCAGAACGCGGGGTCTGGGTTCCATGCACAAATCTATTGCATGGCGGATTTCAACGCCCCATAATCATTCCATGCACACATCAATTGCATGGCGGATTTCAACGCCCCACTATCATCTCTATGCTCATAGCACTACAACACTTGAGCACAGTACTACTTATATTAAGATGATAGTTACTCAGATGATAGTTACTTAGATAGTTACTAAGGTAGTTGATAAGATAGTTAGTAAGATGATAGTTACTGAGATAGTTAGTAAGATAGTTACAGAAAATGTTACTTTGATATTTACGCTGCTGTGGTACGGTGCAGCGGCACGCTGCATTGTGTCCTTCATTTTTCATTCTTGCTTCAGTTGTTTTCGATTTTCAGCTCTTTCTTTTTTTCCTCCATTTTTTTTTCATAGTAAGATAGCTACTTTTTTGAAAGTTTTACATTGAAATTTCTATTTAAATGTACATTGATTGTTTTTTGGTTTTATTGTTATTGAAAGCTTACTTTTTTTAAATTGTTGATGTTTATTTCGGCAGCAGAACGCTGCCATGGAGTGGTGCAGCGGCACGCTGCATTATGGTCTGCATTTTTCATTTTTGGTTCAGTTTCTTTCTATTTTAAATTCTAACTTTTCTGTCTTGCATATTTACTTAGATAGTTACTTAGGTAGTTACTAAGATAATTACTAAAATGATAGTTAGTAAGATAGTTAGTAAGATAGTATTTTCTGGAAGTAGAATTTCCACTGAAGTCTATTCAATTACAAACCATTTTATCACTGTAAGAACAATCTGTTTCAATCAGCCTTTTCCTTCTTGAACAATAAAAGAAAAAGGATTGAAACTTTAACATGTTTTGGATTGAAAAATGAGAAAGAAAGCGATCAGAACCACACTCAATTCAGCTTAACATCATTCATTAATTCACATTAGATTACAAAAAAGATTCAAGAAAAACATAAAAAATAAACAGATTACAGTTACACAGAAACATCTACTTCTGATTTTTCATGATGATTGCTTGGAGAGAGATCACTTGTTCTTGAAGAAGAACTTGTTGCCTAGTAAGATTGTCCAACCGGTCCAGAACATCTTTCGCCCATCCTCTCATGTTTTTTTTTCAACCCCACGAGATACGCTCCAAAATATTCTATGGTGTCTTGTTCATCAAGAATTGGGGGACGCCATGGCTCCCCCTCAAACTTTGCTGGAGGGATAGATCCAGTGTATCCTTCCATTTTAGGAGGGGGAGGAATGCGAGGCTCAACTGGAGGTAGAGGAATGCCTGAAGGAAATATGGGTAGATCCTTATAAGAGTGAGGCGGAGGAGGAGGAGGACAGTCGGATGAATCAGATGATGAAGAGGAGGAAGAAGAGAAAGAAGAGGAAGAGAGACGAGGGCGCTTGCTAACAGATGATTCATCAATAGTCATTTTCGTGGTCTTTAACGTTCTCATAAATAAGCCTGTAGACACAGAGAGAAGAGAAAATTACAGAGAATATGCGCAGTTAATGTTATACTTCATGCGAGAAAGATGGGTTATTTAAAGAGAAGCACAGATAACCAACCGTCATGTATTGGATTCGGAGCAGAGAAAAGAAACAGTCATCTATTGGGACAATCAATAGTCAATTTTCAAGTTGAAAGACGCAAAAATCAACCGTCATGAACAGTTGTTTTGATAGTTACTAGGCTAGTTACTAAGTTAGTTACTGAAATTGTTTTTTTTTATAGTTATGAGTTTTGAAGAAACAAGAACAGTTGATTTTATAGCTACTAAGATAGTTACTGAAAATGGGATAGTTACTAAGATAGTTACTACGCTAGTTATGATACGACCCGAACCTCGAATTACCTTTTAACTGGGTTACTTTTACTTTTTCTCCTCGGGAATTGTTTTTACGATTCGAAAGTTCTAAAGGTTGACTTTTAAATAAGTTGACTCGACCGAGGATTTTATTTCATGACGAGGTAGAAGATGATGAAACGAGTTTGTGGACACGTAGCATGCTCAATTTGGAGTTCACACAAAAAAGTTACGATGTAAAATCGGTAGTTGTCCGATTTTTACACGAGTATAAATAGCACGGAGGAAATTTCCCGAAACGGCAATTTTTCTTTTCTTTCTTTCTTTTCTTTTTCTTTTTGTTCTCTCTCATTTCTCTCTCCTCTCCCCCGACTCGGCCCGACCTCCGGCCGAACTGGGCCGGCGCACCGGTCATGTTCGGACCGGCTCGGCCTCCTCTTCACATCGGTGGCAGCGGCGCGGCGTGAAACGCCGCTGTTTGGCCGTGCGCCGCCCGAGCTGGTTCGACACAATCGAACCGGAGCTCTCTCCTCCGGCCACGGCTCGGCCTGATTCGGGTCGGGAATCGAAGGTCTCGACGTGTGCAACAATCCCATGGAAGGAATTGATCCAGTTCAGCCCAGGTAAGGAGAATTTTGAATTCAAAATTCTAGGGTTTTTGATTCCGAATTGAAGAGTTGTGTAATTGGTGTTTTTGTTGGATTTGGATGTTAAATTCGAGTTTAGGACGATGAATGGAGTTGATTAGGTGTTGGTTGATGTTTGATTGGCTGAGTTTTGGGGAAATTTGGATTTGAGGGTTTTAGGCCGCCGTGTCGGCCGCTGTATGCGGCGGCTGGGGCTATTTTTGGCGGCGGAGGCGACGGGGATGAGTCCCCGAGGGGCAATGGTATTGTGTCGATTTAGATTCGATTTGTGATGTTTTGGGCCACTGTAGTGGCGGCGCAGGCGGCGGGGCGGCGGAGCTGCGGCTGCCGACGGCTGAGGAAGAAGATGAATAGTAACCGGTAAAAGGTAAAATGGTAAAAGGTGAATAGTGAACAGTAAAACAGTAATTAGTAAAAGTAAAAAGGTAAAGAGTAAAAGTAAATGATAAATAGTAATTTTGACTTTGACTATTTACTGTTAACTTTCCAAATTACTGTTTGACCTTGGTTTATTACTGTTGACTTACCGTAAAAAGGTTAAAAGCTGATTAAAAGGGTTTTACGACAAAATAACTAGGAAAAAAATTAATCTGGCACGGAGTGGGTGTCCTGAGTAATTTCGGACGTAGATTATTCGGTATTGAGGCGAAATTCCTATACCGATAAGTGAAAAAGGAAAAATTGGAAGATTCGGGCGAGTGAGGACGTCCGTAGATTTATCGATTATAAATAAATTTTGAATTTCGTAATAATTATACTTACGTCCCTATTACAGGTCGAGAGGTTATTCGACGGGACGAGAGATCGAATTAGCGGCGCACTCGGCCGTATTGTGAGTGGATTTTATTTTAAATATTACATGGATAAATATTTTATAAAATGCAGTTTATTTTAATTGCATACATCCTTAAGCATGAAAAGCAATTTATTTTTATAATGTAGAGCATGAAATGAATTATCAGTTTTCGATAATATATATATATATATATATATATATATATATATAGAGAGAGAGAGAGAGAGATTTTCAAATGCGGACGTCCGCATTTTACGAATCCGTACGGATTCCGGCTTTTCGGCCGGAATCCGGTCACCAAATCCGATCTCCACCGTTCAGATTATAGGTATGCGTGTATAGATCAACCCTGTAAAATTTCATCCAATTCGGTGATCGTTTGTTACCTCAAAATCGCGATTTACCAACCGGAATCCGAACGGTTCCAGTTTACTGATTTCTGTCCGTTCGTGTAAATCGCGATTTTGGATGAAATTTTACAGGGTTGATCTATACACGCATACCTATAATCTGAACGGTGGAGATCGGATTCGGTGACCGGATTCCGGCCGAAATGCCAGAATCCGTACGGATTCCTAAAATGCGGACGTCCGCAGTATAACCGCACTGTATATATATATATATATATATATATATATATATATATATATATATTTATAACTCTGATGTTTATGAATTTAATATTTTTGTGAAATATGAATTTGAGTTATATATTTAAGATTACTTTTGAATAATACTTAATTTTATCCGGAAATAAGATTTCCGTGGATTTTATGATTTCACTATTTGTGAATTTCACGACGTGTGAGACATGTCGAGGCTTTATATATATATTCTCTTTCGAGATTATCTTACGGCATATGAGATATGCCGGTGATATATATTTTCGAGGCTATGATTCTATTTTATTATATTTATAAGCCTCAGATGTGCGGTCGGAGACCGTACGGATTTTTATATATAAGGGGAAACGTACTTTCGGTTTTGTTTTCAGATTTTCACCATATCAGGATCCGGATATATATTGATGCTAGCTAGCTTAGTCGCCTGAGCCCATGCGAGGTGACGACTTGACCATATAGGTCAGATTCACGCTAGGTGGTCGACGTGTACAGGCATGGGGAACCTATAGAGAGAGCTGAGGCTCGACCCTTATCCTTAGGGGCTACTATTAAATGGTGGTAATGACGTTTCCCTATTTTATTTATTATATGACCAATGGGATTGGTCATGATTGATTTTATATTAATTGGGTTTCGGAAATATTTTCTCTTATGAGACTTTCATTTACTTAATAAATTCCTGAACCAGCGGGGCTGGATTTTTAATTACAAGAATATTTGAGAATGGGCCCATGGGATTGGTACAGTTATATTTTATTTGATTATTCGATATACCAGTGGGGCTGGGTTTTTACTATAAAATGATTTGGGATTCGGCCAATGGGATTGGTCGTGGTATGTTACTATTTGATTTTCAAAGTATTTATTATGAAAGTATAAAGAAAATATTATTCGTGTATTTGAGATATCAGCGGGGCTGATTAATTATTATGATTTTCTTAAACGTGGGACGTTTTACGAAAATACATGCATATTGGTTTTCAGTTATAAAATATTGGGGAAGTAATATAATATTTTTTATATAAAGTGTTATACGATATTATTTTATCCACTCACTTTAACGTGTTTTTAAATTACTTTCCCCTGGGCCCTTCGGTTTAAATCGCCCAGTGTGCAGAGTAGTGATCAGAGGTCAAGAGAACTCAGAGTCGAGGCATAGTCATCATCATTGTCGCTTCCGCTAGGTGGGATCTGTGATCCCTTATTCTTTTATTTTCATATTACATTTATTGTTATATTTCTATTTGTGATTCCAGTTCATTTTGTTAGATTGCTCTGATTACCTGTGAGCCAGTTGAATTAGATTTTGTATTTATTTGTGGCGGTTGTTGTGATTTGGGGAGCCGGTGGCTCCAGGTGTTACGGATGGAACTGGAATTTAGAAGTGTTTTGGTTGTTGCAGGTTTTAGGGTTGTCCATCTTAAGATTGACTTATCGATTTATCGATAAAGTTAGTCTTAAGGTGGTCCCCGCAGGATCTTATCCGGATTTCAGGGTGAAATCCGGGGCGGGTCGTGTCAGTTTGGTATCAGAGCATTAGGTCCTTTCATTCCTTGAGTAATGTTATCTTTTATACTTGATGACGCCTAGTATTTTTGATTGATGGTCTGACCGCGGCGGATTTCAATCATATATTTCGATGCTAGTGTGATCATTAAGTGTGTGACTCAGATTCTTTGCTGTCTTGTTATGTACTCTGTAGAGTACTATTCTATTCAGTTATTTTATATGCTTAGTAATGCTTAGTACCTCCGACTGATTGATCCGACTGTAGCGGATACCCATCGGGCTCCTTGGTGCTATTGTCATTATTAAGTATGTAAAGTACATTTCAGGTATCGAGTTGTATCTCTTAGACTATGCCTCGAGTACATCGACCTCTTATGATGTTATCCTTGCGTACGTAATAGGTATGTGGGTTATACCTATTCGGTTGTGCTTTGACGTTTATCAGCAGTTCTAGTGTCAGATTACGAGTTGGGAACTCGGATGTTCGGCCCTATTTCTTTTGAGATAGGAAGGTGTTATTTCTGAAAGGGCTATACATTGAGACTTTGGTCTCTTATTCACGTTGTGTACAGGGATTTGGCCCTACTTTGTGAGCAGCTTTGAAAAGTGATCGGTTTTGCAAATGTTGATAAGGCCAGAGTGAGATGATTGTCATTGTTGCGACCTTGCTGAAATGAGTGGGGAAATTGATTATGTAACAATCAGACTGTGATTTTAGATTGTTACGAGTATGTGATAGAGCACTCTTCAGCTATATTTTGTGGATTGACCAATGGATTTGGCATATGTAGAGAAAATGAGTCAGTGAACATTTAAGTGGTAGTGTACATGTGTAGTTTTTATGAATCTCATAACCGTCTTATTTTGATTTTGGACATATCGGTTATGAAGGAAGGAATGGAGAGCCATATAGAGATTGTGGGAGCTATAAGTAATTCTAATTCTTAGCGACCTTGATCGGGAGTTGGATAAAGGAAGAATTAGAAATTGAAATAGCTACCTGGATTGGAGATATTTTGTTTTGAAATACGTGGTATTTGAGGGGAAAGAGATTTGAATATGTGATCATGATAACATTGGGAGGTCAGTGATGAATGGAAGTTGGCGATGTTTAGTGATTCCATGCGGCGTAAATTTTGAGATATAGTCGTTGTGGCTTCGGAATCACCTTGTTACGATGATGTATGGCTTGGGCTTGATGGCATTGCTTTACCACGTGAGCAGCTGGAGACGATATCTGAAATACTTATATCGGGGATCTATTCGACCATTGCATGGTTAGCTCGGTAATTCGGTTGAGAAGATTCTGGTAGTTGTACCAGAATTCGACAAACGTCTTTTATCGACTGGTCATTATATAAGTATTTATATTTATATTTGATCGGCCACTTCTTTCGTTCTTTTGTGTTTCTTATTCGAGGAATTGCTTCGAAACTTCAACGGATCGTAACTTTTGATCCGTCATCCCGATTCAAGATCCGTGAATGGCTACTAGTTCAGATTGAAGTCACATGCTTATCTGTGGTGGTTGGATTGAAATCCAACGGTGACTTTCAGGAAGTATTTTTCGAACTCTAGAGCTATTTCAGCAATCTTCCATAGTTGAGTCGGAGTTCTATCTGCTACCGTCGTAGCAATATCTTTTGATTTTTGGACATTTTCTGGCTGATGGCGAATGTTGATGTTGACTATTTAGTTAGTCATAGAACACTTGTCAAGCAAACATATCGGCTCTGTTCTGAATTTGACATTTGTGTGAGGTGTGTGGACGGTGGCATCCCAAATTGTCGTGATTGTAGACGTATCAGTTTCGACACCAAGGGGTTATCGATATTGAAGTCATTGGATGCAGCTTGGGATACGAATTGAATGGTGTGACTCAATCGGAAGACACTAATAAATCAAGTGAATTTATTTAGTAAAGTGAATCTTGAGAACGATAAGATCAGTCACGAGTATTTATTTTGTACTGGTTTTGCATGGCAAGGCCAGGTGATTTGTTTGAGACGTTTTATTTGTCACTTATAGTATAGCCTTACGGGAAATGAGCTTCCTTGTTGACTCATGAAGAGTTTTGAGTCAAGACTTGTGTAAGGAATGTTGTGACGTGAGTAGTGCATATTCTTATAAGTTAATCGACGTTTGTTAGTGAGAGGAATTTCTTTTGGGATCGTAATGTGGTGGGACCACTTACTGATCCAGAGATGACTTGAGAAGTCATTATTTATGTAATGCGGATTGGCGTTTTCATTGAATACTCATTGATTTGAGTTTACCCTTATGTCAGTTCTCGTGGGACGAGATATTGACTGGAACCTCTATAGTTTAATTGAGGTTTCGAGAATGTTATTTCTCGAGGATATCTTTTCTTTGATGCGAGTTAATAGAGGATATTGGATATGTGTTGGTTAGAGCAAATGTAAGTTGTGAGATTTATTTTGTGAATTCAGCGAGTCTTTTAAGTATTTGAGATGTTTTCTCTCGAGTTTGATATCATATTCGGGGAAATTCAATTTACGTGGAATGTTGTTTTTGTTAATGATTGATTTAACAGTTCTGGTGTTAGTCGTCGGTTATGGAAACTGATTTTGACATCCGAAGGATTCCTTGATGTCATATCGGATCTGGTTTATTGGTGATAATTGATGTATCTAGTTAGAAGCCTCTGTTGGTTGTCACATTTGACGCTGATTCAAGTCCCACTCTTTTGTGAGTTGTGAGTTATGAGAGTTGCTTTATCCATGGACGAGCTTAGACTTTGATAAGTCAGTTTCATTTGAAACCAGTCCTGATTATTTTGGTGCGGGAAGCACAAATTGAGGACTCGTCCTAAGATCATATGAGAGATGAAGCATAGTATAGCTTACACTTGTATTTTCTCCAGTTCGAGTGATGGGACGTTATTGATTGATGTGACAACATGCAAAAGTTGAGAGGTAGAACCCTAAAGTTTTTAGCGGCAGAGAGTGATTAGATATTATTATTTTGATTTGTATATGGCGTATTCTGCACCCAAAGTCGATGATGAGGTGAGGGTGATAGAGATTGTTAGATCCTGTGATGTCTAAGTCCATGAAATATGATTGAGAATCGTGATTTATTTTATGGACCTGAAAGGAGTTGCAGGCAACCTTATTGGTTCAATGATATTTCAGTATTGCCTTGCACATTTGGATGGGTGAATAGACAGAGATGTCTATTCAGATCCTAAAGAATATATTGGGTCTTGTGATATCCTGCGTCTCAAGATATATCTGCCTTCATGAGATTACGGAGCTGATTGGTCCGGTAGCTCATCGGTTAGAGCTACCTTCGAAATTATCCAAGATACATGACGTTTTTCCATGTGTCTATACTCCATGAGTAATTGCCGATCCTTCGCATAACTTGAAAACTCAACCTATCAAACTGTAGAAAGATTTGAATGTCAAGGAGCAGTTAGTTGAAAGTCTTGATCGGGAGGACTAAATTGTTTGAGGTAATTTTTGAGATAAAGGGAACTACTTGAGAAAATAGAGAAGCGGTGAGATGTCAGTGCTCATCCTTCTGTTTTGGCAGGTACGTAAATTTCGAGGAAGAAATATTTATAAGGAGAGGAGAATTGATACGACCCGAACCTCGAATTACCTTTTAACTGGGTTACTTTTACTTTTTCTCCTCGAGAATTATTTTTACGATTCGAAAGTTCTAAAGGTTGACTTTTAAATAAGTTGACTCGACCGAGGATTTTCTTTCATGACGAGGTAGAAGACGATGAAACAAGTTTGTGGACACGTAACATGCTCAATTTGGAGTTCGCATGAAGAAGTTACGATGTAAAATCGGTAGTTGTTCGATTTTTGGACAAGTATAAATAGCCGGGAGGAAATTTCCCGAAAAGGCAATTTTTCTTTTCTTTCTTTCTTTTCTTTTTCTTTTTCTTCTCTCTCCTTTCTCTCTCCTCTCCCCCGACTCGGCCCGACCTCCCGCCGAGTCTACGCCGTCCGGCCGAACTGGGCCGGCGCACCGGTCACGTTCGGACCGGCTTGGCCTCCTCTTCACGTCGGTGGCAACGACGAGGTGTGAAACGCCGCCGTTTGGCCGTGCGCCGCCCGAGCTGGTTCGACACAGTCGAACTGGAGCTCTCTCCTCCGGCCACGGCTCGGCCCGACTCCGGTCGGGAATCGAAGGTCTCGACGTGTGCAACAATCCCATAGAAGGAATTGATCCAGTTCAGCCCAGGTAAAGAGAATTTTGAATTCAAAATTCTAGGGTTTTTGATTTCGGATTGGAGAGTTGTGTAATTGGTGTTTTTGTTGGATTTCGATGTTAAATTCAAGTTTAGGACGATGAATGGAGTTGATTAGGTGTTGGTTGATGTTTGATTGAGTGAGTTTTGGAGAAATTCGGATTTGGGAGTTTTAGGTCGCCGTGTCGGCCGCTGTATGCGGCGGCTGGGGCTATTTTTGGCGGCGGAGGCGACGGGGATGATTCCCCGAGGTGGTGGCGATGGTATTGGGTCGATTTAGATTCGATTTGTGATGTTTTGGGCCACTGTAGTGGCGGCGCCGGCGGAGCTGCGGCTGAGGAAGAAGATGAATAGTAACCGATAAAAAGGTAAAACGGTAAAAGGTGAATAGTGAACAGTAAAATAGTAAATAGTAAAAGTAAAAAGGTAAACAGTAAATGTAAATGATAAATAATAATTTTAACTTTGACCATTTACTGTTGACTTTCCAAATTATTGTTTGACCTTACTTTATTACTGTTGACTTACCGTAAAAAGGTTAAAAGCTTATTAAAAGGGTTTTACGACGAAATAACTAGGAAAAGAATTAATCGGACACGGAGTGGGTGTCCTGAGTAATTTCAGACGTAGATTATTCGGTATTGAGGCGAAATTCCTATACCGATAAGTGAAAAAGGAAAAATTGGAAGTTTCGGGCGAGTGAGGACGTCCGTAGATTTATCGATTATAAATAAATTCCGAGTTTCGTAATAATTATAATTACGTCCCAATTACAGGTCGAGAGTTTATTCGACGGGACGAGAGATCGGATTAGCGGCACGCTCGGCCGTACTGTGAGTGGATTTTATTTTAAATAATGCATGCATAAATATTTTATGAAATGCAGTTTATTTTTAATTGCATACATCCTTAAGCATGAAAGGCAATTTATTTTTATAATGTAGAGCATGAAATGAATTATCAGTTTTCGATAATATATATATATATATATATATATATATATATATATATATAACTCTGATGTTTATGAATTTAATATTTTTGTGAAATATGAATTTGAGTTATATATTTAAGATTACTTTTGAGTAATACGTAATTTTATCCGGAAATGAGATTTCCGTGGATTTTATGATTTCACTATTTGTGAATTTCACGACATGTGCGACATGTCGAGGCTTTATATATATATATTCTCTTTCGAGATTATCTTACGGCATATGAGATATGCCGGTGATATATATTTTCGAGGCTATGATTCTATTTTATTATATTTATAAGCCTCAGATGTGCGGTCGGGGACCGTACGGATTTTTATATATAAGGGGAAACGTACTTTCGGTTTTGTTTTCAGATTTTCACCATATCAGGGTCCGGATATATATTGATGCTAGCTAGCTTAGTCGCCTGAGCCCACGCGAGGTGACGACTTGACAATATAGGTCAGATTCACCCTCGGTGGTCGACGTGTACGGGCATGGGGAACCTATAGAGAGAGCTGAGGCTCGACCCTTAGCCTTATGGGCTACTATTAAATGGTGGTAATGATGTTTCCCTATTTTATTTATTATATGACCAATGAGATTGGTCATGATTGATTTTATATTAATTGGGTTTCGGGAATATTTTCTCTTATGAGAATTTCATTTATTTAATAAATTCCCGAACCAGGGGGGCTGGATTTTTAATTACAAGAATATATGGGAATGGGCCAATGGGATTGGTCCAGTTATATTTTATTTGATTATTCGATATACCAGTGGGGCTGGGTTTTTACTATAAAATGATTTGGGATTCGGCCAATGGGATTGGTCGTGGTATGTTACTATTTGATTTTCAAAGTATTTATTATGAAAGTATAAAGAAAATATTATTCGTGTATTTGAGATATCAGCGGGGCTTATTAATTATTATGATTTTCTTAAACGTGGGACGTTTTACGAAAATGCATGCATAGTGGTTTTCAATTCTAAAATATTGGAGAAGTAATATAATACTTTTTATATAAAGTGTTATACGATATTATTTTATCCACTCACTCTAACGTGTTTTTAAATTACTTTCTCCTGGGTCCTTCGGTTTAAGTCGCCCAGTGTGCAGAGTAGTGATCAGAGGTCAAGAGTACTCGGAGTCGAGGCATAGTCATCATCATTGTCGCTTCTGTTAGGTGGGATCTGTGATCCCTTATTCTTTTATTTTCATATTACATTTATTGTTATATTTCTATTTGTGATTCCAGTTCATTTTGTTAGATTGCTCTGATTACCTGTGAGCCAGTTGAATTAGATTTTGTATTTATTTGTGGCGGTTGTTGTGATTTGGAGAGCAGGTGGCTCCAGGTGTTACGGATGGAACTGAAATTTAGAAGTGTTTTGGTTGTTGCAGGTTTTAGGGTTGTCCATCTTAAGATTGACTTATCGATTTATCGATACAGTTAGTCTTAAGGTGGTCCCCGCAGGATCTTATCCGGATTTCAGAGTGAAATCCGGGGCGGGTCCTGTCAAGTTGTCATCAAAATCTTTTTGAAGAAACAAAAACAGTTGTTTTGATAGTTACTGGGCTAGTTACTAAGAGAGCTACTATGATACTTACTGAAAATTTGATAGTTACTTTGGCTACTGAATTAGATAGTTACTAAGATAGTTTCTGAAAATGTGAAAGTTATATTGAAATGTACATAGATTAGTATTTAAATAGTAAGATAGTTAGAAAATTGGTAGTTAGTAAGATAGTTAGTAAGATTATAGTTAGTTTGATAGTTAGTAGTATAGTTAGAAAGATAGTTCGTAAGATGATAGTTAGAAAAATAGTTACTAAGATGATAGTTAGTTTTATAGTTAGAAAGATAGTTACTAAGATGATAGTAAGTAAGATAGTTTGTTTGATATTTAGTTTGATAGTTAGTAAGATAGTTAGTGCGATAGTATCTTTTGGAAGCAGATCTCCTCTGAAGCCTATTCAATTGCGAACCATTTTTCACTGTAATTAAGATAATATCAAACATTTTTCCAATGTATCAAAGTATATGTCTGCAGGTAAATGATCAACTCGATCTGTACTATGCACAGAATCACTTCTCTAAAGCATAAACAACAATCTTTTGAAATAAAACATTACCAATCTGTTCAAATAACAATCTGTTCAAACTACAATCTGTTCAAACTACTTGACATGTTTCCTATATTCGAAACTTCCTAAATTTTCCGAACAATCTGTTCAAAAAACTATATGTTCTAACAGTCTCTCCAACTATGTCGATTGTCCGCAACCCTCTTTAGAATGTGAGCTCTAAACTTGTTAGCCTCTTCCTTCCCAAACTTCTTGCTTATATCGCCTTGGGACATGATAACGCTCATAAAGTACATTACATATATCCCACAGTCGACGCTGTTTTGTCACAATAAATAGATTACTTAAAGTCAGACAGTTAGAAACATAGTTACAAATATGATAGTTACTAAAATAGTAGTTACTCAAATAGTTACTAACATAGTTCCACAGACAGTTACAAACATGATAGTTAGTAACATAGTTACAGACAATTACTATGATGATAGTTACTGAGATGCTGGGTTTAGAACTTACGAATCATCTTTTTGTTGAGGTAATTTCCCAGAGCCCAGAGAATGAATTGATAGGCATCTTGGTCCTATAGTTGTCCTTGATCCACCTTATGGTTTCAATTTCAGCTTATGTAAGAGCCTCTTCTACCATTTTCAATTCTGTGCTTGAGCTCTTGTTTGTGTCGGTTTTATATCGGCAACCTTGATCGAGCATATCATCTGATTGATCAAGGACAGCTCTCATCCATATATATCAATCATTTCAACCTGTTAATAACATAGTTAGTCAGATAGTTACAAAAAATGATAGTTACTCAGATAGTTACTAACATAGTTATACATATAGTTACCAAGATGATATTTACTCAGACAGTTACTAACATACCATTTTTCTAGCATCTTTAAAACTTTGGCCGGAATTTATTTTTCTAGGTCTCTTGGAATCGAAGTGGACAAATTTGCAGGACTCCTTGTCAAACACCAGAAGAGTATGGTGAAAGTTCCTCTTATGTGTTAGCGGGAACATAATGATGTTCGTTATACCAAGCTTCTCATACAGTGGTTTACATAGGAACTGATGCATTGGTTTTGCTTCAAGCTCTTCTGTTGACATTTGTTTTTCAGCAAAACGAATGATTAGTTATCTCTAAGGTTTTCTACAAAAATATAATTTTTTCTTTTTAATTAGTATCTTTACCCAAGAGTGAATCTGCATAATTTCAATTTCAGGTGCATCTGCATCGTCTTTGTCAATTATTTCTCCATGTAACAGAGCTGCAAATGCATCTATCATATTGTTTTCCACTTCAATTCCAAACACGACTTGTTCTATCTCATATTTTGAAATTTCTGTTCCGACTTCTTTTCCCTCCCAGAAAAACACTCTGCACACATAATAGTAAATCAAATGATAGTTACACTTAGATGATAGTTATTAAGATGATAGTTACTCAGATGATACTCATATGGTAGTTACTACGATAGTTTCACAGATAGTTAGAAAGTTGTTCAGAAAATTAGATACTTAGTTGATAGTTACTAAGATAGTTACTAAGATAGTTACTAAGTTGATAGTTACTAAAATAGTTAGTTAGAAAGAAAGATAGATAGTTGATAGTTACTAAGATAGTTTACTAAGTTGATAGTTAGTAAGATAGTTAGTCAGAAAGATAGATACTTAGTTGATAGTTACTAAGATAGTTACTAAGTTTAGTTATTAATATAGTTAGTCAGAAATATAGGTACTTAGTTGATAGTATACCAAGATAGTTACTAAGATACTTAGTTGATAGTTACTAAGATAGTTATCCAGACAAATACCGGGACAGATAGTAGGAAACACAGTTACTAAGACAGATACCAAGACATACAACATGATAGATATTAGGATAAATCAATTTTATGGTTACCCGCTCGGTGCCTTGTTCCAGTATTCTTACAGCCTGAGCTTTGTATTGTTGTCCATGTAATCTTTGTACACTTTGTGTTCATCCCAGTCCAGCACCTCTCTTTGGCTGGGTTGAGAAAGTTCCTCTAAATCACCAATTATGTATATCGGTTCACCCTCCACTATCAGCGCAGCTACGTCATCAAATAACGTAGTAACAAATGCAGATTCAATATGTTCTGTTTGCCCCACCTTTCTCACACTTTCCTCTTTCTTTTTGCGCATTTCTTCTTCGAGCCTTTTTCTGTTCTCTTCATGCCTTTTTCTTCTGATTTCGAGTTCAGCTTTGACATCGTTCCACCAGTATATGTTGTCCTTTTTCAAAATCATCTTGTTTTTTATTCGGACAACATATGAATACATCCCCAGGGATGCTGCTGTACTTCCTGAGTGCATTTCATCAATTGGAAATTCCGTCACATTTTTGTTTGACTTGAAATGCACTTTTTTCTTCTTTTTTGCTTCAACTTGATTGAAAATAGGCATGGGAACCGGTGACTCAATGATTTGGAACTTGTGAGGTTCCGCTATCATGTCTCTAAGAGTCGGTGATATTTGTTCTGGTGCTGGTGGTGCTGGTGGTGTGCTCATATTTGCTGCTGAGATTTGTACTGGTTGCTGCGGTGATTGAGCGGGAGTGTTGTAAGCTCCCCATAGAGATATGATCCCCGGCAAGATGTTGCAAGAAGGCAATTCTGTCACTGGTGTCTTTGGTGACCATCTTGCCTCATCTGGGATTTTTCGACGATATGTTAAAAGTTTCTTCCTTGTCAGCTGCGCGATAGGAAAATTCTATGAGATAACTGTTACTGTTATAGTTACTAATACAGATACTCAGATGATTAAAAAAATCAGATGATAGTTACTCAGTTAAGTTGATAGTTACTCAGATTGTTACTAATATAGTCACACAGATAGTTAATCACATGATAGTTAGTCAGATAATTACTAAAATACTTAAACAAATAGTTACTGAAATGATAGTTAGTAAGGTAGTTACACCGATAGTTAGTAAGATAGATACTCAGTTGATAGTTACTAAAATAGTTATTAAGATGATAGTTAATAAATAGGTTGTCAGATGATAGCTACTAAGATGATAGTTACTAAGATAATTACAAAAATTGTTATAAATATAGTTACTCAGATAGCTCTACAGTTACTGAAAAAACCCACTGACAATTAATAGTTACTAATGTAGTTACCAAAAGAATTACTATCTGGAAATTGAAACAAATTCTAATTACCTTTTCTCTTTTCTTCCTCTCTTCTTTTCTTTTCAGCCTCTTCTTCTTGTGCTCTTTGTTCAGCCAGCTGACGATTTCTTTCTATTTCTTCCTCCACTATTCTCAAAGCGTCCAGCTGATCTGCTTCAAGCTCTTTTTCTTCTTCATTTTCTTGACTGGTTTCCTCCACTTGAGCTTTCTGACCTTCTTGTTCGGCTTCATATGCCAAGTTTTCTAGGCCATCTGATTGAGTTTCTTGTGGTGTCATCTCCATTGTGTCGGAGAATTGAGTTAGCGCGGCCACAATTTTTTTCTGGCTGTCCAAGTCAGCCTTTAATTTCTCATTTTCCATGTTTTATGCCGTTGCAGTCTGCTTCAGCACCACAATTTCCAGTTCTGCAGCTTCTAATTGTTCTAACAGCTGCGCCAATCTGCTCTCTCTTTCCTTTAACTGTCTCTCTAGATCTGCTATCTTCTTCTGCTTTAATCTTAGCTGTTTTGAAAATTCCTCGTTCAGCATTGGAGGTTGCTTTTGGTCCCTTTCAGTCTGGTCATTCTGTTGAGGTTCATCTTTGTTCTGTTGAGCTTCATCATCATCATCACTACTGCTCCCCTCTAGGTTTTCGTTGCAGTTTGCAAAATGTTTCTGAAAAAAATAAAAGAACAATTACTGACACAGTTAACATATATCTACAGTTCCTAACACAGTTACTAAAATGATAGTTATGAAGACAGTTACTCAGATGATAGTTTCTCAGATTATAGTTACTAAGATAATTGTTACTCAGATAATAGTTACTCAGATTACAGTTACTCAGATTATAGTTACTAAGATAGTTACTACTCAGATGATAGTTACTCAAATGATAGTTACTAAGATAGTTACACAGATGATAGTTACTCAGATGATAGTTACTAAGATAGTTACTAAGATAGTTACTACACAGATGATAGTTAATAAGATAGTTACTACTCAGATGATAGTTACTAAGATTATAGTTACTCAGATGATAGTTACTCAGATAGTTACTAACATAGTTAGTCAGATAGTTACTAATATGATAGTTACAAAGGTAGTTATTAAGATGATACTTACGGACAAGTCTTTGAGCTGATACTTCCACATTTTTTTCTTCAACTGCTCGAGGTCCCATTTTCTGATTAGATGATGTTCATCCTCCCTCCCTGGAACCGGCTGCACCATTTTTGTTTTCATGCACAGCCAATACTGTTTTTACAAAATGAATTTTAGTTTATAATCAGCAAAATGAAACATTAAGAAAAAAAAAGAATAAAGAAATACAAAACTCGCACACTTACCAGAATGACATGAATACTTCCTCCTGTATTCTTCGATGTAGTGTCCGATTTCTTGTATTTACTGAGACATCTTTCCAGGAAGATTTTGACTTCTTTTGCCCATGCATAGTTAGAAGTCTCACCTAAATCCTCCACAGCTCTTATCATGTCTATATGGACGGTTCCTTTTGCATTTGGGAAGAGAAGCTTGATTAGAATGTCAATGATTATCAGCCTTGCTACATTCTCATCTCTGCTCCATCTTTCCTCATCAGATTGAGAATTCTTGCTCAATTCTGCTGCGATGGCTTTATTCACTGTTTTTTTATTTACTTCCTTTGCTTGTCCGAAAAATCTTATCACAAAATCAGAAATTGGGGTCGTTTTTCTCTCAATATAGGTTCCTGTACGGTTCAGCCCCATGATTTTTGAAACATCTGATGATTTGATTCGGAACCTCTTCCCAGCAAACTGAAACTCATCTCTAACGTGATCGTAAGCTTCCAAAACCATCCCCACTTGGTTGTTTGATTTTGAACCGTAAACAAGGTTCTGGTAGAGTGCTTGAAACAGCTTTGCAAACGGAGTGCTCTCAATCAGCTCTACTACTGCTTGAGGTATTTGGCATCCGTATTCTCTAAAATTTGGTATGGTGCTTCTGAATTGTACGGTCTGCACCTGTTTCTTCTGTTTTTGCTCATTTTAAAACACAATTACTTTGACAGTTGAATAATAGTTATTATTATATTTACTAGTTACTTTATTATATTTTACAATGATAGTTACTAGTTACCTTTTGATAGTTACAATGATAGTTACTAGTTACTTTGATAGTTACTAGCTGATTTTGATAGTTACTATGATAGTTACTAAGATAGTTAATAGTTAGGTGAGATAACTATCATAGTTACTAGTTTCTAGTTTATGTGACAGTTGCTATGATAGTTACTAGTTACTGTGATAGTTACTATGATAGTTACTAGCTAATTTTGATAGGTACTATGATAGTTACTAATTATTTTGATAGTTACTATGATAGTTAATAGTTAGGTGAGATAACTATCATTGTTAGTTACTAGTTTCTAGTTTATGTGACAGTTTCTATGATAGTTACTATGATAGTTAATAGTTAGATGAGATAACTATCATAGTTAGTTACTAGTTTCGAGTTTATGTGACAGTTGCTATGATAGTTACTAGTTACTGTGATAGTTACTATGATAGTTAGTAGTTACTTACAGGACTTTCCAGTTGATGTTCTTCTCCTCCTTGTTTTTTTTTATCACAGCAAGCTTCTTTGCATCTCTATCATCATCTTCATCTTCATCAATTTCATAATCAGATTCACTACCACTACCAGATGTATCATCTTCAGTTTCATTATCATCATCACGATCATTCTCTTGTTGCCGTTTTCTTTTCTTAGCTGTAGCTCTTGTTTCTTCCCTTATCTGCACATTTGATAAGCAGTTACTATGACATTTTTTTCAATTATAACACAGTTTCTAAGATATTTACTGAAAAGAAAAACAGTTACTATTATAGTTACTATTACAGTTACTTACTAATTGTCGTTCTTGCTTTCCTTTTTTTACATGCGCAGCATTTTTATCATCGTCGCTTTCATCAGCTTGTTTTCTTTTTATTTTTCTAGCTGCCACTACTTTATCTTCTACCTTTTCTGTTTTCTTCTTCTGTGCTCCCATCAATTCATAGTTAGATGATTTATACACTAACATTTGCATTACTAACTGCTTAATAGTTACGCTAACAGTTACAGAAAAAATAAAATTTTAGTTACAAAGATAGATAGTTATCTTGTGTTGTTTTAGTTTTTCAGTCTCTTTTTCTTTATGGTTAGCATTCATTTTGTTTGAACGTATCTCATGTTGTACATCATCTTCGCTTCTATTGACCTCTTTTTCTTGACTGTTTCTCACTTTTGGTGCCATTTTCTGCATATGTGAGGGAAAAAAGTTATCAAACAGTTCCATAGTTACTAGAATAGTTACTGTTATAGTTCTATCAGATAACACTGTTTCACACACACATAAACACTCAGAATTTTTAGCGCTCAAGTAAAATTCAAAATAAGAGCAGTTACATAATAGTTACTTTGATAGTTCCAACTATTTTATTCTTGAACAAAATGTTCTATAACATCTATTAACACTGTATATATGTATTAAACCTAAAATCATCATCCAAGGTATCATCTAATCAACTCAGTGTAAACATCTCTGATTTCTGATCTCCTTCTTCATATTTCTCATCTCAAATTTCAAGGGCATGTTTAAATATCAGGTACAATATCACCAAATCGATTCTCTATTTGCTCAATTTTGATTTCAAACTTCAAAAATTCAGATCTCATCGATTTTGTTTTAAAACCAGACAAAAAAGTATGTGAAAGGTTTTCTATGTTTGTTACCTGTAACTAGATCGGATCTCCTGTACGGCGAGGTGGAGCAGCAACTGTGGAGAAGTGACGCAACGGTGGAGAAGCAACTCGACGGTGAAGAAGCAGCTCGGTGGAGAAGCAGCGGTGACGGTGAAAATTGATTCAGAGAGAAGGAGACGTATGAAGAGAGAAGGAGACGATGTTGATTCGGAGAGAGTTTTAGGCAGAGAAGGAGAGAAGGAATCGAAGAGAGTTTTAGGCAGAGAGTTTAGGCAGTGGGTTTAGGCAGAGATGTAATAGAGTGGAGTGAGGAAGTTGAGTGAGAGGGAATAGTACTGTAGTAGTGGTGTTATAACCTCCCAACGACATAGTCTACCAACTCCGTTATATTTATTGGATCAGTTCTAATTCCATTACAGTGGCATATTTTCATAATTATGTGATGTTTTCTGGTTATTTGTTAAACAGTGTCCTTTTTTATAAACATGCCAAAGTTCAGGCATTTTTTTTTTTCTAATTTTGGGCCTTCAAAAGCCCTAAATTATAAAAACCCCTTTAAAATATGTAGAATGTTATAGGAAGGTTATTACCATAACTTCCGTGATGTGTCTTGACCTAATTAGACTAGATTAGATGATTATGTAATAGATAAGGAATCTCTGATTTATCGGGATACTTGTTGTAATGCCTATATAAAGGCCCCTCTATCAATCAATAAATGATGAGTTCTCCCTATTATAATTTCTCCTTGAACGTCGGAGTGGAGCACCAGCCGTTAGCGCGGGGATCGAAGCCGGGAGAGGGATGGCGATCTGGGCTCGCTGGCTTTGGGGCGCCGTCGACCAGTGGAGGAAGCCAAGTCAGTGAAGTCGATGGCTTAGGTGCCCTGAGAATCTGCTTTCTCTGCCGACAAATATCTCGTCGGCAGAATGAGATTTCTGAAATTCTTGTGTTTGCCGTCAAAGGGTTGCCGGTTGAACTTGGAGCTCTGAATTTTTTTTTCTTTCTTTATTCCGACGAAGGGTTTGTCGGCGGAAGAGGATTTCTGGGGGGCTTCTTTTCCGACAAATTTTTGCTGGCAGAAAAGAGCATTTAGGGATTCTGAATTTTTTTTTTTTCATATTGAAAACCCAGGGTTTCTGAATTTTTCAGGGCTACTAGATGAAGGCTAGAGCCACGTGCTGATAACGTGTTCTAGGAGAAAATGAATACATGCAAAGCGTCACCTTTTGTTGACAGTAGCCGCAGAGAGGCTACAGCAGGCCCGCAGCAAGCGCACCAGGGCCCGGCTCAAGGGTCGGGATCAGATCACCAGCACCCGGCCTCGGGGCCTGGCACTCTATCTTGCCTCCAGGGACCCAGGGGCCGGGGGCGCCAGCCTGCCTAAGTGGGCACCAGAAGGTATAAACAGAAGGGAACCAGTCCCACATAGAAGAGTAAGGCCAGTCCTTACTCCCAACCACCTATATATGGGCCCCAACTACCTTCTTTATGAGGTAACTTGTCTCTCTCCCTGCTTACATACGTGCCTTAGTTACATACATTCCAACTATACTAACTTAGGCATCGGAGAGGTGAAGGCCGGCCCGCCCGGTATTCCCCTTAGTAAGCAGGATTGCAGGAGATCGAGTTGGATTCATCAAGTATCTACTAGACCCCCGGGTTTAGGCAGAAACAATTGGCGCCGTCTGTGGGAACCTTGAACGAAAAGTCGTGTAAAGAAACACCGTTGAGAAAGAGATCGGAGATGAATCAAGAGAAAGAAACCACCGAGGAGGGACACCCTGCAGTAGTGCAGGCGCTCACCTCCACCCCAGCAGTTGTGAGAGAGCCGCGCCACGACCAGTGCGACGGTCAGGAGGTAGGAAGCTACGGGGGACCATCCGGCGTGCCGGATCCCCATCGCGACAGCTCGCGAGGTAAAGGCCTGGCAGAGGAGGAAGACAGTCCAGAGCGACGGGGCTTCGCCTTGACGTTCTCGGATGATTCAAGCGATCGATCTGAGAGCCCGGACCAGGACCTCACGTACAGCCCCAACCATAGCGGTATGGCGGGAGAATTACGGGCGATGGCCGCAGAGGTCAGTCGTCTGAGAGAGGAGAGAGACAGGGACAGAGCTAAGTCCAACGCTCGGTACGAAGAGATGGAGGCGGTGAACACTGCCCTGGTGGCCGCCCTGGAGAGGGGGCAGCAGCGCAATAGCGCCATGGCCGAGGCGCAGGCGGCAATCCCGCCGGTTCCACCTCAGCACACCGATGGAGGGCAATCTTCGGGCGGTCGGTCCGGTAACCCCGTACAGCAGAAGTCGCCATTAGGTGCAGGCCCGCCAAAGAGCACGCCGACCTCCCGCCAGCCCGACGCTTCGTCAGTAGATGGAGCTGAGACGCCAACCGCGCGAGCACTGCAGGTGCTGGCCGACACCGTGTCGAGCTTGAAAGCCCAGATGGAGGCTAACGAGAGAAGAGCCGCACGGCCGATGGAGGGCGCCCGGTTTAATGAGCGCATGGGTCCATTTTCGCACCGGGTCATGGAGTCGGGAAGATCTGGCAACCAGAAATCCCTCAAGCTCACCTACTCAGGATCCGGCTGCCCGTACCAGCATCTGGACAGCTTCCGGTCCCAAACCTGCGCCAAGAGATACTCCGATGCAGTTTGCTACAACATCTTCCAGGAGACCTTGTCCGGAGAAGCACTCAGCTGGTTTTACGAGCTTCCGGCAAACTCAATCGAGGCGTTCGAGCAGTTAGCCGACCGGTTCGTGGGCCGATTCATCCTCCGAGTTGAGGGAGCCCGGACGTCGACCATCCTCTTCAATTGCAGGCAAGCCCCCGGAGAGGAGCTGAGAACCTTTGTCAACCGCTGGCAGACGGCTACGGCCGGAGTTCGGAACCTGGACAAGGGCATCGCCGAGATGGCGTTTAAACAAGGGCTCCGAGCGGGCAAATTTTCCTACGCCGTCCGAGTAGAACTCCCGCAGGGGTACGACGAGTTGATGGCTATGGCCATCAGGCATGCTCAGGCCGATCATGAGACCTATGGGCACCACCTCCTGGAGAGGAAGCGAGATGAGGAGCAGGAGGACCATCCCCGGGAAGAGAATCCCCCACCCGCCCAGGAAGCCAAGCCCAATCAGCGGACCGATAACCGCACCGTTCGGCCCAGCCGGAACGCCAACAACAGAAACAACTGGCCGCAGCGGCACCAGAGGTCTTATTCTGATAAACCTCAGAATGAGCACAAGCTGGCGCCGTTCCGCCAAGAGCGCCCCCTAGCAATCATGCCAGCACCCCCGGCCAACCAAGAAGTCTTAACCGCTCTCACCACGTCCTACGAGGATATCCTACTTGAGAACGGGAGTGTCATTCCCCCACCGCCCCCGAGAAGGTTCCCAAAGGGGAAACTTACAACGGCGCAAACGGGCAAGTACTGCTCGTACCATGATGAGGCTACTCACCGAACGAGCAAGTGCTACGCCCTCAGGCAGGCGGTGCAGGTTTTGATTGATAACGGCCAGCTCCAGCGGTACGTGGGGAAAAGAGGAACAGACCCCGACCGGGAGCATGACCAGTCTTGGTAAAACCCGCTAGTCTGAGCGGTTAGTTTGGCATAGTTCGCGGTTCGACCGTTGTAAAAAACAAATATATATGCAAACTACTTTTGAGAAAATTTCACCGGCTCTGCCAGTTCCATTATATTCATATTCAGGCAAGTATACAAGCAGTAACCGATCCGGAAGGATTACAAGGAAAAGGGCAAGAAAATCCTAGGGACCTACGACTGCGCCTTCGGCAGGCAATCCGCCAGCCTCTCCTGCGGTACCCTCGTCGTCGACGACAGTTCCGGTGTGGACTTCGGCCCGGGCAGACTCGGCACCATTGGTAAAAGAATCCAAGTCCGAGCGAATCACTTCACCTGGCCGCTCCTCCACCGCCTCCTGATGGATGTCCGACTGCTCATGGATATCTCCTTCGGCAGCAGTCGACATCAGGGAAGTATCTAACCATCCCTTCCCCGCCCATTCCGTGTACGCATCCGAGATGCCTTCCTCCCTGGCCTTCACCAGAAACTCCAGGAACTGGTCGCTCTCGCGGTATTTGAGAGCGACCCGCTCGAAGAGTACCGGGTCATCTTCCCCGGCCGGAGCAGCAGAGGCGGCGCGCAGAGCAACAGCTCCCGCTTGGAGCTCGTCCAACTTGGACTCCAGCTCCGCCCTCTCCCTCTCCAGGAGCCGGTTCTGCTCCGCCAGCTTGCCCCTCTCCTTATCCAGGATCCGGTTCTGCTCCTCCAGCTTCTTGGCCCTCTCCTCCGATCTGGCCTTCTCCCGATCCGAGCGAGACTTCTCCACCTCCAGACGCTGCAGGGTCTCGGATAGAGCAGTTATCTATCTCTGCAGCTCCGACAACCCCTCGCTCGCGTCCGGTTCGTACAAACTGTACAACAACTGCGCAACACCAAAGAGTTAGTCAAGCAGCAAGGCAAAGCAAGTTAGTCAAGCAGTACAGGGGTACCGTGCGGTGCTTACCCGGAGGACGGATTCCTTGCATTTTGGACGGTTCCCGCCCACCAGGACTCCAGCAACCCCGGGCCTATCCAGACCAAGGCCGGCCAGGTCCGATGCCACCTGTTGCGCGAATGCACCACTCGGGCTTCCCCTTGGTGCATCCGCAGGCGCTGGACTACTCTGCCGAGCAGCAGCAGCAGCATTCTCCCCAGCAGCGGTGGTCTGCGAACCGCTGGTAATCCTGAACCGTTTGGCCAGGTTCTCCCGAACCGACTTGCCGGTCAGCGTCACCAGCGCGGAGGAAGGAACGTCCCCGACCTTCCGTTTTTCTCCCCGGCCCTCCGGAGAAGAAGATCGTGCGCTTGCGGGGGGAGCGCGAGCCACGCGCGGCACAGTCACCGGGCGGTTGGGGATCCTGTTCGCTCCACCGGGAATCTTTAAGACCCCCCCCCCCCCCCCCCGGTGCTCTTGCCCTTTCCAGGCGCCAGCAGGCCTGTAGAGTGATGGGTCTTCACCCGCGTCAGGACATAGGCGTCCTTATCAACGTCCATGGCCCTCCGCTCCGTATGGGTCACAAGCCGGCCGGACTCGTCCTCCACCGACGTCCGCGAGACGATCTCGGCCTTCTCCTTCAGCTGGTTGAGGAGATCCTCCCCGTCCATGGAGAGAGTGGTTTCGGGCTTGATAGTCGCCCGAGAAGATGCACCTGCAAGGAAAGCAAACAGTTAGTATTTTGCAAGCGCCTAGCATAAAGTATCACCGCTCAACCGCTTCCTACGCACCGGGACCCCGCCCAAGCTGGCAGTATTCCAGCACTTCTCGCCGGATGAAGTTGTAAGAACTCCGTTCCAGATCATCCCAACACCCGGTTATGGTCGAGATCCTCTCGCGCTCCAGGTCCGATAGTTCGTACGACTGGTCACCAATGGGTTGGAAGGCGCCAGGAACACAGTACATTCTATTCCTCGCCTGCCACTTCCCGCCCACCATCGCCACTTTCATCCTCTAGCTGTTGTCTACCCATGAAGGCACATTGGTGACGATCGGTGGAGGCTTCCGGCTGTTGAAGGACAGGCAACCACGGGACCCCTGCTTCCGGGAGTACGACAGCCTGTACAGGGCCCGGAACTCGTTCACCGTGGGTATGTTCATCCCAGAGAACTCGTACAAGCAGCCGAGGCTCAGTAGTCATCTCCACTGGAGCCTAGGAAGCTGAGCGGGGGACACTTGCAGCGCACTGAGCATGTACTGCACGTAGTGTGGCAGCGGGAACGACAGTCCATGCCGGAATTGATCCGGATGTGCTGCAACCCAACCTTCTTCCTGGTTGCAGGCTGACTCTCCAGGATTCAAGGGCCATAGCAGAACGTTATCCGGGATACCCCACGCTTCCCGCAGCTCTTCAATCTCTTCTAGGGTCATGCTCTCCTCCGGTTCGTCACACACCACAGTGTGCTTCCCTCTCCCCATGGTATAGCTCGCAACCGGAGCATCTGCAAATCGCACCCCGTACGGTATTTCGGTCTCCGAGGATTCAGCCCCGGAGGATGAAGCCGAGGACGGAGTCGAAACCCTGCTCCCGGAGCAGTCAGCAACCTCGGTCTCCGGAGATTCCGAACTCAGCCAGTCGTCCAGCCTCTGCGCATCGTCCACGAGGGGACCTCTGACGGCCGATTCGGAAACCCGGTCAGAACCTGAAGACGGCATCTTAACCTAGGGGAAGAACACAAAACCCTAGCGCTTGTCAGCAACAGGTACAACAACGCCTTCTACGGCCTCTCCCCAAGTTCGCCGCAAAGCAGTTCCGTCAGTGGCAGAGATCCCTCCCCCCCAAGGCAAAACAACAAACCCAGAAACAAGAATAACGATGGGGCAAAGAAATCAAACTTACCGATTAGTATGCTCAACCGAGGACAATCGGCCCGGGGAAAGCAGCGGGCAATGGTAGGGAGCGTTCAAGGAAAACAGATCTCGTGAGGCAAGAAAGGCTCAGAGTGCTCGCCGGATTTCTCCTTTTCTCCTAGTCTCTCTAAAGTAAGAAGCAACAACAGAAAGAAGAGCAGAAAGGGCCCTTTTATAGAAGGGACCAATGCCCTAGGCAATCGAAATACCTCCAAAACAAGTAATCAGAGCGACTCAAAAGCCTGCGAATCCACGCCCTCCATCTCAAGACCGCCCCGCCCTGGCACGTGTCCCAGCATTGGTAACCTCCCCACGCCATCATAAACTGACGGGACTGATGGACTTCCTCCTTAAATGCATGTCAGCCACTTGTCCCACACACCGGCGGCAGGAAGGTAGGAACGGGAATCAAGGAGTCAGGCCCTCCCACTTCCCCAGATTCCACGGCTGCATGGCTTCTTCGCTGCATATCTCGAACACCTCTCTCGCGGTTATGATCATCCAACCGCTCGGAGAGCACCCAACCGGGTATGAAGCCTCGACTCAATATGGCTGGACGCCCGATCGAGGTCCGCCCGGCACCATGGCAGTTAGCGGTTATGATCATTCAACCGGCTGCATGGCTTCTTCATCGCATATTACTGGAGACCTCGTCCGGATATGGCATGGCGTCCGGACAACGGTCGAGGTCTGTCCAGTCGCATCTCTTTTGGGCGGACTCGTCTCGATATGGCAGGACGCCCGGTCGAGTTCCGTCCACCGGTTTCGACGCATCCAACCGGCTCCAGAACATATTCCGGGAATAGGATCCACCCGGACCCATGGCAATTCACTGGGGGACTCGTCCGGAGATGGCATGATGTCCGGGCAACGGTCGAGTTCCGCCCAGTACCATGGCTGACCCCGGTCATGAGAACATTCGACCGGCTTGGGCTTTATACACCCGGGTGAGTTTACATCTAACCCATGTACGCTTGTCCAGCAGGATAAAAACCCTGCATCGCATTGAAAGACGATCAAACAGGGGGATGCATGGCGAGCTTTGTCACCTCAACGCCGCCCCCCTACCAGGAACATAATGCACCTGGCCCATGGCACTTCACTGGGGGACTCGTCCGGAGATGGCATGATGTCCGGGCAACGGTCGAGTTCCGCCCAATACCATGGCTGACACCGGCCGAAAGTATTCGACCGGCGGGCTTTATACACCCGGGCGAGTTTGCATCTAACCCATGTACGCTTGTCCAGCAGGATAAAAACCCTGCATCGCATTGAAAGGCGATCAAACAGGGGGATGCATGGCGAGCTTTGTCACCTCAACGCCACCCCCCTACCAGGAACATAATGCACCTGGCCCATGGCACTTCACTGGGGGACTCGTCCGGAGATGGCATGATGTCCGGGCAACGGTCGAGTTCCGCCCAATACCATGGCTGACACCGGCCGAAAGTATTCGACCGGCGGGCTTTATACACCCGGGCGAGTTTGCATCTAACCCATGCACGCTTGTCCAGCAGGATAAAAACCCTGCATCGCATTGAAAGGCGATCAAACATGGGGCTACATGGCGAACCTTGTCACCTCAATGCCACCCCTTTACCTCAACGCTTATTCAATATAAGCTGAGAAGAACTAGCAAGTGTTCGCCGGTGCTTCAAACAGGCCACAACACCAGGGTAATCTCCCTGCAGCCTAGCAATATGAATCCCGTTTCGGCAGATAGCCCGGTAGAGGCTCAGTGAATCCCGTTTCGGCAGATAGCCCGGTAGAGGCTCAGTGAATCCCATTTCGGCATATCACCCGGTAGAGGCTCAGTGAACTCCGCTCCGCTTCGATTCGGCAGGTCAGCCAGTTGAAGCCTAGTGAAGCTCCGCTTCGTACCGATAGGGCAGAGTGCCCCGCCGAAACTCTGTGCACATTCCTTGCATGGCGGATTTCAACGCCTCATTATCATTCCATGCACACATCTGTTGCATGGCATCATGGCATCATGGCATCATAACATCATGACATCATCATTATCATCTTGGCTCCATGCTCATAACACCACACTTAGCCATATTGCTGCTTATATTGCAAGTGTGCTTATAAACTATTGCTTCCCATCGGTAACAGGTACTCACCTTGGTCACGCCCAATCTTTAACGCGGACTTGGGGGACTGGGCACCGGTAGATTGGTAACCCCGCGGGCCTGCGGGACAAGAGCAGGACAGATTTAAGTCCCCATTCAAGATTGCACTTGACCGGGAACTTGGGGGACTTGTTGACAGTAGCCGCAGAGAGGCTACAGCAGGCCCGCAGACCCGCAGCAAGCGCACCAGGGCCCGGCCCAAGGGTCGGGACCAGATCACCAGCACCCGGCCTCGGGGCCTGGCACTCTATCCTGCCTCCAGGGACCCAGGGGTCGGGGGCGCCAGCCTGCCTAAGTGGGCACCAGAAGGTATAAACAGAAGGGAACCAGTCCCACATCGAAGAGTAAGGCCAGTCCTTACTCCCAACCACCTATATATGGGCCCCAACTACCTTCTTTATGAGGTAACTTGTCTCTCTCCCTGCTTACATACGTGCCTTAGTTACATACATTCCAACTATACTAACTTAGGCATCGGAGAGGTGAAGGCCGGCCCGCCCGGTATTCCCCTTAGTAAGCAGGATTGCAGGAGATCGAGTTGGATTCATCAAGTATCTACTAGACCCCCGGGTTTAGGCAGAAACACCTTTATTGATAGATAAGGAGGCTTTTATATAGGCATTACATCAAGCATTCCGAATAATCAGGGATTCCCTATCTACTAAGGTAACTACTATTCTACTCTAATTAGGTCAAGACACACAACGGAAGTTACAGAATTAACCTTCCTTGAACATGTCTGTTATTATCAATTTTTTGCATATCTTGTGTAATGTAATCAACGATTTTAACCGTTTGAAAGTTGAATTAATCAGTAAAGATCATCGGTAAAATATGAATGTAAACAAATATCATTTGTATAACCGATTGTATCAAACAAATGGACGGTTGATCATGAGACTCCCAACTTTCACTAGAACTGTTCATTTGTTTGATGCAATCGAATGAGCAAACGATTTTGGTTTATTCCGAATATTTGCAGAGATGATCTTTATTGATTAATTCAACTTTTGAACGGTTAAAATCGTTGATTACATTACCCAAGATATGCAAATTAGAGAGAGTATGGACGCACACCATTCATACTGATATGGAAACAAGTATTTTCCCTACTACAAAAAGAAAAAATAACATTTTTTTTTGTATTAGAGTTTGTTTTTTTTTTTTTTAAATATACAGTAGAAACTCGTTAAATTAATACTCGAAAAACTAATATTTTTTACCAGTGCAAATTCGGGGACAACGTTCTAAATTAATATTTCACAAATTTTATAAGATAATAAAAATTTGAAGATTCAAATAGACCCCATCATGTATATAAATTAATAATTCTTAATCATGAAATTAGTTTCACATTTATGAGAACTTAATGACCTACTACTTGTAATTATTTATTCATTTATGATGACTTCTTTGTGTGCAAATATATAATGCTTTATAAATTATGTCCGTTATTATCAATTTTTTACAAATTTTGAGATGAAAAGTTATTGTTAAGTGTATGATGTGTTGCGTAACTATACTTTTATTTATTTATAAAAGGTTATTATTGAGTTAAAGTTAATGAATTAATTAATAACTCGTTAATCCTAAGGCTGTTAAATTATCGAGGTTTAATTGTACAAAATTTTGACCTTAGAGTGGACACTGCTTAGAGTGCACAGTGCTAGAAACACAGAAACCAATCTCGGCGTTTATTTTTTCTTTTGCCTAAAAATTCCGGCACAAATTCTTCATTGATAACAAAATGAAAAATTAAGTTTTGCTTATTATTCATTCGTGTTTACATATGACGAGTCGCCGAAGCGCATCTTCAATAATAACTCTACAAGAAACGTTAGTAGTATAGTAATAAATAGGGATCGTTCTAGCCGGGGATTATGGGTACCTGAAATATAATAAAGTTAGATAAAACACACACAAATATACATATTCACACAAGTTTAAAGGGGGAAGATTTGGATCGGCAGCAAGGCTGCCTCTAAACCTAAAGAACACGAAAATAAAACATAAATTATTATATACAAGTGATCATCATCTTTCACACAAAACATAGCACAAAAATACACAAGAAAATCATGCAAGACACACGGCAGCAGTGTTCAAGTTTGCTAAACTTTACTCAATTCCGATTTCAATTAAGGCGTCAACGGTTATCTAATCGTTACTAGACTTGACAAATATTTATAAAACACGCAACATCGAATCCTAAAATTATACTAATCATGTTTGAAAACACGCAACGTCGAAGACAAACACAAAAAGTAATTATGCATGAATGTCTTAAATCGGAAACATGAGCAAGGTATGGCGTCACTCATCCTATTAACATGCAAGTTTCTATGAATTATTCCTGCCCTTTATTAAACAACTTAGAATGAATTTACTCAACGCTTAACTCGATCCTAAGTTTGTTTTGGTAGATGAAATCGCAACCTACACAAGAGCCATGGCTGTGGCTTCATGCTTCATGCAAGCATTGATATTTATACGTGAATTCATGAAACTAATCGAATAAAACCTAAATATACAGGAACATGCTGCTGCCCTATTATTTACTGCACGATTTCAAACATGTTACAAGTTGCAAAATTGTATCATAAAAACCAAAATAGAACTCGGAAATCCAATACAAAGTTACAAAACCAAAAATCCAAGTTTCTAGCTACATACAACATAGACATCATACATAAAGGAAAAATACAAGCCATGAGATGGTAGAATCACACTTTAAGGACACCTTGAAGAGTGGAGCTCGGATGTAGGCGTTTGAAGGCAAAGTGTACAGGTATGATGAACTTTTTCGGTAGTGGTGGTGGTTTCGGCTTGTTATTTTTCTGGACTAGAACTTCTGAATTTTGACTAAAACTTTTGGCTAGTATTTGTGCTTAAGATGAGATAATTTTCCAAGAGCATTCATGTCCTTTATATAGGAGCAAGGGGATCCTTTGTTTCTTGATCTGCAAGTCTTGATTACTTGAGCTACAAGTCTTGATTTCTTGCCGGCCAACTCTTATTCTTCTAAGGTTTCTTGCCGGCCAAGTCTTTCTTGGATCAGCTGCAATTGGCTTCTTGATGGGTCAACAACATTCCTTGATGGATAAATAGTCCACAATGCAGCTGCATGCTTTCCTAGTTGGGCCAGGAACTCGGTTCTCCTAGTCCAGCCGATTGCATTCTTTTTCCTACTAGGACTAGGGAACTTCTTCTTTCCATATTTGAGCTTTCCTTTTAGCTTGGCCGACTCCCATATGCCTCATTTAGTTCAGCAACTCTCCTTTAATGCATTGAAACTACTTTAATGCACAAATACAGAATTTCTTCAAAATATGCAATAGGTTGGTCTTCTAGGCAAGGCAGTGACCTTCTGGCCTTATAATTGGCATAACTTTCTCCTCAGGATGTCTACTGCATATGAGAGAAAAAAAATTCATTTAAAGTCTAGTCGAACCTTTACAGAATCAACGAAACATTTAGAAACTCCTATTTTGAGCACTTTGTCAAATTTCTGAAAATTTCCTATGTTTTCGCACATTTTCAATATAATTATACCAAAAGCTTATGACTCTATTATATGACTCGATCCTACAACAATAAGGGTTAAAAAAAAATATAAACGAGGGCAAAACATATTAAGAACGTCGCATTTTATGCTCTTATCAACATCACGTTTTGGACTAAAAGTATGTTTTTTCTAATGTTATTGTTTTTAGTTGTGAAGGTTGAATTAGTTATATATTCATGTACTTTTTTACAGCAGCTCACAAATCTAAATTTATTTTGTAATTTGAGGTATAATTTTGATTTACATTTGTGATGTAATGCAAAACATGCTGCATTACCAAAGTACATAAATAAAGAAGCAAGGGCAAAATAAAACTTATGCGGATATTTCTAGTGACTATCTTTCTCCTAAGCAACTAAATTCAGCATCAGAATCATATATAGAGAATACAACCAAATTACAGTATCAAATGAAAGATTCTGAACAGACAATTGAAGAACCAGATTCACCCAAAAGGTCATCACTGGAACTAGACTATGACAAAATAGATATTGAAGATTTATTCTTCAAAAAAGTATTTGTGAGAACACCATATGAATGCATATCAAGAAAGTGATGTTTCAACACGAGTACCCTTTATGACCCCAAAACTGTTGTCCGTAAACTAAAAGAAGTGTATATCTTTTGATGACAAAACACTCTGTGTAAGCTTTTTTTTATTATTGATGAAAATAAAAAAAATAATGGTTTGCATATGTTTTTTTGATATAGTATTAAAAATTACTGTAGTTAACTTTAACTATCATGTAGCTACGTGATGAAAGACGAACAGTTTTTATATGAAGAGGTAAATTCATTATTATTTTCTTTCACACAAACTCAATTTTTCCAATAACGCAAGCTACATCTCAGTTTAATTGTTGTAAATATATGTGTTGCAGCTAAAACTAGAGACTTCACCCTAGTGATGATAATCTTTATCTTTTTGCTATGTGCATACTATGTATAACCTTAAGAACTACATAATGCTTTGAGATGTTCATACATGAAAAATTCTTATTTTGAAGACTATATGAATATGTTTCTATTTATTTTGAAAATGTCATTTTCAAATCAAATAGCAAAGATATCTCAACCATCTCAAGATAAATGTAGTTGCAAGGGGTCTAAAGATTCTTCATGTGATGGTGACAAGACATATTTTTCTCGTAACAGTCTCTCAATACAAATAGATATTGTTCAAGAAATAATTTTGGTGAGTGATAAGCATAAGCCATGTCTGGTTAAATCTTTTTGTATAAATAACTTAAACTTTTATTTTACAAAGTCTACAACTGCATGTACTGATATCTTGTCGAACAACAATGAGGGTACATTTTCCATTAAAGGGTACATATTTTCAAATTAATGAGGTGAGTCTACTTAAGCTTTCTCTCAAATATTTCATACTTTATAACTTTTTAGGTATTGCAAACAATAAAGTCAATAGTATTCTGGATTAAGCAGTAGTATTTAAACAGTTGAACTTTATTGCTGTATAAGTTTTTGCTGATTATGAATCTAGTATAAATCCCATTAGCGTTCGTAGAGAATTAATATAGAGGCAGACGACAAGAGATATATATATTTTGGAACATCTACCCGCAATATTCTTAAAAGTAAATAAACATTATTGTGAAGGTATTTGTATAATTTGTATGAAAATGTATGTACAGAGATTTTATAATGCGAGAATCTCGCTATTTATGAGAAAAATTATTAACATGTTTCACTACATGCTTATCAACGTATGAGGTTGCAATGTGCTTTAAGAATGGGCAAACGTTTGTAAACTCCCTGAACTTTTGGTTGGTTATCTATTCAGTGCTTAAATTTTCAGTTTCATCTAAATAGTCCTTAAAGTTTCAACTTTTAACTTGAAAAGACCATTTCGCCAATTTCTCATTTTCTGTGATGAGGTGGCAGTTAAAGACCCTCCATAAAAAATGTTAGTATTACCCAAATACCCTCGTATTAATTTTGCCTTTGTATTTTCTTCAATTTTTTTTTTATTGTTTTCTTTTTATTTGAAGGAGAAGTGATTGTCTTTACCCACCAAAGTCTCTTTCTATTTATTTCTTTATATCTACACCAGATTAATTTAACTTAAAATAAAATAAAAATTTTATTTTAAATAATTAAAGAAAATCAAACGGAATATTATTCTAGGTGTGTTTGGTCATTTTACAATTTTTTGAAGGGTATTTAACGGAGGAATTAACGGAATAGACTTTTCAGATTAAAAGTTAAAACTTTAAAGACTATTTAGATGAAACTAAAACTTCAGAAACTGAATAGACAACCGACCAAAAGTACACGGGCTAAACAAATGTTACCCCTTTAAGAATGGTATGTATTCTACCTTTTCGATCAGTACTTGGTAGCTTTTGCCACACTTAATTAATAACTTCATAGCTAATGTTATTAAAGTAACAGCCAAATTATTAGTGATTAGTTAGTTTGTAAGAAATGCTAAAATTAATATAAATTGGTTTGAATATGCAATTTCAATTTGACCTTAAATCAAATTATTTTTGTGCTTTTCATATATATAGCGGTTTAAAGCAGTAACAAAATCAACCAATAATATAATTCCAAAAATTAAACACAGGACTATAAGTGGAAAGGTTCCGGGACCGTGTTTTGGTGGTGGACGTTGGTGATCTGATGTCGGTGTCAGGATCTGCCTCTACTAGGCTTTCGTGCCTGAGTCTAGGCTTATCCTTGGAGGAGCCAGTGGGCATGATTCTGGGTTCTCTCTTGAAAGTCCTTACCTAGGGGCGATCTAGTACTTGGTTTTTACTGATGCTGCCCCTGTTAAAGGCAACATGATGTAGATGTCACTGTGGAGGAGCTTTGGGTGGCAACACTTTTTTTATATCAATGAATAATCAAATAACAAATGCTATCATTTGTTATCACATGTTGGACTTTGAAAGATTAATGATATCACATGTACAATCGAGTATGAAAGAATTCAATAAACTAGATTCAATAAATTCTAAGACACGAATCAAGTACCAAGTCCAACAACGAATAACAAAAACATGTTTTCAAAGAACCGGATTCACTAGATATGACAATATTTAAGAGTATTAAACAAGTGAATCTAAAATCAATGAATCAGTTATTAATTAATTGCTCAAAGACAAGGCTTATCAGAGGACAAACGAGGCACAAATTAATTGTCCAATTTAGGAAGCCAACAAAGACTATGCATGAATATCAACCAACAACGAATTATAGCTCAAAGAATAACTCTAGAGCATTGACAATAGTTGACACAACAGATCAAGTTCAAGACTCTAAACGAATATTGAAAACTATATAAGTCCTTACAAAACTTTGTTTCCGAATCTCAAGGATCGAATCACATAAAGAGTTGAACCAAAATTTTCACTGAAATTTGTCAGTCTGACAAAACATTTTTTCCAAAGTTCAGCTGATTTCCAAATTGAAAACTACTTAACGTTAAAATCTTTGTGTGCCTTGGCTAAAATGCTTTTTAACTTTTTTTCAATAGAAACGGAAACACTTTCCAAAACATTTTGGGAAATTTCTAAATATTTTTCAACAAAATTTACTTTTCTTTAAACTAAAAGTCAAACAGGTCACAAAATTTTACAAGTCGACAAAACTTTTGTGTATCCAAACCTTTAAATCGTTCAAAAGTTGAAAATGTAAACTGAATCAGCATTAATCAAAATCAATTACAACTATAAACACATTAACATGAAAGCATCTATATGAACTAGTTTTACATTGCAGCAACACCATACATTCTTCTTGAGCAATATCCATAGCTTCTAGCTGTGCAAATAACACCTCTATGTTGTTGTCCTTCTTCGTCTTAGTCTTCTCCTCTCTAAAGGCCTTACACTATTAATGAGATAGGTTCTGAAAGTCTGATATCGTGTAAAGAGCAGGGACTAAAACCTCTTATATAGAGAGCTGATTGAACAACAAGTAATCTCCCATAAAGATAGAATTTGTTGTTTAAGTTTCACTCCAAATAGAACTCCTTATGCAACACCAATACAGATACCAAAACTGTATCAACAATGAATTCTCTTAAATTAAAAGGCTTGATATACTTAGCCTTAAAACAATCCAGAATGAATGAGACTTACAACTCCTATGTTTGAGTTTTGATCCAACTAGTATTTGTCTTAATGTTTGATGATGAGGTCAATACTGATGCTAACAATCTCCCACTTTAAACCATCATTCTTTAAAGCATAATGCCAATTGAAACATCCTCCAAATATAGCTAAAGTGCGCATAAGAAGCAATTCACTCTAAATCCATATAGTTCAGTCAAAATAAACATACATATGTAGAACCTGAAAATAAACATGTTCATATCACCAAGTCTGTTCCAGACTACTGCATCCATCTGCATACTTCACATGAACTCAATTCCTAATGTATTGCAGTTAAATGAAAATGTATATCACATGTAAATTTATCATTTAACAAACAGTCCAACCTAATATTTTGTAAAACAAAATCACAATGCAAACTCATAATATAAAATTCATAGTTGGACACAAAGTTTGCTTATGTACTGAATATATGCGTATACACACATCCACTTGATAAAAACGAACTAAGAACCAAAACAGTAGTAAAAATTATAATATGAAAATAACTACTGCAACAAATATCTGAAAATTCCTCACTTTATTAAATCAAAACTTGAATACACAATTCTGTAAAAACTAGAAAATCAGAAAACCAGAAATAGTAAATATAAACAAAACAGGAAAATTTTCTTGCTTAACTAAACTTTGCTCCCACCGAACCTAAGCATCTTTAAAACTTGACAACACTCCCATATTCTTGCAATGCTCCTTGAAAACTGCCACAGACAAAAATTTCGTAAACGGATCTGCCAACTGATCTTTAGTCTTGATTTTGCATACATCAATCTCACCATGCTTCACTCTCTTCCTGACACTATAGTATTTGAGGTCTATATGTTTGGAATTATTAGATCTCTTACTAGTCTTGCTAAAAAACTGCAGCTTTATTATCACAAAACACTCTCAACTTATTTTCAATAAGATCAACTAATATTTCTGTATCCGAAATAAAATTCTGGATCCATAACCCTTCACAAACACCTTCATATAATGTTATAATCTCTGCCTGCATGGTAGAAGTAGCCATCAATGGCTGTTTCATTGTTTTCCAAGCTACTGCTCCACCTGCAAGCATTAAAACATATCCACAAGTTGATTTACAAGATCTAGGATAATTTCCTGTAAAATCTGAATCTGTAAAACCAGCTAGCTTAAGTTCTTTTACACGTCTATACAGAAGCATATAACCCTTAGTCCTCTGAAGATTTCTCAAGACTTTCTTACCTGCTGTCCAATGATCAAATCCAGAATTGGACTGAAATGTAGACAACATTCCAACAATAAAAGATAAATCTGGCCTAGTACAAACTTGTGCATATTTAAGACTACCTAAAAGTCTAGCACGCGGTGGAGCAGTAACGTTGTAGTATAGTGGTAAGTATTCCCGCCTGTCACGCGGGTGACCCGGATTCGATCCCCGGTAATGGCGCCAAAAATTGATCGAATGTCATAGGCATGCAAGCAATGTTAACCCTATAAAAGATCGTTAGTAGTATCAACAAGTAGGGATCGTTCTATGATGGAGCTAATTCCAAGCACAAAGTACCTGCAAAACAACTTCATACACATAATACCCTTCTTTTGTTAATTGTAGTTAGGACAAGTAGGGATCGTTCTATCCGGGGAATCAAGGGCTTTTAATCACACAAAGTGTTGCAAATAAAGGGGGGTGTCGATTTTTATATCTAATTTACCTACTGATTTTTACTAAATTTAAATCCTAAATTATTATATACAATTGATCAACATCTTCCACACAATCACAAGACACAAAACTCATTACACATGCAACGAAATTAAAACAAGTAATAGGGGCAGCAAGCATATAACGAATTCAAGATCAATTAAGTTCCAATTTAATTAGAGCCAACGCGGTATATCTAATTATTCAAAACATCACAAGTATTTAGAATCAACTACGCGTGTAATCCTAAACATGGTACTAATCGGTTTAATAACACAACGCGTAGAAATTAAACACAAATAGCACATAAGCACAATATGTCGAATTGGAACATGTTAGCAAGTATGGCGTCACTTATCTCACATCGACATGTAAATTTCCAGAATTACTCTAGCCCTTAGATAAATACACATTAAAATCAACTACGCGTATGATCCAACATGTATTAAATCGGCAAGTGAATTCAATACCTAGATAACACTCATGGCCTTCGAATGCATCTAGACATCTCCTTTGGTTGCACACGAATTAAGGAAATACACCTAATTAAATCAAGAAAACATGCAAAAGCCTACTGCCCATCATACCATATTCAATTACATAACATGCATAATTCGGCAATTAAACATAAGAAAACCAAACAATTATAACAAGAATTCGGAAATCCCATGAATAAATAACAAAACCAAAATTGGATCCAAGAATCAATACATAATTCATATAAAAATTAATGTATAAATATAAAGAAACAAAAGCCATTGAAATTACAATCCAAGTGACAACCTTGTTGAAGAATTCGGCAAGTGGATTGGTGTTGATGATTGGAATGATTTTATGAAAGGTGGTGGAGTATGGTTCGGCTATGTTCTTGGTGAGAATTCTTGGAAGCAATTCGGCAGAGTTTTGGCTAGTTTTTGTGAGGAAGAGAAGATGATTATTCTAAAATTATGTTGTGGTATTTATAGAGGCAAGGGAGGCAGCTAGGGTTTACAAAACCTAGTTTTTCTCAAACTTATCCTGCTGGCAGATTTGACCTTCGAGTGAAGATTATGGAATATCTTTCTCTAGAAAATATATATTAAGGTGATTCCCGTTGGGTTGGAAACTAGACTCCTGTAGCTTTCTATCCATATAAGGCTCGAACTCTGATTCATTGTAAGCTGTCCGGGAGAGTCCGTGGAAGTTGGATGACGTGCACAGGCATTCTGCCGAATTTGATCAGGATTTGTTGCGATTTTCTTCCTCTATTTTCTGCCGAAAATTCCCAAGATAATGGCTGAATAATCAAGCAATATCTCTTTAGGTTTTCCATGAATTAATTCAGCCAAAAATCTTGCACAAAGGATGGAATTCAGTCCACATTCGTAAGCCAAATCCATGTAGAACTCGGTTTAGGTTTTCTTCTTTCGGCAGACTTGACCTTCGTACATTCAAACAGGCATAAATTTTTTCTTAGGAAAGATTTTGCTGCGATTCCAAGTCCCAAAGAAACTAGACTCGTAGAGCTTTCCAACGGCGTATGGCTCGTTCTCTGGTTCCAAGCGATGTGTCCCACAGAAATTCCGGAAATCAGGACACAGTCCCAGGAAAATCCTGGTAGTCCCTGGATTGGTTTGCTCAAACTGCCAAGTTGCAGCCTTCATTTGGGTGACTTCCCGAACTCCGATTGATCTGAAATTTTGACAGAATATACTTTAGCTTGCGAATTATATGCATACCAAATATCATCAAATTTGGAAAAGGATAGATCAGTTTAGCACAGGCCTCAATATCACGAAAACAACATATTTTGCACTTTTTGCTCAGATTTCTTTACTTAGTCATTTTTCTGACAATTAAGCACATTTTCTCCAAAATTCTACCAAAGGGACACTAAACTAAAATATGACTCTATCTTACAAAAATAAGGGTTAAGCATTGGATAAATGGGGGTAAAAACATATTAAGAACGACGCACATTGTGCTCCTATCATTCTAGCCGGGGATTAAGGGTGCCTGAAACATGAGAATGTTAACACAAAACACATATATACACAAATAATGTCACGTTATTTACATATATGCAAAACACGAAATCATGTAGATATTAGAGATGAGGTTCGGCAGCAATAGGGCTGCCCCTAAACTAGACAAGAAATAAAAGATCCGAATTTAAATCCTAGTTTACTATTTACAAATTGGTCGACATTCTTCCACAAAGCAATAGCACAAAAGCACTCAAAACACATAGCAAACTAACAAGACAAGGCACGGCAGCAAGCAAACAATATCCTAGACTCGACTTAGTTCCAACTTAACTAGGGCCTTAGCGGTTATCTTATTTAGTTTTAGACTTCACGAAAATACTTAGAATTAAATTAGCGTGTAATCATAATCTTTAGCTAATCGATTAAAAACACTTAGCGTAGAAATTAACCAATTTAACCAATGAAGTACGAAATATTTTTTGTTGGAAACATATCAACAAGCTAGGCGTCACCACTTCTTATTAACATGCATAGTCGTTTAAACAACTCTAGTCCTAAAAATAACATCAATCAAAACAACTTAGCGTTCGTCTCAACCTATTTATTTTGACAGATACAAGATCGATACTCAAAACACATCGCAATTTGTGCTAAGCAGCAAACTCTAAGGCACACGGATTTAAAGACTAAACCAATACCAAATTTAGAATCAAAGTGAACATGTTTACCGATACTAATCCTATCTTTTTGCTACATATTTTCATTACAATTTAACATGCAATCCGTATTTTATCTTTGATTTAAATACAAAATTAGCATGCATATTATCAAACCAAACTCAAATCCGTTTTTCACATAGACATGAAAACACAAAAACCAAACATAGACATGAGTTTCATAGACAAAACTACACATAGCTACATAAAATCTATTACAAACCAAAAGCAGGGAGTGGATCACACTTTTGCAGACACCTTTCATGGCTTCAAGATGTGTTGATCCGATGGAAAATGGCTCGGTGGTGGCTGGATAATAGGTGATGGTATCGGCAGGAACTTTGAGGTGATGGTGGTGGTTTTGGTTTGCTATTTTATGTATGATTTTTGGCTGAATATTGGTAGAGCTTTGGTTAGAGTTTTTGCTTTAGAATGTGACAATTTTCTGTGTATTGCCCACCTCTATATATAGAGAAAAGGCTGTGTCAAAACCGGCAACAACAAGGATAACAAAACCTAAATATAGTTGGTTTAGGAGATTTGCCGGCCAAGCTTTAAATCTTCAAGAATCTTCCTTAAGTTTTCAGTATGGGCCGGCTGCAATGCTTCATGGATTCCTTGAGTGGATCGGCAGCCATTAACTGATGGATTTAAAAGCCCAGGATCGGTCGCAGCCTTCCCTAGTTGCACCGAGAACGCAATTCCTTCTCTCGGCACGATTCCTTGTCTCCCTAGGCATGCTTGTGGTTCTTTGACTTTTCCTTGATCTTCACACGTCGGCAACACTTCCTTGAATTCCTAGGATTGGTCGCAGCCACTTGCAGCCACAAAGAAAAGCAGGGAATGGCTTGGAAGTTACCCGGAAGCTCTCTCGGCAGCAACTGCATCTTCTCGGCAACATGGCCCCAAGCGCGCGCGGATATGCAGGCTGGCGTGTGTTGGAACACGGAAACTTCTCGGCAGGGGCATGGCTGCGTGCACATGCTGCGCGCATGGTGATGGCAGCTCCTGGATACGTGCGAGGCTAGCGTGCGTGCGTGCAAGAGGGGCCTCGGCAACAATGGTAAGGAAGACAAGTGCAACGGTAGACAGCTGGCGAGCGGATCGTGTGCTGGGGAAGGTGTCTGTATCAGATACGATATGCCGTGTGTTGGGTAGGGAGACGGCATGTTAAAGGCAGGAACCTCATCGAATACGTCTCAGATACGCCATTGGATACGCCTCCTTCAGTCTGGGATACATATTGGACACGCCATGCCCGTGTCCGATATGTCTCGATGGCATGGATGTCAGGCTGCGCTGCGGCAGAGGCTGCAAGTTGGCATCCGGAGATTCGCAGCCTATCAGGATGGAGCAAGCTGAAATTTTCATTCTTCTGGGCAAATTTGACCTTCGTGTCTTCAATCGAGTATAACTTTCTCTAACAAATAGCTATTGATACGATTCCAAATTATGTGGAAACTAGACTCAGAGATCTTTACAAGTATATGTGGCACAACTTCTAGTTCCAAATGAGCTATTCTGGGAAAAATCGTGAAGTTGAGTGATGTGCCCAGGAAATTCCTGGAACTTATTGTATCTAAATTTGCGTGGCAATTTCCGGCATATTCTTTAGCTCTAATGACTCAAACTCTTTCCATTGCTCGATCACATATGTGTGTACTGCTCATAAAATAATAAAAGCCCATCAAAAGCAACATGAAAGCTTTACAGATTTAACGAAACATAATATGACTTCGATTTTTCAGCACTTTGTTAATTTTCTATAAATTTCCAGCTTTTAAGTATATTTTTGCCAAACTCTACCAAATACTTACTAATCTATATTATGACACGATCTTAAATAAATAAGGGCTAAACAAAGCATAAACGAGGGTATAATCATATTAATATCGTAGCACTTTGTAATCCTATCACATATGGTACTGGCTCAATTTTTTTCTTCTTCTCAATATCAGTCTTACGACATTGAGTTTTATTTAGTAGTACAGCAATAAGTAGGGATCATTCTAACTTAAGCAATCCTTCAATGATAATCCCTATAAAAGACGTTACTAGTATAGCAATAAGTAGAGATCGTTCAACCCGGGGATTAAAGGTACCTGAAACATGAGAATGTTAGAAAAATATTCACATATATACAACTTTAAAACATCACGTTTGGGGGTTGAAAGGGATTGGCAGCAAGGCTGCCTGTAAACCTAAAAACGCGAAATTTAAAACCTAAAATTACTATTTACAAGTGCTCATCATCTTTCACACTAAGCAATTCACACGAAGACTCTTTAACATGTAAGACACAAATGGAAGAAAGTAAGGAACAAGTATTTAGCATGTTTTAGACTCAAATTAGTTTCGACCTACAACTAGAACGTATTCCGGTTTTATCTAGTTGAAAGACTTCTAATATTTTAAGATCTAGCTATTGGCAAAGTGATCCTAAAATTTATGCTACCGTTATACAACACGTAACATTGAAGTACAAGAGTCTATAATCGAAGACATGTAAACAAGCAAGGTTGTCAATCATCTTATTTAAGAATGTAAGTTATCTAAGACTTTTACCCTAAGTGAGCACAACAAATCAAAGCTACATACGTACCACTTTATCCGTTATTACTCGGGTTAGATGAAACCTAACACCTAGAATTACATGTTTTGCACACACGACTAATGTTTCGGTTTTTAAGGCCCATCCTTAGATTACTAACTAATGTAAATCCTAAACATGCATCTAATACCACTGCCCTAATTATCTAACATATGAATCAAACAAGTTAAAATCACAAAACTTTGAAGTAAACATCAGTCATACAATCGGTCTACACAAAAGTTCAATAAAAACTAAGAATCGAATAGAGTTCATACAATACAACCAAGCATAATTAAATACAGTAGCCATAGAGGGAATGGATAAAACTTTAGAAACCTTTGAAGACTCCAAAAGCTGTGGTGAAGACGCACGGCAGTAGGTAGAAGTAAGGGACGAAACTTTGGATGGTGGTGGTGAGGTTTCGGCTAAGTATTTGGTGTTTGGTACTTGTGAGACTTGATAGAGCTTTTGGCTAGTACTTGTGCTTGAGATGAGATGATTTTTTTGTAGAAATGCTGCCTTTATATATAGGAGAATATCCGGCAGAAACCTAGGGAAACTCGGCAAGGAAAAGGTTTTCATTGCCGGATTTGGTTTTCTTTCTTCCTTTGATCTTCTAGGAATCTTCTTTCTGCCGAATTCTTCAAGGATTGGGCTGCAATGCTTCATGGACTTCTCTTGTGGACTCAGCAACTTTCTTTGATAGATAATAGTCCATCGATACGCAGCAGCTAGCCTCCCTTACATAGCCACCAAAGCTTCTTCTAGTACCGACAAGTTTTCCTACCCGAGCCAGGAGACTTCTTCTGTCCATTTTTTTTTCAATTTTTAATGCCTTGGCTGATTCCTCTAACCTTCATTTAGCTTGGAAACTCCCACTTGATGCATTTCGTTGCCTCTTTGATGCACAAATACAGAATAGTGCAAAAATAGGCAGTAGGTTCCTCTTCTCGGCAGGGCAGTGACCTTCTGGCATTTCGACTGGCATAACTTTGTCCTCAGGGCACTTTTTATGCGATTCTAAATTCTGCAGAAAATAGACTCATAGAGCTTTATGTGCATATATGGCACGTCTTCTAGTTCCTTGTGGTCTTTCCTGGAGAAATTCTGGAAGTTGAGTGTTGTGTTCAGGAAATTGCTAAAACTTGCTAGATCCGATTTTGCTTTGTAATTTTTGACAATTTCTTTTGCTCCAATCTCTATAACTTCTTCCATTGCTCAATCCTTGGCATGTCTACTGCATATGAGAGAAGAAAAATTTATCAAAAAGCAAATTCGAGGTTTTACAGAACCAATGAAATATTTAAACACTTCAAAATCGGCTCTTGGAAAATTTCATCTTTGTTCTCTATAGTTAGCACATTTTCATTATAACTCTACCAAATACTCATAACTCTATAATATGACTATCTTACAACAATTAAGATTAAACAAAGCATAAATGGCAGTAGAAACTGATAGGAGCATAATGTGTGACGATATTAATGTGTTATTATCCCTTATTTGTTCTTTGTTAAGTCTATTTAGACTAAGATATAGTCATAATTTAGTTTAGTGTCGTTTTGGTAGAGTTTTGGAAAAATATTCTTAATTGTCCGAAAAATGAGAAATCTGAGAAATAATGCAAAATTTGTCTTTTTCGTGATTCTGAGACTCGTTCTAAACTGACCTATTATTTTCCAAATTTGATGAAATTTGGTATGCATATAGTTGGTGAGCTAAAGTGTGTTGTATCCAAATTTCAGATCAATCAGAGTTCGGAAAGTCAACCAAAAGATGGTTGCCACTTAGCAGTTTGAGCAAAACGATCTAGGGACTACCAGGATTTTCCTGAGACTGTGTCCTGACCTCCTGAATTTCTGTACGACGCATCACTTAGAGCCAGAGGACGTGCCTTATATGGATAGAAAGCTCTGTGTGTCTAGTTTCTACAGGACTTAGAATCACATCAATTGGAGCACTGAGGAGGGAGTTATGTCGTCTGGAGCAAGGTCAATTCTGCAGAGAAAACTATAGTTTCCCAGTAGCATCAGGAAAGCTCTCTTTTGGATTTTTGGAAGCATGGACCGGTGATAATGGACCTAAAGACTTGTTGGACATATCCATGCTATCATAATGCAGTCGATTGAAGTCAAAGAAAACAATACTTTACCCACAAGGAAATCTAAAACCAACTTGGACAAGGAATTGTCATTCCTTGGAGCTGCCGGCAAACCCTAGGCTGTTCCATATATATAGCCAACGATTTTCACAGAAAAAGGCATCTCATTTAAAGCATAAGTACTAGCCAAAAACTCTACCAAGTCTCATAAGCACCAAGCACCAAATACTTGGCCAGAAACCTACACCACCACCTCCCAAATTTCCGTCCTTTCACTTTGGTTTATTGCCGAGCAGCCGTACCTTCCCACCACGTCTTGAGGAGTCTTCAAGGTTCTAAAAGTGTGATCCAATCCCTCTATGGCTTTTGTATTTGTTCTAGTTTGGTTGTATTGTACGAACTTGTTTCGATTCTTGGTTTTTCTTGAAACTATGTATGAACTGATTCTTGTATGTTATATATGGTTTTTCTAAATTTTAATCTGTATGATTTGTATGTTAGATAATTAGGGCAGTAGGTGTAAGATGCATGATTAAGACTTTAAATCGGTTAGAACTAAGGTGCAGAGCATGAAAATCGGTATTTAGTTGTGTCTTGAACATAATCTAGGTGCTAGGTTTAATTTGCTAGAGTAATACGAATTTGGCGTGAGGAAACTATAAGCTTTGATTTGTGTTGCTCGAGTAGAGTTAATAACCTTAGAACTTGCATATTAAATAAGAAGATTGACAACCTTAATTGTTTATTTGTTTTCGATTTGCTTCTTAAGTTCAATGTTAAGTCTTAAAACGATTAGCATAATTTCTAGGATAAACGAAAGTGTGTCTTAGGATGCTTAAGAAGTCTCACATCTAGGTAAAATTGAAAAAGTTCTAGTTGTGGTCGAAACTGATTTAAGTCTAAAGTGTGTCTATACTTGATCCTCACCTTCTTGCGTGCGAGTCTTACATGTTAAAGGGTCTTTTGTGTGAACTACTTGGTGTAAAAGATGACGATCACTTATATATAGTAAATTAGGACTTTAAATTCATGTCTTTAGGATTAGGGCAGCCTATGCTGCCGACCCCTTTATCCCCATTAAAAGTGACGATTTTTTATGTATATATGTATATATTTTTGTCTCACATTCTCATGTTTCAGGTACCCTTAATCCCCGACTTAGAACGATCCCTACTTATTTCTATACTACTAACGATTGTAGGGGTTATTATTGTGTGCGTGCTTAGGCAATCATCAGAAATACATTAAAAACATAGCACTTTGTGCTCTTATCAACTACCCCACATTTAGCTTTTGCTAGTCTCTTAGCAAAACTAAATAAAACTAAGACTTTAAACATACTATTGCCCCTAACGATTTGTCTCAGGCTCGTTTAAACACATAGCTTTCAAGTTGATGCATGAGAATTTTAAGCACGAAAATTCAAAGTTTCATGAACATGCAACACCAATATGAACATGTAAGAACAATAAATATGCATGTAAACATATGTAACTAATCCGATCTTCCTCACTTGGCATACTCTCTTCTTTTCACTCGAAGCATGGCATTCACTCATAAGTACATGCAAGAGAAAGATATATGATACTAAAATAACTTGCATATTTCAAGAAAAGACAACACTTTGTGAAATTTGTTGGAAAACTTCATGTAACAACTATGTACACCAATGAACTAAAACCATATGCTTACTCTTGAGAAAGACTCCACAAATCAATTTTAACCTATCTTAAGAATGATGAAAAGATCTTTAAAATAGGGTTGTAATGGGGCTAGGCTAATGGGTATTCGAAATTTGGATAAGGAGATATCAAACGTCACCGTCGCCTTTAGCAAAGCCCGATTCTCCTTATGACTTCTCTCCAAGGGCCGAATTTCTTCTTTTTTGACCCTTACTTCATTCTTTTCTTTCCCAAAACACTGTGAATATGAACAAAGGTTAAAATAATACAATGCTTGACCTTCACATACATACAAAACTCCAAATTCACAGCAATTTTTCACAAGACTTTATCCACACATTTTTTTTCTTCTTCAAGCCGTGCCTCTTCTTTTCAATGATTCGGATCACTTTTCTTTTTTTTCTTTGATTTTGTCAAAAAATTTCTTTCTTTTTTCAAAGGCACGGTACACATTCTTTTTGTATGGACAAGTCTCTTACCTCACACTTATTTTCCTTCATCACTTCTCATCAAAAACTTCATAAAAACCAAGCTTTGCTAAGTCCATAAAACAAGATAAAGGTAAAACTATACTAAGCTCAAGGATGTGTATAAGGGTGATGAAAGAAAAGGCTAATCATAGGCTCAAGGAGTTTAACTAAGATGTCCCACGACTGGCTCAAATAGGGCTCATGCTTTATTTGGCTATGGTGGAAAACCTAGAAAATCTTTTCAATCCTTTTCAAAATCAAGGTATTTTATGATAAAAGCTTTTTGTAAAATCACAAGAGTAAGTTTTGGTATTCTAGAGTTCATTAAAAATCTATGGCACATAATCATTGAATATGCAAAGAATAATGAGGTCTATATACTAAGCATGCTCAAAAATTTTCAAAATTTACACTCATGAAGAAAGCAATTTGGCTCTAAAGCTCACATAGGTTGTTATGGAAACAAACTAGCTTAAATATGCATGATTTATTAATCAACAAGTCCTACATGCTCCTACCAATGCACATTATCCATGAAACTCACAATTTTTAAAGTATGCACAACTATCATTTATGTATTCAAAGAGGAGAAACACCATCATTGATTCACAAGGGGCATCTTAAGACTCGAAAAATGTAAATAAACACTATTTTTATTTGCAATTTTTTGAATTTTTTTTGAAAATAACTACACTAAAACATGGGTTGCATGTTTATCTATCTAGAAAACATAAAGGAAACATGTAAACCTACTCCACACTTAGAAAATTACATTGTCCTCAATGTAAGCATAAAACTATAGAAAGAAATTCCTAAGCATGCAATTAGCTAACACGTTTCAAACATATCATCACGATCTAAATAAAAAGAGAAGGGTTTAGAAATTTCAAACTCTCGGTGATGGTTTCTTCATTTTTCTTAGGTGATATGGGTTACCTCCTATGTAGCGCTTAAGTGTTTATAATCCTTTAGCCTAGACTTTTCACTATGGGTTGATGTGCTCATCCGGTCTCATGTGTTTTGCTCGGCAGAGGCAGTAGGAGCCTCTCTCGGAGGCAGCAGCCTTTATCGATATCTTTCTCTCGGCAGTCAGGCTGCATGCTGTCTCGGCAGCATAAATGTCAGCAGGGTGCGCAGGCTCGGCAGAAGTAGTAGTAGCAGGTTCCTCCCAACAGCAGCAAGGGTAGATGTCTCTCAGCAGATCCACTCTACAGGCTGCCTGTTGGCAGCAGCGTCGGTAGGTTGCTCTAGGAAGATTACTTCGGCGGGACCTCGGCAGGACAGGTTGCTCTCGGCAGGCTGTTAGCAGGGTCGTTCAGCAGGTTTCTCGGCAGGGACATTCGGTAGGTGCTCGGCAACGTGCTTCGGGTTTGTGCTGGCCTTGACAGGCTGCAGAGATGTAGGATGTGCGTGTTTCGGTAGCATGGTGGTCAAGGTGCACAGTGTTACTAGGAGGGTGCGTCCACCGCTCGGCAGATTGCACAAAAGGTGTGCTCAGCATGCTGGCATTAGGCTACTTGGCAGGCTCAGCAATTGGCTTGGCAGGGGCTGCTCTCTCGGCAGGCTGCTCGGCAGATGCAGGTAGGTTGCATCGTAGGCTGCTCTTCATGTCTCTTGGCAGGCTGCATCGGCAGAGTGCGCAACAACAGCATCGGTAGGTGGGTTGCAGGGTGTCGGCATCTGTATCGGCAGATATGTCTGTATCTCTTAAGGCCTGAATTTGGGTGTATTCAAGTATCCCAATCCAAAAGTGCTCTAAAAAAATATTATAGCAGACACATGGAGTTTTCTAGCGGTATAAAGTTTTCCTCAATCGGGCGAGTAGAAGTATTCTCTGTTTTGCCTTTTATCGGACTTATCTGCACAATTTTATGTTTCGCCAGATTGACCTTGCTGCACTCAAATTGAAACTGGGAATAGCTCGAGGCTCGAAATTCACTTCTGTAAAATGCTACTGAAAATAGACTTAGAGAGCTTTCCAACGGTGTATAACATAATTTCCTAGGTTATTGGAACTGAAAATGGCGGCCTTCCAAAGTTGACAGTCTGTTATGCTGGAATTCAGTTTTGGGCAGAAGTTGATATTTTGCTTCACATCTCTTTCCAATCTGACCTGCACATACACAAAACACATCAAAACGAACAAAAATAATTTAAGCTATTACAAAGCTACGGCTTCAAAAGTCTTTCAAGGTACTACACGAAATTTTTAGGAATTTTCAAGCTTTACACACGGCATCAAAGATTCAGGGTACGTGGAGCAGAGGAGCAAACTGTACAATGGACTTGTGCAGCCCACGATAAGGTCATGCTTTATCCGATATACCTCGACACTTTTAAAGACTCAAACATTTTTACAAATTTACAAAACAAAACATTCAAATAAAACAAGCTTTTATAATACAGCGCCAAAAATTGACGAGTTACCTAAGCAATCCTTCAATGATAAACCCTACAAAACACGTTAGTAGTATAGCAATAAGTAGGGATTGTTCTACCCGAGGATTAAAGGTACCTGAAACATGAGAATGTTAGACAAATATTCACATATATACAACTTTAAAACATTACGTTTGGGGGTTGAAAGGGATCGGTAGCAAGGCTGCCCCTAAACCTAAAGACACGAAATTTAAAACCTAAAATTACTATTTACAAGTGATCATCATCTTTCACACCAAGCAATTCACACAAAGATAAGACACGCACTCAAGAAAGTAAGGAATAAGTATTTAGCATGTTTTAGACTCAAATTAGTTTCGACCTACAACTAGAACGTATTCCGGTTTTACCTAGTTGAAAGACTTCTAATGTTTTAAGATCTAGCTATTCGCAAACTGATCCTAAAATTTATGGTACCGTTACACGTAACATTGAAGCACAAGAGTCTATAATCGAAGACATGTAAACAAGTAAGGTTGTCAATCATCTTATTTAAGAATGTAAGTTATCTAAGACTTTTACCCTAAGTGAGCACAACAAATCAAAGCTACATACGTACCACTTTATCCGTTATTACTCGGGTTAGATGAAACCTAACACCTAGAATTACATGTTTTGCACACACGAGTAATGTTTCGGTTTTTAAGGCCCATCCTTAGATTACTAACTAATGTAAATCCTAAACATGCATCTAATACCACTGCCCTAATTATCTAACATATGAATCAAACAAGTTAAAATCACAAAACTTTGAAGTAAACATGAATCATACAATCGGTCTACACAAAAGTTCAATAAAAACTAAGAATCGAATAGAGTTCATACAATACAACAAAACATAATCAAATACAATAGCCATAGAGGGAATGGATCACACTTTAGAAATCTTTGAAGAATCTGAAAGCTGTGGTGAAGACTCACGGCAATAGGTAGAAGTAAGGGACGGAACTGTGGATGGTGGAGGTGAGGTTTCGGCTAAGTATATGGTGTTTGGTGCTTGTGAGACTTGATAGAGATTTTGGGTAGTACTTGTGCTTGAGATGAGATGATTTTTCAAGGCTGCCTTTATATATAGAAGAATATCCGGCAGAAACCTAGGGCAACTCTAGGAATCTTCTAGGAATCTTCCTTGCCGGATTTGGTTTTCTTTCTTCCTTTGATCTTCTAGGAATCTTCTTTCTGCCGAATTCTTCAAGGATTGGGCTGCAATGTTTCATGGACTTCTCTTGTGGACTCAGCAACTTTCTTTGATGGATAATAGTCTATGGATACGCAGCAGCTAGCCTTCCTTACACAGCCACCAAAGCTTCTCCTAGTACCGGCAGGTTTTCCTACCCGAGCATGGAGACCTCTTCTTTCCACTTTTTTTCACTTCTTTATGGCTTGGCTGATTCCTCTAACCTTCATTTAGCTTGGAAACTCCCACTTGATGCATTCAGTTGCCTCCTTGATGCACAGATACAAAAATGTGCAAAAATGGCAGTAGGTTCCTCTTCTCGGCAGGGCAGTGACATTCTGGCATTGCGACTGGCATAACTTTCTCCTCAAGGCCGCTTTTGTCACACCTTGAAAATTTGGATAATAAACATCCAATTTCGATAATGTGAAAAACCACAAAAGCTCAATACTTAAAAGTTATAAAAAAATAACTAAGTACAACAACAGAGTATTAGTGTGTGGCTCAACCACTCAAAAACGTTACATCAACAAAACATGAATGTAACAGTAGAGTCTAACACTGTCACTCACTAACCCAAAAAGAAAAACAAGCTAGACCAAAGTCCACACCTACTAGTCGTGCGACTCAGATGCCGCTCCCTGGCTGCAGGTCCTCACCTGCAGGTCTAACCCATACACCATCACATGGTGCACCGGGTTGTAAACAACGAACCCGGTAAGCTTTCAAAGCTCGTGTGAGTAAAACAGACAATTCAAGATAATAAAATTAAGACAAACAAAATACAAGGTAAGATTCAGACTTTCCTGCTTAAAAGCATAGTTCAGGAAAATACAAATCTTACACAATTAAAATTGTGACTCCGGCATAAAACTTAGTTCAGGAAGTCACACACAAACAACAACACAAATATAAACAAATGAAAACATAAAAGAAACCCTCAATCCCAAATGATGCCAAGATGTTCCCATCTTAAACTGAAGAAAACAACGCACAATCAACCAATGATTAACATACAGGGCAATGACTTCAGTCATTCCCATCCGACTCTCACCAAGACAGGCAGACTAGAGCTCTAATTGATCGTAGTAGCCATAAGCATCCCAATTCAACCACTGCTGGCAAGATCCTTTCCGTCACATATGTAAGATCCCAATTCGACCACTAATGGCAAGATCTTACATCGGCCGTTGGTTTCCATACCCACCCAAACACACATATAAAGATCTCCCATCAACACATAGGAAAGATCACCACCGCCACACATGTAAGATCTCAATTCGACCACTACTGGCAAGATCTTACATTGGCCGTTTGTTTCCAAACCAACACAATCACTCACATTAAACACCATTATGAAAATTTCATAACAATTAAAGCACCCAATTGCACACCCACAATACATATACTTCACGTAAATATATATATGTAGACATTCACTCAGAAATAGTCCACTAATACCACTATAGTCATTGATCGTAAAACCCTATGAAAATCATTTTATAATAAATTCATTTTACTTACCAATGAACCGTAGTCGATCAATTTCATTCAATTTAAAACAAATATCATTTTCATAAAACTATTTTGCATTTAACGATCCATATACTATAAATTAACTTGTATAAAATACGATCAACGTGAGGTTTACTCACCTTAATTCACCAAGAATGGTAAATCTTTACTTAGCGTCAAGCCTCGGAGGAAACGAGTCGATTTGGATCGGACTGCTACAGTGCCGGTCAACGGTCAACGTCAGGTCAACGCTCAACGCTGGACTGGGCCGGATCGGTCAATGCATGTTGGGCCGGGTCGGGTTAACTCGGGTCGGGTCGAACCGGGTCAGCTACCGATCAGAGACGTTTCCTGATCTGCTCGCTGCGGGTTGATTCGGCGACAATCACTTACACCAAGAGGAGCGCACGGAGGAGAGGAGTCGATCGACGGGTGGCTCGAGCGCCTGCGACGCCTGGTGCGGCCCGACTGTAGCTCCACCGTGAACAGTGGCAGGAGCTTTCGAGCTCCACTGCGTCTCGCTCCGGCGTCAGTTTCGGCCGATCCTTGGCTGGAAAGAAAGAGGGAGGAAAACCCAACCGACCGGTGGGTGGTGCTTGCACCGAGGCGGCCGGACGGCGGAGATCAGAGGTGGAGAAAACCAGCATCGGGGAGAGAAAAAAAGGAACAGTAAAAAGTGAACAGTAAATTTGCTACAGTAAAAGGTAAAACAGACCAAAAGGGAAACTCTCACTTTTACCCGAAATTCCCTTCTATTTATAGCAATTTCTGATTTTGGAAATAACTTCGACATGTCGTAACTTCTTCATACGACGTCTGTTTCAAGCGTGCCGCGTGTCTGCAAACTCGTAGCGTCGGGCTCTACGACTTTCGCGAAGAGAACTTTTGGAAAATCACGATGGAACAGAAAGTCAACTTTAATCCCTCGAAAATAAATATTTTTTGGATTTTAATACACGGAATCTCTTCCAATAACCTCGAGAGATTCACAAGAAAATGATTTATAAAATCGGGGTAACTACAGCTTTTGATACGATTCTAAATTCTGTAGAAACCAGACTCATAGAGCTTTCTGTGCATATATGGTACGCATTCTAGTTTTTTGTAGTTCGTCCTGGAGAAATTCTGGAAATTAAGTGTTGTGTCCAGGAAATTGCTTAAACTTGCTAGATCTGATTTTGCTTTGCATTTCTTGACAATTTCTTTTGCTCCAATCTCTATAACTCCTTCCATTGCTCAATCCTTGGCATGTCTACTGCATATGAGAGAAGAAAAATTCATCAAAAGCAAAGTCGAGATTTTACAGAACCAATGAAACATTTAAAGACTTCAAAATCGGCTCTTGACAAATTTATGTCTTTTTCTCTATACTTAGCACATTTGCATTATAACTCTACCAAATACTCATAACTCTATAGTATGACTCTATCTTACAACAATTAAGATTAAGCAAAGCATAAATGAAATTAGAAACACATTGAAAATAGCACTGTGTGCTCTTATCATTTTGCTCAGATAATCCCAGCAAACCCTGCTTCCTATCTCTTTCAATCTCAATGCCTAAAACATAACAAACTTCTCCCAGATCTTTCATGTCAAAATTCTTTGACAAAAATTCTTTAGTTTCTTTCAGCAACTTTACATTGCTACTGGCCAGAAGAATGTCATCAACATAGAGAATAAGAAAGATAAAATTGTTACCAATCACTTTACGATAAACACATTTATCAACAATATTTTCAGAAAATCCAAACGATGAAATTACATAATCAAACTTCTTATACCACTACCTACTAGCTTGCTTAAGTCCATAAATAGACTTCTTCAACTCACATACCATATTTTCTTTCCCCTTTTCAATAAAACCCTATGGCTGTGCCATATAGATGGTTTCTTCCAGCTCTCCATTAAGAAAAGCTGTCTTAACATCCATATGATGTAACTCCATATCATAATGAGCTACTAGCGCCATAATTGTAAATGAGTCTTTTGTTGAAACTTGATAGGAGCACAATGTGCGACGATATTACATGTTTATACCCTCGTTTATGCTTTGTTTAACCCTTATTTGTCTAAGATAGAGTCGTAATGTAGTTAGTGTCAATTTCGGTAGAGTTTTGTGAAAAATGGTTAAGAATCCGAAAAATGACTAAGTTTGAGAAATCTGGAAAATAATGCAAAATATGTCTTTTTCGTGATTTTGAGATGAATGAAACTGTGATCTATCCTTTTCCAAATTCTATGAAATTTTATGTGCTTAATATTCATATGTTGTGAAATGATGTGTTAAAATTTCAGATCAATCGGAGTTCGGGAAGTCGCCCAAAAGTTGGCTGCAAAAAGGGCAGTCCGAACATTCCAATCCAGGGGCTTCCAGGAAATTCCTGGGACTGTGTCCCAACTTCGAAAAATCATTCCCAACGACTTGCATGGAATTTGGCCGAGATATTTTATGGGGAGATGGCCCTATATGTCTAGTTTACGTGAGACTTGGAATCGCATCAATCGGAGCTCCACGGAGGGAGATATGCCGGAATTACTGCGACAAGGTCAAAGCTGCCGATTCCAGGAACCTACTGCCCCCTTTTTGTGTTTTCTGTTTTTGATGGACCAAATGGTGTACAAATGCATATGTGAAGATGGTCCAAGCTTTATGAAGGGAAGAGGAAGACACTAGGCCATGGCATTGAAGAAAAACATGAAGAAATCAAGTCTCCTAGTCAAACTAGGAGAAGCTGCCGATTCTGGCAGATTGCTGCCTCTGTGTGCTGCCGGCATTGTGGGGCATTTTCAAATGGATCAAGACCTATCAATTGAAGTCCAAGATCATACAAGAAGTCCATGAAGATGTGCAGCCCAAAGCCTTGAAGAAAAATCAGAAAAAGAAAATCAAGAATGCAAATACTTATTCAACAAGGAAACATAAACCTAGTAGGAAAACCAAAACCTACCTTCTTGCATTCTTGTGGCCGGCAGCCTCTCACCCATATTCCTCTATATATAGCCATCTCTTATTCAGAAAAATCATCATCTCATCTCTTGCAAAGCACTAGCCAAAACTCTACCAAATTTCCTACTCAAAGTTCTAAGCCGAAACCCTAGAAACACCAAGTCACCGATTCACCTATTCCACCACCATACACCACCGAATCCCATACCTTACCTCAGCCACTGCCGAATCTCTTCCACCACACCAAGACGAAGCTCTCCAAGGTTTCTAAAGTGTGATCCATCCCTATGACTTGTGTTTTTAATTTCGGTTTAGTCACATGTATTGTTATAAAAATACTTTGTTTTCGTTTGGTTTTGTATGATGAACATAAATTGCGATTTTTGTTGGAATTTATGTGATGACTTTGCAATCTTTAATTCATGGATTTTGCATGTTTAGATAACCAGGGCATTAGTATTAAAAGCATGTTTAGGATTTAATTTGGTTAGTAATCTATGAGTGAGCCTTATAAACCGAAACATTAGTTGTGTTTAAGCATTTGTTGTTTGCATGTAAATCTAGATGTTAGGTTTCATCTAATCGAGTAATACGGATAAGTCATACGTTGGAGTAGTTTGTTTTGTGTTGCTCACCAAGGGTAAAAACCTTAGATTACTTGCATGTTAAATAGGATGATTGACAACCTTGCTTGTTTACATGTCTTCGATTTAGACTCACATGCTTAAATGTTAAAATGCGTAAAACCAGATTAGCATCACCTTAGAAGTCATACGTTGGAGTAGTTTCTAAGAACTTAAGAAGTCTAACAATTGGAAAACCGTTGGAGGCCCTAGTTGTGTCGAAACTAATTTAATTCTTGAACATGCTAAATACTTGATCCTTACCTTCATGCATGCAAATCTATGTGTTAAAGAGTCTTTTGTGTGAACTGTTTTGTGTGAGAGATGATGATCACTTGTATATAGTAGTCTAGGATTTATTTTCTGTTTTTAATACCGTACCTAGTTATAGGGCAGCAGTGTTGCCGATCCTATTTCCCCCATTGTGTGACGTTTTTAATGTGTATATATGTTTATATTTGTCTAACAATTTCATATCTCAGGTACCCTTAATCCCCGGCCTAGAACGATCCCTACTTGCTCATACTACTAACGATATTTTTGTAGGGTTATTATTGCATGAGAGCTTTGGCTCCCGTTCAATTTTTTGGCGCCGTTGCCGGGGATTATAAAAACTTGTTTTATGAAATTGATGTGTATATAATGTTGCTGGAAATTTTTGTTGTGAATGTGTAAAGTTGTAAATTTTAAGTTTATTTTGGGATTTTGTAAAGTAGAAATATGCTTCGGCATGTAGAGTTTAAATTTCGGAAGTTGCATGATGTATAATGATGTATGTTGGTACTCACTTAGTTTAATTTCTAGGAAGTTGATAGTGTTGTGTATGTTTGAGTTTATTGTAGTTTCTAAAGTGTAACATGTAGGTGAAGCCTCTTTTGTTGATCATAACCAAAACCCTTCATACGAGTGATGCCATGTTAGGTATGTTTTTGTGTAGATTGGGAAACGGGCCCTGCAATGTTGGAATTAGTCCATCGTTGGCCCCCCACGCATAAAGACGCTAACTTGGTATTATTTTTATGAGGTTGAGGGCGGTTTTAATCAACACTTGAGACCGCTAGGGATCCGTGTTTGTTTTACAAAGTATGGGGAAGTTATTATCATAGATATGGTTCTCAGGTTTGTTTAACTGGATCTCAAGGCCCATAGACTGATGTTCATTCTCGGTGAGTGAGTCGATAGGGGGTTCGCCCTCCGTGGTGTCCAACAACGAGTCCTGCCTGGTTCCTGTAGGGGGTTCGCCCTCCGTGATTGTAATGACCTTTGAAACGTAAAATCCGCACGACCTAGTCGACAGCTTGTGCCGAAGCATCACCTCACTTTAGACGCTAGAACATAACTTGACATATGTGGCCTATTTTCTTCAAAGATAAAACATGTTGTGTGGTTCAAACTCTTGAGGTATATCGGATTAAGCATGATACTACCGGGGGCTGTATCAGTCCATTGCACCGTTATCTCCTCTGCTCCACGTACTTCGAGAGTTAGAACAAATTTAAAAGAAATTAGACTTAGCGATTACATGATCATGGACTTTTTGATATCTTGTTGCCGAACCATATTTGTACTTTGCCGAAATGTATTGTTGCCATGTGTGAATTTTGTGCTTTGCCGATTGTCTATATGTGTGTAATCATTGATGAAATTTGTTGTATCGCCAATGCCGTGGCTTGTACTGATATATATTCTTGTCTTCTATTTCTTTATAAGGTTCTAACTTGTTTAAATGTTGCAAATTTCAGAAATAGTGCATGTCCGAATCTAGTATTTGGGCAAGAGATCTTCAAGGCCGTTTGCAACGTTTAGAGCAAGAACTCGCTATTGCTCGTTTTGTGCCATTACCACCATCGTCACCAACCAGTTCATCAGTGTCATCATCCTTGCCGTCCTCCCCTATTGTGCCGTCAGTTTCAGTATCATCAGTGCCGAGCTCCCCATCAGTAGTGTCATCATCGTGTGATCTTCAGAACCCAGAATTTGAGGCTTTTGCCGAATTAGAAGAAGAAGAAGAGATCATGGCATCAATCAGATCACAGAATGGTCATGTTGCTGGAGCTGGAGTTGCTCCTTCGAATATCACTTATCCTCCCTTGGAAGCTGACAAGACTGGAGAGATTGAATTGAGGAGTGGATTCCTCCATAAGCTGAAGTCATTTTATGGGATGCCGAGTGAGGACCCTAACAAGCATCTACAGTGGTTTAACTTCACCACGGAGTCCATGTGTCCAAGAGGGACCGATTTGCAACACTTCAAAATGAAGGCTTTTCCATTCTCATTAGAAGATCAAGCGAAGGAGTGGTTGTTTGAGGTGCCTAGTGGTCGCATTGTTTCGTGGAGTACTATGATGGATGAGTTTTTGCTCAAGTACTTTCCTGCTTCACGTATCACTGATCTGAGGAAGCAAATTACAAGTGTGAAGCAAGCCGGAGATGAGACTTTCTTCGACTACTACAAGAGGTTCAAGTCCCTAGTTTCTTTGTGTCCATCGCATGGCATTAGCGATGGACTCTTGCTGCAATATTTCTATGAGGGATTGCGCGTCATGGAGAGAGAGTTTCTTGACTCGGCCGCGGGAGGTAGCTTTTTGGAGTTAAACGCCGGAGCGGCGAGAAGTTTGTTGGAAGTTCGTGCCTTGAACAACCAACAATTTGGCATGGCACGAAATAATGTGCAAAGGAATGAGAAAGTGCATGAGACGTCTTCGAGCTCAAAGTTAGAGGAGAAAGTGGATAAGCTTACCGACTTGGTGAGTAATTTGATGAAGAAGTGTGCTAGTGTATGTGGAATTTGCACCGAGGGCCATGAGACCGAACAATGCCCTCAATTTAGAGCTAGTGAGGGAGTTGAGGAGTGCAATGCCATTGGTTTTCAAGGAGGCCAACGTTTTGGCAATTTCAATCCAAGGTTCAATGATCATCCGAACTTTCGATGGGCGAATAATGACAACGTGCTTAGGGCACCTATGCAACCGAGAGAAGGAGGAGCGCCGTTTGCACCGAGGCCACCATTTGTGCCTCGGCAACCTTATGTGCCGAACCAAGGAACCTATGGAGCAGTGCCGAACCAGCCACATGCACAAGTTGTGCCGTACCAAGGCCAAGGAGGGCCGAGCCAAGGCCAAGCACCGAGCAATCCGAATTACGATGCTTTGCTTCAATCATTGTCTAGTGCCACTCAAGCATTACTCGCGGGGCAACAAAATCATCAAAAGGACATTGGAGAGCTCAAGACTCAAATGGGGCAAGTTGTGGATTTTATGGGAAGGTTCAATGAGCAAGGGAAGTTGCCGAGCAATACTATTCCAAATCCGAGGAACGAGCAAGCCAAAGTGATTCAAACTCGAAGCGGAAGAGAGTTGTTTCCTCCAACAAGTCCAAAGAAGAAGCGAGTAACTTTCAATGTGATTGGGGATGACGAGAGGGCTGCCGGACCTGACATTGCCGGCAGCCATATTGAAGGACAAAGGGCTGCAGCCGGCAACCATGCTGCAGCCGAGACCAACCACTCAGCCGGCCATGACACTGCCGGCAAAGGCAATGCTGCCGAGAAGAACAATTCTGCCGAGGGACATCCTGCCGGCAGCAGCCATGTTGACAAAGAGGGGAGAGCTGCCGAGCAAGGTATTGATTCTGGAAAGGGAGGGGTGCAATCATCAAGTGTCCCATTCCCTTCACGCTTTGCTAGAACGAAAAAGGATAAATCCGATGAAGAGGTGTTGGAGATTTTCCGGAAAGTGCAAGTCAACATCCCTTTGTTGGAGTGCATTAAGCAAGTACCAAAGTATGCTAAGTTTTTGAAGGAGCTTTGCACGGCAAGGAGGCATACTAGGGAGACTCGTGTGGTAACTATGAGCGAGACGGTGTCGGCCGTTATTCAAAGGAAGTTGCCACCAAAGATGAAGGATCCGGGGAGCTTCAATGTGCCTTGTGTCATAGGCAATACACGATTTGAGGATGTTATGTTGGATTTGGGAGCATCGATTAATGTCATGCCACTCAATGTGTACCAAACGTTGAGTATAGGGCCTCTCAAGAAGGATAATGTCATTATTCAACTTGCGGATCGCTCAAGCAAATATCCGGAAGGCTATGTAGAGGATGTGTTGGTGCAAGTCAACCAATTGATATTCCCCGCCGATTTTTATGTGGTTGAGATGGAGGATTCGCCGGTCAACAACACTCAATTGCTTTTAGGGCGACCATTCATGAGGACCGCGCGCACAAAGATAGATGTGGCCGAGGGCAACCTAACTATGGAGTTTGATGGTGAGATGATAAAGTTCAATGTGTTTGACGCCATGAGGTTTCCCAATGTTGATTTGAAGGAGGGTTTTGCCATTGATGTTTTGGAGGAGGTCGAGCAAGTTATGTCGACCTCGCTCGACGCATAGCAATTAGCGATTGAGCAAGGGGTCGGATTTGACAAGAAGGGAGAACGAGTTAAGAAAGGAACCAAGTCATGCCGTGCCAACCAAGCCAAGGCCGAGCCAAGCATCATTGCCGAGCAAGGAGGTGCCGAGCCATTCATGGTTTTGCCGAGTATAGAAGAAGTTGTTGCCGAGCTAGAGGCTCGACCTTATGCCCCACCCTTTAATTCGTTCTTGTCAATTCCAAGTGCCACAACCAAATTTCGACCAAGTGTGGAAGAGGCCCCAAAGTTAGAACTAAAAGAACTCCCTAGTCATTTGAAATATGCTTATCTTGGAGAAGGAGACACACTACCGGTTATTGTGTCTTCTATGCTTAGTGAGAAGCAAGAGAAAGATTTGATTTATGTGCTTAAGAAGTACAAGACCGCCATAGGTTGGACCTTAGCGGATATCAAGGGAATAAGCCCTACTACTTGTGTTCATCGTATCTTGTTAGAAGAAGGAGCTAAGCCGACAAAGGAAGCTCAACGTCGACTTCACCCTCCCATGATGAAAGTTGTGAAAGAAGAAATTATCAAGTTGCTTGATTGTGGGGTGATCTACCCAATTTCGGATAGTAAGTGGATATCTCCCGTGCAAGTAGTGCCGAAGAAGAGTGGTGTAACGGTTGTTAAGAATGAGAAGAATGAGCTTGTGCCACAAAGACTTGTAACCGGTCATCGGATGTGCATCGATTATAGAAAGCTCAACGCTACAACGAGGAAGGATCACATGCCTTTGCCATTTATGGATCAAATGCTAGAGAGGTTGGCCGGTCATTCTTACTATTGCTTTCTTGATGGATATAGTGGCTACAATCAAATCATGATACACCCGGACGATCAAGAGAAGACCACTTTTACTTGTCCATTTGGCACGTTTGCATATCGGAGGATGCCATTCGGACTTTGCAACGCACCCGGCACTTTTCAAAGATGTATGTATGCTATCTTCTCGGATTTTATTGAAGACATTATCGAAGTGTTTATGGATGATTTTAGTGTGTATGGAGGCACCTTCGATGCATGTTTGGGGAACTTGGAGAAGATACTTGAGAGGTGTGTAGAGACAAATCTTGTGCTCAATTGGGAGAAGTGTCACTTCATGGTCACGCAAGGCATTGTGCTTGGCCATATTATTTCGGCAAGAGGACTTGAAGTTGACAAAGCCAAGGTGGAGCTAATACAAGCATTGCCGAGTCCTAGGTGTGTGAAGGATGTGAGAAGTTTTCTTGGCCATGCGGGGTTTTATCGACGATTCATCAAGGACTTCTCTTCAATTGCCAAGCCATTGAGCAATTTGTTACAAAAGGAGGTGACGTTTGAGTGGACAAAGGCATGTGAAGAAGCATTTTGCCGATTGAAGGAGAGGTTGTGTACGGCACCAATTCTAGTTTCCCCTAATTGGGACGAGCCGTTTGAGTTGATGTGTGATGCTAGTGATTATGCACTTGGAGCGGTACTTGGACAACGAATTGAGAAGAAGCCATGCGCCATTTACTATGCTTCAAGGACTCTCAACGATGCACAACTCAACTACACAACAACGGAGAAGGAACTCTTAGCGGTAATCTTTGCTTTGGAAAAATTTCGATCATATCTTTTGAATTCCAAAGTTATTGTTTATAGTGATCATGCCGCTTTGAGATATCTTATGACGAAGAAGGATGCTAAGCCGAGGCTTATTCGATGGATTCTTTTGCTTCAAGAGTTCGACATTGAGATCAAAGACAAGAAAGGAGTAGAGAATGTTGTGGCCGATCATTTGAGTAGGCTTGTGCAACAAGAGGATCGGCTGCCCCTATGTGATACCTTTCCGGATGAGCAACTTTTTCGACTTGAAGTACATGAGCCTTGGTATGCCGACATTGCAAATTTTCTAGCCACAAACCGATTTCCCAAAGAGATGCCGAGCCACCAACAAAAAAGAATAAGGAAGCAAGCTCGACACTTCTTGTGGGATGATCCGTACTTATGGAAGCAATGTGGTGATCAAGTTATTAGAAGATGTGTGCCGGAGAATGAGCATCGATCCATCCTTGCTTTTTGTCATAGTGAGGCGTGTGGAGGACATTTTGGACCGAAGAAGACGGCATTGAAGGTACTCTCTTGTGGTTTCTTTTGGCCTACAATTTTCAAGGATGCATTTATGTTTTGTAAGGCTTGTGATCGGTGCCAACGTGTGGGGAAGATTAGTGGGCGTGATCAAATGCCGCTCACGCCTATCCTTGTGGTGGAAATTTTTGATGTTTGGGGGATTGACTTCATGGGACCGTTTTCATCAAGTAAGGGTTTTCTCTACATATTGCTTGCGGTTGATTATGTGTCAAAGTGGATCGAAGCCAAGGCTACACGCACCAACGATGCCAAGGTGGTAGCCAAGTTTCTCAAGACCAACATCTTTTCACGTTTTGGAGTTCCAAGGGTCTTAATTAGCGATGGAGGATCCCATTTTTGTAACCGCACTATTGAAGCCTTATTGAGGAAGTATGGAGTCACACATAAAGTTTCTACACCATATCACCCCCAAACAAGTGGAATGGCCGAGGTGAGTAATCGAGAGATCAAGAACATTTTGGAGAAATCGGTTGGACCTTCAAGGAAGGATTGGAGTGATCGTCTCGATGATGCTTTGTGGGCTTATAGGACTGCGTACAAGACACCGATAGGTATGTCTCCCTTTCGGTTAATTTATGGCAAAGCATGTCACTTACCGGTTGAGTTAGAACACAAAGCGTGGTGGGCCATTAAAAAGTTCAACATGGATGTCAATGAGGCCGGCCTTCATAGGAAGCTTCAACTAAATGAACTTGAAGAAATACGTAATGAAGCATATGAGGCCGCTTGGATCTATAAGGAGAAGACAAAAGCATACCATGACAAGATAATTCGGGGGAAAAAGTTTGAAGTTGGGCAAAAAGTTCTCTTGTTTAATACACGGCTTCAACTCTTTCCGGGAAAGTTGCGCTCTCGTTGGATTGGTCCCTTTGTCATCACTAGTGTGTTCCCTCATGGAGCCGTGGAAATTCGAGATTTGCAAACCCACAAGACTTTCAAGGTTAACGGCCATCGCCTCAAGCATTATCATGCACCTTTTGATGCATTGGAGGACACAATCATTCTTGGTGACGCACCACAAGCTGAGCCGCCTTCCCAAATACATGATGCAGCCATGCCACCACCACACCAAGTGGCTGCCGGACCTACAATTGCCGGCAGCATCACCATAAAGGCTGACACGGACACGGACGCACCACCGATCACCCTTCCGGACACGCCCCGACCTGCCGAGCTGCTACCCCAGTTTTCCACCATTCCACCACCTCCTGCCGGACCTGCCATTGCCGGCAGGGTTGAGACAAGGCCACAAGAGGCCGGGCACAAGCTGGATACGCCGGATACACCGGCAGACACTACCAGAAAAAAGGCTTTTCCCGACGAAATAAAAAAAAACGGCCGACGAAAAAAAAATTTCGTCGGCTATTCCCAAGAATGGCCGACGAAATTTTTTTTTCGTCGCCAAAAAAAAATTTCGTCGGCTATTCCCCTAGAATGGCCGACGAAATTTTTTTTTCGTCGCTAAAAAAAAATTTCGTCGGCTATTCCCCTAGAATGGCCGACGAATTTTTTTTTTCGTTGGTAAAAAAAAAAATCGTCGGCTATATTCATATTTAAGCCGACGAAAATTTTTGGAAGTATGGCCGACGAGTACTAGGTTTGATTTCGTCGGCTATGATTAAAAAAAAAAAACAGCTTCCATTTTCTATCACTATCGACAAACCATTGCTTCGTCCTTTAAATGCAAATGTGTCGTGAAATAAGATATGACCGAAATAATGAAATACGTCAACGGTTGAAAAATGATAAGATTCTGACAAAATCTGTGTGCCGAATGTTGCGGTTAACTGTTTTTTACTTCCGTTTTCCTATGGGTAGCCTGACGGTCGGTAAATATTTTGAGGAAAATTTTTATACGATTAGTTGCGTCTCATCGATTTGAAACTATTATCTGTTGAAGGTCAGGCCAAAAAACGTCATTTAGACAGGCCAATTACCATTTCTAAGCGTTTGAAGGGTCGACTCACCCGGTTGACCGTCCCGATCGAGCCTTTAACGTTGTCAGATGTAGTTAGATTTTTTTTCATACATGTATTTAATCTTAACGGTGATATCTGACGGGTGGAATAGATTTTCCAAACTTTTATATTCAAAATCGGAACATATGCACTAATGTTCCTTAACTTGTTTACTAAACGTTTAAGTGAATGTATCGTTTCAAATAGTTACTATACGCTGAGTCTTCAAATGAAAATATGTCGTCAAATAAGATATGACCGAAATAATGAAATACGTCTACGGTTGAAAAATGACAAGATTCCGATAAAATCTGTGTGCCGAAATAATGAAATCAGTCAAAACCCGGTTTACTGTAGATTTGGCATCCGGCGTCCGAATGATGATTGTGATACCATTCCGGAAAGGGAACGACGCCAGGAACAAAACGGCATTTTCGGGCTTTCGAGTTCGTTTAGGTCCTCAAAACGGCATTTTAGTATGTTTTCATAGAATAGCCGACGAAACATTGCAATTCGTCGGCTATTCTCTGAGTTTAGCCGACGAAACATTGTATTTCGTCGGCTATACTCCAAAAAAAAAAAAATTCCAAATCATAGCCGACGAAATTAATATATTTCGTCGGCTATACTCCAAAAAAAAAAAAAAAAAAATTTCCAAAGCATAGCCGACGAAATTAATATATTTCGTCGGCTATACTCCAAAAAAAAAAAAAATTTCCAAAGCATAGCCGACGAATTAATATATTTCGTCGGCTATTCTCTAAGTATAGCCGACGAAATATATTAATTTCGTCGGCTATTCTCCTTCTAAATTTTTTAAATCCTCCCGCCTTTTTCTCTAAGTATAGCCGACGAAATTAATATATTTCGTCGGCTATTCTCCTTCTAAATTTTTTAAATCCTCCCGCCTTTTTCTCTAAGTATAGCCGACGAAATATATTAATTTCGTCGGCTATTCTCCTTCTAAATTTTTTAAATCCTCCCACCTTTTTCTCTAAGTATAGCCGACGAAATTAATATATTTCGTCGGCTATTCTCTAAGTATAGCCGACGAAATATATTAATTTCGTCGGCTATTCTCATTCTAAATCTTTTAAATCCTCCCGCCTTTTTTCTCTCCTCCTTCCCTCCCCCTCCTTCGGCCTCCTCCTCCTCCTTCCCCTCCTCCGGCCTCCTCCTCCTCCTCCTCCTCCTCCTCCGGCCTCCTCCTCCTCCTCCTCCTCCGCCTCCTCCTCCTCCTCCTTCCCCTCCTCCGGCCTCCTCCTCCGGCCTCCCCCTCCTCCTCCTCCTCCCCTCCTCCTCCTCCTCCTCCGGCCTCCTCCTCCTCCTCCGGCCTCCTCCTCCTTCCCCTCCTCCTCCTTCTCCTCCTCCTTCCCCTCCTCCTCCGGCCTCCTCCTTCTCCTCCTCCTTCCCCTCCTCCTCCGGCCTCCTCCTTCTCCTCCTCCTTCCCCTCCTCCTCCGGCCTCCTCCTTCCCCTCCTCCGGCCTCCGGTATTTTTTTTTGCCCAAAATGCAGTTATAGCCGACGAAATTGACATTATTTCGTCGGCTATACTCCAAAAAAAAAAAAATTTCCAAAGCATAGCCGACGAAATTAATATATTTCGTCGGCTATACTCCAAAAAAAAAAAAAATTCCAAAGCATAGCCGACGAAATTAATATATTTCGTCGGCTATTCTCTAAGTATAGCCGACGAAATAGCTCAAATTTCGTCGGCTATAACTTTAAAATATTAATATATTTGACCAAGCATAGCCGACGAAATCATTTTCGTCGGCCATAATTCGTCGGCTATACTTGGAATGGCCGACGAAATTGAAAATTTCGTCGGCCATTGGTATTACCGACGGCGTATTTCCGACGACTTATAGCCGACGAAAAATTCGTCGGTAAAGGGTATAGCCGACGAAATTTTGGCATAGCCGACGAAAAAAATTTCGTCGGCTATTCTCCCATATCTGGTAGTGAGAAGAGACGGACACGCGACCTGAATCGGACACGCAGACTAAGGCCGAGCCGGATACAATGCCCTTTACAAGCACCAAATCGGACACTTCTTGCAACGATCTTCTCATTGAACTTCTTCTTGCCGATTTGAGTTGCTTTGGAGCACGATGAACACATGCAAAACACGGTGAAAAGTCTAGGCTATGGACTATAAACACAAAGCGCTACTTGGGAGGCAACCCATGTCGATCAAAGAAAAGTGAAGGAGCCATCACCGAGAGTTTGCAATTTCTTAACCCTTCTCGTTTTCTTTGATTTGTGATGGTATGTTGGAATATGTTATTCGATTGCATGCTTAGGAAATTCATTGATATTATTTTGTGCTTACATTGAGGACAATGTAATTTTCTAAGTGTGGGGTGGGATAACGTATTCCGTTTTTATTTTTGCTTTTTGTGTGCTTAGTTTAGAAGAGAAAAATTCAGAAAATTGTTCCATAAAAATAGAGTGTTTAAATTTGTTTGTTTTTGAGTCTTAGGATGCCCCTAATATGTCAATGATGTTTTTCTCCTCTTTGCATACATAGATGATGGTTGTGCATACTTTTAAAATTATGAGTTTCATGGATTTTGTGCATTGGTAGGAGCATGTAGGACTTGTTGATTATGAAGCATGCATGTTTTAGCTAGTTTACTTCGATTATAACCTATGTGAGCTTTTGTGCCAAATTGCTTTCTTCTTGAGCGATAAAAAGATAAAATTCGATAGATTCGTAGGAAGCATGAAACCTCATAATTCTTTGATTATTCGATGACTATGTGCCATAGCTTTTTAATGAACTCTAGTATGCTAGAACTTACTCTTGTTGATTTTCGAAACATTTATGTCATAAAATACCTTGATTTTGAACATGATTGAATAAAGATCATTTAGGTTTACCACCATTGCCAAAGAAAGCATGTGCCCTATTAGAACCCGTCGTGGGACACCTTAGTAAACCCCTTTGAGCCGATATTGAGCCTTTTCTTTCATCATCCTTAAACACTTTCCATGAGCTTAGTATAGTTGTGCCTTTACCCTTGATCAAAGTATTGGCAAAGCTTGATTTTTGAAGGCGTTTTTGCGTGTGTGATGAAGAAGAACAAGTGTGGGGTAGACCTAGCCATAAATTTGTATGTAATATGTATGCATGCCGTGCCCTTAGAAATAGAAAAGAGAAGAAAAATGCTCGAATCAAAAGAGAGAAAAATGCCGAGAAAAAGAAAGAAAAATATGAAAAAGAAGGGCACGGCATAGGGTTGCAAAATAAAAATGTTGTGCATGGCTATGGTCTAGATTATTGTTGTAATATTTTATGGGAAGAAAAAGAATGACGTATGGGTCCAACAAGATGAAATTTGACCCTTTTGGCGAGAAGACATAAGGAGATTTGAGCTTTGCCGAATGCCATGGTGACGTTTTGAGCCTCCTTATCCAAATATCGAATACCTCTTAGCCTAGCCCCATTACAACCCTTTTATTGATCTTTTTCATGATTCTTAAGATGGTTAAATTTGATTGTGGAAATTTTCTCAAGAGTAAGCTTATGGTTTTGGTTCATTGGTGCATATAGTTGTCATATGAGGTTTTTCCATCAAAAATTCACAAAGTGCTTTCGTTTCCTTGATATATGCAAGTCACTCTTTGTAATTCATGATCTTTCGCTTGCATATACTTATGTGTGAATAACCATGCTTCGAGAGAAAAGAAGAGAGTATGCCTAGTGAGGTGATTTGAATTAGCTTTTACATGTTTACATGCTTACCTTTTTGCTCTTATATGTTCATATTGATGTCACATGTTCATGAAACTTGGAATTTTCGTGCTTAGCATTCTCATGCATTAACTTGAAAGCTATGTGTACATACGAGCCTGAGACAAATTGTTAGGGGCACTAGTTTGTTTAGAGTCTTAGTTTTATTTAGTTTGCTAAGGGACTAGCAAAGGATAAGTGTGGGGTAGTTGATAGGAGCACAATGTGCGACGATATTACATGTTTATACCCTCGTTTATGCTTTGTTTAACCCTTATTTGTCTAAGATAGAGTCGTAATGTAGTTAGTGTCAATTTCGGTAGAGTTTTGTGAAAAATGGTTAAGAATCCGAAAAATGACTAAGTTTGAGAAATCTGGAAAATAATGCAAAATATGTCTTTTTCGTGATTTTGAGATGAATGAAACTGTGATCTATCCTTTTCCAAATTCTATGAAATTTTATGTGCTTAATATTCATATGTTGTGAAATGATGTGTTAAAATTTCAGATCAATCGGAGTTCGGGAAGTCGCCCAAAAGTTGGCTGCAAAAAGGGCAGTCCGAACATTCCAATCCAGGGGCTTCCAGGAAATTCCTGGGACTGTGTCCCAACTTCGAAAAATCATTCCCAACGACTTGCATGGAATTTGGCCGAGATATTTTATGGGGAGATGGCCCTATGTGTCTAGTTTACGTGAGACTTGGAATCGCATCAATCGGAGCTCCACGGAGGGAGATATGCCGGAATTACTGCGACAAGGTCAAAGCTGCCGATTCCAGGAACCTACTGCCCCCTTTTTGTGTTTTCTGTTTTTGATGGACCAAATGGTGTACAAATGCATATGTGAAGATGGTCCAAGCTTTATGAAGGGAAGAGGAAGACACTAGGCCATGGCATTGAAGAAAAACATGAAGAAATCAAGTCTCCTAGTCAAACTAGGAGAAGCTGCCGATTCTGGCAGATTGCTGCCTCTGTGTGCTGCCGGCATTGTGGGGCATTTTCAAATGGATCAAGACCTATCAATTGAAGTCCAAGATCATACAAGAAGTCCATGAAGATGTGCAGCCCAAAGCCTTGAAGAAAAATCAGAAAAAGAAAATCAAGAATGCAAATACTTATTCAACAAGGAAACATAAACCTAGTAGGAAAACCAAAACCTACCTTCTTGCATTCTTGTGGCCGGCAGCCTCTCACCCATATTCCTCTATATATAGCCATCTCTTATTCAGAAAAATCATCATCTCATCTCTTGCAAAGCACTAGCCAAAACTCTACCAAATTTCCTACTCAAAGTTCTAAGCCGAAACCCTAGAAACACCAAGTCACCGATTCACCTATTCCACCACCATACACCACCGAATCCCATACCTTACCTCAGCCACTGCCGAATCTCTTCCACCACACCAAGACGAAGCTCTCCAAGGTTTCTAAAGTGTGATCCATCCCTATGACTTGTGTTTTTAATTTCGGTTTAGTCACATGTATTGTTATAAAAATACTTTGTTTTCGTTTGGTTTTGTATGATGAACATAAATTGCGATTTTTGTTGGAATTTATGTGATGACTTTGCAATCTTTAATTCATGGATTTTGCATGTTTAGATAACCAGGGCATTAGTATTAAAAGCATGTTTAGGATTTAATTTGGTTAGTAATCTATGAGTGAGCCTTATAAACCGAAACATTAGTTGTGTTTAAGCATTTGTTGTTTGCATGTAAATCTAGATGTTAGGTTTCATCTAATCGAGTAATACGGATAAGTCATACGTTGGAGTAGTTTGTTTTGTGTTGCTCACCAAGGGTAAAAACCTTAGATTACTTGCATGTTAAATAGGATGATTGACAACCTTGCTTGTTTACATGTCTTCGATTTAGACTCACATGCTTAAATGTTAAAATGCGTAAAACCAGATTAGCATCACCTTAGAAGTCATACGTTGGAGTAGTTTCTAAGAACTTAAGAAGTCTAACAATTGGAAAACCGTTGGAGGCCCTAGTTGTGTCGAAACTAATTTAATTCTTGAACATGCTAAATACTTGATCCTTACCTTCATGCATGCAAATCTATGTGTTAAAGAGTCTTTTGTGTGAACTGTTTTGTGTGAGAGATGATGATCACTTGTATATAGTAGTCTAGGATTTATTTTCTGTTTTTAATACCGTACCTAGTTATAGGGCAGCAGTGTTGCCGATCCTATTTCCCCCATTGTGTGACGTTTTTAATGTGTATATATGTTTATATTTGTCTAACAATTTCATATCTCAGGTACCCTTAATCCCCGGCCTAGAACGATCCCTACTTGCTCATACTACTAACGATATTTTTGTAGGGTTATTATTGCATGAGAGCTTTGGCTCCCGTTCAAAACTCGAGAGAATGTTTCTATAAAGTCTATTCTTTCTTTCTATGTGAAACCCTTAGCTACTAACCTAGCTTTATGTCTTTCTATATGATGACAACCATAGGCACGCTGATAGGAGCACAATGTGCGACGATATTAATATGCTTATGCCCTCGTTTATGCTTTGTTTAACCTTTATTTATCTAAGATAGAGTCATAAATTAGTTTAGTACGTGTACATTTGGTAGAGTTTTGGCAAAAGTTGGTTAATAATCTGAAAAATGACTAAGTTTGAGAAATATGGAAAATAATGGAAAAGTTGTCTTTTTCGTGGTTCTGAGACGAGTGGAAAACTGGCCTATCCTTTTCCAAATTTGTTGAAATTTGGTATGCATATAATTGGGTTGCTAAAGTATTTTATTTCAAAAATTCAGATCAATCGGAGTTCGGGAAGTTAACCAAAAGATGGCTTCAACTTAGCAGCTCGAGCAAAAATGATCCAGGGACTTCTAGGATTTTTCCTGGGACTGTGTCCTGACTTCAAAAATTTATTCCGGACGTTTCACAAGGTCACTGCCAGCCGATTCCACAAAGTTTCTGCCTCTTTTCCTTTGTTTCTATTTTCAATGGACATTTTGGCACACAATTGCATACTTGAAGATTGTCCAAGCTTATTGAAGGATAGAGGAAGACATCAAGCCAAGGCAATATGGAAAAGCATGAAGAAAGAAGCATTCCTAGTTGAGCTAGGAAAATGCTGCCGGTAGGCAAGCATTGATGCCGGATCTGCATTCTTGCCGATTGGGGTATTTTCTATGGATCAAGTTCATTCAAATAGAGTTGTCAAATCCACATTAGAAGTCCATGAAGATATGCAGCCCATGCCATGAAGAAAATTCAGAATTAAAAGTCCAAGAATGCAATGCTTTTTCCCACAAGGAAACATAAGCCAACTAGGAAAAGGAATTCCCTTTCCCTTGTGTTGCCGGCAGCCCTAGGGTTTCTCCCATATATAAAGCCAACTTTTCCACAGAAAAAAATATCTCATCTCAAGTACAAGTACTAGCCAAAAACTCTACCAAGTCTCACAATCACCAAACACCAAATACTTAGCCAAAACCCACCATCACCACCAACCAAAATCCGATCCCTTCACCTTGTGTTTCTGCCGAGCAGCAAGTAAGCATCCATCACGTCTTGAAGAGTCTTCCAAGGTTCTAAAAGTGTGATCCACTCCCCCTATGGCTTATGTATTTATTCATGTTTGTGTGGTTTGTAAGAACTTGTTTCGATTCTTGGTTTTTGTTAAACTTTTTGTATGAACCAATTTGGTTGAAGTTTATGTAAGTAGTTTTACAATTTTAATATATGGATTTCGTGTGTATGGATAATTAGGGCAGTGGTATCTTGCATGTTTTAGGTTTGAAATTGGTTAGAAATCTAAGGATTGGGACTTAAAAACCGAAATATTAGTATTGGCTTGAAGCATGTAAATCTAGATGTTAGGTTTCATCAAACCCAAGTAATAACAAATATGGCTAAATACTCAAAAGGTCGCTTTGATTTATTTTGCTTACCTAGGGTATAATACTTTAGATTTCTTACATGTTAAAATAAGATGATTGACAACCTTGCTTGTTTTGCATGTCTCCGATTTAGACTATTGTGATTAATTGTTAAGTCTCAAAAGGATTAACATATATTCTAGGGTCCATACTCAAAAGTTCGATCTTAAGAACTTGAGAATTCTTACAACTAAGTTGTAGTCGGAACTAAAATTGAATCTAAACATGTTGATACTTGTTCCTTACTTTCTTGCATGCAAGTCTATATGTTAAAGAGTCTTTTGTGTGAATTTCTTAGTGTGAGAGATGATGATCACTTGTATATAGTAAATTAGGACTTTAAATTCATGTCATAGAGTTAGGGGCAGCAAAGCTGCCGATCTCTTTTTATCCCCCAATATGTGACGTTTTTGTATATATGTATATATATTTTGTTTAACATTCTTATATCTCAGGTACCCTTAATCCCCGACTTAGAATGATCCCTACTTGCTTATACTACTAACGATCTTTTGTAGGGTTATCATTTGTGTGAGCCTCGCGGTTCTCATCACACATATACAATGATAAACCCTACAAAAGATCGTTAGTAGTATAAGTAAGTAGGAATCGTTCTAGCCGGGGATTAAGGGTACCTGAAATATAAGAATGTTAAATAAAACACACACATATATACACAAACAGTGTCACACTTATTCACATGTATACATGCTACAAATGAAATCATGGGGGGTTTAGATGAGGTTCGACAGCTAAGCTGCCCTAAAAACTAAGGGACGGCAGGCCACTGCCCCTAAACCTAGAAAAAAATTTAAGACACGAAATTAAATCCTAAAGCTACTATATACATGTTGGTCGACATTCTTCCATAAAGCAATAGCACATAAGCAATTAAAACACACAACAAAACATAGACATTTCTGAGGTAAAAATCGAGAGTATGCTTTGTGAGATTGGATGGGGCTTGTTCGAAACATGCTATCATTTATTGTATAATCTTAAGTTCTTCATATCTTACCTAGTCATATGATGTCACATGTTTATTAACCTTGGAATTATCTTGTGAATTTGATTAAGTGTTTAACATGAAAGCCATGAGTTTGAAGTTTCTTAGACAACAGTTGCGGGTAGTAAAGTCATTTACATGCTTTTTGTTGAGTCTTTGTTTAGGTTTGTATTTTTTTTTTGCTAAGGGACTAGCAATAGCTAAGTGTGGGGTATCTGATAGGAGCGCAAAGTGCGACGATATTAATGAGTATATATCAATCTTAGTCTTGTTTTTCCCTTTGTTTTGTGTTTTTGAGTCATTGAGTCATTTTGAGAGTCTTGTAGAGTGTCTGGTGTGAAATAGGAAGAAAATGCAAAATTCATTAATAATCCTTGTTGGATCAGGTGTATTGAGATGGATTTGGGCCTAGACCCATAGATCGATATGGGCCTTAAGAGATAATTTGAGGGAGTATTAATCTGAAATTAAATTATTTAATTCTTTTTATTTTCTCTAAGATATTTCTGATTTTCTCTTTTTATTTGTCGGGAAATATGAAGACTTTATGTACATTATGGTTTTTGACTAAACAATGAAGACATGAAATAAAAGAGAGACATAAAGGAATTGATGGAGGCTCATAAGTGATACATTTCAGTTATGAAATTTAAAGGAGCAGCCCATTAAGAGAAATAAAGGCCATAAGTGACCATTATGGGAAAATTGAAGTTGTGCAATCTCATCCGTCCAAATGATGAAGGGCGTGATTGAGAAAAGCCAACATTTGCTCCTCTATAAATAGGAAATGTCCACAACAGTATTTATCATCACTTCCTGACAAAAAACCATTATGAAACTCCGCCCAATTCACTTCTCAAATCTCCATCACCTACATGGCCGCAACAACCATCCATCCACCAATACGTCAAGGACACTCCACCACCATCATAGAGACGAGTTCATACCTTGTGTCAATCCGCTACGGACAATGCTCTACTTTAATTTATGTTTCAGCCTTGTGTGTAAAAATATGTAAATTATTTTGTGATTTACTTGTTTGAATTTGTGAGTTCAGTGATTGGAGACATGAAATTTTCAGAATATTTGTTTATGATATTTTCAGTTTATTATTAAGTTTAAATTTTGAGAATTCTTTGATGACGCATGTTACAATCTTGTGCCCTTTTATGTGTTTAGGTAATTTTCTGAATTACGTTAATAACATGCTAGAATTACGAAAAGTGTTCTTGTGTGTTTGCTTAATTTGCCAAGAATAATTGCTACTTGTTAGACGCTAAGTAAACAAGTAATAGTTAGTTTTAAAAGTGGTAAAAATTATGCTTCATGACGAGTCGCCTAAGCACATCTTCAATAATAATCCTACAAGAAATGTTAGTTGTAACATCCCGAACCTAGAGTTACCTTTTAACTGTGTTACTTTTACTTTTACTCCTCGAAAATTATTTTTACGATTCGAAAGTTCTAAAGGTTGACTTTTAAATAAGTTGACCCGACCGAGGATTTTATTTTATGACGAGGTAGAAGACGTTGAAACGAGTTCGTGGACACGTAGCATGCTCAATTTGGAGTTTGTATGAAAAAGTTACGATGTAAAATCGGAAATTTGTCCGATTTTGGACGAGTATAAATAGCCGGTAGAAAATTTCCCGAAAGGGAAATCCCCCATTTTTTTCTTTTTCTTTTTCTTTTCTTTCTTTTCTTCTCTCTCCTTTCTCTCTCCTCTCCCCCGACTCGGCCCGACCTCCGACCGAACCTCCGCCGTCCGGCCGAACTGGGACGGCGCACCGGTAACGTTCGGACCGGCTTGGCCTCCCCTTCGCGTCGGTGGCAGCGGCGAGGCGTGAAACGCCGCCGTTTGGCCGTGCGATGTTCGAGGCTGTCTGCCCCCGATTGAACGGAGCTCCCTCCTCCGGTCGCCGTTCGTCTCGATTCCGGTCGGGAATCGAAGATCTTGATCCGTGCAACAATCCCATGGGAGGAATTGAACCGATTCGAACCAGGTAAGGAGGAATTTGGATTTGAAATTTTTAGGGTTTTTGGATTCCGAATTTGGAGGTTGTGATTTAGATGTTTTTGATGCAATTGGAGGCTAGATTAGTGTTTAGAACATTGTTTTGAGTTGATTGAGTATAATTTGGGGTTGATTTAGTTGGTTTTTAGAGAAAATTGGATTTGGGGAGTTTGGGCCGCCGTATGCGGCGGCTGCGCTTGTTTTTGGCGGCGGAGGCGACGGGGATGAGTCCCCGAGGTGGTGGCGATGGTGTTGGGTGAATTTGGTGCCGATTGGAGGTGTTTTTAGCCTCCGTGGCGGAGCTGCCGGCGGCGGGCGGCGGCGCTGCGGCTGCCGGCGGCGTGAGGAAGACGATGAATAGTGAAACCGGTAAAAAGTAAAAAGTAAAACGGTAAAAGGTGAAAAGTAAATGGTAAAACAGTAAAAGTAAACAGTAAACAATAATTAGTAAAAATAAAAAGGTAAACAGTAAAAGTAAATAGTAAACAGTAAACAGTAAATGGTAAATAGTAATTGGATTTTAACCATTTACTGTTTGACTTTCAAAATTACTGTTTGACCTGGAATAATTGCTGTTTGACCAGTAGTTTTTACTGTTGACTTACCGTAAAAAGGTTAAAAGCTGATTAAAAGGGTTTTACGACGGAATAACTAGGAAAAGAATTAATCGGACACGGAGTGGGTGTCCTGAGTAATTTCGGACTTAGATTATTCGGTATTGAGGCGAAATTCCTATACCGATAAGTGAAAAAGGAAAAATTAGAAGTTTCGGACGAGTGAGGACGTCCGTAGATTTATCGATTATAATTAAATTCCGAGTTTCGTAATATTTAGAATTTCGTCCCTGTTACAGGTCGAGAGGTTATTCGACGGGACGAGAGATCAGATTAGCGGCGCGCTCGGCAGTACTGTGAGTGGATTTTTATTTTAAATAAATGCATGCATAATTGTTTTAATGAAATGAAGTTTATTTTAAATAAATGATTTGAGAAGAATGAGAATTCATATAATTAAAATGAAATGATATTTAAAGAAATATATGGTTTTGGGGTTTATGTTTTTACTACTATTTTAATAGTACGTGATTTTATCCGGAAACTAGGTTTCCGGAAATAGTATGTTTTAATTATTCATATCTGGATTATGTTGAATAAGCATATGTGTATTTAAAGGTAAAGACCGGGAATGAGATTTCCGGGGATTTTTTTTTATTTCATTATTTATGATTTTGACATGTGAGACATGTCGACATTATATTTTCTTATCGATATTATTTTTACGACATAGGGACATGTCAGATTTATATTTATATATAAGGGGAAGCGTATTTTCGGTTTTGTTTTCGGATTTTCACCATATCAGGGTCCAGATATATATTGATGCTAGCTAGCTTATTAACCTCATCCCACGCGAGGTGACGACTTGACCATATAGGTCAGATTCACGCTCGGTGGTCGACGGAATGTGGTGTAGAGGTTTAGCGTGGGACGCTATAGAGAGTCTTGGAGGCTCTGACCCTTAGTCTTGGAGGCTACTATTATATAGTGGTAATGACGTTCTCCTATCTTATTATGTGACCAATGGGATTGGTCTTGATTTTTTTATATTATCTAGTTTTCGGGAACATTTCTCTAGGAGACTTTCTGATTTTAATAAATTCCCGAACCAGCGGGGCTGGGGTTTTTATGCGACCAATGGGATTGGTCGAGAAACATCACAAATGGTTTTCAAAAGTATATTGTTTTGAATACATATAAAAAGAATAATTATTTATTTATTTGATTTTATATCAGCGGGGCTGATGATTTTTAAATATGATTTTATTAAAACGTGGGACGTTTTATTTATAATGCATGCACTGTGGTTTTATTTCTAAAACTCTGGGAAAGTAATATAATACTTTCATTTAAAGTACTATATTAAATCATATTATTTTTTATCCACTCACTCTAACGTTTTTAAATTACTTTCCCCTGGGCCCTTCGATTTAAATCGCCCAGTGTGCAGAATATTGATCAGAGGTCAAGAGTACTCGGAGTCGAGGCATAGCTATCATCATTGTCGTTTCCGCTAGGTGGGATTTGTGATCCCTTATTCTTTTACTTTCATATTATATTCTTGTTTTATTCCATTTGTATTTTCAGTTTCTTGTTTTAGACTGCTCTGATTACTTGTGAGTCAAATGGGTATAAATTGAGTTTGATTTTTTGTTTATTTGTGGCGGTTGCTGTGATTTTGGGAGCAGGTGGCTCCAGGTGTTGAGGATGAATCTGGATTTAGAAGTGTTTTTGGTTGTTGCAGGCCTTAGGGTTGTCCATCCTAAGATTGACTTTATCGATTTATCGATAGAGTTAGTCTTAAGGTGGTCCCGCAGGACCTTATCCTGATTTCAGGGTGAAATCAGGGGCGGGTCCTGTCATTAGTAGTATAGCAATAAGTAGGGATCGTTATAGCTGGGGATTAAGGATACCTGAAATATAAGAATGTTAGATAAAACACACACATATATACACAAACAATGTCACACTTATTCACATATATACTTTGAAACGAAACTTGGGAGGTTTAGATGAGGTTCGGCAGCTAAGCTGCCCTAAAAACTAAGGGCCGGCAGGCCATTGCCCTATCGGCAGCTACTGGCCCTAAACCTAGACATGAATTTTAAATCTTAAATTACTATTTATATGTTGGTCGACACTCTTCCACAAAGCAATAGCACATAAGCAATTAAAACACACAACAATCTAGCAAACAAGGCTCATGACAACAAATTAAAGTGTTTTAAACTCGACTAGGTTCCAATCTAATTAGTTCCTAAACGGTGTCACTAATTGATTAAGACTTCTCATGTATTTTAAGTGACTAAACGTCTAACTTTAAAGTTATACTAGTTATATTTGAGAACTCTAAACGAAGAAAACAAACATAACAAGCAATTAGGCACAAAGTCTTTTTAGTCGGAGACAAGTTAACAAGTAAGGCGTCACTCTTCTTATTACCAAGTAAATTCTTTAGACCACTCTAACCCTTAGAAACAACACAAATCAAGACAACTAAATGTTCGACTAAACTTATGTTTATTTCGGCAGATACAAGATCGACACTCAAAATACATTGCAATTGTGCTAAGCAGCAACTTTTGAGGCACACGGATTTAAAGTCCTAACCAAGATGAATTTTAAAACCAAATTAACATGCTTGCCGATTACCTATTTACTATTTTATTACATCTTTTCCTTATAAATTATCATGTAGTCCGAAACTTATTTTTGAAAAACCTTATTAACACTTTAAGTACGAAATTGACATGCATCTTTATAAAACCAAACTCACATTCGTTTTTCACATAAACATGAAAACAAAAAAACCAAACATACACATGAGTTTCATAGACAAAACTACACATAGCTACATACAATTAAAACAAGCCGAGAAGGGGGAAGAGATGGATCGGATCACACTTTTGGAACCTTGAGAAGATCTTCAAAAACGTGACTTGACGATTGGATGGAGGCTAAGAACTTGGTTCGGGTTATGGGAGAATTTTTAAGGTGGTGGTGAGGTGTTTATGGCTTGCTATTCTATGTAGGATCTTTGGTTGAGTATTGGTAGAGCTTTGGCTAGAGCTTTTACTAAGGAATGTGACAAATTTTCATGTAGGGTGCCGGCCTCTATATATAGGAGAAAGGGCTGTGCAGTTTCATACTTTTCCTTGTCCAAAACGGGTTAGAAAATCCCCATGAGAGTTGGTTTCCCATATTGAAAAGGTGTGGGATTTTCTTTCCCTAGTTGGACTAGGCTTTGTTTGCTTGACCGGCCTCGGACTTGATTTTCACATGGTTGATACGTTTTCTTCTTCTTTGAAGTCCAAGGTCATGTCCTAAATATTTGCAGCCACTTAGCAGCCTCTCAGAAGCTCTTCGGCAGAATGCAGGGTTCTCGGCAGCGATACTGGCAAGTATCGGACACTAGCAGCTTCTCTCGGCAGGAAACGCGCAAGGCTGGCGCGCGGGGCTTGGGCATGGTTGCTGCGGAGCAGCAGGACTCGCGTGCTACTTTTTCTTGACAGCAACAGGGTGAGTGCCCGTATCCAATTGCCAGTATCGGATACGAGATGTCATCGGCCAAACATCAGCGGATACACCTAGGATACGTCTGGGCCTTTCTTGGATACGAGGTGTCATGTGTCCGATACGAGATGTCATGACTCGGACATGAAATGTCAGCTTGGCTGGTCCTCAGCAGCAGCTGCGCGGCTGCATGTGTTAGGCTTCCGATACTTTGCTTCCTTTTCGGCACATTTGACCATCACTACCAGAAAAGGCATTATAGCCGACGAAATTGCAAATAACGGCCGACGAACTCTTTATTCGTCGCTATAACCATTATAGCCGATGAAATTCGTCGTCTGTAGTGGTATTTCGTCGGCTAAAATGGTTATAGCCGACGATATCGTCGTCGGGTATAGTTTTGCCGACGGCGTATTTCCGACGATGTTATAACCGACGATATGTCGTCGGGTAATGGTTATAGCCAACGAAATCGCCGGCTATAATAATTATATCGTCGGCTATAACCATTATAGCCGATGACTTAAATTCGTCGGCTATGATACCTTTTCTGGTAGTGCATTGTGTCATTATTTGGGCATAACTTCCTCCAAAAAATAGTTATTGATGCGATTCTAAATTCTGTAGAAACTAGACTCAGAGAGCTTTCCATGTATATATAGCACGCATTCTAGTTCCAAATGAACCATTCTGGAGAAATTATGGAAGTTGGCTGTTGTGCACAGGAACTTGCTGATTCCGCGTCCGGATTCCTTTGTAATTTTTGGCATCTTTGTTTGGTCCAATTGTTAAAACTCTTTCCATTGCCGAATCTAAAATCAGAGAAGTTAAATTCACAAAAGACAATTTTGAGGCTTTACAGATTCAACGAAACATACTAAGATCCTAGTTAAACTAGGTTTCTTATAGCTTTTTAAGAACTTTGTTGATTTTCTGTATTTTCCTCTATACTTAGCACATTTTTATGATAGCTCTACCAAATATTCATTATTCTATATTATGACTCGATGTTAAACAAATAAGGGCTAAACAAGGTATAAATGTAGGCATAAACATACTAAGAACATAGCACTTTGTGCTCCTATCACTTCAATGATTGAATGGTTCTGAAGATTGCGTGTCAATTTCTATGTTTAATGGTTAAATTGCACGTGGGAGTTTATTCTTAGGTTTAACAATAGTACTGATTTAGAGAACTACATGAAGAGTTTTACGTAAAATTAGTTGTATTGGGCTTAATAAGGACTTTTCCGATTCAAGCCCACAGTAGAAAAAATTAGACAAATGGATTAACCGTGAAGGCTTTTCATTTGAACTCTTATCTTTGCATTTAATATGGGCACGTTTTTGTAGCATGTTGAAATGAATTTTCTGTTTTTATACTTTCTAATTTTCGAGTGGTATTAGTATTGGTTAGAGAAGTCGATCATTTTAGATATATTTTTTATTTTAAATAGATAGGAACCAAATTTCAAAACCCTCCATTTTATTACCTTAATAGTTTAGGGTACCCTACAATCCCCGGATTGAACATCCTTACTTACATATACTAACGATGACATTTTTGCAGGATTAATTGTGAGGCTAATTTCAGCCGTATCAAAGGTGTGCAAAAACCCAGGAAACTGTTTCTTCTTATACTTTATAGAGGGGATCGATGTTGGTGACGATGATAATTAAGAAAAAACTTCCACTACCAGATCTGAGTGAATAGCCGACGAAAAAAATTTCGTCGGCTATGGCAATTTTTCGTCGGCTATACCATCTACCGACGAAATTTTCGTCGGCTATACTTCGTCGGAACAACCCCGTCGGCTATACCAATGGCCGACGAAAAAAACAAATTCGTCGGCTATAGTAGAGTATGGCCGACGAACTTACCGACGAAAATATTTTTTGTCGGCCAAACCTGGGAGAAATTGCCGACGAATTTCGTCGGATATTTTCGTGTATGGCCGACGAAATTCATTAATTATAGCCGACGAAATTCATCGGCTATTGGGTGTTAACAATAGCCGACGATTCTACAAATTTTCGTCGGCTATTTCCTCGAAATATATTAATATTTAATAGGCATTAATTAGTTATAGCCGACGAAATAATGTAATTTTCGTCGGCTATAAGTTGTATAGCCGACGAAAATTGGTAAAATTCGTCGGCTATAGTTGTTATAGCCGACGAAATAATGCCAAAATCGTCGGCTTTTCTTACATTTGGGGAAAAAAAATTAAATTATTTTCTAAATTACCATTCCGAGCAACCTGCAAATCACAAAAACAGTCCATGCATTTGCACCAACAAGAAACACGTCTAAATACTTTTTTTAATAAATTCGTTCCAATATACATAAAATATAACCCTAATCATCACCTAAACCACTAAAGTCCACCAGGTCATCCCCAGCATCCTGCTCTCCATCAGGCTCGTCATCCTGCTGACCGAACTCGGGAGGTTGAGGCATTGGAGGTTCCGCTAACCGCTGAAACGGGGGCGGGGGTGGAAGGCCTTGTTGTTGTGCCGCGAACATCTCATACCACCAGTTTTGTTGGCCGTCGTAGTTGTGTTGCCGAATTCTGTCGCATTCAGCATGCCAACGGGTCATATCCAAATGATACTGCTATGTTCTGCGGCGCAGCTCCTGTACTTTCTGGGACGAGGTCGCCAATTCTGCGGCCAATCGCTGCACTTCCCCCCTCATATGTTGGCTCTCCCCGCCTCCCTTCTTTTGACCTCCCTTAGTGGTCTTCAGAAGCCCTAGTCCAGAACTTCCCAAACCCCGGCAGTAGTAGTTGTTTGACCGGTTTGGGAAGGCTGCGTCGAACATCCTCGCTGCCGTTTGGACATCGGACCGGTCGACATGGCGCATGGCTTCTTCCAGATCTGCCTCTGAAATGTTCGGTTGTGTCTCCCGAACTACTTGCTGGAACACCTCTTCTTCTGCCCGGTTGACCCTCTCCTAATTGGACGGGAAAAAAAAAATTAATATTATAACAAATATATAATTAAGTAAAATTAATAATTAAAATTTTAAAATTGTAATGAACGACTTACGAGCTGTTCTGTCGCTTGTTGATAAGCGATCTTGAACGTCTTCACGTACGGGTTGCTATCAGGATGATCTCTAAGCGCCTCCTCCTGATATTGTGCAAACGGCCTAGAACCAGCATGATGGGGGGTTGTGTTCCGGCGGCGGTTCTCAGAGTTTATCCGAGAACGTTGCTTCAAACAAATAATAAAATGTTAGAAAAATGCATAAAAAAATATTAGTGTAATAATTATAAAATAATTAAACTAATAATTAAAATTTTAACAAAATAAACATTTTTACTGAAGTTTAGTATTTACCTGCGTAACTGGGTTGTTGAAGTCTACTGTCTTCAACCAACGCCACTCGTACTCCCTGAACATAAATTCCCTGGGAGTACCCATACGACCAAGGTTGTCGTATTCGTTATAGTGGGAACGCAGCTCGTTCTTCCACTCTTTGAACCTACGAAAAAAATAAAAGTACATTAGAAATAGTATTAATATCATAAAATATTAATAATTATAAGATAATTATAATATTATAAAAACAAACTGTTTCTGCCTAAACCCGGGGGTCTAGTAGATACTTGATGAATCCAACTCGATCTCCTGCAATCCTGCTTACTAAGGGGAATACCGGGCCGGCCTTCACCTCTCCGATGCCTAAGTTAGTATAGTAGGAATGTATGTAACTAAGGCACGTATGTAAGCAGGGAGAGAGACAAGTTACCTCATAAAGAAGGTAGTTGGGGCCCATATATAGGTGGTTGGGGGTAAGGGCTGGCCTTATTCTTCGATGTGGGACTGGTTCCCTTCTGCTTATACCTTCTGGTGCCCTCTTAGGCAGGCTGGCGCCCCCGGCCCCTGGGTCCCTGGAGGCAGGATAGAGTGCCGGGCCCCGAGGCCGGGTGCTGGTGATCCGGTCCCGACCCTTGGGCCGGGCCCTGGTGCACTTGCTGCGGGTCTGCTGTAGCCTCTCTGCGGCTACTGTCAACAAGTCCCCCAAGTTCTCGGTCAAGTGCAATCTTGAATGGGGACTTTAACTGTCTTACTCTTGCCCTGCAGACCCGCAGGGTTACCAACCTATCGGTGCCCAGTCCCCCAAGTCCGCGTTAAAGATTGGGCGTGACCGAGGTGAGTAGCCGTCGTTGATGGTAAGTAAAATAAGTATGTTTATAATATCGGTAATACTGGACGCGGCTGGGTGGACCTCGACCGGTGCCCGGACGCAATGCCATTTCGGCGAGTCCCCCAGTTTAGAATGCTTCAAAGTTCCTCGGTTCTCGGGAGCTCGACCGGGCGTCCTGCCATATCGAGACGAGTCCCGGAAATGAGATGCGGCTGGGTGGACCTCGACCGGTGCCCGGACGCAATGCCATTTCGGCGAGTCCCCCAGTTTAGAATGCTTCAAAGTTCCTCGGTTCTCGGGAGCTCGACCGGGCGTCCTGCCATATCGAGACGAGTCCCGGAAATGAGATGCGGCTGGGTGGACCTCGACCGGTGCCCGGACGCAATGCCATTTCGGCGAGTCCCCCAGTTTAGAATGCTTCAAAGTTCCTCGGTTCTCGGGAGCTCGACCGGGCGTCCTGCCATATCGAGACGAGTCCCGGAAATGCTAGCCTACGGGAGGGCCTGTTGGTGCGTGGACTAGGCCAACAGACATCCCGGAGAGTGTTACGGCCGTACTGAGGCGCTGGTTAACACTTGCTAGTTCTTCTCAGCTTTTGTTGGTTAAGCGTTGAGGTAATGTGCAGGTTTGTTAGCCTGCGGGGAGACTTGTTCTGTGTTAGAGAAACAATCTGCCCAGTGGGGTGGCGTTGAGATAACGAGTCTCGCCATGTATCCCCAAATGTATCACAGTTCAGTGTGATGCAGGGTTTTTATCCTGCTGGACAAGAGTACATGGGTTAGATGTAAGCTCGCCCGGGTTTATAAAGCCCATGCGTTTAGAAGCCTTTTGCTGTTGGCTCGTTCCTGCCCGTAGGCAAAGGAAGGTGACAACCGGTAGAATGCCTTGTAGTGGGTTAAATGTCCCAAAGCCGGTGAAATGTCATAGTGCTGGGTGGATCTCGACTGGGCGATATGCCATGCCGAGACGAGTTCCCCAGTGATATGCAACGAGGATGGTGTTAAAAGGGGAGGGTGCATACCTGGACAAATGCTCTCGAAGCAGTTGGAAGAAAAATCACAAGCGGTGAGAGGTCTTCAAGATATTCAAGGAAGAAAAGCCATGCAGCCGGTTGAATGATCATACTTGTGAACCGCCCTGGTGCCGGATTGACTCGGAGTTGACTTTTGGGGAAACGAGGGGAATGGACGCCTCGTTATTTGCTCCTATCTCCCTAAATGCTGTTGATGAGTGGGACAGGTGGCGGACATGCGATAAAGGGGAAAGCCCGTCAGTCCCATCAGTTATGCTAGATGGGATCCCTTATCCATGCTGGGACACGTGTCGATAGAGAGCGGTCTGAAATGGAGGGAACCCACGGCTGGGGTTTCGTTGCCTTTCTTGTTGCCCTATTTATTGTTCATTCTGCTCGCCTCCTTCCACAGTTTGCCTAGACCCTTTGCCTTCTATTTTCCTCGTCCACCTTTCTGCAGATCTGACTTATTTTGTGTTAGGATTATGGCGTCTGGGAGATCTGCGCATCATGGCGGCGCCAGCCGTGGGCCCAGAAGGCACGAGCTGCTGGATGGTGACAGGGTGATTCCTTGTGACGAACCAGTCAAAAGCATGGATGAGAGAGAGATCAGGGAGTTTCGAGCGAAGTGGGACATCGACCCTTCTGTTAAACTTCGAGGGCTGCGTCCCAGAGAACTGGCCTGTAACCCGGAACCGGGCTGGGTTGCTGTTTTCGACGATCAGTTCCGACACGGACTGTCGCTGCCGCTACCGGAATTTGTACAGTATATGCTGAGCTCACTAAATCTTTCCCCGGCCCAGCTTCCGAGCAACCAGTGGAGGCAGTTGCATGGGGTCGGGTGCCTATTCAGCCTGAGCCACATGAACTGACCCACGGTTAATGAGTTTCGGGCGCTGTACAAGATTTCTTACTGCCGAAAGGCCCAATGCAGCGACTGTGTGAACTTCGCCACGCTGGAGCATGCTGCTGCTATCACGCACCTGCCGTCATCGGTTTCAGATACCTGGAGGAAGTCGGTGGTGCTGGCCGGCGGCAGGTGGCAGCGTAACTGGAAGGGTCATCAGGTGCCCAGGGCCTATCAGCCGATCGGGGACCAGTCGTACTGGCTGGAGGAAGTGGAGAAGCAACGGATATATCGGCTGTTCCATGGCTGGGACTATCTGAGTCGGAGCTCCTACAATTTCATCTGATGGAACGTGCTGGAGATATGCGAGATGGGGAGAAAACCTGGTAAGGTGCCTTGCATAATTTCATCCTTTTGCTTTGTTGCTCGTGCTCTGACTGCTGGACTTGCCGGTTGCAGCTAACCCTCCCCGGCTGGCGCTTAAAGTTGAGGAGACTATCGAACCGGATGAGGAGCTTGTAGTCTCGAGATTGGCGGAGACGGGGGAAGTGGCCGCGAAGACCGTTATTGATACGGCTACCAAGAGACGCGGGGAACATGATAAGGCAGTGCCGCTTGTGTTTCCGGATGCTTACTATGGAAGGCTACCGGGCGGTGGGAATACCTCCCCGCTACTTATTCGGGAAGGGCGGTTTGTGAGACTTCCTGGTTCAGGACCCGTGGCGCGACCGACGGCCGTTCGGACCTCGCGGGAGAGAGGGACGGCAGAAGCGTCCGGTCACCGTCGAAGCGGCCATGGTGAAACTCCGGCCAAGAGGGCGAGAACCCTTGACGCTGGGGCGTCCAACTCGGCTGGGCCAGCCGAGCGGGCGGTGGCTCCCGTCGTGGAGGCGGTTGGTCGAAGGGCTCAGGTGCCGGAAGTCAGTGGCAGCTCTGCTGACGGAACTGGCAGGTTCGTGGTTGCCACCCTCGAAGCCCTAGGGCTCGACCGGGAGAACCCTGAGACTGGTCGATCGGGCGAGAACAGGGCGAAGCCCGTGGAACTAGCTGTTCGGGTAAGTGCTCTTGTGCTTCCGCTTCTCTTGGAGTGGTACGAGCTAATGTTCATTAATTTATGCCTCGCAGCTGGTTCATAGCCTTTGCGCCGCCGAGCCCAGAGGGGAGGCTGCTGCGGTTTTGGAGGAGCGGGTGGAGGAGCTGAGCGTGCGGGCGGACGTGGCGGAAGCCAAACTTGCGGAGGAAAGAGAGGAAGTTGGTCGGTTGGGCACCGAGCTCGCGCGAGAGAAAGAACTAACCGGTCGGTTGTGCCATGACCTGCAGCAAGAACGGGAAAAGGCCGATCGGCAAGCTGCTACGCGGGAAGGGCGGGTCGCAGAGCTGGAGACGAGGGTTTTGGAGCTGCAGACCCAGGCTGTTGCCCGGGAAGGGAGAATTGCGGAGCTGGAGGCGAAGGTTTTGGAGCTGCAGAACCAGGTCACAATGGTCGCCCATGGAGGGGAGAAGCTGTCGGAATCCCAGCTTGTCGAAGTAGCTGATAAGGCTGTCGACGACTTCCGGGAGTCGGTGGAATTTGAAGAGATGCTGGACGCGGCCCGGGAGAAGGGTATCACTGACGCTTATCTGGAGTGGAAGGAGAAAGGATGGCTTGATGCTAAGCAGATGGAGGCTGATATAGCCTTGATTGAGATGGTGGAGCAAGAGCAGGCTCTAAAAAGCGGCGGGCCGGGGATTGGAGGCTCCGGGGGCGGTAGCTAGCTGTTTACCTTGTAAATGCACATCTTGCAACTACTGTAGTTTATTTGTTATTATTGAAACTGCGTATTGCAATATTAATGCCAAATACAACGTTGTCGCTCTGTGACCGCTACTACCTAGGGTAAAACCGTAGGTGCTGGATATTCCATGGCCGGGTGGAATAGATGCCGTCGGTGTCTATAATGTGGAATGTTGCCGGTCCGACGGCCGCAGTGATCTGGTAGGGCCCTTCCCATGTTGGTTCTAGGGCCAACGGTTTTTTCTGGATCCTCCTCATGACCCAGTCCCCGACCTGGAGGTTTCTCTCCCGGACTCTTCTGTCATAATACCGGGCGATCCGTTGCTTGTAGGTTTGGTTGCGCATATGTGCCTGGTCGCGGCGCTCCTCGATGAGGTCCAGGTTGAGTAATAGCCCCTCGGCATTTGTCTCGGCGTCGTAATTCTCTACCCTGCCACTGGGTATACCAGTCTCTACCGGGAGTACCGCTTCGCTCCCGAATGCCATGCAGAACGGGGTCTCTCCTGTTGCCTCTGCTGCCGTTGTCCGGATGGCCCATAGCACTGCGGGGAGTTCCTCGGCCCAACATCCCTTCTTAGCCTCCAGCTTCTTTTTGAGGAGGGTCTTGATAATCTTATTGACCGCTTCTACTTGGCCGTTGGTCTGTGGGTGCGCCACTGAAGCGAACAACATCCGAGTCCCTATAGAGGCAGTGTACTGGATAAGATCAGCGTTATTGAACTGTGTCCCATTATCCGTGACAATAGTCTGCGGTACCCCGAATCGGCAGTAGATGTTCTTCCATAGGAACTTTTTAACCCGTTCCTCAGTGATCTTTATCATGGGTTCTGCCTCGACCCACTTGGTCTGATAGTCTACTGCCACGATGGCGTACTTGTACTGCCCTATAGCCGTTGGGAAAGGGCCGATGATGTCCAATCCCCATTGTGCAAATGGCCACGGTGCCAACAGGATTGATAACGCGATTGCCGGGACATGAGGTGTAGAGGCGTACATGTGGCACTTGTGGCAGCCGCCTGATATTTTTCTTGACATTGCCGCCATGTCTGGCCAGAAATACCCCGCTCGGAGCGATTTGTGGGATAATGATCTTGCGCCGGAGTGATTACCGCATACCCCCCCCCCCCCCCCCCCCCCCCGTGGATCTCTCGCATGATAGCCTCGCCTGCCTCTTTTGTCACACACCTCAGCTGGGGGAAGCTGTGCCCCCTCCGGTATAACTGGCCGCCGAGGAGACCGTACCGGGCGCACCGGAGGTGTAGTCTTCTGGCCTCTACCGCATCCTGGGGGCTGGTTTTGTCAGTCAAATACTTGACTATTGGATCCATCCAGCTTGGCGGCGCTTCTTCTACCGCAAATATCTCAGAGATGGTTTTGTTTATACTTGGCTGCTGGAGAGTTTCCATTTTTGCCCTCCGGTACTCTGGAGGGTAGTTTCCGGTTGCCAGCCTTGCGAGGGCATCCGCATGTCTATTTTCCTCTCGGGGAATGTGTTGGATGGTGGCGCCCTCGAACGGCGCGATCAAGGTTTTGGCCAGAGCCTGGTAAGAGGACAGCTGGGGGTCCTTGACCTCGAACACCCCGTTCATCTGGTTCACCACTAGGCTAGAGTCGCTGTATATCTCCATGGACGAGATTCCCAGCTCCTTGGCCAGTTGCAAACCGGCTATGAGGGCCTCATACTCGGCAGCGTTGTTGGAGGTGCTAAAAAGGAACCGTAAGGCATACTCATATGACTGGCCATCGGGCGAGGTTATCATGACACCAGCACCGCTCTGCCTGGCCGTTACGGAGCCATCCACGTAAAGCTTCCAACCGGTGGGGAGGCCTGGCGCGGCCTTTGTGGCTCGTACTGCCTCGGTGTCCTCGCACCGGTCTGGGTGCGCTTCTACCGCCATTGGGGTGAGCTCACATATGAAGTCCGCAGCTGCCTGCCCCTTGATGGCCGTTCGCGGGGCGTAGAGGATGTCGAATTCTCCCAGTTCAACTGCCCACCGTACGAGCCTACCACTGGTCTCCGGCCTTTGGAGGATCTGTCGCAGAGGGTGATTGGTATACAAGGTGATGGAGTGAGCCTGGAAATAGTGTCGGAGCTTCCTGGCACTAACAATCAGGGCCAGAGCCAATCTCTCTATGTCGGGGTACCGGCCCTCTGCTCCAGTGAGTCCCTTTCCCGCATAGTATACCGGGAGCTCGAGCGTTTCTTCCTTCCTAATGAGAGCCGCGGAGACGGCCGTCGCGGATGCAGCTATGTAAAGGTATAGCATTTCGCCCGGCACTGGTTTGGATAGGAGAGGCACTGCCGACAGATATGCCTTGATAGACTGGAACGCTGCTTCATGCTCCGCTGCCCAGTGGATTTTCCTGGTTTGCTGTGCCTTGAGCAATTTGAAGAACGGGGTGCATTTGTCGGTTAGGCGGGAGATGAATCTGGCGAGGGCGGCAAACCGGCCGGTCAACATCTGGACCTGGTTTCTCTCCTCTGGCGTTTTCATATCTAAAATCACCTGGACCTTCAGCGGGTTGGCCTCTATCCCTCGCTGGCTGATGATGTGGCCTAGGAATAGGCCCTTTGAAATTCCGAAAATACATTTCTTTGGGTTTAAGCGCATTCCGAATTTGAGCATCTTGCCGACGACTACGGCCAAATCCTGGACGTGGGCCCCTGCAGTCAAGCTCTTGACCAGCATGTCATCCACATAAACCTCTACGGTTTTACCCATTTCTTGCTCCAGCATTTGGTTGACCGTTCGCTGGTAGGTGGCCCCGGCATTCTTCAGACCGTACGGCATCCTCTTATAACAGTAGGTACCTCGGTCGGTTGTGAATGATGTATGCTCCTCATCATCCGGGTGCATCCTAATCTGATTGTATCCGGCGTAAGCGTCCATGAAGCTGAGCATCTTAAAACCGGACGTGGAATCTATAAGCTGGTCTATCCGGGGGAGCGGGAAGCTGTCCTTTGGACACGCCCGGTTCAGGTTAGTGAAGTCCACGCACATACGCCATTGGCCGGTTCCCTTCTTTGGTACCATAACTACGTTTGCGAGCAAGCGGGGGTACTGGACTTCCCGGATGAACCCTATACTCCTCAATTTCTGTACCTCCGCTCTGATTGCCTCATACTTTGCGGGACTGAAAGATCTCCTCTTCTGCCTTACCGGGGGAACGTTGGGCAATAAATTTAGCTCATGCACGGCTATCTCCGGGGATATGCCCGGCATGTCCTCATAGGACCATGCGAAGACCGAACCGTTGTCCTGGAGGAAGGCTATGAGCTCTTGCCTAACAACCGGATCGAGCCGCGTCCCTATTACGACAGTTCGCTCTGGGTGGTCTACCGAAATGCAGATTGCTTCGGTTTGTTCCACGGCCGCAGGTGGCTCCAGTTTCTCGATGAACCGCCCGACTCTTTTTGTCTTGACGTCATCACGTGGGTCAATGTTTAGATCCGGCACGGGTGCCTGCCGAGCGGTTGTGAAGACCTCGGTCCGCTTCCTCCCGTGGGCCACGGCTTCTGTGTAATGCTTGCGGGCGATCCTTTGGTCCCCGCGTATGGTAATGACTCCGGCCGGTGAAGGCATCTTCAGCATTAGCATATGGCCGGCAATAAACGTTTTAAGCCTCCATAACCCTGGCCGACCGATTATGCCATTGTACGATGATAGGCAGTCAACAATGATGAACTCCAAATGCTCCTTTCTGGTTCTGTCTCCCTCGCTGAAGATGATCGGTAGGTAATCCGATCCCAGGGGCTGGACGACCTCACCGGAGAAGCTTATGAGCGGCTCGTTATCCTGGGATAACTTGTTCCTTCCTCTCTGCAACCCCTTGTATGCATCCCGGAACATTACGTTGACTGAGACTCCGGTATCAATCAGCATACGACTGGTCATCCAGTGGTCTATTTGGACCGTAATGAGGAAGGGGTCGTTGTGCGGTTGGATCAAATCCTCCGGCTCTTCCCCCTCGTAAAAGGTGATCGATCTCCATCCGGTTTTATCGGCCTGGCTGCTTCTTTCGCCGAAGGAGTATACCTCCTTCCCTCGGACCGATCTTAGGCACCGTTTCTTCGAGCTCCGGGTAAGTTGATCTATACGATCCCCGCCGTGGATCATGTTAATGCTCCCGTGTACTTCGATGCCCCCGGGAGTTCGGGTGTTTATAGTTCCCACCTACCGAGGCCGCGGTTGCTCATTGTTGGGATCCTTCTGGCGGGTCCGGTCGATTACGACCGCTATCTGGGCCTTTCGGTCATCGGTCCGAAGGGCTAGATCTTTGGGCTTTCTGGCTGGCAAAATTGTCAAGGCCCGCGATGGTCGCTCTGCTGGCGTAACAGCTAGAGGCCGCGCCGAACGCACAAACGGCTGTTTTCTTCCTGGCCGGGAACCGTCGCCATCGCTCCGCCGGGGTTGCCATTCCTCCCGTGGGTCTGCTTTCCTAGTGGCTGCGGGCGCTCGGCTACGATCTAGCCATCCGGTTTTGCCCCCATGGGACGGCTGCAGGTCGTCCGCTATTCGCTTGGGCGCCTTGTCCCCGTATGTGTCATGCTCTGCCTGAGCGTGCCTAACGGCCACAGTCATCAGCTCGTCGTACCCCAGCGGCTCCTGTACTAGCAAGTCATACGAAAGTTCCCCGGGTCTTAAACCCTGCTTGAAGGCCATCCCTGCGATCTGCTTGTCCAGGTTCCTGACCCCGGCCGTAGCAATCTACCACCGGTTAACAAAGGCACGTAGGGGCTCGTTGTTTGTTTGCATGCAGTCAAAAAGGATTGTGGATGCCTGGGCTGTCCTAGCTCTTAGAATGAACCGGCCGACGAACTTATCCGCCAACCGCTCGAAGGTTTCGACTGAATTAATTGGTAGCTCGTAGAACCAATTCAACGCCTCTCCTGAGAGCGTTTCTTGAAATACGTTGCAGCACGTGGCGTCCGAGTAGCCCCTCACCCCTGCTTGTAACTTGAAGCTGTCCAGGTGCTGGTACGGACAGCCCGCCCCGGAATAGGTCAACTTTAGAGGCCTTTGGCTTCCAGATCTTCTCGATTCCCTAATTCGGCGCGGGAAAGGTCTAATGCGCTCGTTGAACCGCGCGCCACCCTGCGGCCGCCCTGCCATTCTCTCGCTGGCCTCCATGCGGCCCTTCATGTCTGCTACCGAGGCGGAGAGCGCCTCGAGCGCTCGAGCGGTAGTGATTTCCTGATCGGTTGACTCCTGGCCCGTTCGGTACGGGGGCTCGGCGGGGCCGGAGTTCTTTAAAGCTTCCGAAAAGAGTGGCGTGTCCATATGCACGGTCTTTCTTCTTCCCGTGGCCTGTCCTACCTCTAGATGCGGGAACCCGCTAGCCTTGCCTGCGGATCGCGGTGCTGCTCGAGGAGTGCTCTGCTGACCCTCTCGCTCCAGGGCCGCCACCAGGGCGATGTTGACTGCCTCCAATTCTCGGCACCGGGACTCCGCTCTTAGCCGATCTTGATCACCCTCCGCTCGCAAGCGCTCGACCTTTGCCTTCATCTTTTTAATTTCTTCCGGACCCTTCTGGTCGGTGCTCTCTGGTTTCCGGTGATCATGAGTTCTATCACTGACGGAAGAAAGGGCGAACCTCGAACCGACCTCAGCCTTTATGTTACGGGCTGGGTCGGGGAACTGAATTCGCGCTTTCGGTTTTTCCCCGCTGGCTTTTATCTTCCTCCCCTCCATTGTTTCCGGACTGAAGGATGCGGCTACTTCTCCAAAGGATTGATAGAGCAACACCACTTTTTGTACGATTCCCACAGACGGCGCCAATTGTTTCTGCCTAAACCCGGGGGTCTAGTAGATACTTGATGAATCCAACTCGATCTCCTGTAATCCTGCTTACTAAGGGGAATACCGGGCGGGCTGGCCTTCACCTCTCCGATGCCTAAGTTAGTATAGTAGGAATGTATGTAACTAAGGCACGTATGTAAGCAGGGAGAGAGACAAGTTACCTCATAAAGAAGGTAGTTGGGGCCCATATATAGGTGGTTGGGGGTAAGGGCTGGCCTTATTCTTCGATGTGGGACTGGTTCCCTTCTGCTTATACCTTCTGGTGCCCTCTTAGGCAGGCTGGCGCCCCCGGCCCCTGGGTCCCTGGAGGCAGGATAGAGTGCCGGGCCCCAAGGCCGGGTGCTGGTGATCCGGTCCCGACCCTTGGGCCGGGCCCTGGTGCGCTTGCTGCGGGTCTGCTGTAGCCTCTCTGCGGCTACTGTCAACACAAACGTATCTCGAGTTCTGCACGGTGTCCACCCAATCCCGCCTATGTCCGGCAATCTCGAAGAATGTCTGAAAAATAATATTTTATTAGTTTTACAATTGTAATAATACCGAAAATTATTAAATATTACGATAAATAAATTAAATTTTTTAAATTACTCACCGACGCGGCGTTGTTCACCTCCCTCTTTATCTCTTCGGGCACATCAGCCCACCGGGTCCACAACATAGGGACTCTGTCCCTAATCAGTGACCCCACGCAACCCGAGTAGTCGCGTTTTTTCTTCCCCTGAACCTCCTGATTAGGAGGTTTGTTGATCTGAATCCTCCCGCTGCGCTCAACAGTTCTCCTGAGCGTGTCAAAACATATGACACCTCTCGTATTTCTCCGTGAACTGCTAGCGGCTGTCCCTATCACAAAAACGACGATTGGTTAATAAAATTAAATATTAGTGCGTTAATTTTAATAAAACATTTAATTAATAAAATCAAATGTTACCTGAACTGGATGACTCGTCTGTCGACTTTCCTTTTCTCCTCGCCGAAATAAGGTGGTCAGGGTTCTCAAATGGCTGCTGCTGGTATGCCTCCGCAGCACTCACGTACTGAGGCATATCAGGCCATAGGGGCAGACCACGATAGTCGACCTCCGGTATCGCCGGAATGTTGTACGGGAGGTAGAGCTGGTTTGGGAGAGTAGGAGCCTCAGTCGAGTCGGCAGCAGACGTCGTCGGACTCCTCATCGGCTCCCGATGAACCTCAGGCATACGAACCTGAGGAACATCTGCAGCTATGTCGTCCTGAAATAGCTGCCGAATGAACCTCGGAGCATCTGGCCCGACAGGCGGAAGTGAACTGCTCGACGGCCGCCCCGCCTGGAGAAGGGTCTGGTGCCGAGAACTCACACTCATCCGCGGCTGGGATGAATCCACAGTCCTCCGCGGCTGGGAGGAATCCACACTCCTCCGCGGCTGGCTGGTGGTCCTCTCAGGCTGGCTAAGGGTCCTGTCGGAGTCTGCGGAACCGGCGGAACTTCCAGAACCTCTCGATCTGGAACGACGGCCTCCGCAGAACTTTCTGACTGCATCGGCCACTTGCAGCTGCGGCCATTTTAAATAATACTAACCATTAACCTAAATATAACTATTTATATACAAATATAAAAATATTTCTTTATTAATATATATATATATCATTAGACTACTAATTTATATATATAATTAATTTAACTATTTATATAACAATTTATATAATTAAAATTAAATATATAACAATTAAATTCATTAACAAATATATAACAAATATATAACAATTTATATAATTAAAATTAAATATATAACAAATTATTTACCTAAATTATAACAAATATAATTAATTTATTAACAAATATATAACAATTTATATAATTAAAATTAAATATAATTAAGCTATATATATAATTAAGCTAAATTATACAATTAAGTTACCAATTTATATAATTAAACAACCAATTTATACGTATAAATTATACAATTACATCTAAATTATATAATTAAAATAAATTTTAAAAAAATTACCTAAATTAACATAAATACCTAAAAATTACCTAAATTAACATAAATACCTAAATTAACAATTACATCTAAATAAATAAATTTACATAAATAATTGAATAAATTATATCTAAATTAACATAATAAATTAACCTAAATTAACATATTTAAATTAAAATAATTTAAAAAAAAAAAAAAAAAAAAAAGGTTACCGGATCAGATGGAGGAGGAGGAGAGTGGCCGGAGGAGGAGGAGGACAGTTGCCGGATCGGATGGAGGAGGAGGAGGAGGACAGTGGTGATAGGAGCATAAAATGCGACGTTCTTAATATGTTTTTACCCCCATTTATGCAATGCTTAACCCTTATTGTTGTAATATAGAGTCATGTTATAGAGTCAAGAGTTTTGGTGGAATTAAAGTGAAAACATGTGGAAAATAGAATAAAAATGCAGAAATTGTCAAAAGCCTATTCACAAAGTCTCTGAGATGTTTTATTGAATCTGTAAAACATAAACTTTGTTTTTGATAGATTTTTCTCTTCTCATTTGCAGTCGACATACTAAGGATTGAACAAAGGAAAGAATCATTAAAATCGGAGTGGAACAAAATGCCAAGAACTTCAAGTTCTTATCGGATGCAAATCCAAGAATTCCAGAAGATTTCAGTGTCCGACATCCAACTTTCTGAATTTATTCCTGACGATTGACAAGGAATTTGAAGGTGAAATTTTTATGGATGAACGCCCTGTGTGTCTAGTTTCATATGCAACTGGAATCGCAGAAAAAGCTCTCCTAAGTAGAGAGTTATGCCGGTTTGAATGCAAGAAGGTCAGATCTGCCGAGAGGAAGAACCTGCTGCCCGTTTTGAAGGATTTCTATTTTTCTACAACAATTTCGTGTCCAAGGTTGTAAGTGATGAGCTACTGAACATATTGGAGCATTAGAGAGTCATCCTTTCAAGGAAGAAGTCGAAGAACAAAAGAAAAGAAGTTTCCCTGATGCAAGCAGGAAAAGAAGATACAAAGGATGCTTTCCTGGCTCAACTAGGGAAAGCTACGGCTAGCTCTTGGATAAATTGTCCAAATGAGTTATGAGCCTAGTCCATTATTCAGTCCATCAAGCATTGATCCATGAAGAATTTGGCTGAATTAAAAAAGAAAAGAAAAGATTAATTTCGGAATGGAAAAGAAGAAGCAAGCCGAGTTCTACATGGATTTGGCTTACGAATGTGGACTGAATTCCATCCTTTGTGCAAGATTTTTGGCTGAATTAATTCATGGAAAACCTAAAGAGATATTGCTCAATTATTCAGCCATTATCTTGGGAATTTTCGGCAGAAAATAGAGGAAGAAAATCGCAACAAATCCTGATTAATTTCGGGAAAATTCCTGTGCACGTCTCTCAACTTACACGGACTCTCCCGGACAGCTGACAATGAATCAGAATTCGAGCCTTATATGGATAGAAAGCTACGGGACTCTAGTTTCCAACCCAACTGGAATCACCTCAATAGCTATTTTCTAGAGAAAGTTATGAGTAATCAATGCATGGAGGTCATTCTGCCGAATTCAGAAAATCAAGGAAACCTAAACCAATTCGGTTTTGGTTTGTGGCTGGCTTCTCTAGGTTACTTCCTCTATAAATACCAAGGCTTTTGCACAGAAAATCATCATCTCTCCCTCCACAAAATCCTTGCCGAATCCCTGCCAAATTATTTTCAGAAATTTTATACAAAGAGCAAAGCCGAATCCATCATTCCTCACATCAATTCGATCACCATCTCATCAATCCTTGCCGAATCTTAACCAAGGTTGTAATATGGATTGTTTTATTTTGGTTTTTGTTACTTTGTATTTAAACATAACTTTGTCTATGAAGTATGTTTTGGTTTTTGGTTTTAATTTCGGTATTGATAATCATATATGGGATCTTCGGATCTTTGTTATAATTGTTTGGATATTTTATATGTGATTGCCGAATTATATATGTGATGTGATTAAATTTTTATTATGGGCAGTAGCTTTAGCATGTTTCTTGATTTCAATTAGGTTTATTTTCTTAATTCGTGGGGAACCGAAGGAGATGTTTAGATGCACTCGAAAGGCCATGAGTGTTATCTAGATGTTGAATTCATATTCCGATCTAATACATGTTGATTCACACGCGTTGTTGGTTTTGACATGTATTAATCTAAGGGTAAGAGTAATTATGGAAATTTACATGTCGATGTGAGATGGGTGACGCCATACTTGCTAACATGTTCCAATTCGACAATATGTGCTTATGTGCTATTTGTGTTTAATTTACATGCGTTGTGTTATTAAACCGATTAGTACCATGTTTAGGATTGCGCGCGTTTCGGATTCTAAATACTTATGATGTCTTGATAATTAGGATATGCTGCGTTGGCCCTAATTAAATTGGAGCTTAATTAATCTTGAAATCGTTATATGTTTGCTGCCCCTATTACTTGTTTTAATTTTGTTGCATGTATAATTTCCCCGGCAACGGCGCCAAAAACTGATGGATCCCCGGCAACGGCGCCAAAAACTGATGTTCATTTTCTGTGAGTGAGTCGATAGGGGACTTGTCCTCCGTGGTTAAAAACTTTGAGACCTGCCTTGTTCCTAAAGAGAGTTTACTCTCCGTGAATTTTAACGACACCGCCTTAGAAAAGTAAAGTATCTTCGACCTAGACAACCGCTTGTGCCGAAGCATCACCTCACTTTAGACGCTAGAAGATAACTTGAGCATATGTGAATCTATTTTTCTTCAAAAGATAAAATTCGTCTTTAATTTTTTAGGTATATCGGAATAAGCATGATACTACCTTGGGCTGCATCAGTCCATTGCACTGTTATCTCCTCTGCTCCACGTACCTCGAATTTTAAAGTTGTGTGAATAAAAGAAATAGACTCTAGGTTCGGCAATCTCATACTATTTTCGACACTCTTGGAAGACTAGGACCGATCCATTGTGTGATACTTGTAAATTTTCGTGAAACTTATACTTGCATAAATTGTGTGGAATATATACTTATAGAGAATTCGTATGATACATTTATAGTTTGAAAATTTTACATTACTGCTAACTTATTTCTAACCTATACTCTAACTTATTCTAACTCATTCTTTCTAACCTATACATATTGATTCTAATGATTCTTGTAGAGTTTAATTGTTAGTTGCAAATCATAAGGAAGAGGTGAAGAATTACATTGTAAACAGTTGATTGGAGCTCTCATTGACTTGGGAAGGACGACAAGTGTTGCAAGAAACGAGTTCCACCACTCTCAACTTTTGTTCATAATTTGCAATTAAATTCTACTTAGCTAATTATTGTATATTTATACACTGACTTCTAACTTTAGCTAATTCACTAACTCACTACTAACTTATTCTTTGAATTCTCATCTCCACTCTTCTAAATTTCTTTATCTTGATGCGATGCAGTTGAAGAGTGGAGTAATCATGCATCGAGTTATGATAACCATTGTAAGGAGGCACGAATTTGGAGTGCGCACTGCAAAAGGCGTCGCCCACAACTTGATTAAGAAGTGAAGAGTCTAGGCTGAGTAGACTATAAACATTAAGCGCTGCATGGGAGGCAACCCATTTCAACCAAAAATTGTGAAGGAGCCGTCTACGAGAGTTTGAAATTCTAAAACCTAAACTCTTTTTGGTTGAATTGTATAAATGTGGAACTTGTGAATTATCAAATGCTTGGAAATTACTACATAATTTTTGTGTACATTGAGGACAATGTAATTTTCTAAGTGTGGGGTAGGGATACATGTTTCACATGTTAGTTTTTTGTTTTGAGTCATAAAAGAAAAGAAAATAAAAATCAGAAAATCAGAAAAATAAAAAAAAATTTCGTTGCTTTTGTTTGTTTTGTGTTATTTTTGAGTCTTAGGATGCCCCTAAATAGTCTATGATGATTATATCTTTAATACATAGATGATGGTTTTGCATAATCATAAGAATTAATTGTGAGTTTGATGGACTTTGTGATTGGTATGAACATTTGAGACTTGAACTTAATTGTGTAAGAAGAATGTTTGTTGTGTTGATTTTGTTCCATAATAACCTTTGTGAGCTTTGATTGCCATATACTTTCTTCTTGAGTGATAAAAATGGGCAGAATTTTTCAAAACTTCATCATTCTTTGATTATTCAATGACTATGTGCCATAGATTTTAATGAACTCTAGAATGCTAGAACTCACTTTTGACGATTTTTGAGACTATTATTCATAACATGCCTTGATTTTGAATATGATTGAGATGATCTTGTTAGGATTACCACCAATGCCAAATAAAGCTTATGCCTAATTTGTGCCCATCGTGGGACTCCTTAGTTTTAACCCCCTTGAGCCGACATTGAGCCATTTATTGCATCACCATGATACACTTTCCTTGAGCTTAGAACAGTTTATCCTAACCATTGTTGTCAAGACTTGGTAAAGTTTAATTGGAATTTGTTATTTGAAGTGATGATTTGAAGTAAGTGTGGGGTGATCCAATCCAAAAGCATGAAAAACCATGATTGCCGAAAATAAAAAGAAAATTCGGACAGAAAATAAAAGAAAAAAATTTGTGCCGAAAATAAAAAAAAAAAATAAAAAAAAAAAGTTTCGGCAAATGAAAAGAAAAATAGAAATGCTTGGATTGAGATCTTGTGGTGAATTTGGAGTTTGTTTTACAATTGAAGGTCTATTATTATCATACTTGACCTTTGTTCATATTCACTATGTTATGGGGAAGAAAAGAATGAAGTTTGGGCCCAACAAGTTGAAACTTGGCCCTTTTGAGTGAAGTTATAAGGAGTATTGAGCTTTGCTAAGTCTTGGTGACATTTTCTCACCACTATTCTAAATGCGAATTCCTTATGCCTAGCCCCACTATTTTCCCATGTAAGATCTCTCATGATTCGAATAATAGGTGAACTTTGTATGTGGAGATTTTTGTCAAAAGTGAGCATATGGCTTTGGTTCATTGGTGCACATAATTGTTATATGAAGTTTTTCCTGAAAGATCTATTCACAAAGTGCTTTTATTTGATGAAATATGCAAGTTACTCTTTGTAACTCTTAATCTATTTTCTTGCATATACTTTGAGTGAATATTGCCATATCATGAGTGAAAAGAAGAGAGTATGCCTAGTGAGGAGGATGGAATCAACATAACATGTCATTGCTTGTGATTTTCGTTTCTTACTTGTTCATGCTATGATACATGTCTATGACGCTTGGGATTATTGTGCTTACATTGAATGCTTAACTTGAAAGCTATGTGTGTAAAGATCCTGAGACAATTATTTAGGGGCTGTAGTGTTGAGTCTTTTTTATTTGTTTTGCTAAGGGACTAGCAAAGGCTAAGTGTGGGGTAGTTGATAGGAGCATAAAATGCGACGTTCTTAATATGTTTTTACCCCCATTTATGCAATGCTTAACCCTTATTGTTGTAATATAGAGTCATGTTATAGAGTCAAGAGTTTTGGTGGAATTAAAGTGAAAACATGTGGAAAATAGAATAAAAATGCAGAAATTGTCAAAAGCCTATTCACAAAGTCTCTGAGATGTTTTATTGAATCTGTAAAACATAAACTTTGCTTTTGATAGATTTTTCTCTTCTCATTTGCAGTCGACATACTAAGGATTGAACAAAGGAAAGAATCATTAAAATCGGAGTGGAACAAAATGCCAAGAACTTCAAGTTCTTATCGGATGCAAATCCAAGAATTCCAGAAGATTTCAGTGTCCGACATCCAACTTTCTGAATTTATTCCCGACGATTGACAAGGAATTTGAAGGTGAAATTTTTATGGATGAACGCCCTGTGTGTCTAGTTTCATATGCAACTGGAATCGCAGAAAGAGCTCTCCTAAGTAGAGAGTTATGCCGGTTTGAATGCAAGAAGGTCAGATCTGCCGAGAGGAAGAACCTGCTGCCCGTTTTGAAGGATTTCTATTTTTCTACAACAATTTCGTGTCCAAAGTTGTAAGTGATGAGCTACTGAACATATTGGAGCATTAGAGAGTCATCCTTTCAAGGAAGAAGTCGAAGAACAAAAGAAAAGAAGTTTCCCTGATGCAAGCAGGAAAAGAAGATACAAAGGATGCTTTCCTGGCTCAACTAGGGAAAGCTACGGCTAGCTCTTGGATAAATTGTCCAAATGAGTTATGAGCCTAGTCCATTATTCAGTCCATCAAGCATTGATCCATGAAGAATTTGGCTGAATTAAAAAAGAAAAGAAAAGATTAATTTCGGAATGGAAAAGAAGAAGCAAGCCGAGTTCTACATGGATTTGGCTTACGAATGTGGACTGAATTCCATCCTTTGTGCAAGATTTTTGGCTGAATTAATTCATGGAAAACCTAAAGAGATATTGCTCAATTATTCAGCCATTATCTTGGGAATTTTCGGCAGAAAATAGAGGAAGAAAATCGCAACAAATCCTGATTAATTTCGGGAAAATTCCTGTGCACGTCTCTCAACTTACACGGACTCTCCCGGACAGCTGACAATGAATCAGAATTCGAGCCTTATATGGATAGAAAGCTACGGGAGTCTAGTTTCCAACCCAACTGGAATCACCTCAATAGCTATTTTCTAGAGAAAGTTATGACGTAATCAATGCACGGAGGTCATTCTGCCGAATTCAGAAAATCAAGGAAACCTAAACCAATTCGGTTTTGGTTTGTGGCTGGCTTCTCTAGGTTACTTCCTCTATAAATACCAAGGCTTTTGCACAGAAAATCATCATCTCTCCCTCCACAAAATCCTTGCCGAATCCCTGCCAAATTATTTTCAGAAATTTTATACAAAGAGCAAAGCCGAATCCATCATTCCTCACATCAATTCGATCACCATCTCATCAATCCTTGCCGAATCTTAACCAAGGTTGTAATATGGATTGTTTTATTTTGGTTTTTGTTACTTTGTATTTAAACATAACTTTGTCTATGAAGTATGTTTTGGTTTTTGGTTTTAATTTCGGTATTGATAATCATATATGGGATCTTCGGATCTTTGTTATAATTGTTTGGATATTTTATATGTGATTGCCGAATTATATATGTGATGTGATTAAATTTTTATTATGGGCAGTAGCTTTAGCATGTTTCTTGATTTCAATTAGGTTTATTTTCTTAATTCGTGGGGAACCGAAGGAGATGTTTAGATGCACTCGAAAGGCCATGAGTGTTATCTAGATGTTGAATTCATATTCCGATCTAATACATGTTGATTCACACGCGTTGTTGGTTTTGACATGTATTAATCTAAGGGTAAGAGTAATTATGGAAATTTACATGTCGATGTGAGATGGGTGACGCCATACTTGCTAACATGTTCCAATTCGACAATATGTGCTTATGTGCTATTTGTGTTTAATTTACATGCGTTGTGTTATTAAACCGATTAGTACCATGTTTAGGATTGCGCGCGTTTCGGATTCTAAATACTTATGATGTCTTGATAATTAGGATATGCTGCGTTGGCCCTAATTAAATTGGAGCTTAATTAATCTTGAAATCGTTATATGTTTGCTGCCCCTATTACTTGTTTTAATTTTGTTGCATGTATAATTTCCCCGGCAACGGCGCCAAAAACTGATGGATCCCCGGCAACGGCGCCAAAAACTGATGTTCATTTTCTGTGAGTGAGTCGATAGGGGACTTGTCCTCCGTGGTTAAAAACTTTGAGACCTGCCTTGTTCCTAAAGAGAGTTTACTCTCCGTGAATTTTAACGACACCGCCTTAGAAAAGTAAAGTATCTTCGACCTAGACAACCGCTTGTGCCGAAGCATCACCTCACTTTAGACGCTAGAAGATAACTTGAGCATATGTGAATCTATTTTTCTTCAAAAGATAAAATTCGTCTTTAATTTTTTAGGTATATCGGAATAAGCATGATACTACCTTGGGCTGCATCAGTCCATTGCACTGTTATCTCCTCTGCTCCACGTACCTCGAATTTTAAAGTTGTGTGAATAAAAGAAATAGACTCTAGGTTCGGCAATCTCATACTATTTTCGACACTCTTGGAAGACTAGGACCGATCCATTGTGTGATACTTGTAAATTTTCGTGAAACTTATACTTGCATAAATTGTGTGGAATATATACTTATAGAGAATTCGTATGATACATTTATAGTTTGAAAATTTTACATTACTGCTAACTTATTTCTAACCTATACTCTAACTTATTCTAACTCATTCTTTCTAACCTATACATATTGATTCTAATGATTCTTGTAGAGTTTAATTGTTAGTTGCAAATCATAAGGAAGAGGTGAAGAATTACATTGTAAACAGTTGATTGGAGCTCTCATTGACTTGGGAAGGACGACAAGTGTTGCAAGAAACGAGTTCCACCACTCTCAACTTTTGTTCATAATTTGCAATTAAATTCTACTTAGCTAATTATTGTATATTTATACACTGACTTCTAACTTTAGCTAATTCACTAACTCACTACTAACTTATTCTTTGAATTCTCATCTCCACTCTTCTAAATTTCTTTATCTTGATGCGATGCAGTTGAAGAGTGGAGTAATCATGCATCGAGTTATGATAACCATTGTAAGGAGGCACGAATTTGGAGTGCGCACTGCAAAAGGCGTCGCCCACAACTTGATTAAGAAGTGAAGAGTCTAGGCTGAGTAGACTATAAACATTAAGCGCTGCATGGGAGGCAACCCATTTCAACCAAAAATTGTGAAGGAGCCGTCTACGAGAGTTTGAAATTCTAAAACCTAAACTCTTTTTGGTTGAATTGTATAAATGTGGAACTTGTGAATTATCAAATGCTTGGAAATTACTACATAATTTTTGTGTACATTGAGGACAATGTAATTTTCTAAGTGTGGGGTAGGGATACATGTTTCACATGTTAGTTTTTTGTTTTGAGTCATAAAAGAAAAGAAAATAAAAATCAGAAAATCAGAAAAATAAAAAAAAATTTCGTTGCTTTTGTTTGTTTTGTGTTATTTTTGAGTCTTAGGATGCCCCTAAATAGTCTATGATGATTATATCTTTAATACATAGATGATGGTTTTGCATAATCATAAGAATTAATTGTGAGTTTGATGGACTTTGTGATTGGTATGAACATTTGAGACTTGAACTTAATTGTGTAAGAAGAATGTTTGTTGTGTTGATTTTGTTCCATAATAACCTTTGTGAGCTTTGATTGCCATATACTTTCTTCTTGAGTGATAAAAATGGGCAGAATTTTTCAAAACTTCATCATTCTTTGATTATTCAATGACTATGTGCCATAGATTTTAATGAACTCTAGAATGCTAGAACTCACTTTTGACGATTTTTGAGACTATTATTCATAACATGCCTTGATTTTGAATATGATTGAGATGATCTTGTTAGGATTACCACCAATGCCAAATAAAGCTTATGCCTAATTTGTGCCCATCGTGGGACTCCTTAGTTTTAACCCCCTTGAGCCGACATTGAGCCATTTATTGCATCACCATGATACACTTTCCTTGAGCTTAGAACAGTTTATCCTAACCATTGTTGTCAAGACTTGGTAAAGTTTAATTGGAATTTGTTATTTGAAGTGATGATTTGAAGTAAGTGTGGGGTGATCCAATCCAAAAGCATGAAAAACCATGATTGCCGAAAATAAAAAGAAAATTCGGACAGAAAATAAAAGAAAAAAATTTGTGCCGAAAATAAAAAAAAAAAATAAAAAAAAAAAGTTTCGGCAAATGAAAAGAAAAATAGAAATGCTTGGATTGAGATCTTGTGGTGAATTTGGAGTTTGTTTTACAATTGAAGGTCTATTATTATCATACTTGACCTTTGTTCATATTCATTATGTTATGGGGAAGAAAAGAATGAAGTTTGGGCCCAACAAGTTGAAACTTGGCCCTTTTGAGTGAAGTTATAAGGAGTATTGAGCTTTGCTAAGTCTTGGTGACATTTTCTCACCACTATTCTAAATGCGAATTCCTTATGCCTAGCCCCACTATTTTCCCATGTAAGATCTCTCATGATTCGAATAATAGGTGAACTTTGTATGTGGAGATTTTTGTCAAAAGTGAGCATATGGCTTTGGTTCATTGGTGCACATAATTGTTATATGAAGTTTTTCCTGAAAGATCTATTCACAAAGTGCTTTTATTTGATGAAATATGCAAGTTACTCTTTGTAACTCTTAATCTATTTTCTTGCATATACTTTGAGTGAATATTGCCATATCATGAGTGAAAAGAAGAGAGTATGCCTAGTGAGGAGGATGGAATCAACATAACATGTCATTGCTTGTGATTTTCGTTTCTTACTTGTTCATGCTATGATACATGTCTATGACGCTTGGGATTATTGTGCTTACATTGAATGCTTAACTTGAAAGCTATGTGTGTAAAGATCCTGAGACAATTATTTAGGGGCTGTAGTGTTGAGTCTTTTTTATTTGTTTTGCTAAGGGACTAGCAAAGGCTAAGTGTGGGGTAGTTGATAGGAGCATAAAATGCGACGTTCTTAATATGTTTTTACCCCCATTTATGCAATGCTTAACCCTTATTGTTGTAATATAGAGTCATGTTATAGAGTCAAGAGTTTTGGTGGAATTAAAGTGAAAACATGTGGAAAATAGAATAAAAATGCAGAAATTGTCAAAAGCCTATTCACAAAGTCTCTGAGATGTTTTATTGAATCTGTAAAACATAAACTTTGCTTTTGATAGATTTTTCTCTTCTCATTTGCAGTCGACATACTAAGGATTGAACAAAGGAAAGAATCATTAAAATCGGAGTGGAACAAAATGCCAAGAACTTCAAGTTCTTATCGGATGCAAATCCAAGAATTCCAGAAGATTTCAGTGTCCGACATCCAACTTTCTGAATTTATTCCCGACGATTGACAAGGAATTTGAAGGTGAAATTTTTATGGATGAACGCCCTGTGTGTCTAGTTTCATATGCAACTGGAATCGCAGAAAGAGCTCTCCTAAGTAGAGAGTTATGCCGGTTTGAATGCAAGAAGGTCAGATCTGCCGAGAGGAAGAACCTGCTGCCCGTTTTGAAGGATTTCTATTTTTCTACAACAATTTCGTGTCCAAAGTTGTAAGTGATGAGCTACTGAACATATTGGAGCATTAGAGAGTCATCCTTTCAAGGAAGAAGTCGAAGAACAAAAGAAAAGAAGTTTCCCTGATGCAAGCAGGAAAAGAAGATACAAAGGATGCTTTCCTGGCTCAACTAGGGAAAGCTACGGCTAGCTCTTGGATAAATTGTCCAAATGAGTTATGAGCCTAGTCCATTATTCAGTCCATCAAGCATTGATCCATGAAGAATTTGGCTGAATTAAAAAAGAAAAGAAAAGATTAATTTCGGAATGGAAAAGAAGAAGCAAGCCGAGTTCTACATGGATTTGGCTTACGAATGTGGACTGAATTCCATCCTTTGTGCAAGATTTTTGGCTGAATTAATTCATGGAAAACCTAAAGAGATATTGCTCAATTATTCAGCCATTATCTTGGGAATTTTCGGCAGAAAATAGAGGAAGAAAATCGCAACAAATCCTGATTAATTTCGGGAAAATTCCTGTGCACGTCTCTCAACTTACACGGACTCTCCCGGACAGCTGACAATGAATCAGAATTCGAGCCTTATATGGATAGAAAGCTACGGGAGTCTAGTTTCCAACCCAACTGGAATCACCTCAATAGCTATTTTCTAGAGAAAGTTATGACGTAATCAATGCACGGAGGTCATTCTGCCGAATTCAGAAAATCAAGGAAACCTAAACCAATTCGGTTTTGGTTTGTGGCTGGCTTCTCTAGGTTACTTCCTCTATAAATACCAAGGCTTTTGCACAGAAAATCATCATCTCTCCCTCCACAAAATCCTTGCCGAATCCCTGCCAAATTATTTTCAGAAATTTTATACAAAGAGCAAAGCCGAATCCATCATTCCTCACATCAATTCGATCACCATCTCATCAATCCTTGCCGAATCTTAACCAAGGTTGTAATATGGATTGTTTTATTTTGGTTTTTGTTACTTTGTATTTAAACATAACTTTGTCTATGAAGTATGTTTTGGTTTTTGGTTTTAATTTCGGTATTGATAATCATATATGGGATCTTCGGATCTTTGTTATAATTGTTTGGATATTTTATATGTGATTGCCGAATTATATATGTGATGTGATTAAATTTTTATTATGGGCAGTAGCTTTAGCATGTTTCTTGATTTCAATTAGGTTTATTTTCTTAATTCGTGGGGAACCGAAGGAGATGTTTAGATGCACTCGAAAGGCCATGAGTGTTATCTAGATGTTGAATTCATATTCCGATCTAATACATGTTGATTCACACGCGTTGTTGGTTTTGACATGTATTAATCTAAGGGTAAGAGTAATTATGGAAATTTACATGTCGATGTGAGATGGGTGACGCCATACTTGCTAACATGTTCCAATTCGACAATATGTGCTTATGTGCTATTTGTGTTTAATTTACATGCGTTGTGTTGTTAAACCGATTAGTACCATGTTTAGGATTGCGCGCGTTTCGGATTCTAAATACTTATGATGTCTTGATAATTAGGATATGCTGCGTTGGCCCTAATTAAATTGGAGCTTAATTAATCTTGAAATCGTTATATGTTTGCTGCCCCTATTACTTGTTTTAATTTTGTTGCATGTATAATGAGATTTGTGTTTGGTGATTGTGTGAAAGGTGATGATCAATTGTATATAGTAATCTAGGATTTAATTTTCGTAAACTAGTAAGTAAATAATAATTAAAAATTTCGACAAACCCCTTTTATACAATACTTTGTGTGATTGAAAGCCCTTGATTTCCCCGGATAGAACGATCCCTACTTGTCAATACTACACTCGACAAAAGAAGGGTATTATTTGTATGTAGTTGTTTTGCAGGTATTTTATGCTTGGATAACACCTCCATCAAGTGGCCGGCCGGATCGGATGGAGGGGAGGAGCAGCAGAGCGGCGGTGCGACGCAATCTGAATTGCTGCGGAGGTGTACGGAGGAGGAGAACGGAAGAAAAATGCAAAAAATGGAGGCTAGGGTTCGGCAGTTTCAGAGTTATACCCGATAGAATAGCCGACGATAAACTTAATGGAGAGGGAGTTTCTTGATTCGGCCGCGGGAAGTAGTTTCTTGGAGTTAGATGCCGCACTGGCAAGAAATTTGTTGGAGATTCGAGCTTTGAATAACCAACAATTTGGCATGGCAAGAGACAATGTCTTAAGGAGCGAGAAAGTACATGAGACGTCCTCAAACTCAAAATTGGAGGAGAAAGTTGACAAGCTTGCCTACTTGGTGAGTAGCATGATGAAGGGGAAGCGTGCCATTATTTGGGGAGAAGTGCAACACTATTGGTGGGGAAGTGTGCACCGAGAACCATGAAACCGAGCTATGCCCTCAACTTGGATCGAGTGAGGGAGTAGAGAAGTGCAACGCTATTGGTTTTCAAGGACAAAGGTACGGTAACTTCAATTCGAGGTTCAATGATCATCCGAACTTTCGATGGGTAAACAATGACAACGTGCTAAGGGCACCTATGCAGTTGAGGCAAGGGGCTGCCGTACCCTACCAACCGAGGGCACCTTTTGTGCCTAGGCCACACTTTCAGCCAAATCAAGGGCAGCCGAGCCAACCACAGTTTCAGCCGAACCAAAGCCAAGCAGCGTCGAGTAATCCCAACTACGATGCTTTGATGCAATCTCTTTCGAGTGCTACTTAAGCGTTGCTTGCGGGGCAACAAAATCACTCGAAGGACATAGGTGAGCTCAAGACTCAAATGGGACAAGTCGTGGACTTTATGGGAAGATTCAACGAGCAAGGCAAGTTGCCAAGCTACACGATTCCTAATCCGAGAAACGAGCAAGCTAAGGTGATCAAAACTCGAACCGGAAGGGAGTTGTTACCTCCGAGGAGCCCCAAGAAAGCAAGCACGCCACTCGACGTGATCGAAGAAGAGGAGGTGGTTGCCGGACCTACCATTACCGGCAGCACACCTACTGCCGAAGTCGCACCAAGCCACGCAGCCGTGAAACCTGCTGCCGAGCGACATGCACTACCGCAAGCTACTGCCGAGAGAGTGGCTTGCCGAGAGAAAGCAAGCTGCTGAGAAGGAGGGGCTGCGCAACGAACAAGAGCGTGATCCCGCGACATCGAAAAAGGAGTTGGTGCTGAGCCAAGTACAAAAGGGAGGGATGCCGAACTCAAACATTTCATTCCCTTCGCGTTTTGCACGATCAAAGAAAGATAAGTCCGACGAGGAAGTGTTGGAGATTTTCCAGAAAGTGCAAGTCAACATCCCTTTGTTGGAATGCATTAAGCAAGTGCCTAAGTATGCTAAGTTTCTTAAAGAGCTATGCAAGACAAGGAGGCATACGAGGGAGACTCGTGTGGTGACTATGAGTGAAACGGTGTCGGCCGTTATTCAAAGGAAGTTGCCACCAAAGATAAAGGATCTGAGAAGCTTCAATGTGCCTTGTGTAATAGGCAACACTCGATTTAATGATGTGATGTTGGACTTAGGAGCATCGATTAATATCATACCACTCAATGTATACCAAACGTTGAGTATATGGCCACTCAAGAAAGACAATGTCATTATTCAACTTGCGGATCGCTCGAGCAAGTATCCGGAAGGCTATGTTGAAGATGTACTCGTGCAAGTGAACCATCTAATCTTTTCTGCCGATTTCTATGTGGTAGAGATGGAACACTCACCGGTTAATAGCACGCAATTGCTACTTAGCCGACCCTTCATGAGGACGGCACACACTAAGATTGATGTGGCTGAGGGTAACTTGACAATGGAGTTTGATGGTGAGGTGATAAAATTCAATGTTTTCGATGCCATGAAATTCCCTATTGCCGATTTGAAGGAATACCAAGCTAGTGATGTTTAGGTGGAGGTTGAGCAAGTTATGTCGACCTCGCTTGATGCATAGCAACTAGAGATCGAGAAAGGGGTCGGATTTGACAAGATGGGAGAGCGAACGAGTGAAGAGGAGCGAGATCGGTTCGAGCCGAGCCTAAGGAAGGTGGCTGCCGAACTTGAGGCAGTCCTTCCATCCAAGTATAGTTCTTTCTTGTCAATTCCAAGTGCCACAACTCAATTTCGTGCAAGTGTGGAAGAGGCCCCAAAGTTAGAACTAAAAGAACTCCCTAGTCACTTAAAGTATGTTTATCTTAGAGAAAAAAATACTTTACTGGTTATTGTGTCTTCAAAGCTTAGTAAAAAGCAAGAGGATGATTTGATAAGTGTGCTTAAGAAGTACAAGACCGCCATAGGTTGGACCTTAGCGGATATCAAGGGGATAAGCCCTATAACATGTGTTCATCGTATATTGTTTGAAGAAGGACCAAAGTCAACCAAGAAAGCTCAACGTCGCCTACACCCTCCTATGATGAAGGTAGTCAAAGATGAGATCATCAAGTTGCTTGATTGTGGGGTAATCTACCCAATTTCGGATAGTAAGTGGATATCTCCCGTGCAAGTAGTTCCAAAGAAGAGTGGTGTAACGGTTGTCAAGAATGAGAAGAATAAGCTAGTGCCACAAAGACTTGTAACCGGTCATCGTATGTGCATCGATTATAGGAAGCTCAATGCTACAACAAGGAAGGATCACATGCCTTTGTCGTTTATGGATCAAATGCTAGAGAGGTTAGCCGGCCATGCCTTCTATTGTTTTCTTGATGGTTATAGTGGATACAACCAAATCATGATACACCCGGATGTTCAAGAGAAGACCACTTTTACTTGTCCATTTGGCACCTTTGTGTATAGAAGAATGCTATTCGGCTTATGCAATGCACCCGGAAAGTTTCAGCGATGTATGTATGCTATCTTCTTGGATTTTATTGAAGACATAATCGAAGTTTTTATGGATGACTTTAGCGTTTATGGAAGCAACTTCGAGACTTGTTTGAAGAACTCGGAGAAGATATTGGAGCTTTGTGTAGAGACGAATCTTGTGCTTAATTGGGAGAAGTGCCACTTCATGGTGACACAAGGAATCGTGCTTGGCCATATAATTTCAGAAAAAGTGCTTGAAGTCGACAAGGTTAAAGTGGAACTCATCCAACACTTGCCTTCACGAAAAAAAAAACGTGCGAGACGTGTGATCATTCCTTGGCCATGCCGGTTTCTATCGAAAATTCATCAAGGACTTCTCATCTATTGCAAAGCCATTGAGCAACTTGTTACAAAAGGAAGTACCATTCGAGTGGACGGATGCATGCGAGCAAGCCTTTTGCCGATTGAAGGATGCCCTTTGCTCGGCTCCCATTCTTGTCGTACCTAATTGGGAGGAGCCGTTTGAGCTTATTTACGATGCAAGTGACTATGCACTTAGAGCCGTGCTCGGCCAAAGAGTAGAGAAGAAGCGAATACCATTTATTATGCTTCAAGAAAGCTTAACGATGCTCAACTCAACTACTCCATAACCGAGAAAGAACTCTTAGCAGTAATGTTTGCTTTGGAAAAGTTTAGATCATATCTTTTGAATTCGAAAGTCATTGTTTATAGTGATCATGCCGCTTTGAGATATCTTATGACAAAGAAGGATGCCAAGCCTAGGCTCATTCGATGGATTCTTTTGCTTCAAGAATTCGACATTGAGATCAAAGACAAGAAATGAGTAAAGAACGTCGTAGCCGACCACCTTAGCCGAATCATAAAGAAAGAGGATCAGCTGCCCCTTGTTGAAAACTTTTCGGATGAGCAACTCTTTCGACTCAAAGCACAAGAGCCTCGGTATGCCGATTTGGCCAATTACTTAGCCACTCGGCAACTTCCTAGCACTATGCTGAAACAAGTGAAGCTTCGGATCATCAAGCAAGCTCGTCACTACCTTTGGGACGAGCCATACTTATGGAAGCAATGTGGTGATCAAGTGCTTCGACGATGTGTCACCGAGCAAGAGCATGTGTCGATTCTAAAGCTTTGTCATAGTGAGGCGTGTGGAGGACATTTTGGAGCAAAGAAAATCGCTTTAAATATGCTCGAGTGTGGATTCTTTTCCCCTACTATCTTCAAGGATGCTTACATGTTTTGTAAGTCATGTGATAGATGCCAAAGAATGGGAAATATCGGCCCACGAGATCAAATGCCTCTACAACCCATCAACTCTATTGAAATTCATGATCTATGGGGAATCGATTTTATGGGGCCGTTTCCTTCAAGCAAGGGCTTCCTTTACATATTGCTAGCGGTTCATTATGTGTCAAAATGGATCGAAGCTAAAGCTACAAGGACCAATGACTCAAAGGTAGTTTCCGAATTTCTCAAGACTCACATATTTTCACGTTTTGGAGTTCCAAGAGTCTTGATTAGTGATGGAGGCTCCCAATTTTACAATCGCACCATTGAAGTCTTGTTGAAGAAGTATGGCGTCATACATAAGGTTTCTACACCTTATCACCCTCAAACAAGTGGCATGGTCGAGATAAGCAATAGAGAGGTCAAGCAAATTCTAGAGAAAACCGTTGGACCTTCAAGGAAGGATTGGAGTGATCGTCTCGATGATGCTTTGTGGGCTTATAGAACCGCATACAAAACACCGATAGGTATGTCCCTTTTCGTTAACTTATGGAAAAGCATGTCACTTACCGGTGGAGCTAGAGCACAAAGCATGGTGGGCCATTAAAGCTTTTAACATAGACATCGACGAGGCCGGGCTTCATAGGAAGCTTCAACTCAACGAACTTGAAGAAATATGTAATGAAGCCTATGATGCCGCTTGGATTTACAAGGAGAAGACTCGTGCTTATCATGACAAGATGCTTCGAGGGAAGAAGTTTGAAGTTGGGCAAAAAGTTTTTTTATTTCACTCAAGGCTTCGACTCTTTCCGGGTAAGCTTCGTTTCCGTTAGATCGGACCCTTCATTGTGACTAAGGTATTCCCTCATAGTGCCATTGAAATTCAAAGCAATGTATCGAGTAAGGCATTCAAAATAAACGGACATCGACTCAAATCTTACTTCGATGCTTTCGAGGAGCACACGATCGAGGAAGTTGATTTAGAGGAAGCTCCGACCCAATCCACTACCGCAGCCTCCTTCAATGCGCAGCAAACGACAAGCCAAGCTGCTGCCGAGACAAGCATAAGCCATCATGCAACTTCTGCCGATACAAGCCTATGTTCCGATACGGACACGGGGCAGCATTCTGCCGATACGAATGCACGAGGTGCCCAGCCCTCCGATACTTCCACCAAAGCTGCTGCTGAGACTGCGCGCAACGCCATTGCCGCGGCCGATTGCTGCAGCCATGCCAAGACAGACTTGCAGCCCCAACGTCCTGTCGATACGCCATGGAGAGGGAGTTCTTAGATTCAGCAGTAGGAGGTTCTTTCTTAGAGATAGATCCAGAACCGGCCAAAGCATTGTTGGAGAAGAGAGCTTTGAACAACCAACAGTTGGGTACGACAAGGCAAGTGCACGCAAAGGTTAATGAGACCTCCACCAACTCGGCTATTGAGGAAGTCAATTCAAAAGTTGACAAGCTTTCTACTTTGCTTGCCAATTTCATGAAAGGGAAGAAAGCATAAGTTTGTGGGGTGTGTACAGATGATCACTCAACTGATTCATGTCCACATGTCGCGCCAAGTGGAGACTTTGAGGAGGCCAATGTCGTAGGTTTCTAAGGACAGCAGCAACATCCAAATGTTTACTCAAACACCTTCAATCCAAGGTCGATCATCCAAACTTTAGGTGGTCTAACAATGATAAGCTCCACCAAATGCATATCGACCTCAAGGGCAATTTGTGGCAAGACCTCAAGTACTATATCAAGCACCAATGCAGCCACAAGCTCCATTCATGCCTATGCAAGCGGCTGCCCCCACCAATTATGATGATATGTTGAAGTCTTTAGCCTTGGTACAAAGCCAACTTAACACCTCTACTCAAGCTTTGCTAGCTGCCCAACAAACAAACACTAAAGACATAGCCGAGCTCAAGAATCAAATGGGACAGGTTGTGGATTTCATGGGACAATTCGGAGAGCAAAGGAAGCTACCCTCCAATGTGATCAAGAATCCTAGGAATGAACCAGCTAAGGCTATCACAACAAGGAGCGGCAAAGTTTTGGAGGGACCAACGCCAAGAATTACAAAGAAGAGGGGAGACGTGTACATTTATGATGAGAAGGACGAGCAAGAGGCTGTCATCGACAATGATAAGGCCGAGCATGGCAATGTGAACAAAGAGGATCTCTAAATAATGAAGAAAAGAGGCTTAGAGAGAGATCCTGCCACTTCTCAAAAAGAAATTGTGTCCAAGAAAGAGGCACCAAAGGTAAATGATTCTAATTCTAATGGTTTAGTTAATACTAACCAATCTTCATGCCTACCTTTTCCCTCTAGATTTGCTAAATCAAAGAAGGAGAAATCGGATGAGGAAGTGCTTGAAATATTTCGAAAGGTGGAGGTGAATATTCCATTGCTTGAATGTGATAGGAGCACAATGTGCGACGATATTAATGGATTATTATCCCTTATTTGTGCTTTTTAAAGTCTATTTAGAGTAAGATAGAGTCATAATATAGTTTAGTGTCGTTTTGATAGAGTTTTAGAAAAATGTGCTTAATTGTCCCGAAAATGACTAAGTATAGAAATCTGAGAAAATAATGTAAAATATGTCTTTTTCGTGAATTTGAGGCCTATGTTAAAGTGAATTATCTCTTTCCAAATTTGATGCAATTTCGTATGCATATAGTTGGCAAGCTAAAGTATGTTGTGTCAAAAATTCAGATCAATCGGACTTTGGAAAGTCGCCCAAAAGCTGGTTGCAACTTGGCCGTTTGAGCAAAACTATCCAGGGACTACCAGGATTTTCCTGGGACTGTGTCCTGGCTTCCAGAATTTTTGTATGACACATAACTTAGAACTAGAGGATGTGCTTTATATGGATAGAAAGCCCCATGATTCTAGTTTCTTCTGGACTTAGAATCGCATCAATCGGAGCTCTTAGAAAAACGTTATGCTCGACTGAAGACACAAAGGTCAAATCTGCCGAGAAAATGTCTACTCGCCAGCAGCTCGCTCGCCAAGCACTTGCCTCGCCTACCCTTTCCACTCGCCAGCAGATTAGCCTCGCCATCAGCCTTGTTTGCCAGCATCCTCGCTTGCCAGAACATCAGCCGCCAGCACTAGCACGCCAACCCATCTTAGCTCTGCTCGCGACACGAATGTCTGCTCGCCAGCCTGCCAATATCCGCTCGCCAACCATCCGCGCATGCCAGTATACATGATTCGCACACCTCGCCAGTAGGTCTGTACCCTCGAGCAGAGAGGAATTTCCGGTAATATCTTCAAGAGGCTGCAAGCGTGCCAAATCATTTTAAAGTGCTATACATGTCCAATAAGCTTTCTATGCGTGTCCTTGATGAGTGAAGAAACCCTAAGCCGGCCAAAAAAGAGTTTCCTTGCTCAATATGGGAGAGAAAAGCCTATTCTAAAGCGGATTGGGAAACCTTATTCAATGAAGATTTCTATCCCGTTTTGAACAAGGAAAAGTCTCAAACTTGATAGGAGCACAATGTGCGACGATATTAATGTGTTATTATCCCTTATTTGTGCTTTGTTAAGTCTATTTAGAGTAAGATAGAGACATAATATAGTTTAGTGTCGTTTTGGTACAGTTTTAGAAAAATGTGCTGAATTATCAGAAAAATGACAAAGTATAGAAATCTGAGGAAATAATGCAAAATATGTCTTTTTCGTGATTTGAGGCCTATGTTAAAGTGACTTATCCTTTTCCAAATTTGATGCAATTTGGTATGCATATAATTGACAAGCTAAAGTATGTTTTATCAAAACTTCAGATCAATCGGAGTTCGGGAAGTCACCCAAAAGATGGCTGCAACTTGGCAGTTTGAGCAAAACGATCTAGGGACTACCAGGATTTTCCTGGGACTGTGTCCTGACTTTCGAAAATTCAGTACGACGTATCACTTAGAACCAGAGGACATGACTTATATGGATGGAAAGCCCTATGAGTCTAGTTTCTCCAGGACTTGGAATCGCATCAATCGGAGCAATGAGGAGGGAGTTTTGCCAGATTTATTGAAGTAAGGTCAATTCTGCCGAAAAAACTGTAGTTTCCTGGTTGCATCAGGAAAGCTCTCATTTGGATTTGTGAAGCATGGATCTCCTATAATGAACCTAAAGACTTGTTGGACATGTCTATACTAACTTAATGAGAAGATTCAAGTCCAAGATCAGACCAAGAAGAGACCTAGAAGAAGCATTACTTTGCCGACAAGGAAAACAAAAACCAACTAGGACAAGGAATTGACATTCCTTTTGCTACCGGCAAACCCTAGGTTTTCTCCTATATATAGCCATCGAATTCTTCATAAAAAGGGTCACATTCTAAAGCAAAAATCTAGCCTAAAGCTCTACTAAAATTCCCCAAATATCCTACAAAGAAACCCTAGCCGAAACACATTATTCACCACTACAAAAATACCCTAGCCGCACCTCCATCATCATCATCGGATCAACATGACTTGAAGCTCCAAAGGTGTTCTAAAAGTGTGATCTACTCCCCACTTTCCGTGTTGTAATTCTTTCTTTGTAGTTATGTTAAACTTTGTCTATGAAGATAACATATATTCTTGGTTTCAAACGTTATGTCTATGTATTGTTTGGATTCAAGTATAGTTTTATAATTTGCATGATCAACTCGTTTTCTTTATTTTTAGTTGGTTTTTGGAAGTAAGAATTCAGATTGCATGTTAAAAAGTAAAGAAAATATGTAATAAGTTAGTAAATAGGGCAATCGGCAATATGTGTTAATTTAATTGGTTTTAGATTCATCTTGATTTGTTCTTTAAAATTCATGTGCCTTAAAGGTTGGTGTTTTGTGCAATAGCTATGCATGGGGCATTGATCTCACTTGGCCGAAAATAATATGGATTAAGTAGATGTCAAATTGCTTTTTGTATGTTGTTTTCATGAGGGCTTAAGTAATTTAAAAGAACATGCTTGTTAATAAGAAGAGTGACGCCTTAATTAATTAACTTGTTTCTGACTCAAAAGATTTCGTGCTCAATTACTATGCATGTTTGTTTTCATCTATAGGAGTTCTCAAATATGTTTAGTACAATTTTAGGATTAAACATAAAGTTAATCTTGAATACTTATGAAATCTAAATCGGTTAGTAATACCTATAGGGAGCTAATTAGGTCGGAGTTAAATCGAGTCTAGAACACTTTAATGCCTTGCCGTGAGTCTTATTTGTTTGCTTGTTATGTGTTTTTTGATTGCTTTTGCTCTATTGCTTTGTGGAAGAATGTCGACCAAACTTGTAAATAGTAATTTAGGATTTCAATTTTAAGTCTTTTAATTTCGAGTCTAGATTAGGAGCAGCCTTGTGCTGCCGATCACCTTCAACCCCCATATGTGACGTTTTTCTATGTGTATATATGTGAATATTGTCTAACATTCTCATGTTTCAGGTACCCTTAATCCCCGGCTTAAAACGATCCCTACTTACTTATACTCATGTAGGGAGAAGCCACATTTGTTGGCCTTAGCCTTAACCCTTCATACAAATGATGCCATGTTAGATCTGTCTTTTATGTAGACTGGGAAACGTGAGATACTTCCCCCCCCCCCCCCCCCCCCCCCCACGCATACGAGCGATAACTTGGCAGATCCATTTTTATGAAGTTGAGGGCGGCTTTGATCAACACTTGTAGACCGCTAGTGACCCGAGTTTGTTTTACAAAGTAAAAGGCAAGTTATTTTCATAGATATGGTTCTCAGGTTTGTTTAACTGGATCTCAAGGTCATAAACTGATCATTCTTCTCGGTGAAGGGATCGATAGGGGGTTCACCCTCCGTGACCACTAAACGAGTCATGCCTAGTTTCTGTAGGGGGTTCGCCCTCCGTGAATCTCAACGATACCGCCTTTGAAAAGTGGAACACGCTCGAACTAGTCAATAGTTTGGGCCGAAGCATCACCTCACTTTAGACGCTAGAAGATAACTTGATATATGTGATCTATTTTCTTCAAAATGAAACAATTTGTGTAGTTCAAACTCTTGAGGTACATCGGATTAAGCATGATACTACCGGGGGCTGCATCAGTCCATTGTACCTTTAACTCCACTGCTCCATGTACCTTGAGAGTTAGAACAAATTTTAAAAGAAATTAGACCTAGAGATTAAATGAACACAAAACATTTCAAAGTTTTTTCTCTTCGTTGCCGATGCTTGCTTTCTCTTTTGCCGATCCATGTATATGAGTGCCATTGATTGAAATTTGTTTTGTAATCACCAATGCCGCGACTTGTAATGATTTATATTCTTGTTTTTTATTTCTTTACGAAGTTCTAACTTGTTTAAATGTTGCAAATTTCAGAAAAGTGCATGTCCGAATCTAATCTTTGGACACGAGGTCATAGAGGCTGATTGCAACGTTTGAACCAAGAGCTCGCCATCGCCTTATTTGTTCCACTGCCCCCATCCGAGCCATCTAGCCCGAGCACAGTTTCTTCACCACCAACGTCACCACCTAGTTCGGCACCTTCTTTGCCGAGCTCTCCGTCCGTTATTTCGTCTTCGTGTGATCTTCAAGGTCCCGAGTTTGAATCTTTTGCCGAGCCTATTGTTGAGCAAGTGATTATGACGTCGATAAGAGCCCAAAATGGTCATGTCACCGGAGGAGGAGGAGTTGCACCTTCCAATATTACTTATCCTCCTTTGGAAGCCGACAAGACCGGAGAGATTGAATTGAGGAGTGGATTCCTCCACAAGTTGAAGTCTTTTTATGGAATGTCAAGTGAGGATCCTAACAAGCACTTGCAATGGTTTAACTTCACCATCGAATCTATGTGTCACGAGGTACGGACTTGCAACACTTCAAGATGAAGACTTTTCCGTTCTCATTGGAGGATCAAGCGAAGGAATGGTTGTTTGATGTTCCTAGTGGCCGAATTAATTCATGGAACACTGGTGGATGAGTTTTTGCTCAAGTACTTTCCTGCGTCACGTATTACGGATTTGAGGAAGCAAATTACAAGTGTGAAGCAAGCCGGAGATGAAACTTTCTTCGACTACTACAAGAGGTTCAAGTCCCTCGTCTCTTTGTGTCTGTCGCATGGCATTAGTGATGGACTCTTGTTGTAATATTTCTATGAGGGATTGGCGTAATGGAGAGGGAGTTTCTTGATTCGGCTGCGGGAGGTAGTTTCTTGGAATTGAATGCCGGACCGGCAAGGAATTTGTTGGAAGTTTGAGCCTTGAACAACCAACAATTTGGCATGGCACGAAACAATGTTCCGAGGAATGAGAAGGTACATGAGACATCTTCAAGCTCAAAGTTGGAGGAAAAAGTAGATAAGTTTGCCGACTTGGTGAGTAGCATGATGAAGGGAAAACGTGCCATTATGTGTGGCATTTGCAGCGAGAGCCATGAGACCAAGATATGCCCTCAATTTGGATCAAATGAGGGAGTAGAGAAGTGCAATACTATTGGTTTTCAAGGAGGGCAAAGGTATGGGAACTTCAATCCGAGGTTCAACGATCATCCAAACTTTAGGTGGGCAAACAATGATAATGTGCTTAGGGCACCTATACAACCAAACCAAGGAGCGGCTGCCTCTTATCCACCGAGAGCTCCATTTGTACCTGGGCCACAATACCAGCCGACACAAGGGCAGTTCCAAGCCATGTAGCCGAGCCAAGCCGTGCCTAATCAAGTGCAAGGTGGATCGAGCAATCCGAATTATGATGCTTTGATCCAATCGCTCTCAAGTGCTACTCAAGCGTTGCTTGCGGGGCAACAAAATCACTCGAAGGACATAGGTGAGCTCAAGACTCAAATGGGGCAAGTGGTGGAGTTCATGGGAAGATTTATCGAGCAAGGCAAATTGCCTAGCAATACAATTCCTAATCCTAGGAACGAGCATGCCAAGGTGATTAAAACTCGAAGTGGAAGGGAGTTGTTGCCTAAAAAAAGTCCAAAGAAGAGAGGAGCACCTCTCGGCACCATTGAGGAAGGAAGAGAGGCTGTCGGACCTGTCATTGCCTGCAACAATGATGCTGAGATAGGAGCAGCCGAGCCAAGCAAGGCTGCTGCCGAGGGTGATGCTGCCAAGAGAAGGAAAGCTGCCGAGAAGGAGGGGTTGCGCAATGAGCTAGAGCGTGATCCCGCAACATCAAAGAATGAGTTAATGCCGAGCAAAGCAAGCAAGGGAGGGGTGCCAAACTCAAACATTCCATTCCCTTCTCTCTTTGCTAGATCAAAGAAAGACAAATCTGATGAGGAGGTTTTGGAGATTTTCCGGAAAGTGCAAGTCAACATTCCTTTGTTGGAGTGCATTAAGCAAGTCCCTAAGTATGCAAAGTTTCTAAAGGAGCTATGCACGGCAAGGAGGCATACGAGGGAGACTCGTGTGGTGACTATGAGCGAAACGGTATCAGCCGTTATTCAAATGAAGTTGCCACCAAAGATGAAGGATCCGGGAAGTTTCAATGTGCCTTGTGTGATAGGCAACACTCGATTTGAAGATGTGATGTTCGACTTGGGAGCATCGATTAATGTCATGCCACTCAATGTTTACCAAACGTTGAGAATAGGACCCCTCAAGAAGGACAATGTCATTATTCAACTTGCGGGATCGCTCAAGCAAGAATCCGGAGGGTTATGTTGAAGATGTGCTCGTGCAAGTGAACCAACTCATCTTTCCCGTCGATTTCTATGTGGTGGAGATGGAGGACTCACCGATTAATAGCACTCAACTCTTGCTTGGCTGGCCATTCATGAGGACGGCACGCACCAAGATTGATGTTGCCGAGGGCAACTTGACAATGGAGTTTGATGGTGAGGTCATTAAGTTCAATGTTTTCAATGCCATAAAATTCCCTATTATCGATGCCAAGGAGGGCCGAGCGTTTGATGTTTTGGAGGAGGTCGAGCAAGCTATGTCGACCTCACTCGACGCATAGCAATTAGCGATCGAACAAGGGGTCGGATTTGACAAGGAGGGAAAACGAGCGAGTGAGGACGCCATGAAGAACATTGAGCCGAGCCTAAAGGAGGTTTGTGCCGAGCTAGAGGCTCGGCCCTATTCCAAGTATAGTTCGTTTTTGTCAATTCCAAGTGCCACAACCAAATTTCGTCAAAGTGTGGAAGAGGCCCCAAAGTTAGAACTTAAAGAACTCCCTAGTCACTTGAAGTATGTTTATCTTGGAGAAGAAGATACTTTACCGGTTATTGTGTCTTCAAAGCTTAGTGAGAAGTAAGAAGTTGATTTAATAAGAGTGCTTAAGAAATATAAGACCGCTATAGGTTGGACCTTGGCGGACGTCAAGGGAATAAACCCTACAACATGTGTTCATCGAATATTGCTAGAAGAAGTAGCAAAGCCAACCAAGGAGGCTCAACGCCGGTTGCATCCTCCCATGATGAAGGTAGTTAAAGATGAAATCATCAAGTTTTGCTTGATTGTGGAGTAATTTACCCAATTTTGGATAGTAAGTGGATATCTCCCGTACAAGTAGTTCCAAAGAAGAGTGGTGTAACGGTTGTCAAGAATGAGAAGAATGAGCTAGTGCCACAAAGACTTGTAACCGGTCATCGTATGTGCATCGACTATCAGAAGCTCAACGCTACAACAAGGAAGGATCACATGCCTTTGCAGTTTATGGATCAAATGCTAGAGAGGTTAGCGGGCCATGCCTTCTATTGTTTTCTTGATGGATATAGTAGATACAACTAAATCATGATACACCTGGATGATCAAGAGAAGACCACTTTTACTTGTCCATTTGGCACCTTTGCATATAGAAGGATGCCATTCGGCCTATGCAACGCACCCGGAACGTTTCAACGATGTATGTATGCTATCTTCTCAGATTTTTATTGAAGACATTATCGAAGTTTTTATGGATGACTTTAATGTTTATGGGAGCAACTTCGAGACTTGTTTGAAGAAGTTGGAGAAGATATTAGAGTGTTGTGTAGAGACGAATCTTGTGCTCAATTGGGAGAAGTGTCATTTCATGGTGACTCAAGAAATCGTGCTTAGTGATGAAAACCGCGAGGCTCACACAAATAATAACCCTACAAGAAACGTTAGTAATATAAGATAAATAGGGATCGTTCTAAGCCGGGGATTAAGGGTACCTGAAACATGAGAATGTTAGACAAACATATACATATATACAAGATCAAATCGTCACATGGGGGAGATAAGAGAATTGTGGCTGTCCCTATAGCTAAGGACACAAAATAAAGACATAAAAATAAATCCTAAGACTACTATGTACAAGTTGATCATCATCTTTCACGTCACACATAGCACAAAAACACACAAGAACACATAAGAAATCATGCAAGAATCGGCAGCCATAGTTCAAGTTTCTTAGACTCTATTCAATTCCAATTTCAATTAGGCCTCAACGGTTATCTAATCGTTACTAGATTTCTCAAGTATTTAGAAAACACACAACGTCGAATCCTAAAATTATACTAATCATGTTTGAAAACACTCAACGTCGAAGACAAACACAAAGAGTAATTAACCACGAAAGTCTTTTAAATCGGAAACATATCTTTAGGCATGGCATCACTCATCCTATTAACATGCAAGTTTCTATGAATTATGGTAACCATTTTTTAAACAATCTAGAATTAAGTTTGATCAATGCCTAACTCGATCCTATGTTATTTATGGTGAATGAAATCGCAACCTACACAAGTGTCATGGCCATGGCATCATGTAAACATTTATTTTTTATGCAAGAATTCATGAAACTAATCGAATAAAAACTAAAAATACATGAACATACTACTGCACTAATCTAATGCACGAATTCAAGCATGTAATTGTTTGTAAAATTCATCACATAAATTCCAATAGAAATCGCAACTCATGTTCATCATACAACACCAAACGAAAACAAAGTATTTTTATAACAACTATTGTGACTAAACAAAAAATAAAAATACAAGTCATAGGGATGGATCACACTTTAGAAACCTTGGAGAGCTTCGCTTTGGTGTGGTGGATGATGTACGGCACAGGCAGTAGGAAAGCTCTCATTTGGATTTGTGAAACATGGATCTTCTATAATGAACCTAAAGACTTGTTGGACATGTCTATGCTGACTTAATGAGAAGATTCAAGTCCAAGATCAGACCAAGAAGAGACCTAGAAGAAGCATTACTTTGCCGACAAGAAAAACAAAAACCAACTAGGACAAGGAATTGTCATTCCTTTGGCTACCGGCAAACCCTAGGTTTTCTCCTATATATAGCCAATGAATTCTTCATAAAAAGGGTCACATTGTAAAGAAAAAATCTAGCCTAAAGCTCTACTAAAATTCCCCAAATATCCTACAAAGAAACCCTAGCCGAAACACATTATTCACCACCACAAAAATACCCTAGCCGCACCTCCATCATCATCATCGGATCAACACGACTTGAAGCTCCAAAGGTGTTCTAAAAGTGTGATCTACTCCCCACTTTCCGTGTTGTAATTCTTTCTTTGTAGTTATGTTAAACTTTGTCTATGAAGATAACATATATTCTTGGTTTCAAACGTTATGTCTATGTATTGTTTGGATTGAAGAATGGTTTTATAATTTGCATGATCAACTCGTTTTCTTTATTTTTAGTTGGTTTTTGGAAGTAAGAATTCGGATTGCATTTTAAAAAGTAAAGAAAATATGTAATAAGTTAGTAAATAGGGCAATCGGCAATATGTGTTAATTTGGTTTTAGATTCATCTTGATTTGTTCTTTAAAATTCATGTGCCTTAAAGGTTGGTGTTTTGTGCAATAGCTATGCATGGGGCATTGATCTCACTTGGCCGAAAATAATATGGATTAAGTAGATGTCAAATTGCTTTTTGTATGTTGTTTTCACGAGGGCTTAAGTAATTTAAAAGAACATGCTTGTTAATAAGAAGAGTGACGCCTTGCTTAATTAACTTGTTTCTGACTCAAAAGATTTCGTGCTCAATTACTATGCATGTTTGTTTTCATCTATAGGAGTTCTCAAATATGTGTAGTACAATTTTAGGATTAGACGTAAAGTTAATCTTGAATACTTATGAAATCTAAATCGGTTAGTAATACCTATAGGGAGCTAATTAGGTCGGAGTTAAATCGAGTCTAGAACACTTTAATGCCTTGCCGTGAGTCTTATTTGTTTGCTTGTTATGTGTTTTTTGATTGCTTTTGCCCTATTGCTTTGTGGAAGAATGTCGACCAAACTTGTAAATAGTAATTTAGGATTTCAATTTTAAGTCTTTTAATTTCGAGTCTAGATTAGGAGCAGCCTTGTGCTGCCGATCACCTTCAACCCCCATATGTGACGTTTTTCTATGTGTATATATGTGAATATTGTCTAACATTCTCATGTTTCAGATACCCTTAATCCCCGGCTTAAAACGATCCATACTTACTTATACTACTAACGATCTGTTGTAGGGTTATTATTGTGTGCGAGTTTAGGCTCTCATCAAAAATGCACAAGCCCTTTCCCCTATATATAGAGGCCGGCACCCATCATAAAATAGTGTCACATTCCAAAGCAAAACCTCTAGCCAAAGCTCTACCAAAATTCCCAAAAGTCCTACACAAAACACAAACCCGAAACACACCTCCACCTTCATCGAAAAAAATCCCAAACAGGGCCACCATCAATCCCTATCGGATCAACATGAAATTGCTGCCCCAAAGGTGTCTACAAAGTGTGATCTACTCCCTGCTCTCAGTTTGTAATAGTTTTGTGTAGCTATGCTTAGTTTTGTCTATGAAACTTGTATGAATTTTTGGATTTAATTCGCATGTCTATGTGTGTAACGATGTGAACTTTGGTTTTAAATTTGTATGTTAAATTCGTGTTACAACTTTTATTGTGGGATTTAAAGGTTGTGATTTGGATATTATGCTAATTATAAGGAAAATTTGTAACAAACTAGTAACTAGGTAATCGACAATGCATGTTAATTTAGGTTTAGATTTGTGCTTGGTTAGTTCTTTGAATTCGTATGCACAAAGGTTGGTATTCTATGAATCGAAATTGCAATGTGTGGAGTATTGATCTCATTAGCCGAAAATAATATAGATTTAGTAAACGCTAAGTTACTTTATTTGTGTTGTTTTCACGAGGGCTAGAGTAATTTAAAGAACTTACTTGTTTAATATGAAGTGTGACGCCTTACATGTTAACTTGTTTCCAATTAAAAGACTTTGTACTTATTTGCTAGCTAGTGAACGTGTCTACGCTGAGTGTCATGTAAACCGGTTAGTAACAAGATTAGGATTATACGCTGAGTTAATTCTAAATATATGAGAAGTCAATTAACGATTAGATAACTGCTGCGGCTCTAATTAGAATTGGAACTAAGTCGAGTCTACATCATTTTAATATGATTGCCGTGAGTCTTGTTGGCTACTTTGTTGTGTGTTTTGATTGCTTTTATGCTAGTACTTTGTGGAGAATGTCGACCAAACTTGTACATAATAACTTAGGTTTATTTCATGTTTTTAAATTCATGCCTAGGACGTTAAAGGCAGCTTTGTTGCTGAGCCTTTTTCCCATTATTGACGTGTGCATATGTAAATATTTGTGTTAACATTCTCATATTTCAGGTACTCTTAATCCCCGGCTAGAACGATCCCTACTTATTCTATACTACTAACGATTGTAGGGTTATTATTGTTTGATGCTCGCTTAGGCGACTCATCAGAATGCATAAGGTAAATACCAAAGTATGCCAAGTTTTTAAAAGAACTATGCACAACAAGGAGGCATACACGTGAGGAGCAAGTTGTGAAAATGAGTGAGACGGTTTCTGCCGTCATACAAAGAAATCTACCTCTCAAAATGAAGGATCCTGGCAGTTTTACTATACCTTGTATAATTGGACAATCTCGTTTTTCTAATGTTTTACTAGACTTAGGGGCGTCAATTAATGTGATGCCTTTTAATGTGTATGAGTCTCTAGGTCTAGGAGAATTAAAGAAAGACAATGTAATTATACAACTTGCTGATAGGTCTAACAAGTATCCTGAGGGGTACGTTGAAGATGTTCTTGTGCAGGTTAATAATCTGATATTTCCTGCAGATTTCTATGTGCTTCATATGGAAGAGTCGCCCCTTAATTCCACTCAACTTTTGTTGGGGCGACCATTTATGAGAACAGCAAGAACTAAAATTGATGTTGCTGAGAGAAATCTCACCATGGAGTTTGATGGTGAAGTGATTAGCTTCAACATGTTTGAGGCTATGAGGTATCCAGTTTCTAATTTAAAACCTTGCTATGCTATTGATGTTGTTGATTCTATTGCACAGGTTTTGTCAGACTTTGGATCAATAGTAACTAGCTATTGAGAATGGGGCCGGATTTGACAAAAAGGGAGAGGAAATTTCGTGTGAAGAAAGGGCTGCCCTCAATCCACACAAGTTGGAGTTTATTGCCGAAATTGAGGCATCCCCTTTTGTACGTTATAACAAACTCTTGTCAATTCCAATTACCACTAATAAATTGTTACCATCTGTGGAACAGGCCCCAAATTTAGAGCTTAAGGCTCTACTAGATCATCTGAAGTACGCATATCTTGGAGATGATGATACTCTAGCAAATATTGTGTCGTCAAAGCTGAGTAAGCAGCAAGAAGAAAATTTAATTGATGTGCTCAAGAGGAACAAAACTGCTATTGGATGAACTTTGGCGGATATCAAGGGAATAAGCCCTACCAAATGTGTTCATATGATTTTGTTGGAAGAAGGAGCCAAGCCAACTAGGGAGGGGCAGCGACGTTTGCATCCTCCAATGATGAAGATTGTGAAGGACGATGTGATCAAATTGCTAGATTGTGGCGTTATATATCCAATCTCGGATAAGCAATGGATTTCACCTGTTCAAGTTGTACCCAAGAAGAGTGGAGTTATTGTGGTAAAGAATGAAAAGAATGAGCTCGTGTCTCAATGTTTGGTCACAGGCCATAGGATGTGTATTGATTACAAAAAGTTGAATGCTACTACATGAAAGGATCACATGCCTTTACCTTTCATAGACCAGATGTTGGAGAGATTAGCTGGACACGAGTTCTATTGATTTTTGGATGGGTATAACGGTTACAATCAGATTTGTATCCACCCAGATGACCAAGAGAAGACAACGTTTACATGTCCCTTTGGTACGTTTGCCTATCGACGCATGCCTTTTGGTTTATGCAACGCACCAGGTACATTCCAACGTTGTATGTATTCTATATTCTCCGATTATATCGAAAATATCATTGAAGTTTTTATGGATGATTTTAGCATTTATGGAAAAGACTTTGATGCATGTTTAGAGAATTTAGAATTAATCTTGGAAAGATGTATTAAAACTAACTTTGTTTTGAATTGGGAAAAATGTCATTTTATGGTTAATCAAGGAATAGTTTTAGGACACATAATTTCTGCTAATAGAATAGAGATTGATAGGGCTAAGATTGAAATTATACTTCACTTACCCTCCCCCACAACTGTGCGGGAGGTACGTTCGTTTATTGGTCATGCAGGTTTTTATAGGAGGTTCATCAAGGATTTCTCTTTGGTGGTCAAGCCCTTGTGTTCCCTATTGCAGAAAGATACACCATTCGTGTAGAGCAAAGAGTGTGAGGACACATTCATAAAGCTTAAAGAGAAGTTGACGTCCGCCCCAATCATGGTGCCACACTACCAAAAAAAAGCTTTTCCCGACGAAATAAAAAAAAAACGGCCGACGAAATAAAATTTTCGTCGGCTATTCCCAAGAATGGCCGACGAATTTTTTTTTCGTCGCTAAAAAAAAAATCGTCGGCTATATTCATATTTTAGTCGACGATTTCAATTTTCGTCGGCCTTTCTCTGAAACTTTAGCCGACGAAAATTTTTGGAAGTATGGCCGACGAGTACTAGGTTTGATTTCGTCGGCTATGATTAAAAAAAAAAAAAAAAAAAAAAAACAGCTTCCATTTTCTATCACTATCGACAAACCATTGCTTCGTCCTTCAAATGCAAATGTGTCGTGAAATAAGATATGACCGAAATAATGAAATATGTCTACGGTTGAAAAATGACAAGATTCCGACAAAATCTGTGTGCCGAATGTTGTGGTTAATTGTTTTTTACTTCCGTTTTCCTATGGGTAGCCTGACGGTCGGTAAATATTTTGAGGAAAAATTTTATACGATTAGTTGCGTCTCATCGATTTGAAACTATTATCTGTTGAAGGTCAGGCAAAAAAAACGTCATTTAGACAGGCCAATTACCATTTCTAAGCGTTTAAAGGGTTGACTCACCCGGTTGACCGTCCCGATCGAGCCTTTAACGTTGTCAGATGTAGTTGGATTTTTTTTCATACATGTATTTAATCTTAACGGTGATATCTGACGGTTGGAATAGATTTTCCAAACTTTTAGATTCAAAATCGGAACATATGCACTAATGTTCCTTAACTTGTTTACTAAGTGTTTAAGTGAATGTATAGTTTCAAATAGTTACTATACGTACACTCTTCAAATGCAAATATGTCGTCAAATAAGATATGACCGAAATAATGAAATAAGTCTACGGTTGAAAAATGACAAGATTCTGATAAAATCCGTGTGCTGAAATAATGAAATAAGTCAAAACTCGGTTTACTGTAGATTTGGCGTCCGGCGTCCGAATGATGATTGTGATACCATTCCGGAAAGGGAACGACGCCAGGAATCAAACTCGTTGCTTTGCCACGACGTGTGGGCTTTTTCAGACTTTCGAGTTCGTTTAGGGCCTCAAAACGGCAGTTTAGTATGTTTTCATAGAATAGCCGACGAAACATTGTAATTCGTCGGCTATTCTCTAAGTTTAGCCGACGAAAATTATATTTCGTCGGCTAAACTCTTGATCCGCGCCTTTTTATTGTCCGCCGTTGGATGGCTCAGATCCGACGGCTATTGATCTTCCAAAGTATAGCCGACGAAATCTTTTAAATCGTCGGCTATTCTCCTTCTAAATCTTTTAAATCGATTCCTCCCGCCTTTTTTCTCTCCTCCTCCCCCCCCCCCCCCCTCCTCCCCCCCCCCCCCCCCCCCTCCTCCAGCCTCCTCCTCCTCCTCCTCCTCCGGCCTCCTCCTTCTCCTCCTCCTTCCCCTCCTCCTCCGGCCTCCTCCTCCTCTCCTCCTCCTTCTCCTCCTCCTTCCCCTCCTCCTCCGGCCTCCTCCTCCTCCTCCTCCTTCCCCTCCTCCTCCGGCCTCCTCCTCCTCTCCTTCTCCCTCCTCCTCCTCCTTCTCCTCCTCCTTCTCCTCCTCCTTCCCCTCCTCCTCCGGCCTCCTCCTCCTCTCCTTCTCCCTCCTCCTTCTCCCTCCTCCTCCTCCTTCTCCTCCTCCTTCCCCTCCTCCTCCGGCCTCCTTCTCCTCCTCCTTCCCCTCCTCCTCCGGCCTCCTCCTCCTCTCCTCCTCCTTCTCCTCCTCCTTCCCCTCCTCCTCCGGCCTCCTCCTCCTCCTCCGGCCTCCTCCTCCTTCCCCTCCTCCTCCTCCTCCTTCCCCTCCTCCTCCGGCCTCCTCCTCCTCTCCTTCTCCCTCCTCCTCTCCTTCTCCCTCCTCCTCCTTCTCCTCCTCCTTCCCCTCCTCCTCCGGCCTCCTCCTCCTCTCCTTCTCCCTCCTCCTCTCCTCCTCCTTCTCCTCCTCCTTCCCCTCCTCCTCCGGCCTCCTCCTCCTCTCCTTCTCCCTCCTCCTTCACCCTCCTCCTCCTCCTTCTCCTCCTCCTTCCCCTCCTCCTCCGGCCTCCTTCTCCTCCTCCTTCCCCTCCTCCTCCGGCCTCCTCCTCCTCCTCCTCCGGCCTCCTCCTCCTCCTCCTCCTTCCCCTCCTCCTCCGGCCTCCTTCTCCTCCTCCTTCCCCTCCTCCTCCGGCCTCCTCCTCCTTCCCCTCCTCCTCCTCCTCCTTCCCCTCCTCCTCCGGCCTCCTCCTCCTCCTCCTCCTTCCCCTCCTCCTCCGGCCTCCTCCTCCTTCCCCTCCTCCTCCTCCTCCTTCCCCTCCTCCTCCGGCCTCCTCCTCCTCCTCCTCCTCCTCCTTCTCCTCCTCCGATCCGGTATTTTTTTTTTTGCCCAAAATGCAGTTATAGCCGACGATTTTGGCATTATTTCGTAGGCTATAATCTCTATAGCCGACGAATTTTACCAATTTTCGTCGGCTATACAACTTATAGCTGACGAAAAGTGCATTATTTCGTCGGCTATAACTAATTAATACCTATTAAAATAGTAATATATTTCGAAGAAATAGCCGACGAAAATTTATGAATTCGTCGGCTATACTTAATGAATTTCGTCGGCCATACTCGAAAATACCCGACGAAAATCGTCGGCAATTTCTCCCAGGTTTGGCCGACAAAAAATATTTTTGTCGGTAAATTCGTCGGCCATACTCTACTATAGCCGACGAATTGGTTTTTTTCGTCGGCCATTGTATTACCGACGGGGTTTTCCCGACGACTTATAGCCAACGAAAATTTTGTCGGTAGAAGGTATAGCCGACGAAAAATTGGCATAGCCGACGAAGTTTTTTTCGTCGGCTATTCCCTCAGATCTGGTAGTGCCACCCGATTGGACACTTCTATTTGAACTCATGTGTGATGCATCAGACTATGCCGTTAGAGCAGTTCTTAGACCAAAAAAATAAGAGGTCGAATGCCATATATTATGCTTTTAGAACTTTAAATGATTCTCAATTAAATTATTCCACCACAAAGAAAGAACTATTGACTGTTATTTTTGCTTTAGAAAAATTTTGTTCATATCTATTGAATTCTAAAGTGATTGTTTATTCTGATCATGCAGCCCTTAGGTATTTAATGAAGAAGAAAGATGTCAAACCACGTTTGATTCGATGAATTCTCTTACTCCAAAAGTTTGATATCGAAATCAAAGACAAAAAGGGAAGTGAAAACGTTGTAGCGGATCACTTGAGCATAATTGTGAAAGAGGATGAGACGTTGCCTTTGCAAAAGTCTTTTCCGGATGAGCAACTCTTCCGTTTGGAGACACATGAACCTTGGTATGCCGATATTGTGAATTATTTAGTTACTAAGACTTTTCCTAGTACAATTGTGCAGGCAGCCAAGACAAGAATTAAAAAGATGGCAAGACACTACATTTGGGATGATCCATACCTTTGGAAGCATTGTAGTGATCAAATCATTCGTCGTTGTCTCCCACAAGAAGAGCAAAGACCGATTCTCACTTTTTGCCACTCTGAGGCGTGTGGAGGTCATTTTGGACTAAAGAGGACAGCCCTTAAGGTATTGGATAGTGGATTCTATTGGCCTACACTTTCTAAATATGCTTATACATTTTGTATGACATGCGATATGTGCCAAAGAACAGGTAATATTGGAACAAAAGATCAAATGCCTCTTTCCCCCATAATTATTATTGAAATATTTGATGTTTGGGGTATTGATTTTATGAGACATTTTCCCTCATCCAAAGGCTTTCTTTATATCTTGTTGGTTGTTGACTATGTTTCTAAATGGGTGGAGGCGAAAGCCGCAAGGACTAATGATTCTAAAGTTGCTGCAGGATTTTTGAGAACTAACATATTTTCTAGGTTTGGAGTACCACATGTGCTTATAAGCGATGGAGGTTCTCACTTCTGCAACAGAACTATAGAGGCTTTGCTCAAGAAATATGGGATTACTCACAAGGTTTCCACCCCATAACACCCTCAGACAAGTGGAATGGCAAAAGTATCAAATAGGGAGATCAAGCGAATTTTGGAGAAAACTGTTGGCCCAACAAGGAAGGATTGGAGCGATAGACTTGATGATGGTTTGTGGGCATATAGGACAGCCTATAAGACACATATAGGGATGTCTCCATTTAGGCTTACCTACGGCAAAACATGTCATCTCCCAGTGGAACTTGAGCACAAAGCGTGGTGGGCGGTAAAGGAGCTTAACATGAACTTTGATGATGCAGGTATTCACAGGAAATTGCAATTGAGCGAGCTTGAAGAAATCAGGAATGATGCATATGATGCCGCATGGATTTACAAAGAGAAGACGAAGAAGTATCATGTCAAAATGCTAAAAAGGAAAACGTTTCAAATTGGGCACAAAATTTTATTATTTCATTCTCGTCTTAAACTATTTCCTGAAAAATTACGTTCTCGTTGGGTTGGACATTGTATTGTTACTAACGTATTTGCTCATGGTGCTATTGAAATTCAAAGTGTTATAACAGGAAAAGCATTTATGGTGAATGGTCATCGACTTAAGCCTTACTACGAACCTTTTGAGGAGTACACGGTTGAGGAAATGCAAGTAGAAGACGCACCAAGATCCGAATGAGCATGGAGAAGAGTCTAGGCTAAAGGACTATAAACAACTAAGCGTTGCATGGGAGGCAACCCATTTCAATCAAAATTGTGAAGGAGCCATCAACGAGAGTTTGCATTTTCCAAATCCCTAAACTGTTTTTGGTTGAATTGTATAAATGTGGAACTTGTGGATTTTATCATATGTTTAGAAATTACAACATTATTTTTAATTTACATTGAGGATAATGTAATTTTCTAAGTGTGGGGTAGGGATACATGTTTCACGTGTTTGAATTTGCTTTGAGTCTTTTGTTTGAGTCATAAAAAGAAAAAGAAAATAAAAAAATCGGAAAAATTTAGAAAAATTTTTTAAAAAAAATTGTTTGTTTTGTTTTATTGATGAGTGTACCTAAGCACCCACACAATAATAAACCCTATAAAAGATCGTTAGTAGTATAAGCAAGTAGGGATCGTTTTAGCCGGAGATTAAGGGTACCTGAAACATAAGAGTGTTAGACAAATATTCACAAATATATATACATATAGACACGCGAATTTACGGGGGTTTTGAAGTGAGGTTCGGTAGCCATAAGGCTGCCCCTAAACTAATGCAGGAAATTAAAGTCCTAAATTACTATTTACAAGTTTGGTCGACATCTTTCACACAAATCATTTAGCACTTAACTCTTTAACAAATAAGACTCACACAAAAGAAAGTAAGGAATAAATAATTAGCATGATTTTAGACTCAAACAAGTTTCGACCTACAACTAGAACGAGTTTCGATTTTTACCTAGTTGTGAGACTTTTCTAATGTTTTAAGATCTAACTATTCGCAAAGTGACCCTAAAAGTTATGCTACCGTTATACAACTCGTAACATTGAAGCTCTAAAGTCTATAGTTGAAGACAAGCAAACAAGTAAGGTCGTCAATCTTCTTATTTAACATGCAAGTCCTAAGGTTAACCACTCTAGGTGAGCACAACAAATCAAAGTGATCATATGTCTACTTAGTTCATCATAACTCAAGTAAATTAAACCTAATACAGAGATCATGTTCAAAGACAACACTAAGTATCGATTATAAGCCCTCACCTTAGTTCTAACCGGTTTAAATCCTAAACATGCATCTATACCACTGTCCTAATTATCTAAGTGTAGAATACTTACAAGTCTTATATTACAAAATTAACATGCAAAGACTCAATGAACACGTGGCTTAAACCTAGACCTAAGCAACGAATCAAATATATTTTTAACATGCAATTTATAAAACCAAATTCCGATTCGATTCGTACATAGACATATAATTCGAAACCAAAAATACATGGAAGTCTCATAGACCAAACTAAACATAACTACATAAAAATTATTACAAAACTGAAAGTGGGGAGTGGATCGCACTTTTGCAGACACCTTTGATGACTTCAAGTCATATTAATCCGATGGAAGATGGATTGAATGGTGCACAGGCACTAGGCCAAGTTTCGGCAGAAACTTAGTGGAGATGGAGGTGGTTTCGGCTTGGTTTTTATGTAGGATCTTTGGGGAACTTTGGTAGAGTTATGGCTTAAGATGTGACTCTTTTCATGATGGGTGCCGGCCTCTATATATAGGAGAAAGGGCGGTGCAGTTTGGAACTTTTCCTTGTTCAAAACGGGATAGAAATCTTCATTAAATAAGGTCTCACAATCCGAGTTGGGACAGGCTTTTCTCTCCCTTTTGAACAAAGAAACTCTTCTTTGACCGGCCTAGAGTTTCTTCACTCATCTAGGACATGCATAGATAGCTTCTTGGACGTTGCATAGCACTTGGGAATGACTTGGCACACTTGCAGCCGCTTGAAGACATTACCGGAAATTTCTCTCTGCTCTCGGGTGCAGACCTTGCTAGTATCGGATACTGGTGAGGCGCACGAACATGTACGCTAGCAAGCACGGATGGCTGGCGAGTGGATATTGGCAGCAAGGGTAGGCGAGCGAGCTGCTGGCGAGTTAGCGCTGGCGAGCGGACATTGGCAGCAAGAGTGGCGAGCAGCAAGGGCTTGGCGAGCGAGCTGCTGGCGAGGCTAATCTGCTGGTGAGTGATGCGTTCAGGAAAATTCTGAAACTTGCTAGATCCGCAATTGCATATCATTTTCCGGCAGTTTCATTAGCTCCAATTCTTCTAACTCTTTCCATTGCTCGATCATATATATATATACTGCTCATAAGAGAAGAAAAACTCATCAAAAGCACTTTGGAAGATTTACAGAATCAACGAAATACATAATGACTACGATTTTCAGCTTTTTGTCAATTTCTTGTAATCTTCTAACTTTTAAGCACATTTTATGATAAACTCTACCAAAATCCACGACTCTAAATTATGACTCGATTTTAGACAAATAAGGGTAAAAACAAAGTATAAACGAGGGTTTTAAACATTATAATTGTCGCATTTTATGCTCCTATCATTTATTGAGTCTTAGGATGCCTCTAAAAAGTCTATGATGATTATATCTTTGAATGCATAGATGATGGTTTTGCATGATCATAAGAATTAAATTGTAAGTTTCATGGATAATATGATTGGTATGAATATGTGAGATTTTGATTGATATATGAAAAGCATGCTTGTTTGAGTTGATTTTATTCCATAATAGCCTATGTGAGATTTAGAGCCTATATGCTTTCTTCATGTGTTATTATTAATTGGGCAGAAATTTTTCGAATCTCATTATTCTTTGCATAAATCAATGATTATGTGTCATAGCTCTTTAATGGATTCTAGAATGCTGGAACTTGCTCTTGATGATTTTTGAAACTATTATACATGAACATACCTTGATTTCGAAAGTGATTGAAAAGATCTTGTTAGGATTACTACCAAAGCCAAATAAAGCATGTGTCTAATTTGTGCCCATCGTGGGACTCCTTAGTTTTTACCCCATTGAGCCTACATTTAGCCATTATCTTTCATCACCATGATACACGTTCCTTGTGCTTAGAATAGTTTTATCATTTCCCTTGTTGTCAAGACTTGGTAAAGCTTAATAGTTTTGTGGAATTGTGATTGGGAGTGATGTTTTGGAGCAAGAGTGGGGTGGACTTATTCAAAATTGTGAAGAAAATATGTGCCTTGAAAAGAAAAGAAATTCAGACAGAAAAATAAAAAGAAAATAAATGTGATCCGAATAAAAGAAAAAGAATGGCACGAAAATTAAATGAATTTTAGGTAGATTGTTGTTGTGAATTTGGAGTTTGGTTGTAATTAAAGGTCTGCTATTGTTTTATTTGACCTTTGTTCATTTTCACAATGTTTAGGGAAAGAAAAGAATGAAGTTTGGGTCCAACATGATAAAATTTAACTAGTGGAATGAAGTCATAAGGAATATGGAGTTTTGCTAAGTCTTGGTAACATTTTTATCACCATTATCCTAATATTGAATTCATTATGCCTAACCCCATTATCACCTTTATAATGATCTTTTCATGATTTTTAAGATTGATAAACTTTGATTGTGGAGATTTTCTCAAGAATAAGCTTATGGTTTTGATTCATTTGTGCACATAGTTGTTATATGAGATTTTCCAAATGAAAAATTATTCACAAAGTGCTTTTATTTGATGAAATATGCAAACTATTTGTTGTCTTACAATTTGTTCTCTTGCATATACTTTGAGTGAATATTGTCATAATCATGAGTGAAAAGAAGAGAGTATACCTAGTAAGGAGGATTGAATCAACTTAACATATTTACATGTTTATTTTTTTCACTTCTGACTTATTCATGCCATGAAATATGCCTATGAAACTTAGAATTATGTGCTTGCATAAGAATCCTTAAACTTGAAAGCTACGTGGTTAAAAGATCCTGAGACAATTATTTAGGGGCAGTAGTAGTAGAGTCTTGTATTTTGTTTTGCTAAGGGAATAGCAAAAGCTAAGTGTAGGGTAGTTGATAGGAGCATAAAATGTGACGTTCTTGATATGTTTTTATCCCCATTTAGCTAATACTTAACCCTTATTGTTGTAATATAGAATCATGTAATTGAGTCATGAGTTTTGGTTGAGTTATATGTGAGAACGTGCTAAAAATAGAACAAAAGGCAGAAAAATTGTCAAAAGCCGAATTGCAAGTCGTAGAGATAAATTATTGAATCTGTAAAACCTAGACTATGCTTTTGATAAATTTTTCTTCTCTCATATGCAGTTGACATGTGGTGGATTGAGCAATGAATGGAATCACTAAATTCGGAGCAAAATAAGATGCATAAAATCACAAGTTCTAGTTGGATGCGAATCCAGGAATTTCAGAAGATTTCAATGAATGACATCCAACTTCCCGAATTTATTCCAGACAATTTACAAGGAACCAGGAGGCAAATCACATATGCATAGAAAGCTCTATGAGTTTCTTCGGAGAAAAATAAGATGCATAAAATCACAAGTTCTAGTTGGATGCAAATCCAGGAATTTTAGAAGATTTCAATGAACGACATCCAACTTCCCGAATTTATTCCGAACAATTTACAAGGAACCAGGAGGCGAATCACATTTGCATAGAAAGCTCTATGAGTTTCTAATTCAATTAGAATCGCAGTAAAAGATTTTCTGAGAAAGAAGTTATGTCGGTTGGAACACACGGAGGTCAAGCTGCCGAGAAGAAATCATATTTCCTGTCGAAAGACAAATGTTTTTCCGGTCCATCAAGGAGAACTTTCGGCTGCTTTTTGGATAAATTATCCATCTAATAATAAGCCAAGTCTATCAACAAGTCCATGATGCAATTATTCATGAAGAATTTGGGCTGATCAATTGAAGAAAACCAAGACTTTATCGGCAAGGAATTCAGCAAATCCTAAAACCGAATTGCTTGAGGATTACACTTCCAAATGTGGACTGATTTATCTCCATTGTTCAAGATAATTGGCTGAATTAATTCATGAAAAAGAAAAGAAGATATTGATCAAAATATTCAGCCATTATCTAAAAGAGTTTTCAGCAGAAAATAGAGGAAGAAAATCGCAACAAATCCTGATTAAATTCGGTAGAATTCCTTTGCACGTCATCCAACTTCCAAGGACTCTCCAAGACAGCTCACTTTGATTCAGATGACGACTAATATATGGATAGAAAGCTACGGGAGTCTAGTTTCCAACCCAATTAGAATCATCTCAATATCTATTTTCTAGAGAGAGATATTCCGTAATCTTCACTCAAAGGTCAAATCTGTCAGCATAATAAGTTTGAGAAAAACTAAGTTTTGTGAACCCTAGTTGCTGCCGAACCTCTCAACCTTTTGCCTCTATATATAGCACGATTTTTACACATAAAATCATCTCTTCTCTCTCACTTTCACAAAGCCAAAACTCTGTCAAAATAGCACCACAATATCCAAAGCGAAATTCAAGCCAAACCCTTCCATCACCATAAACCGAAATCGCATCTTCTCACCTCCATCCGAATCCACCTTTGCCGAACTCATTCAAGGTTTCTACAAAGTGTGATTCACTCATCTCTCATGGCTTTTAATTTTCTGTATAAATACAATACTTTGTCTATGGAGATTGTAAGGATTTGTGGATGCTTATTTGGTTTTATTAATAACTTTGGATTTCTGAAATTCTGTTATGTGTTTTGGTTTTCTATTTGTTTGATTATTGAACATAATATTTAACGATTTTGTTATGGGATTTAGAGCAGTATGTTTCGAGCATGATATGTGATTTTATTTGATTTCTTTTCATGAATTCGTGCATCACAAATCGTGTGCATGAGGGCTGACTTTGTAGCAGTTTTTCTTGTGCCGATTTCATAAACCAAAGTAATCTTGATTGCATCATACGCGAAGTTGTTGCAATTGTGGTTATTTAATAGGGCGGTTATAATTATGAAAATATGCATGTTGAAGCAAGATGAGGTGACGCCATACTTGTTGCATGTCTCTGATTCGGCTTATTGTGCTTATGTGCTCTTTGTGTTTAATTTCTACGCGAAGTGTCTTTAAACCAATTAGTACCATGTTTAGGATTATACGCGAAGTTAATTCTAAATACTTGTGAAGTCTTAACGATTAGATGAACCGCGAAGGGCTCTGATTAGAATTGGAATTGAATGAATCTTGTAAAGTGTCGAAAATTGCTGCCATGTTTCCTTGTACGAATTTGTTATGTGCTATGTGAGTTTTGTGTGATGTGTTATGTGTAAAAGATGTTGATCATATGTATATAATAATTTAGGATTTAATTTCGTAAAAATTCAGTAGATATTTAGATATATTCTTCAGACACCCCCAATTTTATTTTGTAATGCTTTATGTGATTGAAACCCCTTGATTTCCCCGGATTGAACGATCCCTACTTGTCCTATACTAACGATGACACAAGAAGGGTAATATATGTGTATGAAGTTGTTTTGCAGGTAAAATATGCTTGGAAATAATTCCATCAAAAACATCATGGAAGCTTTACAGAATCAACGAAACATTTAGAGACTCTTCTTTTGAGCACTTTGTCAAATTTCTGTAAATTTCCTATCTTTTAAGCACATTTTCATTATAACTCTACCAAAAGCTCATGACTCTACATTATGACTCAATTCTACAACAAATAAGGGTTAAAGCAAAGTATAAACGAGGGTAAAACACATTAAGAACGTCACATTTTATGCTCCTATCAGCCAACATGTGTTATTGTCATATAAATTGATGCAAAAACGTGTGTATAAGTCACAATCGATATCTTCCCTTTGTTTTTTTTTTTTTATAATTTGACGTTGTGGTTCACAGTAACATTACAGTTACAAGCACAACGGTGGTCGGTAACATTACAGTTTGTGATGACTCTGATCTGACATGGCTAGGAAAGCTAGCAGGTAGGCAGGTCACGCATCCCACATCGCCCGGGAATGAGTAGATGCTGTGCTTATATATGCAGAGCTAGCTTAAGGACGCATTTTGGGGGTTCAATGGCTTCGGAGGGGATGGGAACTCCGAAGTTAAGCTTGCTGAGTCTAGAGCAATACCAGGATGGATGACCTACTGGGAAATTTCTCTAGAGCTCCCAAAGACAAAACCGTGAGGGCGGGGCCCAAAGCGGATAATATCCTAAGTGTATGGGCTGGACTGTTACACAGTTACCCCTAAAACATGTGGTACCAGGGTGATGAAATCCCTACTAACCGTCCCGAGAAGCAGAAGAATCAGGATGATGTAGTAGGAACACGAAAAGGTCCCGGACGAAAGACAAAAATCATAGAATTTAAAGTTCAGAAAGCGGGAACTTTTAGAAAAAATTAGCTCTTCTAATGAAGCTTGATTGAAAGAAATTTTATTCTTGGGGAAGCTTGTTCTTCTCGACTCCTCTCTGATTTCTTCGAAGTAAGGATGAAGGCTTTGAAGGATGCTTGATCGGCTTTCGAGCAATCTTGGACTACGGGGGATGTGTGCGTGATATTGCATACAAGCAAAAACGGGTGAGAGAGGGATTGCCGAGCCGGCTGCGTAGCGAGGCAGGGAGGCTGCCGAGAGAGATGCGCAGCAGGGAAGGTTGTTGCTGAGCGAGACTGTAGAGTAGGAGCGCGTGCGGGATGCCCGAAGCAGGGAGGGATGGAGCTGGGGGGATTGCAGGCTACCGACAACGCAGGTGCTTCCGAGAAGAAATCGACGGCGCCGGGAGGGACGGTAGCGATCGGCGATGCTAGGGTTAGGGTTTAGGGATTTTTCTTTTGGAATCAGTGTTTTTTTTAAGGGCTATCAAATGGGAGGCTAGAGCAACACGCTGATAACGTGTTTTAGGAGAAAAATATAATAAGCAAAGCGTAATTTTATTGATTGATAAGGGGTCTTTATATAGACATTACATCAAATATCCCGAATAATCAAAAATTCATTATCTACTAAGGATACTACATATATAGTCTAATTGGGTCAATACACATTACGGAAGTTACAGAAATAACATTCCTTGAACAGAGAGGTCAAAATACTAATTTTAGAGTTATGAATAAAAACTCCCTATCAATAATACATTGTCAAAAAAAAAAATCAATATACTGCAGAAAATTACTTGGGCCATTAACATAAAAAAATGCGGGCTTATTAGAATAGACAAGCCCAGAAGTTGAAACATGTAATGCTGCTGTTGGCCTTTTTTGGTGTATAAGGTTGTCACTTTCTTCTTCTTCTTCTTCTTCTTGTTTCCTACCCTAAACTACTCTGCTCGCTTCGATTCGCCACTCGATCTTCAACAATGGTAAGCCTTTTCTCCACAGATCTCTTAAACCCTAGCTTTTCCGATATCGTTGTCTTCCTGAATCGTTATACCTTTTGTGAAATTGTTGAAATTCTCAGGAAGGAGGAGGCAATTTAGACGCGCAAATAGAGCAATTGCTCAACTTGGAGAAGCAGATGAGGCTCTCCGGCGACGTCGCCGGAACCAAGAAGGCCGCGACTGACATTCTTGAGCTTTGCTTCAAAGCCGGTGCATGGAAGACTCTCAATGACCAGATCGTTGTCTTATCCAAACGCCGTGGTCAGCTCAAGCAGGTGTCCTATACTAAATTATCTGCCATCTTTGTTCAATTCAAGTTTTACGGTTCTATTGTATCTAGCTTAGAGAAAGCCTTGTGCTAATTTGGATTTCGATGAGGTCTGTATGCATTTAGACTGGTTTTTGTTACTAGTATAGTGGATTTGAACTACTTACCGAATTTGTATGAATAGAAGAGGTTTCTATTGTAAATTTCTTGTGGATTTTGCGGTGTTTTGTTCACAGTTATGTGGTTATCTATTAACCTTGGGCTCTTCAGTTGTTAAAGAGAAAGAAAAGAAAATTAGATATTTACTTCTGAATCCTCGTCTCTTGATTAGAGTATATTGAAAATTTAGCTAAATGCTGCTCTGGAATCATGGCTTGCATCATATCTGCGTTGTTATTCTTTAGCATTGTCAGTGGTCCATTGGCAATTATTAACTTATTTTAGATATGAGTTTCTAGTTTTCATTGACCATTGCACTATCTTTATAATAGTTATGTGCTTTGACTGTTATTCCTCATGGGCCTTCTGTTTCCGTGCAGGCTGTAACTGCAATGGTCCAGCAAGCTATGCAATACATTGATCAAACACCGGATATTGAAACTCGTATTGAGCTTATTAAAACACTAAATAATGTTTCTGCTGGAAAGGTATACATGTGCTTGAAGGCTTCATCAGCCTCTTTTTAAATTATGTAATGTAATTTTTGGAATCTCTGTGTTTTCATGATTTCTGTTGCTTGTTCGATTAGATATATGTTGAAATTGAGAGAGCTCGGTTGATCAAAAGACTTGCAAAGATTAAGGAAGAGCAAGACCTTATTGCTGAAGCCGCTGATCTGATGCAAGAAATTGCGGTCAGTATGGAAATTATTATCTTCCTTTCCCCTCCTCCCCCTCCTCCATAGAGTAAACAACAAACTTGAGAAAACATTTTTGGGTACTCATTTTTGTGCGATATGCTTTACAGGTGGAAACTTTTGGTGCTATGGCAAAAACTGAGAAGATTGCATTCATTCTTGAACAAGTATGGGGCAAGTTTTCTTTGGATTACTTATCTTTACTATGTACACATTTATTGCATGTACAACTATTAGGTTTTATTTTTCACTATCACTGTCACCCACTCTGAGAATAATTAAATTTTGCAGGTTCGTCTGTGCTTGGACCGACAAGATTATGTTCGTGCTCAGATACTATCAAGGAAAATCAGTCCAAGAGTTTTTGATATTGATGCTTCAAAAGAAAAGAAAAAACCTAAGGAAGGTGACGGTGTTGTTGAAGAAGCTCCGGCTGATATACCATCGCTCCTAGAGTTGAAAAGGATCTACTATGAATTAATGATAAGGTATATGGGTGTTCGTTCATTTACTGATCTTTGTTTCTATTCTTTACACGCTTAACTAAGCTTGGGTATTTATCTAGAATTTTTTAGCTTGGGTATTTATGAATTTTCATAGTTAGTTGCGTTACAAATTTGTACATATGGAATTGATCTCTTGATTTCTCTCAAACGTCCTGAGGTAGTGTTTGTTTTGCGAATTTGCGATATAAGGATGAGAAGGAATTCCTTTCACATGCCTGTAAAGAGCAAAAGCCAGGTTAACCAGTATAATTTTTAAAGGTGTTTACTTTTTAAAGCTTTATATTGATTAAAAGGACACCAGTGTTTGTGCTTTGAAATTAGAATTTTATGTTCAGATTAGTACATGTACTCCAGCATATCCTAATCTGGAGCGGGAGCATTCGGTTAATTGAGTATTTAAAAACCCCATTCAAGAAAATTTATGGAATTTTTATAATGCGAACTCAAGTTGTGATAACTTCTTTGTCTGGCAGTGTTTTGCCAGGTCTGTTAGTTAAACTTATTTACCAAAAATATAAAAATATAAAAATTCAGAGAAATGAAGGTTTAGCAGAATGGTCTAGCCCATTGTTTGCTGCAGAGTGATCTAAAGTTCAACCCCCTTGAAGTACCTACATAGCTATTTCTACAGTTTTCTTGTAAGGAGGGAGACCCAGTTTAAGCTGAGGAACTCCAAGAAAATCTGGGTCTGGGCAGAAAGTGTCTAAACACATGCGCACGCACACACAGTGTTGCAAGTCAATTTGTCTGTCTATTCAAATTATTATTGTTGAAAACCAAAGTATTTGATGTGATGAAATAGTGATTGTCAATTGCTAGTTTATGAAATAATATGTATGAGGAACTTTTTGAAATCTTATGTCTAAAATTGGGTATATTATCTTTGAATCCATCCTTTTGAGTTTGAGATGCTAGAATTTGAGTAAAGAGGCAACAATATATGTTTTAACACTTGCAACATTACATATTGGATGCCTTGAATCTTCAATGTATATGGGACTGATATGTGCAATCCCAGTTGTGCAAACTGCATTGCCACCTTCAATTTATATATTCATATTCACCGGGTCAGAAGGGCAGAGAAAGGGAGAAGACAAAAGATGAAAAAAGAAATTAGGGTCAATTTGGAAATGTGGATGACAAAAGTGAAGGTAGACAGTTTGCAAAATGGGCATTGCATATTTCATTTCTCACTGTTTTTGTTGAAACGGCATGCTTATTAGATTTGGAAAAGCTTCTTCATTGGACTCCTACACTCACTTGCTCAACATTGTTTAGCTTATCATCCTAAAAACAATCCCTTGCAGAAACCTACATTTTCGTGTTTATTAAGGCAATTTCAAAGTTCATCTGGTCTATTTTTAGTTCTTTCTTAAGACCATTCTGCAAATCATCTGTATTGAGGATCACTAACTTGACAACTCTTTTTTGCTTGGTTAATGTACAGAATAGATTTTGATACTGGTTTCTTATTTGTTACCATGAGATAGCTGTTGCTATAAGTTGATATTGATAATATTTGATACTGATTTATTTTTGTAGGTATTATATACATAACAACGATTACCTTGAGATTAGCCGTTGCTATAAGGCGATATATGAGATTCCTTCTATTAGAGAGAATCCAGCCCAGTGGATACCTGTACAGCTCTTATTTGTAATCTTGTATTATTAACTCTCCTGAACTCTGTTGAGCTTCTCTGATATTTCTCATCATCTAGGTCTTGAGGAAAATCTGTTGGTACCTGGTTCTGTCTCCATACGATCCAATGCAGTCTAGCCTTCTTAATGCCACCCTGGAAGATAAGAATCTTTCCGAAATCCCTTACTTTAGGTATATTCATCTTTTGCATCTGTTGAACATTTCCCTTCATAATTTTTTTTTTGTAATTTTAGTTTGATATACAAGGCCTGCCTCTGTTATTCTGTCGTAGGTTGCTGTTGAAACAGGTGGTAACCATGGAGGTCATACAATGGACAACTCTTTGGAATACATACAAGGCTGAGTTTGAGAATGAGAAGAGCATGCTAGGAGGTTCTTTGGGTGACAAAGCAGCTGATGATCTGAAGCAGAGAATAATTGAACATGTAGGTTTTCCGATATTAATATTTGCTACCCACTTTTCTCTTTATTCAGCAATTACTTTTGCTGACATGTGGTGCTTTTGCAGAACATTCTTGTTGTGTCAAAGTATTACTCTAGGATTACCTTGAAGAGACTTTCAGAGCTACTGTGTCTGAGTATCCAGGTTTGTTGATGCTAATTTGAATCATTATGAACATTTTAACTGCCGTGAAATGTGTTTGTTTCTTATGCATGTTCATTTCCATGGGGTCATGCACTGAAGGTGTTTGTATTCAGATAGTTGGAATTCTTTTTTATAACTTGGTAGTGGAAAGAGATAGTTTCAAACTGTGAGGAAAGGACCACTAGTTCATTTCTTTAGGAAATGCCACATCCCTTTATCTTTATTTATATAATTTTGATAAATGTCCCAACTCTTTTTAAGAATACTTAAGCTACTGTGTCTGAGGATCCAGGTTTGTTGATGCTAAGTGAATCGTTACTAACATTTTAGCCGCAATGAAATGTTTTTGTTTTCTATACATTTTCATTTCCATATTTTATGGGGTCGTGCACTGAAGGTGTTTATATTCAGATAGTTGGATTTTTTTTTTATATATATAACTTGGTAGTGGAAAGAGATAGTTTCGAACTGTAAGGAAAAGATCAGTAATTCAGGTCTTTAGGAAAATCTTGATTTTTTCATGGACCAAGTTGAAGTCAATGCTCTATATTTGAAAATTTAGTTTTGTTTCCACTCTTGTTTAATCTGTAGTTTTGGTCCCTTTGTATTCAGGAAGCTGAGAAGCATCTGTCGGATATGGTTGTGTCCAAGGCACTTGTGGCCAAGATTGACAGACCAATAGGAATAGTCTGTTTCCAAACTTCAAAAGATAGCAACAATGTTCTTAATTCATGGGCTATGAACTTGGAGAAACTACTTGATCTTGTTGAGAAAAGCTGCCATCAGATACACAAGGAAACCATGGTTCACAAGGCTGCTTTGAAGGCTTAAAGACTTGAGGTAGAAGTCCTTCTGTGTGACATGCTTATTTTGGGGTGTCAAAAGTGCTAGGGATGACTGAACTTATGTTTCCTTTTGGATAAGCCATGCAAGATGGAATTGTTCCGCGGACTGCGTTTTCAATTCCAGCATTTGGATTAAATATGGAGAGTCGATCAGGCATATGTCCCAAATTATTTGTTCTCTAGATATGGTTCTTAGAACTAAAAGACTGCTGTGTACTACTGGCACATAACTTACCAATCGGTTCATCATGTTCTTTTGCCTCATTCAAGATGACATGTTAAGGAGCCTTTTATCTTCAGGAGCTTGTGCTTGTGATATTTTTGATTTTCTTCATCACTCAAATTTAAAATGGATGATTTTGTGGACAGACGAGTTCTATTTGCATTACCTTATCACACCACCCCTAGTCTTCACATGAAGGGATGGTGTTTTGGATTTAGGTCATTGGAAAACTTCTGTAGTGAATAGTGATTGTGGGCAAGTTCCATTTAACAATTTCCTTGAAACTTTTAATGCTAAAGTTGTAAGGTTAGATAGGCTGTTTGTAATAAGTTTTGCCTCAAGATAATATAGTTCTACATCACCACATTTCGAATACCAATTTTAGTTAGACTAAAAGGGACTGAGATTTGTACTCACTTTTGCGTAAACCACCCACCCTTTTTCATTTTACTGTTTATCTTTACAAATTAACCTTCAGGCTAGTCTTTTTTTAGACTAGTCTGTGACCTTGTGACTAGTCTGTGATTACGGGTAGCCATGAATTTGCCGAGACCAAATCAGATTCTTAGGCAAAGCCTGCATTAGCACCCATTTGCATTGGTTCTTTTGCGTCTCGTTTTTTCTTTAGTTCTCGCATGAGTCTCCATACACTTGCAGCAAAACTGGAGACACAATAGCTAATCTTTTTTATTATGATGCCAATCACAAATAGAACATTTAGAAGTAATATAGATTTACTGCAGAAAACCTATCTAACTTTGTTCTATATACTATAAGTCCATCAATATCAAGCATGTGTTTATGGTCAACTCTTTTATTTAGATATGTAAGGCAAAAAAGGGATTCTGAATATTTGGTTCACTAATGGTCATAACTTTTCAAATGGATGATCAGCTTCGATCGGCCGGCCAATAATTTCCTAATCAGTGTTTCATTTCCTCGTAACTCAAGCAATGAACAAGAACTCCATCATATAAAGAATTAACCATACACTAATAAATCAGTATCAATCAATATATGCTGACACGAACATACAAAATGAATGATCCACATACGATATAGCTAGAAAATGGATGGAATTGCTTTTATCGAACGTACGCACACTCTCCTTATTCACTCTTTTGGCACGTATGTTTTTGAAATTCCTGCTGCAGAACCAAGAATTCTCGGTCCTATAGAACCTATCAATGTCAACATACGGTAACAACTTGTTGAAAAGAACTGAGATAGAGAATATAATTTGAGAATGTCAAGGCTTAATTTATATGAATTAAGATTACAAGATTGATATGATATGGTTACAAGTGACAATTATGAGTTATCTAGTTAATACAAGACTTATCAAATATACATTAATATTAGCTACAAAGAGGTAAGTTCAGAACAGATAAGAGAGTAACCAGTCCTATCTGAACTAGGAGGAGTGTTGGCTTCGGTTTCTGCCTTAACTTCAGTAACAAATGAGCTCGACACAGAGTTGGTTGTATTTGGTTGATCAGAAACAAGAAATCAGACAAATATGGTGTTCTAAATTCTAATAGATTGAGAATTGATTTTAAGATGCATGTATTACCTGAATTCTGGTGAAACTAGAGAGTCCTCAGCATGCACTCCACAAAATACGGATGCTTGGACTGTAGAAAGAAAAGTACAAATCGTCTATATATGTCTATGATTTGGAAATCCAAAATTGCCAACGGAGTGTATGAAGGAAATTAATTAGGAAACCTCACTTTCAACTTTCAAGTCGGTTTCTTAGCCTCCAAGTCATTATTTTCTATAAATTGGACCACCTGAAATCATTTCACTTCCTTTGTAGATCCGAAGCCCTACTCATTGGTTTCTGTAAATCGATCTATCTGAAACCCTAGTTACACATATCTTCCTTTGTATCAAAACTCATCTTAAGCCGTAGCCCTAACTTTCAACAAACAGATTCATCAATACCCTTCTCGTCTTTCAAGAAACAATTATATCCATCAAAACCTAGCTACTCGATCAACTTTCTTTGAATTCTTTAATTCTATAGAAAAGAAAAACAAAAGAAAATTTCATGGAGAGTAGAGTCAGTCAACTTCCTGGCCAGAGGTTCTGTCCCATGGACGATGAACTAGTTCTCTTCTACCTCAAGCCCATGTTGAGTGGGCAGAATGTGTCCGGGAGAAACCGTGTAGTGTTCGACTACGACCTCTACGGTCAGCAAGAACCCTGTGAGATATGGGAGGACTTAAAGACAAGAAGACCACACGACTTGAGGCTCAACAAGGACATCTACTTCTTCACCCAACACAAGAAGATGAGTTCCACTGACAAGCGCATACGCCGAAACGTTGGAAGTGGAATAACTTGGCATAGCGACGACTCGAAGCCAGTACGATCTGTTGAAACTGGTGGTGTTGTTGGCTTGAAGAAGAGATTATCTTACAAGAATGAAGACTCTGTGCAGAAGGGTCGTTGTTGGATCTTGTTTGAGTTCTTCCTTGATCGATCACTAAGAGACAAGAAAGAAAAGGTGAAAGACTATGTTCTTTGTTGTCTGAGAAAGAATGGTGAACCCAAAGAAAAGATTGGAAAGAAGAGAAAGCAACCTGAAGAGGAAGAGTTTCTTGAAGAAAACTGTGGCGGTGATGGAGAAATCTCGAGCAGGGAGCAAGAAGTGTTGCTTGAACCACAAGGAAAGAGACAACGAACGACACCATCCATTGATAATGCAGCAGAAATAATATTTCCATCAGAAGATGATGATGATGCTGCTGCCTTCGCAGCGAATCTGGAAGAGGCATTGGAATGCTGTGAATTTGATAATGCACCCTCATCAGAAGCTGAAGCAATCAGCTTTCAAGCTGAGGAGAATGGTGGACAGCAACCATTGACAGCCAATCATGGAATATCTAACCTGCTGCCGGACGAAGATTTTCTCATGGTAGAAATGGAGGAATTCCTTCTTAATGATGTGAGTAGTAATATAAATGAGGGTGAACAAAACGTGGTAAACAGCAGCCTTCTGAATGCTTCCCCATCATCCATGTCTGCAGCCTATGATGGTTGCACTGATAGGCCATATGTATCCTCGGAAAATGGTTGCATCGATCCTTCTGGAAGCAATAATGTCTGTGGAGGACTGATTGGCTTTGAGGATGGTGTGTGCATGGCTGAGTCTTTGGTGGAGGTCCCAACTTATGAGCAACAAAAGACAGCTGATGAAGACTTTTCAGACTGGTTGGGGTCAATTGATTTTAGTCCAAAGACAAATAACTTTTTTGCAGTATGTGAAATGCAATTAGTTTAGATATGTACTTCTGTACGAGATAAACACAAATGCACCTGTATATGTTTGAGTTGATATGAATGACAAAACAACAACTTCACGAATTTTTCATAAACAGATAAGTTTAATGACATCATAGCCAGTTTCCATTATCTACATGATTATTATGAAGAGGAGGAGAAAATGGAAGAGGAGAATTTGCAGAGTTTCAGAGAATTGCTATAAGGAAGACGAAGGGTCTATATTAACAACTAACTCTTCCATTTACTAGAAGGTCTATATCAGGTTGCTACTGTTCTAAAAGCTTACTCAGCTTGTAAATTTCTTCTGATATATAGTTCAGTGAATTCAGAAAGTAATTTGAATTTTCAATACATTCTGTTACAATCCAATATATACTATAGTTTCATTACAACAGTTTTTACATACCAATATATCCTGTTCATGAAATATGTTGGTTAAGCATACGACCTGCTGAAGAAAGAAGTAATCTCAGGCACGAATCTAAACTTTTGTTCTACCATCTTATCTCGTTACCGGTAATCTTTATGGCCTTAATCTTTATGCATGGTTTCCTTGTTTCATTGGAGGTTACGAGTAGGGAGTAATTAATCTGGTACTGATATAGCAATTAGTTCATCTTTTGTGTACCCTCTCCTGCAAAGCAGAGATGATTGAATATCACAAGAGGCAAGTGAATTGACCAGAAGACTAGTGGGTGTACACTGCACTGGAAAAATGTGAAGGCCTCTACAATGAGAAGGTTACGAAATAATAGGTGGAGTCGTGGAGATATGAGGTTGCAGGAGGGACATGGTTGGCTTGCTCAAGAGGTGGGGGAGAGTAAGAATTTAAAAATGATCCCACGTATGCTTCCCGGCAATCAGACCCATTTCCCTGGATTGATGCAAGCATGTAAAATTCCAATTGTTCACTTCCCTCTCTTCTGGTTTACTGCTTAGTCAATAAAGCTCGTTACATTGGCCCTATGGCTGCGTTTGGGGGGGGGGGGGGTTTTAGCTCCCCTGCTTATAAGCTATGGGCAGTAAATTGTTTGGTAAACTCAGTTGGAGCAGCTTTTCTTAAAAGCTGTGGCTTTTTTCTCTTAAAAGCTGAAGTAGGGGAACCTAACTTCTGGAAGCCGGTTTTTGCTTATGTACACTGTAGCGGGTGCTGTAGCTAAATGAAATTTTCCGAAATACCATATGTTGCCCCTCTAACCCTTCTGCTCCTCTCTCTTGCCTCCGCCTCCTCTCTCTCGCCTTCTGCTCCACTCTCACTATCGGGTCGCCTCCTCTCTCTTGCCTTCTGCTCCTCTCTCGCCTCGCCATCGCCTTTTGCTTCTCACTCGCCTCCGCCATTGCCTTCTGCTTCTCTCTCGCCTCGTCATCGCCTTTTGCTTCTCTCTCTCCTCATCATCGCCTTTTGCTTCTCTCTCTCCTCATCATCGCCTTTTGCTTCTCTCTCGCCTCGCCATTGCCTCCCTCAGACTTGAGCCGCCTTACTTGGATCCTCTCACCCAGCCGGGGCTCTTTTATGGACCACTCTCATACCCACCTCCTTATTTGATCCACAACTTCATCAGTAAGCTTGTTGTACCCTACTTGTTTTCCTCAAAGTTTCAAACTTTTGCTAGATCTGAATATGTACTTACATTCTGGGTTTGGTTCCTTTGGTGGGTTTGATGCGTTGGTGTTGTGAATTTGGTAGTTTAGTGAGTTAAAGTTTGCTACTTTGTTTTCGTGTGATGAAACCCACATTCGAAGAGGTTAGAATATACATCCGATAGATAAGATGGGGTTAGCATTTGGTCGTGATCAATCATGCATCTCTTAATCGTAACTGTTGCTAATGCCACAATGAAAAGTCTAACACGAAGTGATGAAAAGTAAAAATTTAGAAGCTTTAGTACGTCTTGCTGTACCCCTTTTTGCGTTAAGGTTTCATGTCTTAGTGGGTTTGGTTTGGGTTTGGGTTCAATTTCAACTGTGTTTGTGATCACATACATTTGTGTGTGTTTTGCTTGCCAAGTTGACTTTCTTGTTTTGTTTTGTATGGTTGTATATGATAGTGTGAAATTTGGAGTGAAAGTAAATTGGGGTTGGAAGAATGAAAAAAAAAAAAGTGAATCCTTTAGTGTGTTTAGAGTTAAGGGGGACTAGGCTGGCCCTTACATATAAGGGTGATACTGGTTTGAGGCTAGACTTCAGCTACCAGTGTGGCTCTACTGTTATAGCTGTTGTAGCCTTATAGGCTGCTTTTAACTTGGCTGGACAATGTCGTTGAAGATTTATTTGGGAGATCTTTTTCCGATCATTGGATAGGCCTGCGCTTGGGGTTTTGGGGGTAATAATCTATATGTTCGCCTGATTGACAAAGATATATGGCTGCGTGGGATAGAGTAGCTCTTGTTTAGTTCATTATGTGGTTTCAAAATCAAATCTTGGTTGGAAAGGATTTCAATTGGGCCTTCAAATGTCAGTAAGTAGGACATATAGTTATCACTATTTTAAATGAGTACATAACAAAGATGAATCTATAATAATCTTTTGGATCATGTACTAATTTATATTTTGTTTCTGAGGTTTCTGTACATATCACATTCAAAAAAATGACTAGTATGAGAAGACACTAAGTAGTTGTTTGATGACACTAAACTAACTAATCCACTGTTATAATAATGCAGAAACTGATTTGGGAAAGTGGGAGCCGATTATCGCAAGTTGGAGGTTGATTAGGTTATCTTGAGGTATGTGTTACTATAAATTTTTTAGCACCTCACCAACTCTATTTATGTCTTAGAAATTCATCTGTATTGAGCAAAGTGATTGTATTTCAGTTCAGAAATCAATCAATCTTCTGTGTAGTATGATTGCCATTTTCGGATTATTGTTGTGTAGTATGATTGCCCTAATTTTGAATTTGGTGTTATATGTTAGAAACTTATGCCAAAATCCTTCATTTATGAAATGTGAAGACTACTCTCACCCTGTAGACCTAAGGGACCTTGAACTTAAATGTAGTAGTAAAGTTTGTGTTCATAATTGATTATTTTTTAATCATGCAGTGACAATATTGGTATTAGGTAGTTGTTAAAGCTTCTTTTTTTTTTTCAATATTAGTTCTTTTCTATGTTTGCTCATGTTCAGTCCATGTGTTTTTATGTTTGCTAGATGGAAAAAGAAAAAGGTTCTTGGAATGATACTCTTGTAGATGCATATTGTGACCTATGTATTAAGGAGGTGGATAAGGGTAATCCTCCAAACACTCATTTTAGTACGGAGGGATGGGAGAATATAATGAGTGGTTTTTATAACGATACCGGTAAAAAATATACTAGAAAACAAATGAAAAACAAATGGGATTCCCTTAAAACTGATTGGAAGTTATGGAGAGATTTGATCAATAATTATACCGGTCTTGGTTGGGATCACCGGCTACAAACCATTGTTGCAGAAGACGAGTGGTGGGCAACGAAAATTGAGGTTTGTATATTTACTTCTACATTTTTATTTACAATTGTTCAATCAACTTTTCAATTTACATTATATTTGTTTTCCTTTACAGAAAAACAATGATTGTGCAAAGTTTAGAAAAAAGGGAATTTCACCTGAATTCGAAGCTAAGTTGGATAGGATGTACTTGGATATTTCAGCAACTGGGCAGCATGCATATGCACCATCTTCTGGACTACCTCTACCTAGAAGTCCAAAGCAAGGAGTGAATGAAGATTTCCTTGAGTCAAGTGGTGATTCTGATGAGGTTCAGCCGGAAGGTGATAGTTCTTCTAAAAGAAAAAGAAAATCAAGTACTGTTGAGAAAGGTAAATGATTGGTCCAAAAAACCGGTAGGGCCGGAGGTGCTGCTCTTCTAGCAAAAAAGATTGATCGAATGCAGCATCTTTTATGATCAGTAAGACTGCAGTAGGTGCGGACATTAACATTAAAGAAGTGATGAAGGTGGTCACTTCTTTGCCTGGGGCTGGGCCAGGATCTAGGTTGCACTTCTTTGCTACTCGGTTATTTCTTAATCAAGATAAGAGAGAGATGTTTTGCACTATGGAAGATCCTACGATCAAGTTGGAGTGGTTAAAGTTTGAGATGAGTGAAACATAAGACATAGGCTTTCAGATTGAGATTTTATTCATATGTGTGGACATTATTTGGTTATTAATGTGTGTGTGGACATTATTTGGATATTGTGTATGCATTTCTTGAATTATATTATGAAGATTTTACTGTTTTAATTACTCTATTAATGTATGATTTACAAATTTAAATTTATATTCGCAGGTTTGGACTGAATATATATATATATATATGAACCATTCTGGAGTAGATGCCGAGGAGGATGAGATATACTTCCGATTCGTGCAACTTAATGTCTTGCTCATTCAATACTATTATGAGAATTATGTGTATAAAAATCCTTGCATGATTTCATCTCAAACAGGTAATAAGTGGATATTGGAAATATTAGGAGGCCATGATGCAAGGTGTTACAATGCTTTTAGAATGGATAAGGATGTATTTTATCGTTTATGTAGTGATTTGGAGGTCAAATATAGGATGTTGGTTTCAAATAGAACAAGTCACGTGGAAGTAGTAGGACAAGGGTGTGAGAATAGGTCTGCCCAAGAACAGTTTTAACATTCTGGGGAAACAATTTCTAGATATTTTGGAGAAGCGTTAGATATGTTAGTTGCGTTTGGTGATGAAATTATCAAACCGTTAGATCCTGAATTTAATGGGGTTGCACCAGAGATAGAAAGGGACAGAAAATATATGCCACATTTTAAGGTAATTTGTTTGTTATTTAATTAGAAGATTATAAATTACTTCAATTATTTTATCTATTAACAAATAATTTGATTAATTTAAGGATTGCATTGGTGCTATTGATGGAGTGCATATTCCAGCTTCGATATCTGCTGAAGAGTCTGTACCGTTCTATAATAGAAAAGGAGTACCAACCCAAAATGTTATGGCAGCCTGTAATTTTGATATGTAATTTACATTTGCATGTGCTGACTGGGAAGGATCTGCTCGTGATACAAGGGTATTCCTATCAGTTATTCGAAATCCCGATATAAAATTTCCAATGCATCCACCAGGAATAATCAATTAAATTATTTTACTTATGTCAAAAATATATATTATTTTCTAGATAAGTTTTGTTACATATAATATTTTGTTATTTTAACAGGAAAATATTATGTGGTAGATTCGGGGTACCCACAAATGAATGGATTTCTGGGACCTTATAGAGGGCCAAAACAACATTTTCAACAATACCGTAGGCAAGAGCCAAGAAATCAGAAAGAAGTATTTAATCAAGCACGTTCCTCTCTAAGAGGCGTCATAGAACGCACATTTGGAGTTTGGAAAAAAAAAATGGAAGATTTTAAAGGATATGCAAGGTTATTCATATTCAAAGCAAGTAAAGATTGTGATTGCAACTATGACACTTCATAATTATATACAGAGGAATGGTAATCAGGATAGACATTTTGTTCGTATTGGAGAAAGACACGATGACATAGCACGTGACATAGAGATAAATGATGATGCACAAGAAGAACATCATGTTCAGGGTGGTATACAAGAAATTGAAAGAATAAGAAATGACATCACTCAAAGCTTGATGAGTGCCCGTAATGCTGGTTAATGTTTAATGATGTTAATGTATCATTTTGTAGTCATTTGATGTTAATGAAACTTATGATTTCACTTTAATAATTAGTAATTAATTATTAGAAATAATTTCATATAAACATAATAAAGATTCAATTAGTCATAAAATTAAAAATTAATAGGTATTACCATTAAATTAAAGTTAAAATCTCTTTCATGTCTAAATTGGTCATTTACAGACAAAAAGCACAAGCCAACTTTCAGTTTACCAAACACTTTACCAATGTCTTTTCCACCAACAGCACCTAAAAAAAGTCAGTTTACCAAACACTCAGCCACTTTGCTTTTCAGCAGCTTATTTTTTTAAAAAAACAGAAGCCAGCTTTTCTAATAAGTCACATTATAAGTAACAGACACACACACACACCATGTATATGCATGTATGCAATTGAGTTTTTCTGGTAAAAACTTTTATAAATCTAAGAGGCTAGTCCTCCATACAAAGAGAAGTGACTATTCTACCAATACAAAGTCATATTAATTGTTGAAAAACATTATGCTCTGTACCTGTTGAGATATCTCACGCTGAGAGGTATAATCATTTGCCTGATTAATCCAAAGACAGTTAGTATAAAATTTCTTGCATTTTTTATATTAAAAAATCAAATACAGAACAAAAGAACAATTTGTGCATCCTCCAAACATATATGACCTCATTAAGACTTTTATGCACCAGTTTACCATTATGTTTGTAGTCCCTGATTCGTATTCAAATTCAAGCTTCTCATCATCACTTTGAGCATATATTGATTGGAGGGTAAAACGTGTCATGGGGATTCCATTTGGACGCTGGTGCTCATCCATTACAATCTGCCAAAATATTGTAGAAGGATAAATATAACATTTTAAGCTATAGCACCTATAGTCGTTTTGAGTGTATTTTCATGATATCAGTCACTTATAATCATGTGAAATTGCATGCTAACTTCTACAGCAATACTCCTACGAACAAAGAGTAAAGAAAATAAACCCATTTAAAAAATGGAAGCTGGTGACTATGGATTAAGAATTTGAGCAATGATGGGCATGTAGCCCCAAATGCCTGCAATTAATTATCTTCTACTTCTTGACTCTGTTCTACATGCAAAGTGGGGCTACTCATTTAGTCATCTTTGGTATAATGTTACTATTCTTGTATTGTTCCATTATAGTAGGCTAAGATTGAAAGAGGTATTTGATGTAAAAATACCCACCAACCTCCTATACCCAAGATTCCTAGTGCAACATTTGATGAAGTTCATACATTGAAATGATGAAAGCCTAAATCCTGAAACTAGCAATCAAAGAAAAGACAGAAAAATATTCTTAAAAGAAAGTTTATATTTTTTCCAATCTATATACTTTTATTAGAAACGATTCTATCAGAGAACCAAGAAAGAAAAAGGAGAGAGCAGTCTAGAAGTCCACAAGCAGCAGAACAACAAAACAGACAAACAACCAACAGCAACAACAGGACTAGGATAAAACATGAACTCCCTATGAATCAAGGACCCTATATTACAGCAGCCTTCCAATGAAACAGAAAGAAAGACTAGTCTTTGAAAGCGTCCAAGACAGAGGCCCATCTTACTCTCTCCCACGCTCCCTTATCCCTACACCCAAGTAATCTTCAATTATCCTTTTTTTTCTTTTTTTTCTTTTTTTCATCCAGAGCACCCAAATGACAGAGAGACTCTACAGGCCCAGATAACTTTGGCTTTCTTCCCTTTCATAAACCCAACGAAACGATACCAGAACAAAGCACGACTTCCTTCCAACAAACAATCTGACATAGAACACAGGTAGAGTATAGTGATTAATATTGGTTGTCTAACTCCCAACACACAACTCTATAGATGGCCAAAACAGTAAGACATACCCCACTACCATCAAACTATCTCAGGATGGGAAACCTTAGAAAAACGAGGTGCAAGCCATGTCAGTTAATAATGAAAACGAAAGAAATGACAATTTACAGAGTAAAAACCTTAATCTATCCATAGTTCCGTACAAATGACATGTTGCCAACCCATTCTGAATGGAACGTAAGTAAGGGCATTGGTCTATTTGCTTTTTCGTTGACGGAATCAGTTTAATACAGCCCAGTGAAGACAGAGTCGACGACAGGGTGCATACTAGCATAATATTGAACTTCCAGGTGTGGACTCGCACAAAGATAACGTAGCAGCCACAACTTGGTTGGAAAAAATATATCCACATTGGAAGCCTAAGACTGAGCCCGAAGTGCAAGAGTCAATTTTCAGTTTTATAAAGTAATTACAGTCTATTGCTTTTAAGAGTCTGTTGTTTTAGTTGTCTAAGGGTATAAATATACCTACTTTTTGCACACCCAGATCAGATTGGAATGAAATAAAATTGAGTTTTATTGAAGGCATGGTGCCTTTGGTTCTCTTCTCCTACCCTATTCTCTGTTCTCTCTCCCCTAACCTCCCTCGTTCTATTTCTCCCTTCTACAGATGTTTAAAATCATTCTGCTCTCTTAGACTCTGAACAATCCCCAACCCAGACTAGTTATACACCCACCAATTGTTGTGCTGTGCTACATCAGATAAGTTTAATTACCAAAATGACATGAAGGTCATATAAATGTCCGTCAATATTGAACACTGTAATTTCTTTTCATAATCTCAGTATAACTAATATAGAGGAAACTTTGTATATCGTAAAAACAAGTTTAAAGTGCTAACTACCTATTCCTGAAAAGATAAAGACAATTGAGTAATATCTTATACCTTGTAACCAAAAAGCTCACAACATGCTCTCCTGAACACTGAAATTCTGTCAGCAAAAACAGTCTTGTACCTGTTCCATGGTACATTCAGATGTTCAACCTAAGTGAAGTAAAACCTGAACAAGCAATGCAAAGCATATAAAAACTGCCCATCTACCAAACTCTAAAGCTGCTATCAAAATTTACAAACAGAATGTAATGCAACTCTATCAAAATTTACAAACAGATGCCCTCCTCCCCCCTCCCAGTAGGCCCCGTACCAGAATGAAATGCCTTCTCCCTAAGGTTGAGGGACCAGAGAATTGAAAAATGGGGAACCAAAAGCTCTAATACTGTAATATGTTACCAGTGCCCTAAGAGCACAAGGTCAAGCGAGTAGACATTAATTAAGCTTCAGACAAACTAAGAATAGTCATCGGTCAGACGGTCACTGACCTTTCCTCACGTTTTTCAAGAGTTGCAATCTGTTCTTTCAATTGCACTATCTTTCCGGATATGTCAGACTCCACCCATTTCCCAGCTTCGCCTGATCATTTATGAGAAACAGGCATGTGATCTAAGCTTAGTATAAAACATATCAAAGAAAAAAATTGATGACTTAAAGAAAAAGAAATATTAAGATAATGGAAAATCCAAAAGGAAAGTTTTATGGCTCCAAGATTTTTAAATTTTCTGTTGGGAGAATTTGTTCAGCACAATAGATATGCAATTTGGAATACCCAACTTCTATGTTTGGATGCATCAAGTAAAACATGAGCAGTAGAGGCAGTGATGGGGATGGCAGCCATGGTGGTGGTCAGTATAATGGCTGCTGAAGCGCAACTTAATAATGCAAGTTTGCAATCATCTCAAAAAGGTAATAGTATTTTACACAAATTTAATCATAAAAAGAAGGGCAGAATTGTGTACTGACCTGACTGGCTTTTCAATTCTTCAACAGCTTGTAACCTCTCCTTTGTCTTCTGCAGTTCGGTTCTTAAAGCCTCTATAGTTTGTTTTGCTTCATTATCAACAGTAAGAGTATTCACCATTCGTAAAACTTTTGTATTTGCAGCAGAGAAATCACCATGGCCCAACTGTAGAGACGAAAGAAGCATTAAAGTACGTAGTCTATAACAACATTAGCAAGTCTTGCAGCTTGTAAACCAGTTTCTCAGTTTAAGATACAAAAGACTGCAAGACAATCTCTCTTCACTTCAAATACTTTAGGTAAATATTCAACAAATTGCACATAAAACAAACAGGACACATCAATTTACAGGAGACGGTGAAAACAAAAACAAACCTCAAGAAAAGAGGAAAATCAAGCAAGCTTATTAGATGAATAATCATGAAATTCACTTACTCCTACAAACGAGGACTCGATGAAATCACAACATTCACCCAAGAAGAATAATAATTTATCAAATAAGACATTAAAACTGTAAAACATGGACAGAAACACAGATGCAAGCCTCAAAACTGGTCACTGCTACACTACAAATATTTAATGTAGGGCCAAAGACCTTCTATGCATACAGTAAAAAAAGCACCAACTAAAGAAAAATTGGAAAGGAAAACTAAAAGCCAAAGCGATAATAATAAGAACAGGTGCACTGTATAATGACAAGGGACAATGTGACCCTGAACACCAATTTTATATGTTATGGAAAGGTATAATAAGAATAAGTAGAATAAATGAAATTTACTAGCAATAACGCATCAAGTATCAATCATTTAAAAAAGAAAAAAAGACGTGAATGCATGGACCAATAATGAAGAAACAAGTATTTAAAATATTGAATGGCATGTAACCCTGCTAAATGCACTATTAATTGGTATGTGGGAGCACACAATGTAAATAATATAGAAGTATAGAAACGTTGTACTGACAATAGAGGTTATGGTCCTTTAACTTTCATTATAACTTTTAAGTACATGTCATTGTTTATGAACTCATTAGCTGAAACCACATAACTTATAAATAGTAGCAGCTGAGGCCTATTACTCTGAAGTAGTCTGTGCTTACACACAGTGACGCTCGTCATTCCATACACAGAGAAGGCAAGAACCAATAGGCAATGAAAACCATAACATATTTGTTATAATCAGCATGGCCTTATAACACTGAGCATACAAAGAAAGGAAAACCATAACATATTTGATATCTCTCAATATAGGCGAAAATCCTAGTATGGATAGTGATCTCATTCTTTTAAAGATCTAAGGTAGCCACAGGTTCAAACCCGGGGAATGTCCCTTTCATGTCTACAAAACAAACCACCTCATATCAATAATCATCTATATAATTTTGTGACCTACCTTGGACTCCAGCAGAGAGATCTCTGAACGAAGTTGATCACCCTCCCTCTCCAATGACTTCACCTTTCTAGCTTCAGTTTTTAATCTATCATTGAGTGACTTTATTTCTTCATGTTGGCAACTATTAACTTGTTTCTGTTCATATAGAGCAGAATCTAATTCTTTAATATAGCCTTCCTTCTTCTCGAGAGATGATTCAAGCTCCTGCATGAGCGAATCAAGAGACAAACCAAACTTAAAAAGAGATTTCACCAATTACAAATATTACTGAAAAAAAAAAAAACATCTAAAACCTTAAGAAGAGTTCGACTGGTTGCTTCATCCCCGGCACCATCACTCTTTGCCCGCTTGAATTCATTGATGTCATTTCCCAACTTATCTCTTTCCTCAGTGACCATTGAAAGCTGCAAGTTTAAATATTCCACAATTAATTAAAGTTGAAAAAATGGAAGAAAAAAAAACAGCAAACAAAAACTCAAAAGAAGAAGATAGGAAATTATGGCACCAATGTAGATCACATACTCCAAGTTGGAATCTAGAAAAATAAATTCGTAAACAAACAAAGATTCCTGCCATTACTATGCATCTATCAGCGGAAAGAAATAAGCATGCAACTTTAAATACCATACAGAAACTGGACTGGTATCAAGAATAATTAAACTAGAGCCATAGAACTGATTCACTACACATACACTGGACAAAGTCGGAATAATGTTCCACAAAGGAATTTGTCGTCTGCATACACCATTAGCTCTATTAGTGATAATTTAGGCTACAATTACTATTCCTATGATCAAATATGGTTTCAAGCATCCCAGGCTGAAACTGGCATATTGATTGAGAATGCTCAATCTAGTGTCTCTATTCTGCATCAACTAGTGTCAGGCCAAACTCTATACTACATCATGGGAGAGTCACTACAGACTACTATGTCCAAACTTTCGTAAGAAGCCACTACCAACTACAAAAGAAAAGTGACCAGCAAGAAATTATAGAGAACTAAATAGAGTATAATGAACCCCGCCATTTTACCAGCTAGCTTGGGAGAAAAGGAAAAAGTGGGACACATATTTAATAACCTTTGTTTTAGAGATAATAACAACACAGCATAAAATCATCAGGTTGCAGGCTAACCATCAATTCAATCCTGTTGGCCTCTGATTTTGCTACCTCCAACTTCTCTCTCATCAGTTCAGCCTCAGTTTCAGCATTTTGTTTATCAATTAGTGCAGCATCCAGAGCTACCTCCAACTGTTTCAGGCGGGCAGTTGCCTCACCCTCCCTCATCGTGCTATCAATGACCTCTCTGCATTAGAGGGAAAACCTCAACTATTGGAAACTGAAAACATGCATATTCAAATATGTATATTATAGAGACAGAGAAAACCCCAGAGTCCTCAAAACCCAACCAACAAATCAAGATACTAGACCTGAGCATGATTAATCTTCAAACATAAAATACAGATGGTGTTAAAACAAGGCTAAAAATGATTTGGATAGCCCGTGACTGATATTAAGCATGTGATGCAGTGAACATTAAGTACTTAAATATATAAATAATTATTCAGCTATAGAAAGATGGTAGAAAATAAAATTAGACTTGTAAGCAGTCCAGAAGAGCGAGACCTCAAAGAGCAATCTATTTCTGAAATTACCGATAATAGATATTCAGTTAAGTAACACTCCCTCAGTCAACCTACCCACAAAGAGAAACTAAAAAGGGATGGAAACTGCCAGACACCACTTTATATTTTATCTATCTAACTGAAGAAGAAACAAGCCGACCTTTCTCTTTAAGTGTATAATCAACGGAAAGATTTTTTTCTTCTAACACATACTGCAAAACTAGCTTAAACTGACATCAAGTCATTCACATACTTTTGTAAAGCTCCAAACTTCACAGGTATATCATCACAACATGATATTCCTGGAATGTCTTTGGTCATCAACTTCCAAGATGTCAACTCATCCTCCAACTTATTCATGCTTGATTGAAATTCTTGTAATTTGGATAAGTCTGACTCTACCCTCTCTCTACGGCCCTTTTCTTCAAGCAATTTTTCCTTCAACAAATTCACATCTTCATGAGAAGACTTCAGCTTTCTCGCTGCCCTCACTTCAGCTTCCTAGTGAAAATCAAAGACAATCAAACATGATCAGAGGATTATCATGGACCAGGCCATAAGTTAATATTTTATTGCAAACTCCACATATACATTAAAATCGCAAAGCAGTTCAAGACCATAAATACCATTTCCTAGATCAATTTGATTCAGAGGAAGAATGCTCCCTCTAGCTCAATATTATTTTAATTTCTATCTTGAAAATACTAACATATTAGCAATTATAGCAGAATAAACCTAAATGGATAGATTTGGTTATGAATTGATCAGACTTTGAAATTTCTTGCTCTACCATAATTTTGAAATTATGCTCTGTCTCATAGAACATAGGTTCTGAAAGACTAGTAATTTTACAAAAGAACATAGCTCTTGTTATGCCTTTGAAACATCAAAATTCAATTGCATCGAGTTTTCTGCGTTATGGTTATGGATAATGACAGTCAAGAGAAAGAGAGGAGAATTGTGAGATATGTTAATATTTTAACATGATGGAAACAATATCACTTCTTCATTTTTTTTTTGTTTTGCAACAATTTTATGAGAAAAGTTTATTAGGAAGCAGGAAATGTAAAAATGGATGAAAGGATCCCATCTATGCTAGCAGAACACAACCAATAACAAATAAATAACAAACCAAAGAACCATAAGATGCCTAACAAAAAAGAATCAGTGGGAAACAACAATATCTCCTCCTTACAAAATTTTCTGGAAATTCATTATAAAACTTTAACAGCAATTGACAAGGACAAGAAATAAACATATACTACTCCAAATCAAGCAACTGTTTTCCTTAAATATAAAAAATCTGTGCTACAGGATATGCAGAATTCACTGACACAACCACCTTTAAACCTAGCAATTTAGTCAATAACCGAAAAGCCAAATCATATTCCTAAAGCAATTATCCATTGACAAAGTAGTTCTGTTAAAGAAAGATTTTACCTACTTTCTTCCGCACCATAGATTTCACTTTCAATGGAGGTGATACTATCATACCTACTGAAATGAAAAAACTAGCAAAGGATGATCATAAGTCAACTTCTCAGAGAATTACTAATAGAAGAACCTTAAAGACATACGGTGTCACATCCCGGGACAAGCTCCGCCATAACACGATATTATCCGTTTTGGGCACTCTCCTCTCTGGCCCTCACGGTTTTGTTTTTGGGAGCTCAAGAGCAACTTCCTGGTAGTTCACCCATCCTGGGATTGCTCTGGGCTCAACAAGCTTAACTTCAGAGTTCCCATCCCCTCCGAACCCACTGAGCTCCCAAAAGGCCTCGTGTTAGATGGAGGTGGGCATATACATATAAGGCACATTACCCCCTCTCTGTTGGCCGATGTGGGATATTACAATCCACCCCTCTTAGGGGCCCGACGCCCTCGTCGGCACACTCGCACCACACGGCAGAGTGGCTCTGATACCAAATTGTCACAGCCCAGCCCATACATTTAGGATATTGTCCGCTTTGGGCCCCGCCCTCACGGTTTTATTTTTGGGAGCTCACGAGCAACTTCCCAGTAGGTCACCCATCTTGGGATTGCTCTGGGCTCAGTAAGCTTAACTTCGGAGTTCCCATCCCCTCCGAAGCCATTGAGCCCCCAAAACGCGTCCTTATGTATTGAGCTAGCTCTGCATATATAAGCACAGCATCCACTCTCCCCCGGGCGATGTGGGATGTGTGACCTACCTACCTGCTAACTTCCCTAGCCAGGTCAGGTCAAGCCATCACAATCCACACCCCTTAGGGTCCGACGTCCGCGTCGGCACACTTCCGGCCGGGAACAGGCTCTGATACCAATTGTAACAGCCCAGCTCGTATACTTAGGATATTGTCCGCTTTGGGCCCCGCCCTAACGGTTTTGTTTTTGGGAGCTCAAGAGCAACTTCCCAGTAGTTCACCCATCCTGGGATTGCTCTGGGCTCAGCAAGCTTAACTTCGAAGTTCTCATCCCCTCCGAACCCACTGAGCTCCCAAAAGGTCTCGTGTTAGATGGAGGTGGGCATATACATATAAGGCATATACATATAAGGCACATTACCCCCTCTCCGTTGGCCGATGTGGGATATTACATAACGTCTCGAGAAGAAACTAGAATATTATTCCAATCAAAAAAGATCAGCCCTCCATCTTTATACCGAAGATGTGGAAAAAGAATCTGGAGATTTGAATAGAACTCATAAGGGCACTAGTGTAAAAAAAAAAAATTGCTGCTTTTTTTTCCTAGACTTTGATATCTGGAATCTTTTTCCCTAGACATTTTCAAAAGAAACTAGAATATTATTCCAATCAAAGAAGAACAGTCCTCCATCTTTGCACTGAAGGTGTGGAAAAAGAATCCAAAGATTTGAATAGAAGTCATAAGGGCACTAAGGTAAAAAAATAATAATAAAAACAAAAAATTGCTACTTTTTTTGCCTAGACTTTTATCTCAGGATAGAACAAAGATGAAAGTCTATAAAGCAAAAGAACTATTCCGCGAACGGTCTCCCAAAATTTAATCCTGTCAGTAATAACAACAAGGCATAGCCAAACAGGTATAAGCGATAAGCTCAAACTACAGTCTTCTTAAGATCCTTCTAGCCCATAAAGGATCCCAATTGTTTTCATGAAAACATGCGTACTCGATCTATTAGAATATGACAAAAAGAGTTATGTTCAAACAGCAAACTCCACTGCTAAAAGGCCCAGAATAGAGATAGATATTTCCCAGTTCCCAAGCCACCAGGTACTTACTTAAATAGGCTGCCAGTTGAAAGTTTGGTAAAAGTTGGAAAACTAGAGATTCACTATCGTCACACATAGTACCCTTCATGATGCTAAGGTGACATAGAGTCATGGACCAAAGCCCTTCTCTATAGCATGGTGTCTAATTTATCTTGATTCATTTGTACCCAGTCATGACTAGGTGAATAACAGTATGGGAAGAACTTGGAAACATACTTTGGATTCAGTCAATAACAAAGACTAGGTAATATAGCGAGACATTCATAGGGACGATGTGGTGTGTGACATTATCTTTTCCGCCTTTCCTAAAACCTTAATCTACCTGCCTAAACAGGATAAAATTTAAGAAATAGCAAATCAAGATTCCAAAATAAATATATGGCTGCCTATTACATTAAATGAATATGTTATTTATAAGTCTAAATGTGATAGATAAATGTGTATGTTTGTAATAAAGCATCTAAAGTAGGGAAGACAAAAATCAACTTTACACGATAATATTATCACTTAAAAGAAAATGAAAAAAATGAACATAATAAAATAAAAGATGAAAGAAGCAAACTTACAAAGTTTCTAAGCTCTTCTTGCAGATGTTTAACCAATAAATCATTGTCTGTAGATTTAACTTCTTGGAATGTAAATCTGGATAACTTAGTCTCCGCGTCACTCTTCTGTTGCAAGCACTGGACAAAAAAATAAAATTATTGTGGCATGTATAACCTATATTTTACCAAGTTATTGTACCAGCACACAATAATTCATGATAATTATTCAGCCCAATACATTAATAAAATATATTGCCGTAAAATAAAATCAAAATAACTTTCATGATAATTATTCAGCACACTACATTAATAAAATCTAGTGTTTTGCAAGAAGATAAATAAAATGACAAGCACAAAATCTTTTGCCTTGTACCTGTAACACTCAAAAACAGTAAAACAAAGATTACAGTTTGACAAACATAGCTACCATACAAAGCAAAGTTAACACTGGAGATTGTAGAGGGTCAGGACATAGATGAAGTCAAAGAAAAATAATAGATATATTCTTTTTTTGTATTGGTCATAAAATCTATATAGAAAAATAGAAAAATAAGAGATAAGTACCTCATTAAATTGATTTTTAAGATTATCCAACTGCCCTATCAGTAACTGTGATTCTTTCTCAGCATTCTGAGCTCTACATTCCATTCGTTCAAGCTGAGAACAAGAGAATGACCAAACTTAGTACAGTAGATGATTTTATAAAGATTACCACACTCAACTCAGAATTCTCAGAACTCACATCAGCAGTTATTCTAGCAGCAGAAAGCTTGGATTCTCTTTTGATATGTGCAAGGTCGTTGTTGAGATGCTTTTTTTCCCTCTCTATGCTTTCAGAAAGATGGCTTAGCTTTCCCTCTAAAACACTTGCTTTCTCCTCAGCTGAAGCCGCAGAAGTCTCAGCTTTCGTGCGAAGGTTTATTTCATTTTGGAGCTTTACCTGGTAATTAAAAAGCAATATGAAGACGAGGACATGGAAATTTTCAAATCCCACAACAGCTGGATGGGCAAGAACGATATCTGAATTTAAGAGATCAGTATGTGTCTAACACAACATCAACCAATGACTACTTAAGGGAAACAAACACACACAGAGAAGAAGTAGCATAACCTACTAACAGAGGATCATCAGACCAGCAAATATGTTTACATGTATTATAGATGTCACTTATATCAAGCATTACGGTTCTGTTTGATAAATGTATAAATGGGACCTCTTAAACTAGTGAAGTATAAAAAACAATAAACAGTCATTCTCCTTTACCACAATACGAAATGGTTAGGGAGTCAACTCTTTGATAATTATGTTAATACCTCAAGTTCACTGTACGATCGTATTTGTTTACTGAATCTTTCCTGAAAATCATGGACCTCCTTCAACTGTTGCTCCTGCAGAGCCTGTTCGCATCCTTTTGCCGCGGAAAGTTCTTGTTCTTTATATAAAAATGTATCCCTGAATTTATTTCTCTCCAATTCTGCAGCACATATTATATACAATCAGAAGCCAAGAACTGGAAATGGAAAATCTAACAAAGACTTTGAAAAAACATTAGGATTGCAAAAAGCAATTTATCAATAGCAGCTTAGAATGTTGAAACAATTAAAATGGCTTCATGTAGCAGTGATACTATATATTGTGAGGCTTGAAACTCAAGCGTCATGAACGGAAGTCTGAACTTTTGAAACAAGAATAGAATGTTAAAGTAATATACAGGAGCCAAATTATCTGAAACACGTACCGACTTTGCAAAAGTTGTCATTTAATGCCTCCAATCGAGATTTATAATCCTCAACTTGCTTCTCTGCATTAGAAAGTCTGATTTAACCTGCAATAAAGAAAAAAAGAGGTTGATTTTAACCACAAAAGTGTATAGAATCGGAACACAGAAGGAACTAAAATGCATCAAGCATGATTCTAAGCCGAAAGAGCTTTGCTGCTTTAATGAGGCTAAGATTCAAGCTGTATAATAAGGATGATGACTAATTAGCTAAATGATGACGATTCTGAACACGAATGATAGATAAGTGAATCAATGCTTCAATTCTGAAAGGATATGTAGGCCCTAATCAAATTAGCTGAACTCAGGTTTGGCTGAGAATAAAGGATTACATTCCAAAGCAAAATCAATGAATTGAAAAGTACAAAGATGATTAGAGAGAGAGAGAGAGAAGAACCATTTGGCGGCATTGATAGGTGCAGAGCATGTGGTCGGAAGGAGAAGGAGAAGGAGAAGGGTGGTGGTGGTCGTCCTCGTAGATGACGAGAGGGCCGGCCGCCGCAGATGGTGGTGGGCTCTCGATTTCGGGGCCCCGGCGCTTCTTCACTGGAGGAGTCCGCACTATCATCTTCTGCTTCTTCTTCGCCTGTCTCTCTCTCTCTGTCTGTCTTTATGTTTGAATGTAAGGGCGCTAATGAAAAAACACGACACAATTGGCCTCAAACACGCTGTTAAGTTCGGTGGGTTTGGGTTTTAAGGCTTTCCATGTTTTTTAAGGTATCTCTTTTTTTTTTTTTTTTTTATGAAAAATGACCGTGCAATACAATTATAAAGAGGAGAAATTTTATATACACTCTCAAACTATTTAATACAAATATTTATTATTATATATTTTTAATTTAATTATATAAATATATTAAATAACTAAAATAGACATATGTAAAAATTATTTTTAAAAAAAATAAAAAAAATATTTCAGAAAGCCAATTTCTCCTGCTACTCAGCTCAATCTCTTATTGCCTTTTTCCTGATCAATTTCTTCCCCTTTTTTATTCTGTTTCCTCCACTTGATCTGGTGGCTTCCTCTCTGTTCATTTTCCCCGCCCTTCCTTTAGGAAGTGGCGGAGATCCTGATTCCATGTCTTCTCAAAGAAAACGCTCAAAAAGTGGGGAAGATATTTCCTTTGATCTTCATGCTCTCAGGATGGAAGATCTTGATTCTTCCGTCCTCCCTTCTCCGATTTTAAACTAGAAAATGAACTATGCTGATACTCTAAAAACCCCTTCCAATCGATTCTCACAAATGACTTCGATTTCTCTGATGCTGATTGTACTTTCTCTCAGGGAAAATATGGCCAAAACGTTACGTTCTTTGAAAAAGTGCATACCAAGCTAGATTTTGAATGGAGATGTGAAACCATTGTCAAGCTTATGGGCGAGCCTAATTCTACTAACTCTTTCGATTTTATCTTGAAGGGGCTTAGAAGAAAGTGGTAGGTTAAAGGTGGATGGCAGCTAGTTGTTCTACCTAATGATTTCTTCATTGTGAAGTTTAATTTGGAGGAAGATTTGAATCATGCGCTATGTGGAGGTCCTTGGATAATTGCTTGCCAAACCCTGGTTGTTAAGAAGTGGCACCCAGATTTTGATCTTGTGAATGAAGTCATTGGTAGCATGGCTCTATGGGTTAGGATCTTCGATCTTCCTGTTAAGTATTTCAAGGAATTTACAGTTGCTAAAATTGGAAAAATTCTTGGAAACTTGGTGAGAGTTGATCCATTAACTATTGGACAATCTAGGGGTAAGTTTGCGAGGATGTGCATTGAAGTTGATCTGACTAAGCCTCTGCGGCCTTTTGTGGAGGTTGAAGGTGTTGCCTATCATGTTGTTTATGAAGGGATTTCTATGATTTGTTTTAATTGTGGCTATTTTGGACACTCTAAAGATAAATGTCCTAGTTCTAAGCATCTTGATATTGGTGAAACTCCTTCTGACAGTAGGACTAATGATGATAATGTTTGTGTCTGTTAATACTACTACTCAAGTTTATGAACCACAGGAGATGGATTCTAATGGACTTAATGATATTGTCAAGGATGATATGGGGTCATGGATGTTAATGAGCTATAGAAACAAGAAGAAAAATGTGAACTCCAATGATGCTAAAAAGAATGTTTCAAATGGTTCTCGATTTTCTGTGCTAAATAATGAAGATACCACTATTGCTGCTACTGAAAATCATGTTATGAATGATAGTCCTGTTACAAATGCCCCTCCTATTGTCAAGCTTTGGCATAGTTTCCAGAATAGTAAGTCAAAAGCTAAAGGTCCTAATAAGCTGAAGAACTTTACTGGTTCTGCTACCAATGAAAGAAATGTTTTCATACCCTTGAAGACTGCTGCTATGACTGGTACTTCTCCTGCTGAAAATCTTGATTCTCTTTCCAAGAAGCCTGGTTTTATGAAATTTGATGACAGTTCTAGAATTCCGATGAAGGACTTATCAAACTTAGAGAGCTCTAGTGGTTCTAAACCTATTCTGCAGTACCAGAAAAAATTCAAAGATGTTAGCAGCTCTATTCCTAAGCATAATAATCAGGTTTTCAAAAAACCCTCTTTTGAAAATGTGAGGAATAATGCTTCTGGAGATGGAGTTTCCACCATGTTTGGTCACTGTCCTCCTGAGAACAATCTAAGTATGTCTATGGAATGCTCTAAAAATATTCATGATTCCACAGTTTTTGTGGAGAAAGTTTTCAATGACAATTGCATAATTATTGGTGATATTAACCCACTTTCTCATGTTGGAGAGGGTATGGGTGATAATTAATTTTGGGCTTTTACCCACTTTCTCCTTTTTAAAGTTCTTTTTTAGAATGCAAGAGGTGCAAGAAGTGAGAATTTCAGGTCTGCTATTGATGATCTGGTTAAGATGAATTCTATTGATATGTTAGCTATATGTGAGCCTCGGGTTCAATTTTGTAAAGTTAGTGATACTCTGCATAGGCTTGGTTTCTCCATTATTAAGATTGTTGAAGCTAATGGCTTTTCTGGTGGTTTATGGCTCCTATAGAACTAGTCTAAAGGTCAGGTTGATTATGTTGAACATAACTTTCAATCCATTTCTGTTAAAGTTTCAATTGCTGGAAAGCCTTCTTGGCTGATGTCGATCTGTGGTTTATGCTAGTCCTACTCATTCTACTAGAGCTGGATTATGGTCCTATTTTGACAATCTTTTTGCTAGGATGAATTTACCTTAGATTCTTCTTGGTGATTTTAATGAATTGGTTTCTTATGCTGACAAAAGTTGTGGTCCTTATACTGGGAGATTTGGTGGTCTAAGAGACTGGATTAATAGGAATGCAATGATTGACATGGGATTCATTGGCTCAAACTTTACCTTGACTAATAACAGAGTTAAGGAGAGATTGGATAAAGGGTTTTGTACTGTTTCTTAGAGAGATATCTTTGCTGATGCTTTTATCCATCATCTGCCTAAAACTAGATCTGATCATTGTCTTATTCTTTTGCAGCTTTCTTCTAATAATCTCGTTAATAGGGTTGCTACTCCTGTCAAATTTCAAGCAATGTGGTTGTCTCATGTTCCTTATCAGGAGTTTATTGATACTACCTGGAAGTCTCTCAGTAGTGATTTCAACCATAAAATGCAATAAATTGCTATTGCTCTTTCTAGGTGGAATAAAGATGTTTTTGGTCACTTGTTCCATAACAAAAGAAAACTGCTGGCTAGAATTGGTGGCATCCAAAAAGCAAGGGATAGATCTGAGAATCCTTTCTTGATTAATCTAGAGGCTGAGTTAATTCAAGAATATGAAGCCATTAGAGATCAAGAGAGTATATTCTGGAGACAAAAATTAAGAGATAACTGGATTCGAAATGGTGACAGGAACACCAAGTTTTTCCATTTAACTACTTTGATGAGGGCGTCTTTGATTCTAATGGTGCTTGGCTTTTTTCACTGATCTGTTTTCCCAACCAGTGCTTGAATACATAAAATCACTATTCCTTGACTTTTTCCTGATATTGACTAGGTTAGTTGGAGTAATATTTGCAAGCCTATTTCCATGTTGGAAGTTAAAGATTTTCTTTTTGCTATTGGTGGTCTCAAGGCCCCTAATTATGATGGTTTCCCTGCCATTTTCTTTCAAAATCATTGGAATACCTATGCTTTTGAGATTTTCTGCACTGTTCACAATGCTTTTGCTTCTTGTTCTATTCCTAATGGCTTAAATTATACCATTATTACGTTAATCCCTAAAGTCGATGGTCCTCAATATATGGTTAATTTTAGGCCTATTAGTCTGTGTACCACCTTTTACAAAGTGATTTCTAAAATCATTGTTGCTAGAATTAGACCTCTTATGCAAAACCTTATAAGTCCCAACCAAGTAAGCTATGTTCCAGACAAAAATATCTCTGATAATGTTATGATTGCTCAAGAGATGCTCTTTAAATTCAAAAAATCTAGTGGTAAGTTGGGTTTTTCTGCTTGGAAAGTTGACCTCTCTAAGGCTTATGATAGACTAAGCTGGAATTTTATTGAAGGTGTCCTTTATGAAGCTCATTTCCCTCAACCTCTTGTTAAGCTGATCATGCATTGCATTACTTTTACAAGTTTCCAAATTAGTTTTAATGGTGAGTTAACCACTACTTTTCATGCTAAAAGGTATCAAGTAAGGGGACCCTCTTTCCCCCTACATATTTGTGCTTTACATGGAAAAACTCTCTCACCTCATTCAATCTACTGTTGATTATGGTCATTGGAAACATGTTAAAGCCTCTCAGTCTGGCTCTAAAATATCTCATCTTTTCTTTGCTGATGATCTGATGTTATTTGCTGAAGCTTCTTCTCACCAGGCTTTCATTTTGAAAAAGTGTCTTGATAATTTTTGTGCTCTTTCTGGTCAAGCTGTCAGCTAGGAGAAGTCTTTATCTACTGCTCTCCTAATACCAGTAAAAACATGGCTTCTAGTATCAGTACCATTTGTGGCTCTCCTCTCACCACTGATCTTGGAAAATATTTAGGTATGCCTCTTATTCATTCTAGAGTTAATAAGCATGCTTATGCTTCTATCTTTGATAAAGTCCAAGGCAGACTCTCTAGTTGGAAAAGCAAAGTTCTTAACATGGCTGGTAGACTAACTCTTGTGCAATCTGTTACTGCCTCTATCCCTATCTATGCAATGCAAACTGCCAAATTTCATGTGAGTCTTTGTGATAGGCTGGATAAACTTAATAGGGAAATTAAGTTTTCAAAAGTGTCAAAGGAAATTAAGTTTTCCTTTGCACATTAGTCAAAATCTTCTTGTGAAGGACAGTCCATAAAAAAAGTTTTCAACTTGGGGTGACAATTTAGCTTCCAAACATATCTCCATAAAGGGTTTAAATTCCCAGAAGTGTCAAATTTGGAATTATAGGCAGACTTTACAGAAAAGTAACCATTAGAAGTGGCCTTCCATATCATTTGATCACAACCACTCTCTTCAAAACCTGTAGAGACACTGATAATCTGATGGACAATATTAGAAGGCAACACAGAGTTGAGCATATCAATATTCCATCCATATTCATCCCAAAAATCACAAATGGTGGCATTCACATTAATATCCCTATTAGGCAACACAAAGTTGATAAGAGCAATTGGTAAGACCCAAATATCATACCAGAATTTGATTTTCTTACCATCACCAACACGCCATCCAAGGTTCTTTCTCATTAACACAGCACCATGAGAAATACTCCTCCAGGTAATAGAGCAATCTGAGGGAGCAACATAGTCAGGATTAGAGATGAAAGACTTTTTCATATACTTCTCATTATAAATAGAAGCTCAAAGACCAGAGTCATGCTGAAAAAGTCTCCAGCTAGCCTTGGCTAGCATTGCTTGGTTCATATCTGCAGTCTTTTTTATACCTAAACCTCCAAGACACTTAGGTTGACAAACAGTATCCCAGTTCACAAGATGAATTTTCTTTTTATCATTATAGTCTCCCCAAAGAAAATTTCTATTAAGCTGATCAATTCTGTCACACAAACTCATTGGAAATTTGGCTGTCTGCATGGCATATATAGGTATTGAGGAAGTAACTGATTGAATAAGGGTTAATCTGCCAACCATACTTAACATGTTGCTCTTCCAACTAGAAAGTCTGCTTTGAATTCTGTCAAAAATGTTGTCATAAGTATGCTTATTAACTCTGGTATGAATAAGAGGCATTCCTAAGTATTTACCAAGATCATCAGTAAGAGGAGATTCACAAATTCTGCTTATCTCAGTAGCAAGATGCTGGGAAGTATTAGGAGAGCAAAATAAAAGAGATTTTTCAAAACTTACAGCCTGGCCAGAGAGAGAACAAAAAGCATTCATGCACCCTTTAAGCGTATCAACTTGATGAGAAGAGGCATCAGCAAAAAGCATTAAATCATCAGCAAAGAAGAGGTGAGACACTTTATGGCCAGATTGAGAAGCTCGAACAGGTTTCCAATCCCCCATATCCACAGCAGAATTTATAAGTTGAGAGAGCTTCTCCATGCATAAGACAAAAATGTAAGGAGAGAGAGGATCACCCTGCCTGATACCCCTCATAGCATTAAAAGATTCAGTTAGCTCACCATTAAAGCAAATCTAAAAACTAGTAGAAGTAATACAACTCATAATAAGCTTAACCAAAGAGATGGGAATTTTGGTCTCATTGAGCACTTGTTCAATGAAAGACCAACTTAACCTATCATAGGCTTTGGATAAATCCACTTTCCAAGCAAAGAAACTCAACTTCCCACTAGACTTTTTGAACTTAAAAAGCATCTCTTGAGCACTCATAATATTGTCAGAGATATGTCTACCTGAAACATAACTCACCTGGTTAGGGCTGATAAGCTTCTGCATCAGAGGTCTAATTTTAGCCACAATGACTTTAGAAATAATCTTATATATACATGGTGGTGCATAAGCTTATTGGCCTAAAGTTTACCATATGCTGGGGACCATCAACTTTGGGAATGAGAACAATGATAGTGTGATTTAGGCCAAAAGGAATAGAACCAAAAATAAAAGCATTTGTCACCATTTTGAAGATTTCACAAGAATAAATCTGCCAATGGTGTTGAAAGAAGATGGCAGGAAAACCATCATGTCTAGGAGCTTTAAGCCCTCCAAAAAAGAGCTTCCTTCACATCCATGAGAGTAACAGGTTCACAAAGATCATTCATAGTAGCTTGATCAATTGTAGGGAAAAGCCAAGGAATTAAAAACCTATGATCAACATAATCCTGCACAGAAAAAAGATTTGTAAAGAAATCCACAGTAATCTTTTTCATGGAATCAGTATCAGAGAACCAGTTCCCATTAGCATCAAACAACCCTTCAATCTTATTTCTTCTCCTTCTAACCAAAGTGGTCATATGAAAAAACTTAGTATTTCTATCACCATCAGCAATCCATTTGTCTCTAGATTTTTGCTTCCAAAAAAGACATTCTTGATTAAGAAACTGATCATACTCATGGATCAGATCCGCTTCCAGTTTAAGAAGGAAAGGGTTACTGTGCCTATCACAAGCTTTTTGAATACCCCCAATACGTGCAAGGATTTTTTTTTTTTTTTTTTATGAAAAAGATGTCCAAAAACATCTTTATTCCAGGCAGAAAGAGCAGCAGAGTGGTTTTTGATCTTAGAGGAAAAATCACCAGATAGCTTATTCCAAGTATTAGAGACAAACTCAGAATAGTTGACATGAGAAAACCACATGGCTTGGAAGCTAAAAGGACTAGCTCTTCTGTTAACAAAATTATTGGAGTAAAGCTGCATAACAATAGGACAATGATCAGATCTTGTTTTAGGCAAATGTTGAATAAAAGCCTCACTGAAGATGGCTCTCCAAGCACAATTACAAAAAGCTCTATCCAGTCTCTCCTTAACTCTCTTATTACTCCAAGTATAGGCAGGACCCTGATAACCCATATCAATCATAGCATTCCTATTTATCCAATTTCTCAAACCTCCAAAACGACCAGTAAAGATACCACCACTTTTATCAGCACAAGAAACAAGCTCATTAAAATCACCAATCAACATCCAGGGTAAATTATGAGTAGCAGCAAGTTGATCAAAATAAGACCAAAGAGAGGCTCTAGAAGTATGATTAGGGCTAGCATAAACTACAGTTAACATCCAAATAGGCCTTCCAGGTAAAGAGATCTTGACGGAAATAGACTAGAAATTATCATCAAACAAATCAACTTGAAATCTATCTTTATTCCAAACAAGCCAGAGACCACCAGAAAAACCCCTAGCTTCAACAATCTTAGAGTCATTGAAACCAATATTCTTAAGAGTAGTCCAAGCTCTGTGAAAGGGAACTTTAGGCTCACAAATAGCCAAAATATCAATAGAATTTAATTTAACAAGGTCAGCAATAGTGTTTCTGAATCTATCATTACCTGCACCTCTAGCATTCCAAAATAAGACTTTAATTATTGGAAAAGATAGAGAGAGAAGGGTTCTAAACCCAAATTAGTCATCAGACATGCCTTCCCCAATTAGGGAAGTAGGACTATCATCCATGGTCAACTTACCATTATCAACAAAGACTTGATCAACAAACAACTCACTTTCAGTGATAGAGGAGGAAGACATACCAGCATTAAGAGGTGTCTCATCAGGAGGTGTGTGACCAAAAATAGCAGAAATATCATCTCCTAAGATATTAGAACTCACATTGTCAAATGAAAGTTTCTTTGACACATGATTCTGCTGTTTAGGCGTGGCTTTCAACCCTTTGTTTTTCCTCAAAGCAAGAAAATCAGATTTAGGCTCATTGCTGCCACCAAGATTGGAGACATCTTTCATGGGAATTCTGGAAGTGCTCTTAGCTTTATAATTAGAAGAATTCATCTTAACATAAGAAGTAGACTCAAAGTGAAATGGCTTACTAGAAGTAGCATCAGTAGAGGTCATATGGCTCTTGTCTTTTATAGGACTAGTCTTTTTCTTCTGCTTCTCTTGGAAATTTTGCCAAAGTTTCACAATAGGAGGAGAATGGTCAATACAGGCATTAACGGTCTTCTCAGGCAGCTCAGAAACATTCACATCAGCATCATCGTGCAAAATAGCAAATCTAGATCCAGAGCTAGTAGGTTTCTTATTACCAAAATTATCTCCAAAACGAATTCTTTTATGATAAACATATTAAAATTATGTAATTTTTTATCAAGTGAAAAAGAATGGGTCTTTTTTTTATTTTGAAAGTGAGATGGTCCTTAATTCTAATATGTTGATAAAAGAATCCGATAAAAAAAAAACGGCAAATGACAAAAAAAAACCATTTACACTCACTAATGATAATTACATCACTCCTTTTTTTGAAATGTTAAAAAAGTCAGCTCTATTTATATCAAATGATAAAATTGTCTAATTATTTTATATCAAATGATAAAATGGTCAGAATTTAGTTTTTTGTATGACTTTTTTACCCCTGGTTATAACAGCTCCACTCTTTTCTCTAACAACCCGATCTCACGCTATTTTCCTTTCTTGGCTCCCACGCTATATTCTTTCTTTCCTATTTGAATTCTGAATTTGCGTTCGTCCCGATCTCAATTATCTCCGCTGCCTCTTCCTGCTCTTGCTCCATCACTACCAGTGCTCAATTATCTCCACCGTCGACAAATCCTCCTCATCTGCGCGTCCTCGCCTGATCTGGATTTTGATTTCATTTGTTGCCGCACTCGTCGTTTTTTATTTCATTTGTCGATTTTGATTTCATCAACTTTGATTTCATCTGCGCTGTCCTCCCCGACGATTGCCGAAATCGATTTCATTTGTCGCCTTTTCCTCTAGCTATTTCCCCTGACGTTCTCCGGTTCTTCGTCGCCTTCATCGACTAGGTCAGTTTCCTCATTTTTCTTATCTCTCTCTCTTTCTCTCTCTCTCTCTCTCTCTCTCTCTCTCGTGTCTTGCATGCCTAATTAAACCGCTGCAAACTTCGATGAAGATTCGCAGCACTACTGAATAGAATTGGTATATACATTATATGATCTTTTTCAGTGATACAGAATTCGTATAAATATAACAAAATAGATCTACGTTTTCAGTATGATGTTTATAGTCAGCAACAGGTACATCAGTAGTTACAGAATTACTTTTTATAGGTACTTTACTAGTTACATAATTCTTTCTTATTTGCTTATAGTTACACCATTAGTTACATAAGCAGTTACATTTTATAGGTACATTACTAGTTACATTACTAGTTACATGAAATTAGGTGTTTATAGTTACTTTTTATAGGTACATTACTAGTTACATTACATCAGTAGTTATAGAATTACTTTTTATAGGTACATTACTAGTTACATAATTCTTTCCTATTTGCTTGTAGTTACACCATTAGTTACATAAGCAGTTACATTTTATAGGTACATTACTAGTTACATGACATTAGGTGTTTATAGTTATTTTTTAAAGGTACATTACTAGTTACATTATATCAGCATTTTTTTTCATTTCCAGTTACTTTTCCTTAAGAAGTTTTTTTCTACATATATTCATTGTGCAGCGGAACGTTGCCATTGCGGTGCAGCGGCACGCTGCAAAGTTTAAAAAAAATATATGAAATATATAAACTCTAGAAATCTTATAATGTTCATGTGGTGAATGGATTTGTCAAGGATAGTTACTGCTAGTTACATTTATAGTTACATTGCTATTTACTCTATACCCAATATAGTTACATGTACTGTTACAACAATAGTTACATTGCTAGTTACATTTATAGTTACTTTGTACCTAGGATAGTTATGTGCACAGTTAGCACTCCAGTTACACTGCTAGTTACATTGTAGGTATCTACTTAATATAATTTCATTGTGCAGCGGCACGCTGCAAAATTGAAAGGAAATATATGAAATATATAAACTCTAGAAATCTTGTAATGTTCATTTGGTGAATGTATTTCTCAAGGATAGTTACTGCTAGTTACATTTATAGTTACATTTACAAAAGCAATTACAAAAGCAATATACCATGCACAATTACTTTTTATAGGTACACTACTATTTATATTATTATTCCTGGTTGCTTGTAGTTACAGAAGCAGTTACATTTTATAGATACATTACTAGTTACACTTTATAGTTATATTTTTATGTTTTGTTTTTGCAGGCGCAATGGACTTTAACTACACAGCAAAGCTTGTATGTTGTGGTAAAGGAGCAGCAGTTTCATTCTCGGATAATTGCTCGTTTTTAGATTTTTGCAAGCGTGTAAGAGATCGCTATCCAGATTTGAATAGAATAGTCTTCAAGCTTCGATTTACCATCCATCCTGATGTTACAGTATATCAATTGGAAAATGACATTGATATGAAAATACTTTGTAGACTTATGTCACGTTACAACTCAGACCTTGTTGATGTTGATGTTTTATATGAGGATTCCAGTGTTTCTGGTTTAGAGAGTGTGGTTAGTAACAATTATATTGATGAGAGCAGTGTTTTGCTTGAGGAAAATCAGTATTTGGGTTGCTATACGCGGGAGGAGCCGAAGGTATATCGCACTCATGGCTGGGAGTCTTTTATTCATTCAGTGGGTCAGATTTTTGAGGGTGGGGTGGAAGATTTTAGATTGAAGCTGCGTATGTATGCTGTGGAGGTTGGATTTGATATTCAGTTTCTGCGGAATAATAAAGAAACTGTTGCAGCTTGTTGTTCCAAGAAAGTTTCTGACGGTTGTGGCTGGTTTGTGAAGGCATCCTTGTGCAGGTACATTAAGTTCAGTTACTAAAGTTATAGTTACAATCATAGTTACATTAAGGTTAGCTTTAGTTTTGCTCTGTTACTTTTTGTAGCTACAATACTTGTTAAACTTATAGTGACAATATCGGTCGCATGAAGTTTAGCTTGAGTTTTGATATGCTTACTTTGCATGGTTGCACACGTTGTTACACTTATAGTTACATTTTGAACTGCATGATTTTCAGCTTTAGGTCTTATGTGTTACTTTTATTGTTATACATATAGTCACATTTTGTGGTGAAATCAATTTATTGGATTCGATTTTATTGTTACATACATAGTTACATTGGTAGTTACATGAACACTTTGTTTTATATTTGTGCAGGTTCAACGGTTTTTTTCAGATTATGAAATTGGTGAATGAGCATAGCTGTTGTAGTGTTATTCGCCTTCAGAGTAGTAGGATGATGGGTTCCAAGATTATAAAGTATGTGATGCTTGACAAGCTTCGAGAGAATCCAAACAAGACGGCTGCAGATGTATGTCGAGACTTAAAAACTGATTTTGGAATAGATGTTCCTTATCGTACAGCATGGTATGGTAAAGAGCGTGCAAGGGAAGCTGTGATTGGTGATGAAGGAGATTCGTATTCTGAGTTAGTGTGGTTTTGTGAGCGAACGGTTGAATCCAACCCTGGTTCTAGAATCGAACTGAATATTTGCTCTGAAACTAAAAGTTTTCAACGGATGTTTGTTTGTTATTCTTCTTGGATGAATGGTTTTCTATCATGCCGACCCCTTTTGTTCATAGACGCCACATTCATCACCAATAAGTATCAAGGTCAGCTTATTGCTGCAACGGCAAAGGATGGTAATCAAGGTACTTGTGTGACTTTCTTCACTTCCTTCTTTGTTCAATTTCTTGTGTGACTTTGTTCAGCTTTCAGCTACATTATTTATTTCCATTTACCACTTCAGTTACTTTAATAGTTACAGTTTTCTGCTGAAAGTTACATTATTTTATTTCCAGTTACTTGTATAGTTACAAATTGCTTTTAGCAGTTATCCTGACAGTTACACTAGTAGTTACAGAATCAGTTACATGCACAGTTACTTTTGATAGCTACGACAATGCACATTATCAATTGCATGACATGACCAGTTACTTGTGTAGTTACATAGTCACTTACATGACCAGTTAGTTGGGGTTACAAAAATCAGTTACATGGGTTGTTACATGACCAGTTATTTGTGTAGTTATAAAGTCAGTTACATGACCAGTTAGTAACTTGTTTCACTTTGTTCACTTTCTGCTACACTAATAGTTACGGTGTAACTATTGGTGTAACAAGTGTTGCATCTAACAAAACTGACATCATTTTTTTTTTCTTTCCAGGTATGTATCCAGTAGCTTATGCTATTGTGGATTCTGAATCTGAAATCAATTGGACATTTTTCCTCCAATGCTTATCTGAAGAGTTGGCTAGGTATTCTACAAGGCGGGTCACTTTTGTTTCCGATCGTAATAGTGGCCTTCTTAGTGCATATCCAAAAGTGTTTCCTAATAACCCTTTAGGATTTTGTTTTAGGCACCTTCTTAAGAATCTGACTCAATTGTATCCTAAGGATTGCTACCTAAAGCAGCGGATCCCACAGTTGTTTATGTCTTGTGCTTATTCTCGCACACCGGATATGTATGAGAGCAATATGGCATTGTTGAGGGCAGAAGGTGGCAAACCAGTTGAAGATTTTTTGAAGGATCTTCCGAAGGAGAGCTGGTGTGTGGCTTTTTTCAATGGGGACAGGTTTGGTGAAATGACATCGAATCTGGCAGAGTGTTTTAACAATTGGGTGTTGCCTTTGAAATGTCTTCCTATTGTTGAGATGAATGAAGGTATTCGTGTGAAGAACATGGAGATGATTTCTTCCCGAAAAGAAGAAGTAAAAGAATGGTTTTCTTTTTTGTGTCCGAAGATGGAAAAGAAGCTTAAGGAAAACTTGGCCGAAGGAAGACATTGGAAAGTTAGTAGATCAGATACTAATCTCTATGAAGTTCATTGTCAGAAATATAGAGTTATAGTGAATTTGGCAACCTCATATTGTTCGTGTGGTGAATGGAGCTGTCATGGTTTTCCTTGTTCGCATGGTCTTGTTGTTATGCAAAATGCTGGTGCCTCAGTTTATTCATATGTCACTCCGTTTTACCAGGTGTTTTTTTCATCCTTGTTCATCTTGTTAGTTTATTCCCCTTTTTTTGTATAGTTACACTAGTAGTTACATATTCAGTCACATGAAAAGTACTGTATAGGTACATTACTAGTTACATGAAATTAGGTGTTTATAGTCAGCAACAGGTACATTACTAGTTACACAGTTACTTTTCATATGTACATTACTAGTTACATTTATTATTCATGTTTGCTTGTAGTTGCAGCAGTAGTTACATAAACAGTTACATTTTATAGGTACATTACTAGTTAAGTGAAATTTGAAGTTTATAGCCATCAACATGTATGTTACTAGTTACACAGTTGCTTTTTCTAGGTACATTACTAGTTACATTATTATTCTTGTTTTCTTGTAGTTAATTTTGAGCTAATCATTCTCTTCTTTTTTGCTTCAAGGTGGAGAAATACCGTCAAACCTATTCTTATACAATCAATCCTGTTTCTTCTATTGCCAAGCCGTTGGAGCTTCCAAAGTCTAGTATTTTTGTACAACCACCATTCACAAGGAGACCACCCGGAAGACCAAAAAAACAAAGGTTCAGAAGTAAGGATGAAGTACTGAGAAAACAGATAAAGTGCGGCAGGTGTGGAAAATATGGCAGGCACAACAGAACGAGTTGTAAAGATCCGATATAGCGACAGTTACGCTGACAGTTACATTTGTAGTTACGCTGATTGTTACATTATAGCTATTTGGTTTCTGACTTGGATTATATTCGACATTAGGAAGTGAAATAATCTTTGACTTGTTCTTTCATTCGTTACTTTATCTCAATAATTACATCAGCATTTTTTTTCATTTCCAGTTACATTTCTTTAAGAAATTTTCTTCTACATTTATTCATTGTGCAGCGGAACGCTGCCACTGCGGTGCAGCGGCACGCTGCAAAGTTTAAAGGAAATATATGAAATATATTAACTGTAGAAATCTTGTAATGTTCATGTGGTGAATGGATTTCTCAAGGATAGTTACTGCTAGTTACATTTATAGTTACTTAATATAATTTCGTTGTGCAGCGGCACGCTGCAAACTTTAAAGGAAAAATATGACATACATTTCATGTTTGCATGTAGTTACACCAGTAGTTACACCATGTACGTTACTAGTTACACTGTTACTTTTCATAGGTACATTACTAGTTACATTTATTATTCATGTTTGCTTGTAGTTACAGAAGCAATTTACATATATTCATGTTTGTTTGTAGTTACACCAGTAGTTACAGATACAGTTACATGCACAGTTACTTTTGTTAGCTACATTACTAGTTACATGAAACATCTCTTTTTGTCACTTTAATCAGTTATAAGATGAAACGAAAATGCACATAATCAGTTGCATAACCATTTAGTCTAGTTACATAACCAGTTACTTGAATTCTTACAAGTCAACAATTTTAAATAACTATGAGTATATATAACATAGTTCCCTAAAAGCTTATGAAAATCATTGAACAGTCTACTTAAACGACACTTTTCTTCTCCTATCTTGTATCGATATCCAACTTTTGTGATGATTCAGCAACTTCTTGATCACTTCAGCTCGAAACTTTGTAATATCTGGTTTGTCTTCAAAATCTCTCTCATCGGCAAGCCTGTTCATGTAGTACATTACAAATGCGCCGCAATCTAATCTGTTTGCCAAAGAAAAAATCCTGTCAGTTACATATGTAGCTACAAAACAAAACCTGTTACTGTAAAAGTTAAATTACACAGTTACATACATAGTTACACAGTTACCCTGTCAGTTATATTATTAATTTCTAGTTACATCTTCAGTTACATTTTTTCTGTATGAGTTCTGTGCATAGACCTCAACTTATAAGTTGAAAAAAAACCTTTACTTACGAGTCGGGTTGTTGTTGAGGTGGGCTTTCTCCTTTTATTGTTTTGAACTTATGGATACTGATGTTGCTCTCTTCAATATTTGCTTGGATGTATCTGATCGTATTCACATCTTTTGCAGTGAGCTTCTTTTTCTTCAATATCAATTCTTCATGGGTGCTTGAATTGTGATACTTCATCCTAGAACCCTCGTTAAGCATTTCCTCTGCTTGATCTTTTACTGCCATAATCCAAATTTCAATCATTTTTGCCTGCAATTTAAGTGTCATAAAACAACCATGAGAAAACTAAAGAAAATACTTTCTCGTTGCATGCAGTACATATTAGACTTGGTCAAAATCTGCTTACCATTTTTTTTGCATCTCTCCAAGTGTTGTCACGATTTATTCTTCTTGGCTGCAATGAGTCGAGGTGGAAAAATTGGGGCGGATCCGTTTGAAACATTAATAATGTGTGGTGAAATTGATTCTGATGTGTCATCGGGAAAAACAACATTGTTGATTCTCCTAAATGTTCAAACAGCTTCTCGCACATGTAATAGTGAAGGTTCCTCGTATGTAGATTCTCCACCGAATGCTAATTCAAGCAAAACAGTTACACAAAAGTATAGTCAGCAACATGTACATTACTAGTTACAAAAACACTTACTTTTTATAGGTACATTACTAGTTACATTATTTATTACTTGTAGTTACACCAGTAGTTACAACAGCAGTTACATTTTTTAGGTACATTACTAGTTACATGTAGTTAGGTTTTTAAAGTCGGTAATAGGTACAACACTAATTACACAGTTTGTTTTATATTGGTACATTTCTAGTTACAATATTATTCTTTTTTGCTTGTAGTTACATTTTTCAGTTACATTACTAGTTACACCAGTAGTTACAACAGCAGTTACATGTATTTAGGTGTTTCCAGGGCCTTACCCATGACAAGCTTGGCATACACCTTGGTGTAGGGTGACCTGAAGAATCATGTACATAATATTCGTCGTTCAAAACACCTCCATAGCCGTCTATCACGTTCATTCCAATTGCTCCATTCTCTATCAACAACTCTTTCAGATCATGTTTTGAAATTTCCAACCCAGGCATCGTCCCTTTCCAAACGAATTCCCTACAGAGACGAATTATAGTAAATATTAGAAAGGACAGTTTCGTTGCGAGTAAAAAAAAAAAGTTTAAACCGAGACTTCAAGTTTTTACCCATCTGGAATAGTGTTCCATAATCTTGTCAATTTCCTCTTTGTGCTATCATCCATGAGATTAAAAACTGTATAGCTCGTCCAGTCCTCAATTTCTATGTGTCTAGGCTTAGGGATTTCAACCTCACTGTCGCTGATAACTTCTATTATATCTCCTTTTTCATTGATTTCATACTTCTTTTCATTAATATCCTTGCCTCCTTTTCCCTCTTGTTTGTCTATTTGCTGTTTCATCTTCTTTTGGAGTTCTTCTCTGTTCTTTGCTTTCTTCTCTCTGTCTTTCTTCACCTCTCCCCACCAATATATTTTTTTTGTATCCCTTGTCTTCACCCTTTTTCTGCTCTTAATCCGTGCTATATATGAGTATGAGTACAACCCCATCGACTCTGCAGTCTTGCCAGATACTTCATCTATTATCTTCAAACGGATCTCTTCTTTCTTCTTCGGTACCACTTCCTCAGGATACATATAGCTGATAGGAGATGGTGTTGCAACTATTTGGTAATTTTGCGGCTGAGCCTCCATGTTGCTGATTTCAGGTGCTTGTGGGGTTTTCCATTGCGGCTGAGCATCCATGTTGCTGATTTCAGGTGCTTGTGGGGTTTTCCATTGCGGCTGAGCCTCCATGTTGCTGATTTCAGGTGCTGGTGGGGTTTTCCAAGATGCCCAAGGAGAGATAATGCCTGGCATGAGATCAAATGTCGGCATTTCTGTCACTGGTGTTTTCGGTGACCATCTAGCTTCTTTGGGAATTGATTGAGGTGGAGATTGTACTTGTGATTTCATATTTTCCCCTGTGCAAAGTAGGGAACACTGTCAGTTACAACAACAGTTACATAAAACTAGAGTTATTAAATTAACAGTCCAGTTACACCAACAGTTACGCTAACAGTACAAGTCAGTTACAAAAAAGTCACAGAGATAAAACAAGTTAATTAGCTCATAATAGAGTACTATATTAAAAATATTAAGAACAAGCAAACACCTTTTTCCTGTGCCTCTTGTTCAATACTTTTGACAACCTCAGAAATCAGCGTATCTATTTTTTCTGTTGTCGTGTAATCTGCAGAGTAAGGAACACCAACAGTTACTAATATAGTTACATATTAAACAGACATAATATGACCAATTACACTGTGAGTTACATAAATAGAGATAGACCAACACCTACAGTTCCATGCCTTCTTCACACAGATGCAAATCACAATTTTTTTTTTTCATAGATAATTACATAATTTAGCATGGTAGACTTGATGAATTACATACCATTCTCAGTTTCTCGCTGTGCTGCCTTTTCCATATGATCCCGCTCGATTTCTTCCATAAACTCCAACACCTCTCTTTCTAGATCTTCATCCATCGAGTAACCTGCAAATTAAGGAATATTGACAGTTACTAATAGAGTTACAACTCTAGTTACACTGACAGTTACAACTCTAGTTACACTTAACAGTTACAACTCTAGTTACAACTCTAGTTACAAAATTAGAAAGATAATCCCAACAATAACAAAAAAGTTTTGAGATTACCCTCCTCCTCTGCCTTTTTCTGTCCATCTTGTTCAAAAGTTTCCTCTAGATCTTCATCCCTTGAGTAACCTGCAAATTAAGGAATATTGACAGTTACGGATAGAGTTACAATCTAGTTACACTGACAGTTACAAATCTAGTTACAACTCTAGTTACAAAATTAGAAAAATAATCCCAACAATAACAAAAAAGTTTTGAGATTACCCTCTTCCTCTGCCTTTTTCTGTCCATCTTGTTCAACATTTTCCTCTAGATCTTCATCCATTGTGTAACCTGCAAATTAAGGAATATTGAAGTTACAACTCTAGTTACACTGACAGTTACAACTCTAGTTACAAAATTAGAAAGATAATCCCAACAATAACAAAAAAGTTTTGAGATTACCCTCCTCCTCTGCCTCTTTCTGACCATCTTGTTCAACAGTTTCCTCTAGATCTTCATCCATCGTGTAACCTGCAAATTAAGGAATATTGACAGTTACTGATATAGTTACAACTCTAGTTACACTGACAGTTACAACTCTAGTTACACTTGACAGCTACAACTCTAGTTACAAAATTAGAAATTTGAGATTACCCTCCTCCTCTGCCTCTTTCTGACCATCTTGTTCAACATTTTCCTCAGTTCCTTTCTGAATACAATCACCTGGACAATTGCCAATTACATATCAAATATACACTCACTTAACATAAATAGTTACATATGCGTCAAAGTACAGTTACATATAATACTTGATTTAAAGTAGATTTCAATACTTTATACTTGATTAAAAAGTTAATTAAATTACCAAACCAGAAATTTGTCTAAATACAACTCTAAATAAAAATAGAAAAAGAACACATAATCTAAACAATCTATTCAATTTGTTTCCGTTTTCTCCTTTGATACGTCTTAGATCAGAAATTACCCTTTTTTCTTAGGTTCCTCATCCTTTTGCGCTTCAATTTCTTCGGCTTGTTGTGAGTTTTGAGAGCTGGACAGTGCATCAATAATTTTGTGTAAGTTTTTTATTTCTTCATTCTTCTTTTCAATTTCTCTCAACATATCTTCCTTTGTTCTGCTCATCTCTTCTTTGTCCTCTTTCAGCTTCCTGATCTCTTCCTTTTGCTTCATCATCTGTTCTTGAATTTCTTTGTTGCACATCCCCAATGTAATCTCATTCAGACTCCTATTTTCCAACCACAACTTCTCATTTTGCGCAACCAACTCTTCAATCTTTGTCTTATTTTCTATCCAGTCTTTCTCCAAGTTTTGGTTGGCGAGAAGTATTTCTTGAATAATCTTATCCTTTTTTCGCAGCTCTGCATCCTTAACGGTCAAATCCTCATTCAACTTTGATCCGGGATTTGGCTCTTCATTTTCATCATCGCTGTCTTTAGGATCTGGTTTGGCATTGGTAAACAATCTCTGAAAAAAATTGCAGCAAGCAGTTAGTTTGCAGGAATTGTAGTTATCAGGGTAGTTACAATGCTAGTTACATTTATAGTTACTTAATACCCAATATAGTTACATGCACGGTTACCACACTAGTTACAATGTTAGTTACATTTATAGGTATTTGATACATAGGATAGTTACATACACAGTTACATTGCTAGTTACAATGCTAGTTACATACACAGTTACATTTATAGTTTCTTCATACACAGGATAGTTACATACACAGTTACATTGCTAGTTACATTTATATTTTCTTAATACCCATGATAGTTACGTGCACTAGTTACAATCCTAGGTACATTTATATTTACTTGATAGAGAGTAAAAGAACACTTACTGTGTATGCTTTGAGATCATAGTTCATTAACTTTTTTGCCAATGCTCTAAGGTCCCATTTCCTCATCAAGTGTGTTTCCTGTTCTCTTCCCTCAATTGGCGCCACAACTTTTGTCTTCTCGCATAGCCAATACTAGAAAGTAAATTAAAAACATTTGTTAGTAGTCAATATGTGGCAGTTACATTTATAGTTACAAACATAAAGAAGTTTACAGAATTGAAAAAAATTACCAGAATCAGGAAGACACATCCTCCAGAGTTGATGCTTTTTGTTATCACACGCTTGTTTTTCTGTCGTAAGATGGTCTTTTTTAAAAAAGCTCCAACTTCAACAGCCCATGCGAAGTTTCCATAGTCACCCCAAATAGCTCTCACGAATTTCCATGAAAGAAATCCAGAAACATTAGGGAAAAGAAATTCAATGCATATCTCCAAAACCACAAGTCTGGCCAGATTCTTAATCTTTCTCTTTCTATCTTCTTCACTTTCCGGCTGCTGATCATGTAGTTTCTGAATAGCTCTTTGAACCATGTCTCTTTGAACTCTATCTTCTTTTTTCTTCCTCTCACCAAATAACTGAACCAACATATCCTCAGCTTCTTGGTCCAATTCAGCAGTTTCTACCCGATCTCCATTCTTTGGCAATCCAAGAATTTCAGATGTAATGCTGTCAGTAATTCTGTACTTCTTTCCTCCAAACAGAAACACCTCTTCTTTGGGGTCAAATGCTTCCAAAATCAGCCACACTTGCCTGTCGACTTTACCAACCACTTTGCTGCTTACTTTTTGTTCATGAAAGGCTTCAAACAACTTATAAAAAGGCCCTTTCCTTAATTCTTCAACCACCTTTTCATTTATTCCGTTTTTGAAAGCTGCAAAGTTTGGTAGACGACAGCGGTACTGTATGCTTTCTATTTTCCCCACTTTTTTGTCTTCCATTTCATCTTCTTGCTCATCCTCAGTACTCTCTTCTTTTGTTTCTTCCTCAGATCCTTTCTTGTTCATCTTCTTCTTCTTTTTCTGTTGATTTTCAGCATCTTCTCCATCACTACCATATTCTGCAACTTTTCTTTTTCTTGTATCAGCAACTGATTTTTTCTTTAATTGCAATATCCTTGGTGATTTTCTGGTTCTGGAATCATTCTTCTTTTTGGTTCTATTTTCGTAGTCCGTGTCGTCATCGGATTCAATGTTTTTACCTTTTGTTTCTGTCATTGCGTTCCTGAATAGTACAAAAAGCAAATAATAGTTACAACGATAGGTACACTAAGAATTATATGTCCAGCAAAAGAGAATAATCAAAAAGCACAACAGTTGTTAATCACAAACAAACTTAACAACAAGATCAAATAGAGATTACATCAGTAGTTACAAAAACAGCTATTTGACATGTAGTTACACCAGTAGTTACACTAGTAGTTACAAAAACAGTTTCTTGACATGTAGTTACACTAGTAGTTACAGCAGTAGTTACACTAGTAGTTACAAAAACAGTTATTTGACATGTAGTTACACTAGTAGTTACACCAGTAGTTACAAAAACAGTTTCTTGACATGTAGTTACACTAGTAGTTACAGTAGTAGTTACAAAAACAGTTTCTTGACATGTAGCTACACTAGTAGTTACACCAGTAGTTACACTAGTAGTTACAAAAACAGTTACTTTATATGTAGTTACACTAGTAGTTACACCAGTAGTTACACTAGTAGTTACAAAAACAGTTTCTTGACATGTAGCTACACTAGTAGTTACACCAGTAGTTACACTAGTAGTTACAAAAACAGTTACTTTATATGTAGTTACACTAGTAGTTACACCAGTAGTTACACTAATAGTTACAAAAACTGTTATTTGACATGTAGTTACACCAGTAGTTACACTAGTAGTTACAAAAACAGTTACTTTATATGTAGTTACACTAGTAGTTACACTAGTAGTTACAAAAACTGTTATTTGACATGTAGTTACAGTAGTAGTTACACCAGTAGTTATACTAGTAGTTACAAAAACAGTTATTTGACATGTAGTTACACTAGTAGTTACACCAGTAGTTACACTAGTAGTTACAAAAACAGTTACTTGACATGTAAAACAAACTCGGTCCTTTTGAAAATGCAGCAGAAATGTCTCTTTCAGTAATGTATACTAATCAGGAAAACAGAACAGAATGCAGTTTAGGGGTCCACCTTCCTAATATCACCGGGAAACAAATCAAACAATTCGATCGCAACAATCGCAGAACACTGATCCACAGATGGCATGAATACATATGAAGCAAACCACAGGATAATATTTTTGAAAGAGGGGGAATCTCCAATACGACTACATGACCTTAGCAAAGTAACACACAGTTTCTCAACAAAAATGATACAACTTCACACTGAATCAAAAACTATCATATATAATATGACATTTTAGTTCCACAACTGCATAAATTCGTAAACAAACCTTCCACATTGTATGAGCCATGCCAAAATCTGAATGTTTCATAAACAAATTGAAGTGGAAATTCAATTTGAAAACAAACGAAATTCATATGCACCAAATCTCACCAAATCAGATACAAAACAAACCGAAATTCACATTCAAAATTAAATTCGAACCTAATGTAACCGAAATTCACCAAATCAAAACCTAAAGTGAATCCGTAAATTGAATTCAAACCTTAGAAATCCCTAAAGAATGAAATCAAACTCACTTGCTGGACTTGAGGACGTCGGTGTTGGATTCGGGCTTGGTTTTGACGCGGCCGAGAAGGATGATGAGATTGGCGTCGTTGGATTCCGGCTTGGCTTGGACACGGTCTGCGAAGGACAGTGAGTTTGTCCCATCGCAGTATTAGAGATCGGAGATTGGAGACCTTGACGTCGGGTTTGGCGACGATGATGCTACACCTCGAAGACGACGCCGGCGCTGGGGAACGATAATTATGGAATGGCAGCTACTGAAATCAAAACTGAGTTCATTAATTAAAAGAGACGTTGTATGAAATTTGGATTCGGAGCAATATATCGTGCAGTTCATTATTTACACAGTGGCACAAGTTGTAAATAATTACAACTTTGGGGGCAACGGTTTAAGAAGTTTAGTTAACTGACCTAATTATCATTATGAAACAGTTATTGACCTTTTTATCATTAGCTATATTAAATTTGACTTTTTTATCATCAGCCCAAAAAAAAATTTAATAAAATAAAAAAATAAACTTCTATAAGAAATTTGAATTAGTTTTAATGGAAATTTAACCGATCAACTTCTTTTTTTATTTTCACAAAAGAAAAAATTATAATTTTTTTTTTTAGAATTTTGAATTAAGTAGTAATTACGATAGTAAATTAGGAAATCAGTTATCAATAAGTTGTAACGTTTCAATCAGTGATTATGATCATCAATGTAATTGTTATTACCATTGTAATCGTCACCCTATATAAAGGGATTCTCTAATGAAATGAGTAGACCAATTCTGATTATTCTACAACACGTTATCAGCACTTTGCTTTAGCCAGAAAAAAAAAAAAGTCTTGGTTTTGTCTCTGAAAAGAAAATCAAAACCCTAATATTCTTTTCTGCCGGCAACAGCTTGTCGGAAAATCCCCAGAAATTCACTCTACCGACAACAGTTTGTCGGAAAAAGCTTGAAAATCTCAGCTCACCCAGAAAGTTTCTCTGGGCACCCAACCGATCGAGATTTGCAGATCGGATCCGCGCAGCCGACCACGTCACGTCCCGGCACCACTGCTCGATCGGCGCCTCGACCCTGCGCTCCAGCGCCTCGACCCAGTCGCTCCAACCGGCCTCCGATCGATCCCCCCCCTGATCTAGTCGTCCTCGACGACAAACGACGCAGTCGTCCCCGATCGTCGTCATGACACCCTAGCCCAACGACGCAGGCGACCCTTTCATCCCCGTCGACGACCTGCATCGATTCCTGCCATTCACGTCGACGATCCAACCTCGACGCCGCGCCCAAGACCTAGCAACAAGAAAATCTGCTTTGGGCACCCATCGTCGATCCCGATCCAGCCCTGCACGCAGCTCCGCGCCGCCGATGCAGGAGCCTTGCGCGTCGGAACAGCCACCCGATCCAGTGTGTAGAGGGACACTGCTCAGTGCTTCGTCCCTGATCCAGCCGTCCTCGCCTCCGCGCCGACGAATCTGGCGCTGCCCTCCCCGCGACGCCGTCCGCTCCGATCTGCCACAAACCCAGATTTTGGGGCCTAATCCGACCCGGCTTCTTTGGGCCGGGTCTCGACCCGACCCGGTATGTTGGGCCTGACCCGGATCTGCCTGATCCAACCCACGAAAAAAAAAACAGTTTTTTTTTTTTGAAAATATAATTTAAAGGTAAATTTAAAATTACGGCATTGTTATTTTTATTTACCGTATTTACTGTTTTAAGAATTTAATGGTAAATATTAAATTTTTTTAATTTATATAGTAAATGTGAAATATATATGATTGAAGTGACTAATCATATGAATATTGTTTGTTTTTATGTGACTTATCAATTTAATGATGCGGCATGCGACGACAAATTTGGAGTCGGAGATCGAGCAATCGATTCATATGCAGTTTATTTGGCAAACTAACAAGTAAGATCTAATTAACGTTATCATTTTCATTAAATCGTTAATGATATAATGCTCAAACTTATCTTATTATATTATGACATATATTTATGAAAATTTGAGCATCATTATATGTCTATTTTATTATGTTAAATAATTGTTTTTATTTAACATGTTATTTAAAGCATTGCTATGATAATGCAAATCTCATGAGCAATACAATATAAAAATGGACAAACCAATTATTGTGATAAAGCATATTCACGAAGTAAGAAAAATATGACCATTACAAATTTTGGTCTTGAGATCCAATTTTAAAAAATTTTCATCATGGATATCTTCTTGATTATATAAAAAGCAATGATAATGAAATTTCATTAGCTTTACATGCAATGAATATGGAAACATCAAAAAAATTTTATTGTGATAACGAAATTTCACAAAGCATTTGATTTCCATAAAGTATATTGGTTTATTTTAGTTGTCGTGAATGTCATAGACCGCGAAACTAATATATTTTATTCTTCCTATATTTTACAGATGGTTTAACCATCACAGTTCGACTTTGACACATTGGGCTCTGAAGAACTTGAGTTCCAAATTCCCCTATTGAGCCAACAAAGGCTTGAACATGGTATATTTATACGAACTGCTTTATGTAAATAGCTAAATATATAATTTCAATATCTTGAATGACAACGTAAGGTCTGAAAAGAAATTCCCTGAAACAAATTATGCAAAGTAATGCAACAACCCTAAACCAAAGGACAATGACAACGTAAGGTCTGAAAAGAAATTCCCTGGAACAAATTATGCAAAGTAATGCAACAACCCTAAAACAAAGGGCAATGACGATGTAAGGTCTGAGAAAACAAAGGGTAATGACGATGTAAAGTCTGAAAAAAAAAATTATTATTTCTTAGAACAAATTGTGCAAAATAATGCAACAACCCTAAAACAAAGGGCAATTACCATGGACGTAAAGATTTCTATAATCATCCACAAGCAAGTGGAGATAATGTAACATTTAAAAGATGACATAGGGGACATGTCATGTGCAGCGAAGCACTCTGTCATTGTTGTAATTCAATGAACTATTGATACGTACATTATACGCTAGCAAAGAATTAGCTACGACTTTTAATAAAAATGAAGAATCATATAAATACGCGGATTTTGGAAAAGTATCTTCAATATCCAACAAGAACATCGAAAATGAATTTACAACTGAAGACATAACATATGGGAAGAATATGTCAAATGACACATCTCATTGCAGCTATTAAAAGAGCAAAAAGGATCTGGCTCAATCCAAGATAGACTTTGATTAGTCTACTTTTAAACTTACAAGATATCCTTATAAAGGCCATTATGCCTAAATACGACTTTTGGTCCTAAATTAGACTTTTGGTCTTAAAATTTCTCTCTCTAAATTGGACAAGACTAAATGTAATCGTTGGCATGTTAATTTTTTGAATCTTCTCTAAAGGAATTGAGATTATTCAAATTTTATTCATAATACACATAATTCAATTTTCTACATCTAACTTTGCAAAGTATTGCATAAAGTAAAGCAACATATCATAATATAGGCATGAAACAAAGAACCGTGTGTAAAGAAACGCACAATGTAATCCCTAAAATAATAGTACTGAAGAACAGTAACACTATATCAATAATATATGATAATGATTAGTATATCAAAGAAAGTGATAATGATCAGTATATATTTTCCTTTGGGATTCATAATACACCTGCCTAATTGGGATTACAATACCTTTTCATTACAATCCCCATCGATTTACTCTAAAGAACTTGAGTTACGTTTCGATGTATATATTGAGCATATGTCAAATTGACAATTTATGCGATAAAAGAAAATTGAATTTTGTTTTCCACATTATAAAGAAATTTACGCCACGATTTTTCATGTGAAAAAGATACAAGTGAGAATTCATTTGAGCTCCTTTGCATTACCTCTAAATGACTGCGAATGTAAACGAGTATTAGAGAAGATTATATGTCAACTTAGTAGGTTCTAAGTAACCGCTAATTAAATCCAACGTCATAAGAAAATGATCTTTTGGAATTCTGACATAGATTGGCTTTGATATGGTGATCCATACATTAAAGAAACTACTATGGACACCCATATTTTTGGATAAATAGAAGCAAACACCAGAAGAATATGGTTCACACACGAATCTGAGGACGATCAATGAACATTTTATCCTCAAATATTATTTCGATACAATCCATGTAGGGATGAAGACGTGTGTTCAATCCCTATATTCCACCGCTCCCCTACGGTGACATTATGATATATTTGATGCACAAGTACATGCACTTATATCATATTATGCTTCTTATCTATTGTGATTCTATGAATCGAAGCACATCACTCAAAGCCTATTAGTGAAATTATGATTGAGATCATCATATGCAAAGGACACATGAGTTTCTCATTATGTTGTTATATTGAATCAAAAGAGGATTCAGTGGATCGATTCAACCAACTTGCGGACACCATAGATATTTTATGGTGTTGGTTGTTGTGTCGACACGCTGGTCACGTGTCATGACACCATCCACAATTAAAAATTTCTGCTGCTTATGCTAGAAAGTCAAAGCACCTAGGCCGGGTTAATTTCCGTAGGTGTGATGATTTTATGGCTTATTATACGGGATTTGTAATGGACATCATATTCCTATATAAAAACTCAATTGGTCTCACGGAAAATAACTACAGTAATAGTCTTAATATTGGTAAAGCACACCAATACTTCCGTTTTGGGTTATGCAATTTTGCATGCAGCGTTATTTATTCATCTTTGACCATCATCATTGAACAAATTTATACCATAGCTAGTGACTATGTGTGAGAATTTTACAGGATTTCAAACGAACTTGTAATCCTTGAGCTCTTTTGGATTGACACGGATCTACAATCCTTGAGCTCCATTAAATGTTTTATGTGCCAAAATTGCGCCGCCACAGCGCACAATGATGGGTTACTTGAGATGAATAAATATCTATGCTGGATATGAACTTCCAGCTATAGTCCGCTATGTCGAAACCTTGACAGGCGATCTCCTCACCGCTAGATTTGCTGTGTGTCACTTTGATGAGACAGTCTTCCCGTCGTTAGGGGGAGATAAGAACAAGCATGTTCAAGTGGAACGACAGGAATTGTCGTGGTTTGTCCCCACTATGTCTCATCTCGATCCCCAAAATCACACAAAGTAAAGTGTGCAGATGTCTTATACATTAAAGTGACGAGATCATATAAACCTGCTGCAAATATACCTGCAAGGATTGTGTTTTATCAAAAGGACATGGTATCACCCAAGAGGAATTGGGTATTGCACTGCCACCATGGATGGTGGCATGGTGACGCCATAAGTGGCATAAATGGTGTCACAGGCCGTGGCTCTCCAAGGAAGAGGGGGAGGCCACCTTAGGTTCGATACATACTTGTGTAAAGGAAGAAAACAAGTTTGGCACAACCTGATCTATTGATCAGTGATACTCAAATCCGTCTCATGAGAATATTTATGGATTGTGGTTATCATTGGGGGACGCCTCAAATGTTAGAACCAATCCTTAAAGTATAGAGATCTCTACAAACACATTACACTAGTGTACATGAGGACGTGGAATAATGAGTCTACTATCGAACCATACTTCGTTGAAAAATGTCAACTTAGTAAACTGGCCTAATGGAAAAAAGCGATCCAGTATAAACAAAGAGATAGGTCTTTTGGGCAGGTGACGCCGACACCGCAAATATAAACCCTATCAAATATATCTTTGTTAGAATGCGTTATGAGAATAAGAGTATGCAAACTCACCTTATGGTGCAAGGTCTCTCAAAAACGCACTGGAATCGACTACGAGGAGATATTCTCTCGTAATGGACTACGATGAGACAAACTCTCGTAATGGATGTCATTGCACTCCACTACCTTGTCAGTTTGGTTGTTTCCGAAAAACTGAACATGCAGCTTACGAAAAGTGATCAAAACATATATCTCTATGGGGATCTAAATTAAGAGATATACATGAGGATCCTAAACGGACTTGATCCACCCAAATCAAGTGACTCTAGATCACATGAGTACGTTTGCAAAAGAAATTGAAACGTTCACTAAAATGACTACTTGATTGGAAAGGGATTGATGAATTATGCCCTTGCGTTTTCATTATGGATATATATGAACTCTAAATGAAATAAGAGAAACTCAGTGTATTGTAAATCCTAAGTTGAGAATGAAAAAGATTTTGGGAATACACAGTCTTGAAATGGAACTCAAGGACTGTAATGATGGTGATCATCCATCAATCGGCTTAGGCACTCTAAAGAATAAAGTGAGGCCTACAGATATTCTCATGATCAGTCGAAGTCTTTACTCTAACAATAGATCCGTTTTTCATCTAAAGGAAGATGACGAAGAAGTATTGGGAAATGAAATTCCTATACAAGTGCAATGACGCATGATTGTACTTAAACATAATATGTAAGACTCGACCTCTCATTCGATGTAAATTTGTAAAGCTATGTCTAGCTATGCGCCTACGCAACGCAAATCATTCTTTCATTAAAGATATGAAAGATTTGGGCTCATTCAATCTCTACATAGAATGTGACATGATAAAGAAATTATCCACGTCATAGCCAACTATGCGTAAAGAAAAACGCATTAAAGGTGAGATAAGAAAATCTGTTATTACAGATCAATTTCAAATCTCTTGATGGTTCACTCATACTCTAGACGAAGTTATGGCTATTTTGTTATATGAATGTCATACCACGAGTGAACCTGATGTTCAATATGAACCAATGTGTTCGGTTCATGAACAACCTTATCCTCAAGATCAAAGTAAATCAAGTTGGATCTGAGGAAGATATGGCAAGATTTAGTTACTAAATCATTGCTCAAAGTCATATTTGGAAAAACATGTGAAAACACATAACTGTGCTGATGTTACTAAAGCTCCCTTGATCAAATGAAAGAATCAGGGAGAATCCCATGATTAATGTAAAAATCAGGGGGAGTTGCAGACATCAGGGGGAGTCTAGCACATACATATTGTTTTCAAATGTAATAGGTGCGTTGCGCTCTTTTTGTCCTTCGACCAAAGTTTTATTTTCTCCCATTGGGTTTTTGTTACTTGGCAAGGTTTTTAATGAGGCAACACCACATGCACCATTTTATCTGTGTTGAAGGAAAAACATAGGAATGCGAAAGCTTTCAAAGCTTCCTTGATTAATGTAAGGATCAGGGGGAGATGTAGACTTCAGTGGGAGTATAATACACACATGTAATCCTCAAAGGTTAAAGGTGTGTTGTGCTCTTTTTCCCTTCGTCCAAGTTTTATTTTGTCCCACTGGGTTTTGTTACTTGGCAAGGTTTTTAATGAGGCAACGATCTATGCACCATTCCGTCTTTGACTCGGCACAAGGGGGAGTGTTAAAGGAAATTACCTTTTGTGTGCCTTCGTCAAAGTAATGACGATAGTAAATTAGGAAATCAGTTATCAATAAGTTGTAACGTTTCAATCAGTGATTATGATCATCAATGTAATTGTTATTACCATTGTAATCGTCACCCTATATAAAGGGATTCTCTAATGAAATGAGTAGACCAATTCTGATTATTCTACAACACTATAAGAAATTTGAATTAGTTTTAATGGAAATTTAACCGATCAACTTCTTTTTTTATTTTCACAAAAGAAAAAATTATAATTTTTTTTTTTAGAATTTTGAATTAAGTAGTAATTTATATTAAAAACATTATGATTTTCTTTTTATTAAATTTCATCTTGTTCTTTTTTCTTGTTCGTCTAAATACAATGATGAGAATGTATTAATTCTTCATTTTATTTAGCATTTTCATATTTTAGAATTTAAAGAGAACAATAATAGATTTGTAATGATTTTACAAATTAACATAAGTAGTCGATTTGAATATCTACAAAACATCAATATAACGTCAATACACAACGGTGAATCACCGTTGTGTGAGTTCGGATTTTTCGTTGTATATCTCGAGGTTGTGTAATTAAACGTCAGACAAGTCAGTTTTAGTTTCTGTTGTACGACTTATATGCCATGCCATGGCTGGTTTGGCATGCGCGGCGCTGACATGTCTAGTTTGGCATGCGCGGCGCTGACATGTCTAGTTTATACAACAAAAAATATATATTTTTCTGTTGTGTGATTTTTAAACATACAACAAAATATTGCATTTTTATTCAGTTGTCTGATTCACACAATAGATTTCATTTCCCACTTATTCAGTTTTCTGCTTCAGACAACAAATTTGAGCATTATGGGATATAAGTTTGATATGGCTTTTGGTTATATTGTACAACACATGATTTTGTTATCTTGTTGTATAATGGTGCATCACACAGTAGATTTAAGTATTTGATCAAATGAAAACTTAAGTATCTGAGCTTCAAACACACAACTGTTTTGTCTCAAAAACTTGAAAACACTGTTGTACATCAAAAGCTGAACCATTACCATCAAAACAGTACCAGCTAGCCATTACCATTAAAACATTGCTTAAAGCTTACATATCATTCAAGTAGCCTAAGCTGAAAGCATACACAAGATTGTAACACATACATAAGTTCAAAGTGCTAGCAATATTTCTACCTAGCTGCTGCATTCCTAGCTACAATCTAAAGCTGAAATATTGTTCTAAAAACCTACAAAGCTGTTTGGCTATATCAATAAAATGATGCCAGGATCAGGATGGTGGTCAGCTTTGTGTATTGCACTTTCAAATTCAGATGAGCGATCCACCAAACTTTGTTCCGTAACCAAGCTGTGCACATAAACCTGGAAAAAATAAAATAAGCTATAAAATGGATCTTATGTTCATAAAGCCAATGCAGCATACCGCAGACAAGTTGTTCACCTGCATTGTTCTCTTTCCTGGCCTTCATCTGCAACATTAGAGGGGTAACAATTAGAGAAGGAGCTGAAGGATCTAGGAGGTGACGTGATAATGTTTGCTTAGTTATTATTTAAGACCACACACATACTAAAGATAGTTCCAACTTTTATCCAATCAATAATTTTCCACGAGACTAAGACTTACTCACAGCCAAGTTGTACAGAAATCGAAGAAAGGAGGTAGGAAGACCTATCCTCATAAGGTAGAAATAGAAGTAGATGGAACACAGACTTCCTAGTTCAGCATTCCTTTAGCTATAGCATTATGAAGTAAATGTGAAAACAAAAAAGTAAATACAACACAAAGTAATAAGAAAAGTCACCTCATTCTTTCTAGTCCATCTAACTTTGCCAGAACCACCAGAAAATGCATACATTGCAAAATGGCGTAAATCCACAGTTCCAAAATTTTCAGATGCCTAAGAAAGATAGAGAGAAGAATGAAATCAAGAAAGTATTATACAACTAACAGAAGAATGAAATCCACAGTTCCAGCTCTGATTACTGGTACACCTATAGCTCAATCATTCTTATTGTAGAAGGTTAACAATATTGCAGAAGGGCCAGCTTCCTCACCAGCAACGTGCACTGAAAAACAGCTTCAAATATCTGAGGCACATCATCTATCATCTCAGCTTTGTACCTGAAAATAAAGAAATTATTAGTCAGTTTAAGCATGGTACCATTTCTAAGAGATCTACTGACATATCTTTAAAAAATGCTAGTTAAAGAAAGAAGGAAATACTTGTTTATAATTGTGGCAAAAAGTGATAAAACTTCCGACTCTCTAGCATCAGGTAAATTCCTGGAGCAGTATTCCAACACTCATAAACTAAACTTTGAAACAGCAACATGAACAAGACACAGTTTAAAACAACATTGAGAGACAAAAAGAGAGAGACTAACCATGCAGGGGTCAAGCTCAAAGAAGTCAGCAGTGTAAACCATGTCAGAGTATGAAAACGAAACATAATAATATGTACCTATATGATAATATACGCCAACCAGACACTTAAGCAATGGAAAAACTTTTGATACACAGAAGAAATAAACTAGAGAATTCACTGCTGCACCACAACCACATAGTAGCAAAAACAATTTGCAGAGCTATTATAGTATCCATGACCCACAGAAATTTGATTCCACACATCACCCTTACCCACAACATCACCCTTATCCATGGAACTACCAGTAGCAGGAACAAGAACAAAAAAATATACAACACTTGAATTGAAGAACAAGAACAAAAAAGGATCCAATTCGAACATAGCAGGAAACCCAATCGAATGGGTGTTAAGAATTTCATACCTTGACCTCGACAGATTGGAATTGGGACTGCCGGATGGTGAGGGGAAGGCCGAATGGTGAGGCCGCGAACTTCTTCGAGTTTGGTCTCGACACTAACTGCAGCCAATGAGAAGGAAAATAGCATTCAAATCCAAACATTGGAAGTTTAAATTGAGAAAGAGAGAAAGAGGAGATTTTTGAGAAGAGAATCGAATTGGGTTAGGGCTAAATCGAAGTTTAAACCGTAACCCAATTCAAGCTTACCATTTTCAACAATGTTACGACGGCTCACTGGACGGCGGACAGAGTGAGAGTTCAAATCGAAGTCACCGAGGTCGTCGACGGCACATCTGAGGAATTCGAAGCCATGGGAGTCTCAAAACACTCCTTCTGGGCGGCCATGGACCGAGGACGTCAGCATGAGAATATCAAACGTTGGGAAATTAGGGTTTCAAATTTGGTAAATTGGGAGAGGCAGTTGGAGAGAGAGAGAGAGAGAGCTTTTTTTTTTCTGTGGAGAATGAGAGTCTTTAGGGTGAGAAGACACAGGAGCTTTAGGGAGAGAGAATAGGTTTCTTTCTTCTACGTTTCTCTCTTTCTTTTCTAATATATTTTGTTAAATTCTTGAACAGCAGGAATTTGGAAAAAAACATGAGGTTTGAGGAGTTACAGAATTTGGGGAGAGGGAAATTTGCAGCCTATCACAATTTTGGGTAGTTCGGCATAGATATAGGTTTTCTTTCACACAATAGAACTTTCTCAACCGTTGTACTAGTTTTCTTCTCTTGTACTAGGAGATTACTTGTGGAAAATTCAACATAGTTGCACATCAGTAGAGAAAACCACTGTTGTGGGATCTGTAACACATATATGTTCGAAAATCCAAAGTGAATGGAGGTAAATTTCCCGTTTTGAGGGGGCAGCATTTGAGTCATCGAGTAAAATAAATTTTGAAAAATCAACTGTATAAAAGAAGTCAAATTTTGAAAACCGCTATGAAATAGTATTTAATCGTTATGATGAAATAGGTGATGGTCAAAAAATCACTTAAATCTGACAAATTTTGACCCCCGATTGATGCGGTCAACTTTATTTAAACTTATCTCTCTCTATGGGGAGCCATAGTATCGGGAGGTAAACGTTTCTAAATTTTTACATGACTGATTACGTCTCATATATTTGAGAGTTTAATGCTTGGAAGAGTCGAAGAAACAATGTCATCTAAAAGTACGTAATAGCGTTTCCGTGTGAGTTTTATGAAAATATGGTTGACCGTTTCGATCGAGCGTCGAACGTTCACGAAACGAGTTGATTTTTTTACCATCACTGTATTTCATCATAACGATCAAATGCTACTTCATAACATTTTTAAAAATTTGACGTCTTTTATATAGTTATTTCGAAAAGTTGTACATTTGAGTATAATTTACTAATCAAGTTATACCGCATTAGTAAGCATATTGTCATTCCAATGGCTAAATTCACAAAATGAAAATTTTGACCGTCTGATGTGATCGTTATAGATAAATATGAGTAGAGTAGAAAAATCAACTTGTTTCGTGAACGTTCGATGCTCGATCTAAACGGCCAACCATATTTTCATAAAACTTATCACACGAAAACGCTTTTACGTACCTTTAGATGACTTTTTTTCGTCGACTCTTCCAAACATTAAACTCTCAAATAAATGAGACATAATCAACCATGTAAAAATTTAGAAACGTTTACCTCCCGATACTATTGCTCCTCATAGAAAGAGATGAGTTTAAATAAGGTTAACCGCATCTATCAGAGCTCTAACTTTTTCGGATTTCAGTGATTTTTTACCATCACCGTATTTCATCATAACGATCAAATGATATCTCATAGCATTCAAAATATGACTTCTTTTATATAGTTGTTTCGAAAAGATTTTACATTTTGCACAAGGTTCATCTAGTATAAACTGCAATATTCTCATACAACAGAAAAAGAACCACTGTTGTATGTTTTTGTAAAGCCAAAATAAAAGGAGAGAAATTTCCCGCTTTTGGCACATTTGAGGGAATGAATTTAAATCATTATAGCCATTGGAGGTAAATTTCCCGCTTTGAGGGTGGTAGCATTTAAGCCATTTGAGTCAAAATGAATGTGGCACAAAGATAAGCAAAATAAGTCATACAACAGAATTACAAAATTATGTTGTACAAGTATTTTTCATCTTACACTAGTGACACCTAGTGCAAGATGTGGCTTTATCATACAACACAAAACTAGAACTTTGTTGTATGTCCATATAGTTCTTGCACAAATTTGAGTTTTAGTGTCGGAGGGAGTTATGCCGCTAAGATTTTCATCCTACATACAAGCCATTGGAGCAAAAATGAATGTGGGGGAATGACAAGCAAAACAAGTAATACAACAAAACTACAAAATTTTGTTGTACAAGTATTTGTCACCTTGCACTTGGTGACACCTAATGTAGGATGTGGCATTATCATACAACACAAAACAAGAAGTTTGTTGTCTGTCCATCTAGACCTTGCCCTAATTTGAGTTTCAATGTCGGAGGGAGTTCTGCCGCCAAGATTTTCATTAATCATACAACAGAAAATGTGTGTCAAAGTTGTGTGACAAAATCTGGAAAAACGTTTTTCAGAATATGAAAAATGTGTACCCTCATACAACACAAATTGTTCACTTTAGGTTGTGTGAAACAGTTCAGTCATTCATACAACATGTAACTTCTAAAGTGTTGTCTGATCTGTGTTGTGTATTGAGTTTTTTGTAGTAGTGAAAGTAACATACTAATCATAGTAACCTTGTACAGTCAAATAATAGGGTATTTCATGATTTTTAGTTCAAGGGGATGGCCGCATACCCAACTTCCCAATCTATTTCCCAGCATCACCTCTCTCTCTCTCTCTCTCAACCATCTCCTTCATCAGCGATGAGGATCTCGACAACATGGGGTACAATACGATCTAGTTTTGGGAGTAGGTGAGAGATATAATAAAAGTATGTGGTTTAAGAGGGGGCTACAATGAGCGTACTTGAAAATCCTCTCCAAATAGCATTTCTGTGTTGGCATGGCTTGGCTGGTTGTTATATAAGAGAGGTAGGAATGCGCGTTGTGTTTATTATGATTGATTAGTTACTAAAATGAGGGAGTAATTATCAGGAGTCAGTAAACTTATTACTGGAATAAATTATTATCAGGTAGGAGTTACTGCAAGTCAGTAATCACTACCGTGGGTTACTGGAATTCAGTAATCTATTATTATTGATGGTTAGTAATATGTTCATTAAATGTCAATAATCTATTATTAAGATTATTGATGGTCAGTAACATGTTTACTAATAGTTAATAATATATTATTATTAGGGGTTATTGTGGGTCAGTAACTTATTATTAAATGTTACTGTGAGTCAGTAATTTATTATTAAGGATTACTGTATGTCAGTAATTTATTATTGGGGCTTATTGGGATTTGAAAAAGAACAAAAAAACCGACGATTAGATTCGGGTGATCACATTCCGACCACCGGAGTCTGGCGACCAGTGACCGGAGTCCAGATGCCGGTCACCGCTAACATAGAACTTGCAAGATAATAAGAAGATTGACAACCTTACTTGTTCGCTTATCTTCGATTTGTGATTCATGTGCTTAAATGTTAAATGTGTAAAACCGGTTAGCATAACCTTAGGATTATACTCGTAGTTAATCTTAAGAACTTAAGTAATCAAACGATTGGATGACCTCGTAGGCTCTAATTGGGATCGAAATTGGTTAAGCCTAAATAGCATCGATACTTGTTCCTTACTTTCTTGCATGCAAGTCTACATGTTAAGGAGTCTTTTGTGTGAATTGCTTGGTGTGAGAGATGATGATCACTTGTATATAGTAATTTAGGATTTTATTTCGTGTTCTTTAGGATTAGAGGCAGCCTTGCTGCCAATCTAAATTCTCCCCCTTTGAACTCGTGTGAATATGTATATATGTGAATAAATTGTGCTAACATTCTTATATTTCAGGTACCCTTAATCCCCGGCTTAGAACGATCCCTACTTATTTCTATACTACTAACGATTGTAGGGTTTATTATTGTGTGCGTGCTTAGACACTCATCAAAATTCTGCATATATTGACTTACATGCTAACCATATGGGTCAAGTGGCGATCTTTAAGGATTATCAGACTCATAGTATAGACCACGCGTTGCTCCATAATTATCAGCATCTGAGTTAGTTTGTGTCTGTGTCTATGAGCTATCACTGGATGGCATACCATAAGGCAGATAATATGATGGATACACTATTGTAAACTTCTGACCATGATTGTAGGGTTGATAATTACCGTGATCCATACCTATTGAGCCAAAATTAGTTGACAAAGAATCTTCTGCAATTCTTGACAGACTCCATCACCCCTTTGTCTTGGATTAAAGTTACCTCTTGTTGCACCTCTACTGTATCCATGACTTGTTCTTCTGTCACCATGGTCGTCATCTTGAGTTGCATGTGTATAATATTGTTTCTCAGTAAAATACATTTGTTGCCCTCCATTGTAATCATCATTTCCACTACCACTACCAGCAAGTCTGATGTCATTTATTCATGTATCTCCCCCTCTGTTACTTGATGAGCTTCCTGATCTCGTACCAGAAGAACTGCGCCTCGCCAAAGAAGAATGGGAAACATGTGAACCTCTAGACTTTGGATTGAGTAAAATATTATCTCTGTTCATGGTAGCTTCAAAGCAGTCATTCCCATTATTATCTCCAATACATTACCAGACTGAAAATCTTAGGCGATGAAACAGCAAAAATTTCGTCACCGAAGTTTCGTCGTCTAGAAGTGGTGGTCTAAGTACTTAAGCGACGAAACAATTAATGTTTCGTTGCCTTAGTTATTACTTAAACGACAAAAGATTTTTGTCTATTAAGTATTTTAGTGACGACCAAATGTTCATTTTTTTGTCGGCTTAAGCTCCACTTAGGCGACGCAAATTTTTATTCGTTACCTAAGTGGACTATTAAAGAAACGAAAATCAAAAATTTCGTCGCCTTAGTTGTTCAATAATTATTTTTTTTCTTTTAATTAAACTACTTAAGCGACGAAGAGATAAAATTTGAACACCTTAGTCATCCACTTAAGAGACAAATATCCTCATTTTCGTCGCTTAAGTATTGAAAATTTAATAAAAAGTTATTTATTTTAATTAATTTGTTTATATCAAAAATTAATTTTATTTGTTATTGTTTTGTTTATATATTTTGTTTTTTTTTTCTATTAATTGGTTAATATCTATTAAACTTTAATATGATTGGTATTTATATTATTAGCATTTATTAAATTTTATTAGTCTTAATTGGGCCGGTGACGACTGTCACGACACCGCCACCTCCGCCGTTACCGCTCTAGTCGACTCCCACCGACACCTCCTGCCGCCGCTCTTTTCCGCTGCACCACCCATGAATCAAAACCACCACCAACACCATCAAATACTACCGCGCCTCCCGTCTCTTTTCATTGAAACACCCCAAATACCACCACCCTGGCGCCACTCACCAACACCAAAACCACAACAAACACCGAGCTTGTTGGCAAGCCGACAACCCAGATTGTGCAAAACCTTTGATTTGAAGCCAGACCATACCTAATTGAATTTGAAGCTCAGCAATTCACTGCATTTACAAACCTGGGTATTAGACTTCCTCTAAGAAAACTGTGTGATCTGAAGGGAGAAGAGAGTGGGAAATTAAGAAAGAAGAAGGAGAGATGTGACTTTACAGGAAGGAGGAAGAAGAGATGGTCTGATTTGAGAAGATGTGATTTCATCAGTAAAGATTAAGGGAGGAATGAGGAGGGCAATGGGCTTTTTCTCTGCTGGGGCTTTCCCGGCCGGCTTTTTCTCTACTTTAGGCACCATTGGAATTGAGAAACAGTGTGATTTAGGATTTGGGGAATGACATAATCGATTTGGGAATTGGGATAGTAATCTGTTGAGGAAGATGAGGTTTATACATATGTGGGCAGGTCGTGCTTTATTGGCTAATGGGGTTTCACGCGGATAGCTGAAGTGTATATACTACTGCCGTCCATTTTCCAGAATAGTTTCTTGACCGACGGCTGATATTAAATGAGGTGGTTTATATCAAAAACAAGTGATGGATATATTTTTTTTTTAATAGAAACTTTCATTGATGATATATTAAAAAGATACATCAATTTGAAGTACTTCAAAAATTAATATCTACATGTTGTAGGAAGATTATTTCCGTAACTTTCTGGATGTGTCTTGACCTAATTAGACTAGTATAGTCGATTCTGTAATAGATAGGGAATCCCTGATTTGTTGGGATACTTGTTGTAATGCCTATATAAAGGCCTCTCTATCAATCAATAAAGTAGAGTTCTCCCTATTATCTTTTCTCCTTGAACACGTTATCAGCACGTGAGCTCCCTGAGCCCTAGAAAAACCCTGATCATTTTGTCCTCCTCCTCCATCCCTTCCGTTGGCCGCATCTGCCTCCTCGGGACCTGTGCGTCCCCTCCCCCCTTCTCGGTCTCTCCTAGGTCGCAGCCCTCGCCCGCCCGCCTGTCTATTCGCCCGCTCGCCAGTCTGCTCACTCGCTAGCCTACTAGCTCGCCAGCCTGCTAGCTCGCCCGCCAACTCGCTCACTCGCTCGCTCGCCAGCACGTTCGCTCGCCATAAACTTTTCAAGATAGCTCCTCCAGATTACTCGAGCAAGAAGAGGCTCTCGAGAACCAGACAAGAGTCGAAGAACAAGCTTTACGCTCTCGTTCCTTTGATCAAAAGGTAAAATTTTTATAAAAGTTCCCGCTTTTGAACTATAGATATATTATATCGGGCGTTATTAGCCTTTCTTCTACTCCGATTCCGGTCATTCTTAAATCGCCGATGAGACCTAGAATGAGGAATTCATCACTCCTACGGTCGCAGTTTTAAGTGATGGTCCTGGAGGAATCACGTTGAAAGGGAATTAAAAGAAAAAGAAAGATGCTTATGTGGATGTCTGAGTACGCCACTATTTGAAGGTGCGATATGATGTCGCCGGTTTATACATCAAAAGAAAAAAAAATCACTTATGTGACCGAATATATCCCTTCTAATTCCAATATATACTTGATAGTATCTGTTTAAAGTGATAGTAATCCGACGTTTTATTCTTTTGTAGATGTCGTCGTCGTCACCGTCACGCCCTGATTTTGAGATCTTGGATCTTCAAGGCAAAGACTACCATCGATGGGTTTCTGATGTTGACATTGCTTTCCAAAGCAAAGGCTTTCCAACCCTTCTGATTGATGCAGCCGCCACCACCCCTTTTGGGGACTATGCCAAGGCTCAGGCTCTCATGTATTTGAGGCGACATATCCACCCAACTCTGAAGCGACAATATTTGTCGGTAAAAGATCCCAAAATTTTATGGGACACGCTCCAACAACGATTTAACAATGTCCATGACATGCTTCTTCCAAAGCTCACCCTTAAATCCATTTCTCGGATTATGACAAAGTAGACAAATACAATCAGGATATGATTAGTTTACAGGCGGATCTTGGCACGGTTGGCGTCATCAAAACCGATAAAAATCTTCTGGAGAAGACATTTAATACATTCCCCATGGCCTACGAAGTTCTCGGACATCAATATAAAATCTCTGTTGATGAATGAAGAATCAGGACATTCGCCGATCTTATGAAAATATTGGCTAAAAAAGAGCCCCATTTTGAGATTAGGCTCAATAGTAGCCAGAGACCTGTTGGTACAAAACCAATTCCAACACCACAGGCTCATTATGGGAAGGCTTCAAAGCAGAAAAATAAAGGCCGCAATGCCCCGTACAATCCGATATGTGGAAGACATCAGAATGTTGGAAACAAAGTGACACAACGCTCCAACACTTGGAGGCGAGAAGGTAGCGCCGCCGCACCACCTTCAGGGGGAGGCCGGACCGGCCACGGACCCCGTCTAGGCCCAGTACCGAACCCTCCTAGACCTCATAGCAATGACCGGAATGCTCAATTTGGTCCGTACTACAAGTGTGGTTCCTCCAAACACTACCATCGCGATTGTCGAGCTAGTAAAGAGATATTAAATGCCTACAAGAAGTACAAGATGTTTATGTCTGAAGAAAGCAATTATGCTGAGGACGAGATGATTGAAGCAAATTATGCTCATCATGTGGATTCTCCAAAGGCGCAACCACAAACTCTTGATGTCCCGGATTTTGATTAGTCTATGTATTTGGCTGTTCTAGTCTATCGAGTAGTGTAATGGCACTCGCCATATTTTTTATGACTCTTGTTAGTCTGGTTATTTTGGAATTAGAAGTTGATATATTCAAGTTGGCACTTAATAAAATTTCTCTGTTTTCTCATAATTGTGAGAAATTTTATATTTTTATGCAATCAGGTTCGTGTATTAACAACTCACGTGGTTCTTATGATGCCACCTTTGGGTTACATTAGCTCTCTGTTTTGGACTTATAATACCACTTACGATCCGTTACAGTGAAGTAGGCTCGGCACTCGCCACACTCTGGTGCCACGGCACCATGTGTCTTTGACATCCACAGCTTCGGCTAGTGTGCAGCCCGAGAGGTGTTTTAACACCAATCCTAAGAGGCTTGTCCTCGTTTTATTCCAGTTACCAAAGGTGTTCAACACCACAATGTGCCCCGGTTTCGTTTTGGTTTCTGATGATGATTGCTTGGTTATGTAACATTCAACCTTGCACTTTCCGACTTAAGTCGAAATAATGTCCAAATGCCATGTGATACACTCGATGTGATTTATTCCCCTTTCTTTCTCTATCCTACGGCGTAGTGATTAGACTGTTCTCCCGAGAAACTAACCCAAGTTTTCTTCTCTTTGTAGATGTCTCGTGGAGAAGTTGAGTGTCTAGCTGATAGTAGAACTACCCACACTATTCTAAGGAATAGGCAGTTGTTTACGGATTTAATGCCGTATCGCTCATCAATGACAACATTGATAGGTACCTCGCCGGTTGTCAAAGGGCGAGGAACCGCTGAATTTATGTTACCAAATGGTACCGTTATCAATGTTATTGATGCTCTCTATGCGCCAAGAACAAATCGAACCCTGCTGAGTTTTAAGGATATCCGTGCCAACGGTTATCACTTGGATACCTATGCTGAGAATGGTGAAGAATACTTATGCATTACTACTCAAGAACACGGCCGCTGCCGTATCTTAGAGAAGATGTCGTACATTGAAGACAATGGCTTATATCTCACTACAGCCCATGTCTTCGAATCATATGCTGTCACCGATAATTTTTGTGACACTCATGATTACAAGCTTTGGCATGCTCGACTAGGCCACCCTGGCCGTGATATGATGATCCGGATTCTAAAGAACTCCCATGGACATCCATTTTTCAAGTAAAAAAAGCGATTGGAAAAACCTCTTACCGCGACTCAACGTTGTGATGTGCGTAGGAGCCAAGCTCCTCACCAGACCGTGGCCTTAACGCCACAGTCGCCACCGCCCGCCACCCCCCCCCCCCCCCCCCCCCCCCCCTTTTACAGGGTCTCGGGGCCGCGCACCTGGCAAATAAGGAAGCGGCATTTACGCCGCACGTCATACCGTCCCACCCTTCACGGGGACATGGGCGACACCACCTGTGTCCTCATATGCCACAACGGCAATATCCAATGCCCATCGCTCATTCTGTAAGGCTTGTTCGCTTGCTAAATTGCATGCTCGCCCTTCATTCGCCAAAGCTTCCACTGATAATATACCATTCTTACATCGAATCCAAGGTGATATTTGTGGACCAATCAAACCAGAATGCGGCCCATTTAAGTATTTTATGGTGCTGGTTGATGCGTCGACACGTTGGTCACACGTCACGTTATTGTCCACAAGAAATGCTGCATTCGCCAAGCTTTTAGCTCAAATCATCAAGTTAAGGGCTAACCACCATGACCATCCTATCAAATCTATTAGGATGGATAATGCTGGCGAGTTTACCTCCAAAGCATTCGATGATTATTGTATGTCCATTTGGATTGAAGTAGAACACTCTGTTCCTCATGTTCATTCTCAAAACGGCCTTGCAAAAGCCACCATTTAGCGACTCCAGCTTGTGGCTAGGGCATTGGTTATGGGAACCAATTTGCCAATTTCTGCTTGGGGATAGGCAATACTGCATGCAGCGATGCTTATTCGTTTCCGACCCATTGCCAACAATACGCTTAGTGCGTACCAGATGGTAACTAGCTTTGAACCCAATCTCTCGCACTTACGTACTTTCGGTTGTGCAATTTATGTGCCAATTACGCCTCTATTGCGTATCAAAATGGGTCTACAACGACGTTTAGGCATCTATATTGGCTATGACTCGCCAACGATAATCCGCTACTTAGAACCAACCACCGGTGATCTATTTACTGCGCAATTCGTAGACTGTCACTTTGAAGAGACACACTTCCGGCCGTTAGGGGGAGATAGGAATGCACTCATTCTGAATGAACGTCAGGAACTGGCAGGGTGTGCCCCCAATGATTTGTCTCTTCATGATCCTCGCACTGCTCAAAGTGAGCTCGAAGTGCAACGCATTATCGACCTTCAGAAAGTCGCGGAATCGATGCCCGACGCTTTCACTGATATTGCGAAAGTGACAAGATCACATGTACCTGTTGCAAACGTATCGGCAAGGTTGGAGGTCCCGAATTACGGGACCGGTCGGCTGCCCTAAGACCTAGTGTCATCGGCATATCCTTAGGAGAGGGTGACGCCAGCGGCGGCGCTATCGTACGCCATAAAATCGCTGTTGTTGAATCGGATCGCAACGGTGCCATGATGGACTTTGAAGGGGCAGCAGCTTCGGCCTCGGCTCCCACCAGAAAGAGGGGGAAGCCGAAAAATTCTCGAGATAAAAACCCTCGAAAGAAGCGAGCGAAGGCACAAAATCTGCTCATCATCGACGATGCGAATTCATCGCATGAGATTGTCTCTAACTATAGTTATGTCCATGAGTTAACTGAATCATTTATGTGGGATGACACAGAACCAATGTTGACTCCAGAGAACAAAGAAATCTCGCTCAGTTTGAATAACGCGTGTCTCTTAGTGGATAGAGCCACCACATACGTCGATGATATATATGCTTATTCCGTCGCACAATAGATCATCCATGACGACGAAGTTGAACCACGCTCTATGACTGAATGTCAACAAAGAGCAGATTGGCCGAAGTGGAAAGAAGCAATACAGGCAGAACTTGACTCATTAGATAAAAGGCAAGTCTTTGGATCTGTTGAATTGATCCCTAAAGGCGTTAAACATGTCGGACATAAGTGGGTCTTCGTTCGTAAGCGCAATGAGAAGTATGAGATCTTGCAATATAAGGCAAGACTCGTGGCGCAAGGCTTCTCGCAGCGTCCTAGTATTGACTACGAGGAGACGTATTCTCCCGTAATGGACATCATTACTTTCCGTTACTTGATCAGTTTAGTAGTGTCTGAAAAACTGAATATGCAACTGATGGATGTAGTTACAGCGTATCTATATGGGGATTTAGATACCGATATCTACATGAGAGTTCCTGAAAGAATTTATGTGCCCGAATCAAAAGACTCTAAACCACGGAGTGCTTATGCAGTTAGGCTGCAACGTTCACTGTATGGACTTAAACAATCTGGAAGGATGTGGTACAATCGCCTACGTGAATACTTGATTCGGAGGGGTTACAAGAACGATGAATTATGTCCATGCGTGTTCATTAGAAAGACCGACTCTGGATTTGCTATTGTAGCTGTCTATGTTGATGACATGAATGTCATCGGTACTTCAAGTGAGATTGAAGAGACAGTTTCATTCTTGAAATCCGAGTTCGAGATGAATGATCTTGGGAAAACTAAGTTCTGTTTAGGACTTGAGTTAGAGCATAGAACCAATGGTATTCTGGTTCACCAGTCTGCGTATACACAGAAGATGCTCAGGTGTTTCAACATGGATACATGTACGCCATTGTCCACTCACATGGTCGTTCATAGTCTGGACATAAACAAGGATCCATTCTGTTCCAAAGAAGATGAAGAAGAGATACTTGGTGCTGAGTATCCATACTTAAGTGAGATTGGGGCACTATTGTATTTGGCACAATGCACTAGACTAAATATTTCTTTCGCAGTGAACTTACTAGCAAGATTTAGCTCCACGCCTACGCATCATCATTGGAATGGTATCAAACATTTTTTTCGTTATCTGAAAGGTTCCATTGACTTGAGTCTGTTCTATCCCTACAGCACAAAGAGAGAAGATTCCACTGATCACCCTCCTCACACCGACGTTTCCGGCCGTCTCGACAGTGTCATCAAACGCCGTGGTACTGCCGCCGGCGCCGGCAACGTGAAAGATGATGATGGCGACGCGTTCGACCATTCAAATGTGTCCTTCTCTGGACGTCTCCCTTACTCAAAGACTCCCAACAAAGTGTTAGTTGGTTTTGCAGACGCTGGGTATTTCTCTGACCCCCATCGTGCTCGTTCCCAAACTGATTATGTTTTTACCTTGGGAAATACGGCGATATCCTGGAGATCAACCAAACAAACTTTGATTGCTACTTCATCGAATCACGCAGAAATCATTGCTCTCCATGAGGCTGTTAGAGAATGTGTCTGGCTAAGGTCAGTTATTCGCCACATTCGTGATTCGTGTGGACTAGTGTCTACCACCTATAAACCTACGTGTATCTATGAAGATAATGCTGCCTGCATTGAGCAGATGAAGTTGGGTATTATCAAAGGTGATAACACTAAGCATATATATCGCCTAAGTTCTTTTACAATGTGCAAAAACAGAAATTCCTGAACCTCCAAGTTAATCAAGTGAGTTCTGATGCAAATGTTGCAGATTTGTTTACCAGGTCTTTGGGAAAATCTATGCATGTGAAACATGTGAAGAGCCGAGGCATGCGCCATATATCAGAGTTCTAAGTTTGTTAGACATCAGGGGGAGTCTACATCACATGTTATTCACAAGTGTAGTGTTAGTGTGTTGTGCTCTTTTCCCTTCGTCCATGCATTTTGTTTTTGCCCAAGAGGTTTTTGTTTTGTTGGCAAGGTTTTAGTGAGGCAACATGCTAAGCACCATGAAGACATTAGGCGCTCGACACAAGGGGGAGTGTTGTAGGAAGGTTATTTCCGTAATTTTCTAGATGTGTCTTGACCTAATTAGACTAGTATAGTCGATTCTGTAATAGATAGGGAATCCCTGATTTGTTGGGATACTTGTTGTAATGCCTATATAAAGGTCTCTCTATCAATCAATAAAGTAGAGTTCTCCCTATTATCTTTTCTCCTTGAACACTACACTATTTAATTGAAATTTATTAATATATATATTACATATATCTAATTCTAAACCCTTAATATTAATTTTTTGTGAATTTTAATAGAATGAAATAAAGTTGGTTTTTAATGTACATGTCTTAAATTTCAAAAAATTTCTAAATTAGTCTTAAATATCTATGAACCTTAAACTTTATGGAATGAATTAAAATTGACCTTTTCAATATATGCAATCATTAGCCAGCTCGTCTTACGTTTTAATGTTTAGTCTTAATTACCTTTCGTTGAATAAATCATATTGATTAGTCTTAATTACATTGAACTTCAATGGAATGAAACAATATTTGCCGTATTATAAATATGAAAATTAATGTTAATTATCTATGACCTTAATAGAAATAAATAATATTGACTTTCTCGATCAATATATCGTTCCTTAATTAGTAATAGGTACACCATGTGGGACGAATGTGTACAGAGATACTCCTGGTATCAAGGAGGTCTCTGGTTCGATCCTCCATGGTAACGAATCACATAGGGAGAGCTTTAACTTTAACCCCTTCCCGGCTCGAGGGATTAGTCTCCACTCCTGAGTGCTCTCATAGTGGGTGGAGGATACCCTGATCTAACCTAAATATATATATATATATATATATATATATATATATATATATATATATATATATATATTTTTTCAAAGTTTAATAGAAATTTATTGTAATTAGTTTTAATTTTCTAAGAACTTAAATGGAAGGAAATAACCATTGAAAAAAAAATATATAAGGAAATAAGATTGACACTGTTAATACATACATACGTACACATCGGATTCTTTTTAATAAATTTCCCTATTGAATGAAAAATACTAGTCATTATTAGCTATAAACCTTTGATCATGGAATGAAAAATAAATTAATTATAGATATATCTTGATTAATTTTAATTATCCTTGAACTTTAATGGTATAAAATAACACATTACATAAATTAATTTCAATTTGACTTTTTTATTCTTTTTTTTATATATTTTTTTCATTCTCATTCATCACCTAAACCAAAATTTTCGTGGCCTAAGTGACTACTTAGATCACGAAATTTTCATTCGTCGCCTTAGTATTCGCTTAAGAGACGAATAACAAAAGTTTCGTCGCCTAGGTGAATACTAAGGCGACGACATAAAATTTCGTCACCTAAGAAGGAATAGAGAGGACGAAACTTTATTTTGTCTCCTTAGTATTCACTTAGGAGACGAATAACAAATGTTTCGTCACCTAGGTTGTTTTACTTAGACAACGAAATAAAGTTTCGTTGCCTAAGAAAGACCAGAGAGGACGAAAATGGTTTTTGTTATCTAAGCATGTTCATTTAGACCACGAAATATGTTACTTAGAGGACGCACTTGTTTTCGTTGCTTAAGAGCTACTTAGGTGACAAATTTTTTTTATTTCGTCACCTAAGGTTTTTTTTTTCTAGTAGTGATAACCTCTTCTTGAATAACTCGCTCGACATTTATTCCTTCATCACGGGCTACTGCAGCAATTCTCAGCGATGGATTTTGATCTTCATCATCCAAATGTAGTGGTTTGATCCATTTATAAAGTTGATCTCTCTCTTCATCATCAATTTTTGTACCAATATCAAACACATCCAATGGATCCTGGACATCATTGTTATCTTGGTCTACTTCTTTATCACGGAGTTGAAGCTTCATATTATAGTAACAAAATACCAATTTTTCCAGCCTTTCATATCCCAAGCGGTTTCTTTGTTTTGTGTGAATTAGAGCAAATGTGCTCCAGTTTCGCTCACAAGCTCATGCTGAAGCTGTTTGAGATAAGACAATGGCCAGTTTCCTCACAGTAGGTGCGCTTGTTCCATACATCACCCATAATCAACTATAAAACAATAAAAGAGCAAAATATTAATTTTCTAATTAAATTAGATTTGTAATTACACCCATAGTTACATATACATACTAGGATACATGTTTCCTCTAGAGGCAATTGCGGTTGGCGTGGAAAATGAAAGGTTTGAATCCTTAAAATATGTGAGCTGAATGTTTGTGAAGAAATTAATTATTCACTTCCTATGTCATAATTGTAAAGAATAAATGACAAATAAAAAAACTTCATAAGCCGAACCTCTTTTCCGAAATTTCCTATTGTAGGGCAATTAGGGTCCAACTTTTGGCATACATTATGCACAGTTTGAATTACCTCAGGATCATCTCCAACTTCTCTACTGTAGTTATAGCGAGGATTGAAATATAATAACCTATAAGGAATAATTATAAATTTATTTTTAGAATACATTATAAGGATAAAAAATATATAAATGTCAACAAAATTTGATATTAAGATAAAAATATGCATGTGGCGTGCAAATCATGTCTTAAAGTTTTAAACCACCTATCATCAATAATCTTCACCACCCATTTTGCACCATATTTTTTTGCCAACTGTTCTCTAAGTACACGCATCAACTCATAAACTACAGTCATAGTTGGATATACTTTTATATCAACGACGGGCAATACTTTGTAAACAGGCTTAGATAGTTTACACACATTTTGTGCTTGACTCCAAAAGATTGGATCATGGTGTACATAACTTTCAACAATACGACCGTGGTTTGTACGACTGAAGTTGATATCGCTCCACTAATTACTTGTGAACAACTGCTTTAGCCCTGATTTCCTCTTTAGTAAACTCTCTAATGAAATGAAGTTAGTGGCAAATTGAGTAGGTGCAGCACGAACGATCTCCCTTTTGCAGAATTCACACATCTTTGTCAATAAAATATTATGATTATAAAGGTAATCTGAAATAGCTTTACCCTTATGAATCACATCACAAACATTATGTTTTTTTCTCATTTCTTTAAACATGAGATCAATGCAATGAGCCGCACAAGAATTCAAATAAACATTATGATGCTTCGTCAACTTCTTACCAGCTTTCACATAATTTGCTGCATTGTCACTTACCACTTAAACAATATTGTGCTCTCCTACCTCCTGAATGATAATCTTCAAAAATTTGTCTACATATGCATAATCATTTTTCTCAGTAGAAGAATCAACAGACTTGAGAAAAATAGTCGTACATTTGGAGTACACCATGAAATTTATGATAGACAATCTTGTTGGCCCTGTCCACCCATCACACATGATTATGCATCCATAAGTTTCCCATTCAGCATTCAATCTATTAACATAATCAGTAATGTCTTTAAACTCCTTCTCCAAGTACTTGTACTTGATCTCATAGGGGGTAGGGGGTTGCACTCCTTCACCGGCTCTTTGACATCCAATCACCATATTTTTAAAATGAGGAGATGCGGCTTTTGTTGCAGATACATTTTCGTATATGAAAAATTTACTTATTAACCTTCCCATTGCCTCCTTCACTGAACCCCCTGAGAAGAAATTTTTCAAACTTTTCTGGCGTGATCGAGCCGACTTTGATAGATTTGGTGCGAGTGATGCGGTCATTGGTGCTTCCCTGAAGCTCTGGGTTCGTTGTGTATTCGTCCCACTTCTCTGGCCTCTGCTGGGAATTTTGTGGAGATGATCTCTATCCCATTGCACCTTCTTTGACTCTCACAAAGTTTGTCTGAACTGAGCTCTCTCCTCCGGTCTTATGTCATCTGGATAATTATCTTCATTTTTGCTGCTGTCATCTAGATCCACAAATGATTCTCCATAGAGGTCGGCTCAAATTTCATCTACTAGGTGTGCTTTTTTGCTCTTCTCAGCTTGTTTGTTCTTCATTAATGAAGCAATATACTTCTTCACATCTATCGGGACCGATTCACATCTTTTGACATTGCTACTAGGATAAAGTCCGTTGAGATGATACTTCAAACATGTGACCCTTCCGCTTTTCATCATGAAATAAAATGATGTGCCGATTCCAAACCTCGATTCTAGTGCCTCTAATTCTTCAAATTTTTCGAAATCAAATCTATTTTGAGGATTTCCTTCACTGACTCTCTCCCCCTGAAGGGAGGACTGCAAAGCTCCAGTTGAGAAGTATGGCTCACATTAGAAACATCAAGAGATGTATGTATAGTGTCGGTCTGTGGTTCACTACATCTATAGCCCTTTTGAAATTTTGCATAGCCCACAAAAGTACATTTTCTTGCACGATGATCAAACTTGCTTTGTTGAGGCTTGGAAATATGACATACACTGTGCAGCCAAATACACGAGACTCCAAATTGGGCATAGAGGGAACCGAAAGAATCTTGTGAAGTTGTTGTTGAGGGTTTTGAAATTCAATCACCCGAGAATGAGTACGATTGATGAGATATGCAGCAGACTTCAAGGCTTCTCCCCAATACTCATGAGGCACATTCATGTCAAACAATGAGGCACAAACAACTTCAAGCAACTGTCGGTTCTTCCATTCTGCCAATCCATTATGCTGAGGAGTATAGGAATTTAAAGTTTGATGTAAATTCCTTGAGATTGTGTGAACTCTTACGTAGGGCCATTAACATATTTTCCACCATTATCATATTGGAAAACACAAATAGTCTGCTGATATTGTGTAGACACCATTTTGTGAAACTCTTTAAACCGGAAACATACATCGCTCTTGTTTTTTAATAATGACACCCATGTCATGCACGTGCTCATTAATAAATGTCACAAAGTATCGAGCGCCACAGAGTGAAGGGATTTTTGCAGGTCCCCAAATGTCAAAATTAATCTTCATGAAGGGAACTGGACTTTTGTGAAAACTTGGTGAATAGGCAACATGTGACTCTTGGCTAGTTCACACGTGTCACAATAGAAATCTTGATACTGGGAAACAACTGATGTTGTAGATTTTTGAGATAATGGAAGTTTAGGTGGCCTAGGCGACGATGCCATAGCCACACAAGTTCTCTTTCACTTACGACGCCATGAACATGATTAACTTGCCCAAAAAGATGTTTATGTTTTTCACTAGTCTCTCTCAGATCTAGGTAGTTTAATTTCTCCTTTTTTACACCATAACCAAGAATTCGCATGGTCAGAATGTCTTGAAACACATAGAAGGATGGATAAAATGTGACAATACCTGCAAGAGCTATAATAATCTGACCAACATACATGATATTATATACTAGTGATGGGACAACTAAGAGAGACTCAAGAGTTAAAGTTTCAGGTAAGATAACAGAACATTCTCCAATAACTGAGGTGGGTGTACCATCAGCAGTAGACGCAATATTTTGAGAGGAATATTTAATTGTGGTCAAGAGACTAGGGTCATTAGTCATGTGGTCCGATGTACCTGTGTCAACTATCCAAGTATTATTCAAAATGGTCTTGCCACTCATACTTGATTGTACTACATTAGCAGAGGCACTGGATGGATGCTCTTCCTCTATGGGAGTCACGACAACTTGTCTAAAATTTTTACGTGGCTTTTGGTGAAATTCCACCAATCAAGGTATCAGGTTATTTCATTACACATTTGCTTGTTATGACCAAAATTTCCACAAAGTGGACACTTTGTGTTAACATATGCATTTGGTTTGCTTGGATAGTGACATAGTGCGGTGGAGTATGGTATATGTTATGTTCCACTAAAATAAGAACGAGAACGGGAGGCATTGATTTGCAAAGTATGCGTGTAAGGTCTGCTTTGATGTGTTTTTCGTTTGTTTGTGGGGACCCGCGATAGATGCTATAGATAGGCTTGATGCAAGGCTGGGTCAGCTTGGTTCAACTGACCGGCTTGTGGTGGGTTGGTTGCACGTGAGAGATGATGATTATATGAAGATGATTGAATGATGATTATGCTTTGCTAGTTGCGACAGTTTTTTTATATATATATTTTTTTTTATAGAAATTCTAGGGTTTTGATATTTGATTTGAGGGTTTTTGAAATTTGGGATTCAGGAATGGTATGAGATGATTTGTGAATTTCTGTATGATTCGAGTGATAATAGTATGCAGCGGTTTGTGGTTTGATTTGAGATTTAGGTTTGGGTGCAAATATAAGGATCGAATTTGTTGGTACTAGAAATGTTAGAAAAAGTAAACGAAAGGAGTAATAAGAAGTGAAAAGGACAGAGACACTTCCCAACCAGAAAGCAAAGTTCCCACTGATGGTATACTTAGTGTAAGCGAGCTCTAAGATTACATCTTTGGAATAAAATCCAGTTAGAAAAGGGAATCCAATTAGAGATAAGCTGCCCATGAGCATCATGGCATAGGTAAAAGGGAACGAGGAGGCAAGCCCTCCCATCTCCTCTAATACCGAGTAGAAAATAAGAATATAATTTGGGTTTAATGCTTTAATGATTTATTAATAGGAGCATGATATACGACGTTCTTGATACGTTTTCACCTCCATTTATACGATGCTTAGCTCTTATTGTTATAGAATCGAGTTATATAATCGAGTCATGAGGGTAAAGTTAACAGGAAAACGTGCTCAATGATATTGAAATAAGAAAGTTTCGGTAAATCCTAATCGAACTAGGAGAATAAAATGTTTCGGCGTTTCTAAAAACGATGAAGATTGAAAATAGGAAACCTCATTTGATTAGGAAACCAATTCAGACTAGGAATCCTAACATGATTAGGAAACTAAAATGAATTAGGAATCCACGTTGAAGTAGGAAACGTATTCAGATTAGGATTACATTTGTTGTTGCCAAAACTTATCTAAAATCTTTTCTTGCATTTTCAGAAATATTTCAAGGGGTAAAACGTCAAAGCATGAAGAGATGAAGTCCTAGAGAAGCTAGGAGAAGCACAGATTGAAGACCTATTGGACCAAGGAAAGCATTCCAGGTCCAACAAGGAAATTGTTGCCGAGAAGAACAAGGAGAAGCATGTCGGTTCTAACAAGGATATCCAAGTCCAATTCGGCAAGGGAGAGTCTAGCCGTGCACTTCAAGGAAGAGAGACGTGTCCTACATAAAATCGGCAAGTAATCTTAAATTCTTAATGCAATGAGGAGAAGAAATCAGCCGAGACAAAAAAGAAGAAGAAAGAATAGGATTCACATTCCTATTATGCTGCCGATTAGGGTTTCCTTGCCCTCTATATAAAGGGGATGGTTGCCTCTTCTCAAGATATCACAATTCTCACGCAAGAGTAAGCTGGCAACCTACCAAAGTTCTCTCTAGTTCTAGGCAGAAAAATACCAAGCTGAAACACCATCTCCACCACCACTATTACACATCAGATCCATAGCTTGCATCCGATTCCACCATTCTTTGTTGAAGTTCTTCAAGATTTCTACAAAGTCTGATTCGCGCTTCTCATGGCTTGTATTAATTTATGTTTGGTTATGATTTTAGTTGTAAAAATACTTGGTTTTATTTTAGTTTTGTATGATGAACATGATTTCGGGTTTGCTTGAAGTTTATGTAACAATTTTTACAAACAATATCATGTATGTTTTCGTATTCTTTGATTTAGGGCAGTAGGTATACCGTATGCCGTGTATGTTTCTATGGTTTACTTGATTAATTTTCATGAATTTGTGCATCAAAGTCGTGTGCTTGAGGGCTGCCTTCGTCATAGAAGTTCCTTAGGTGCCGATTTCATTCACCAAAGTAATTTAGATTGCATCATACATTCATACTCGAAGTTGGTTTGGTCTAGGTCATTTAATAGGGTTAACATAAGTCTAAAACTTTGCATAGTGGATAAGATGTGTGACACCATGCTTGTTTGTTTGTCTCCAATTTGACTTATGTGCTTATGTGTTTTTCGTGTTTGATTTCTACGCGAATTGTCTTTAAACTGATTAGCATACAACTGACGAGTTGCCAAAGCACATCTTTAATAATAACCATACAAAAGACGTTAGTAGTATATGATATGTAGGGATCGTTCTAGCCGGAGATTAAGGGTACCTGAAATATAAGAATATTTAACAACATATTCACATATATACAAACAATGAAACGAAACATGGGGGTTTGGATTGGATCGGCAACAAGCTGCCCTATAAACCTAAATATACGAAAATAAAACCTAAAACTACTATATACATGTGATCATCATTTTTCACACAAAGCAATTCGACAAAAGGCTTTTTACCAAGTAAGACATGCATGCAAGAAACTAAAGAACAAGTATCGACACACTTTAGATTTAAATCAGTTTCGACCACAACTAGAGCTTCCGCTATGTACCTAGTTATAAGACTTCTCAAGTTTTCTAGGACACACTTTCGTTACCATCCTAGAAGTTATGCTACTGTTTTCCAACATGTAATATTGAAGCACAAGAGTCTAAAATCGAAGAAATATAAACAAGTAAGGTTGTCAAGCATCTTATTTAAGCATGCAAGTTATCTAAGGTTTTCACCTTAAGTGAGCAACACAAATCAAAGCGACAGTCACGTATAATTTTATTCGTTATTACTCTAGTTCATTAAACCTAGCATTTAGAATACATCCTAGCTAAAACTAAACACCGATTTTGATGCTCAAACCTTAGTATACTAACCAATTTAAATCCTAAACATGCATCTAATACCACTATCCTAATTATCTAACATACGAAGTTTACAAGTTAAAATTGGAAAACAATCACATAAACATCAAAACAAGTTCATACAAAAGTTTAACAAAAACCAAGAATCAAAACAAGTTCTTACAAACTACACAAACTAGAATAGATACAGTAGCCATAGAAGGGGATGGATTACACTATAGGAACCTTGAAGACTTCGCAAGTAGTTATGAAAGATGCACGACAGAAAGTTAAGGTGAGGTTCAGATTGTATGGAAGGTGGTGGTATCGGGTTAGCTAAGTATTTTTCTGGTTAGTGCTTGAGAGACTTCGTACAGCTTTCGGCTAGTACTTGTGCTTGAGATGAGATGATTTTTTCATAGGAAAATCGTGTCTTTATATAGAGGAGAGGTTTGAAGAGAATCGGCAGAAACCTAGGGTGAACCGGCAAGGAAAATCTTTGTTGTATCCGGTTTTAGTTTTCTTCCTTTCTTGGTTCTTCTAGGACTCTTCTTGATACGACCCAAACTACGAATTACCTCCTGACAGTTTTATCTTTTATTTTTACGTTACGAGAATTGTTTTTATGATTCGAAATCCCTAAAAGTTGACTTTTTATTAAGTTGACCCGATCGAGAATTTTATTTCTCAATGAGATTGAAGACGTTGAAAACACATGTGGCACATTTAATTTGGAGTTCGTATGAAAAAGTTACGACGTAAAAATTAGAATTGCCGTTTTTGTAGGGTATAAAGAGCGGGGAATGAAATTTCTCGAAAAGGAAAACTTTCCTTTTCCTTCTTTTCCTTTCTTTTTCTTTTTCTCATTTTCTTTTTCTCTCTCCCCAACTCGGCCCGAGCCCACCGACCAGCGCCGCCCTCCACCCATCTTCGCCGTCCGGCCATCGTTCGGTACGCCACCGGTCACGTTCGAACCGGCTCAACCTCCTATTCACGTCTGTGGCAGCGGCACGGCGTGGTTCTCCGCCGTTTGGCCGTGCGAAGCCCAGGAAGGTTCGACACAGTCGAACCGGAGCTCCTCCTTCCGACCACCTCGTGGCTCGATTCTTGGGGGTAAAGCAAGGTCTCGACCCGCACAATCCCTCCACCAAAAAAATTGAATCAATTAAGCCCAGGTAAGGAGAAATGAGAAAGTGAATTTTCTAGGGTTTTGAGTTTGATCGGTTGTAGTGATGAAATCGATGGAATTGATGAATTTGGAGGTTAAATTCGTGTTTAGGATGTTGTAAGGAGTTGATTAAGTGTTGTTGGATGTTTGATTGCTTGAATTTTGATGAACTTTGAATTTGGGGAAATTCTGCCGCCGTATCGGCCGCCGTTCGCGGCGGCTGTGGAAGTTTTTGGAGGTGAAGGAGATGGGGGTGAAGTCCTGGGATGGTGGTGGTCATGTTGGGAAATTTTGGAGGCCGGTTATGGTGTTCTTGGCCTCTGTGGCAGAGTTGCCGGCGGCGGTGGCGGTGGCGGCGGTGCTGCTGCTGCCAGCTGCGGAAGGTTGAAGAAGGGTAAAAAGTGAAAAGTAAAACGGTAAAAGGTGAATAGTAAACGGTAATAAGTAAATGGTAAATAGTAACTCAGACTTTGACCATTTACTGTTGACTTTCAAAATTACTGTTTGACCCTAAAATTCTACTGTTGACTTACCGTAAAAAGAGTAAAAGCTGGTTAAAAGAGTTTTTAAGACAAAATAATCCGTAAAAGAAGTTATCGGACTCGAGATGGGTGTCCTGAGTAAATTTGGACGAAAATTGTTTCGGTATTTGATACGTAATTCCAATATCGATAACAAGAATTGAAATTGGGTTATTCGGGCGAGTGAGAACATCCGTTGATTTAATTTTTATAATCTAATTCCGAGTTCTGGAATATCTTTTAAATACGTCTCTGTTACAGGTCGAGATATTACTCAACGAGACCAGAGATCTGAATAGCGGCGCGCTCGGCCGAACTGTGAGTGGATTTTATTTTAAAATAAATACATGCGTTTATGTTTTATTGAAATACAATTTATTTAATTAAATAAGTTCCTAAGCATGATATGAATTATCGAAGCCGATAATTCATATACTTTTGTTATAATTGTTGATTTAATATTTAAAGAAATGTAGTTTTGGGTTATACATTTACTACTATTTTAGTAGCACGTATTTTAACCGGAATTGAGATTTCCGGAAATTTTATGATTTGATAAATCATACTTAATCGTTTTTATTGTATTTTATATTTGAAAGACCGGAAATGAGATTTCCGGGGACTTTATGTTTTCTTTATTTATGATTTTACGACATGTGAGACATGTCGATGTGATGTATATCATTTTCGATATTATTTTACGGCATGTTGGATATGTCGGATATATATGAGTATACTTCGAGGCTATTATATTAATGATTATTATAAGCCTCAGATGTGCGGTCGGAGACCGTACTGATTTATGATATATAAGGAGAAGCGGACTTTCAGTTTTGTTTTCAGATTTTCACCATATCAGGGTTCATATATATATTGATGATACCTAGCTTAGTCACCTGAGCCCATGCGAGGTGACGACTTGACCATATAGGTCAGATTCACTCTCGGTGGTCGACGTGTACAGGTTTAGCGTGGGACGCTACGGAGTCTGGGAGGCTCGACCCTTCGTCTTGGAGGCTACTATTAAATGGTGGTAATGACGTTCCCCTATTCTATTATACGACTAATGGGATTGGTCATGATTTTCATATTATTTAGTCTTCGGGAATATTTTCTCTATCTGACTTTCTGTTATTTAATAAATTCCAGAACCAGCGGGGCTGGGGTTTTTCTAAATAATATTGTTTTGAATATATATAAACAAAATAATTATTTTTTTTATTGGATTATATCAGCGGGGCTGATTTTTAAATACGATTTTCTTAAAACGTGGGACGTTTTATTAAAATCCATGCATTGTGGTTTTTATTTCTAAAATATTAGGAAAATAATATGATACTTTCATTTAAAGTATTATATTAAATTATTTTATTTTTATCCACTCACTCTAACGTTTTTAATTTAACTTCCCCTGGGCCTTTCGTTTTAAAATCGCCCAGTTTGCAGACTAGTTTATTTGAGGTCAAAAGTACTCGGAGTCGAGGCATAGTCATCGTCGTCTTTCCTTCCGCTTGGTGGGATCTGTTGATCCTTTACTTTTTAATTTATATTTCCCGTTCAATGTATTAGATTGCTCTGATTACCTGTGAGCCTTTGAATATTAGATGAATTTGATTTTGTGTTTATCTGTGGCGGTGGTTGTGTTTGGGGAGCAAATGGCTCCAGGTGTTGAGGTTGGGACTGGAATTAGAAATGTTTTTATTTGTTGCAAGTTTTAGGGTTGTCTATCTTAAGATTGGCTTATCGATAGAGTTAATCTTAAGATAGTCCCCGCAGGGCCTTATCCGGGTTTCAGGGTGAAATCTGGTTCGGGTTTTGTCACTTCTTCTGGCGATTTCTTCATGGATCAAGACTGCAAAGCTTCATGGACTTCTTTGATGGATTCAGCAACATGTCTTGGTGGATAATAGTCCATAGAATCTACTGCAAGCTTCCCTAGTTTACCCAGGAATTCATTCTCCTAAACCAGCAGATTTCATTCATTTTCCTGCTAGGACTAGGAAATTTGTTCTTTCCTTATTCTTCTCTTTCTTTTTATTTAGGTCGACTCCTTTATGCTTCATTTAGCTCAGCAACTCTCATTTGATACATTTAGACACATCTTTGGTGCAGGTACACAGAAATCCTTCTCAGCAGGCAGCAGGTTGCTTCTTCTCGGCAGGATGAACCTTCTTGCGTTGTGACTGGCATAACTTCCTCCAAAAAATAGCTATGGCTGTGATTCAAAATGTTTTAGAAACTAGACTCCTAAAGCTTTCTGTGTATTTATGGTACGTCTTCTGGTTCCTCATGAATCATTTTAGAGAAATTGTTGAAATTGAGTGATGTGCCCAGAAAATTATTGGAATTTGCTGGATTTGCTATTGACTTTTCTTTGTAACTCCTGGCAGCTTCTTTTACTCCGATTGCTATAACTCATTCCATTGCTCAATCATCAACATGTCTACCGCTTATAAGAGAAGAAAAATTTATCAAAAACAAAGTCTAGATTTTACAGAACTAACGAAATATTTTAGAACTCATAAATCGGCTTTTGATATTTTTCTGCCAATTTTCCTATACTTAGCACATTTTCAATATAATTCTACCAAAGACTCGTGACTCTATTTTATGACTCGATTTTACATAAATAAGGGTTAAAGCAAAGTATAAACGAGGGTAAAACTCATTAAGAACGTCACATTTTATGCTCCTATCAACAACTTAGGGTTATACGCGAAGTTAATTCTAGGTATTTGTGAAATTTTTAACGATTAGATGAACCGCGAAGGGCTCTAATTAAAATTGGAATCAAGTTAAGTCATATGAAACTTGTCGTGTCCTACTTGTTGTCGTGGTCTTTGTGTGCGTGTTTTGCATGTTCTTGAGTGTTCTTCGTGCTATGTTTTATGTGGAATTGTCGATCACATTTATATAAGTAATTTAAGTTTTATTTTCATAAAATTCAGAAAGTTTTTTATCCAAATCTGTACCCTTTGATTTCATGTTTGCGATTACCCTTTGATATCCCCGGACTGAACGATCCCTACTTATTCTATACTAACGATGATATTTTATAGGGTTTTAAATTAGTGTGAGTTTCGGCTCCCATCGTTTAGTGTTCTTCATAGAGTAGGTATATATAGAGATTCAAGTCTACACTTACAAAACAAATATGTCTTATAATTATATAGAACAATTCATCTATATAAATAAAGAAAGTAAATATACTAAAATTTTCTACACAAAGATGAACACTCTTAGATGTAATGAAAGCTAATTTGAATTTTAAGATTTCATATGTGACCAACCTTCAAACCAACCTAATCCGGCTGCATCAATGAACCAACTTGAAATCCACTGGCACGACGAACTCGACATATGGGGCATTTCGATCTCAAAGGCTTCCTGATTCTCATCGCTACCTCTCAGAATAGCAATTCTATGTCTGCTATGAAATGTCTTTTGGTTTTATAACGAGGGTTGCATTAAACTTTCTCACGTTTTAATTTTATTATATTGATTTGAAGTCTTTGAATTTCTTCGAAAGAAAGTTTTGAAGGTTACTTCTCATAAATAAATATATTTTATAGAGCGAGATATATCTAGTCCTCGACTTTATATTTTTGTGAAAAAATATAAATATTTAATAAAGACCATCTAGTCATCTAGACTTTTTTTTTATTCGGAAGTCAAGAATGTATTATAAAAACTCAACACACCGTACAAGAAATAACACACCCGAAAGGGCCGACAATAAGAGTTACCTCCTATGACTATCAAATACCTAGCTGCACGTAGGTCTCTAATAACCAAAAGTACGTCCACCCTCTCAAAATATTTTGTAGCGCCTTTATTTCAACAGACTCGTTCCACTTAGAAGTGTAGAATAAAGTTGTTCACCCAAATGGAGAGCCTATCTTTCGATTCACAATTAGAATTCCGTTTGAAAACCCAGTCCAACCAAATGAAGGCATTCAAAATAAATAAAGGCCCAAACTAAAATAAATAAAGACCTAAACCAAAATAATGCCCAATACCAAGAGATGTCAAACTGAGCAAATCTGCACCACCACCAGCTCAAAGCCGTCGGCGGCTCGTCAACAGCGCCGGTGCCAGGGAGAAAAACCTCCACCACCGACAAGGTGTCCCCTGAACATGACGGAAACACACTCCCACCAAAACCTCGTCTAGCGACAACAACCAAAAGTTCACCGCCGACTGTGTCACTGTAACAGCCCAGCCCAGCCCAGCCCATACACTTGAAATATTGTCTGCTTTGGGCACTCTCCTCTCTGGTCGGCACGATTTTGTCTCTGGGAGCTCACGAGCAATTTCCCAGTAGGTCACCCATCCTGGGATTGCTCTAGACTAAGCAAGCTTAACTTCGGAGTTCTCATCCCCTCTGAAGCCATTAAGCCCCAAAACGCGTCTCTCTATATTGAGCTAACTCTGTACATATAAGCACAACATCCTCTCTTCCCCGGGCGATGTGAGATGCGTGACCTACCTACCTGCTAGCTTCCCTAGTCAGGTAAGGTCAAAGTCATCACAGTCACCCTCAAACCTGCCGAGATCACTGCCGCCGCATTGAAGTGGTTCCCACCACCCAACCAGCCCCAAGACACACTGGATCCAGCGCCCAAAACCGCTGCCATCCATGAACGCCGGAGAAGATGAATCCGAGCATGTGATCTGTTGCGAAGCCGAAGCAGTCAAACTTCGTCGATTTCCATCTTCGATATCGTCAGTGAGGGGAAAAGAAAGCACGACATAGCCACCTTTCCCAATCCAATGTTTACAGCCAAGAGGTCGTTAATTTATCGAACTGTCGCCACCGTCGTAGGAAAATGTCGTCTGCGTTCGTAGGGTTTCTCCAAGGAGAGAGCGAGAGAACATGTCTCCTGAGATGCTAGACCCCAATGCTGGAGTCCAGTAGTAGCCATCATTGCTGAAGCCTCCGCCACCGTCACCGCTATCCCACAACCCTTCGGCCCCAGTAAAGAAAGAGAGGGCGGCTAGGGTTAGGATGAGAGAGAGAGAACGCGAGCCATGTTGATCATTGTTGTTAATTTAAAGAAAACTATGGTCAAATGAGGCTTTCTTTCTTATCGATAACAACTCAGTAGGCTATATATAATTTGTACAAAACCTAAATATAATAGGAAACTATTAGCTAGTATCTATCTAATATAATGATAATTCTTTCCTTCAATATAATTTAATATAATTTATGATCTGTTATCTAGACATACTACATAGGCATAAAGAGATGAGTATTATTAATAATAGCTGGTAATAAATAAATAGGGTGGGAAATTGAAAGCGACGGAGAAGGAGAGGGAGACAGAAGACGTAAGCTGTAGGGCTTTCAGGGTACGAATGGCATCGCTGTTCGCTCCCTCCCTCCCTCCCTCCTCCCACTCTCCCCCTCCTCCAACTTTTATTAATATTTTAATCCACCACACCCACGAGAGTGCGTAGTACGCACCCAACCAACCAACCAACCAACCACATCACTCCACATCAAAACGACTGTTGGTGTTTATTTAAAGCCAACTCCACCTTTGGGTGTACAAAGTAATTAATTGAAACCAGCAATAATTAATTACACTCAATGAAATATATTTATAAATATATGAAAAATAAAAAGAGAGACAAAGAGGAGGGGCTGGTGTCGGCTTCAACCAAACACGACCTTATCATCCAAACTCTCTCTCTCTCTCTCTCACATCCCTCTCCTCCTCTGATCTCTCTCGATCTCTTCTTCTCTCAAACCTTAATTAACTTATTCCGGCGACTAATCTCTCTCTCTCTCTCTCTCTCTATCTCGGCCTTCAGGTAGCTACACTCTTGTTACAGGTAAAAGCTTTGATATATATATATATATATATATATATATATATTTTTTTTTTACATTTAAGATAAGATTTGCTCGGTTAAATCGGGGTTTTGGGGTTTGGGGATTTGGTCTGGTCCTTACTGGGAAACTAGAATATATAAGAGATCTAGAGAGTTTGAGGCGTTTGTTTTGCTTGGTCCCAAAATGGCATCCTTCAATTTTTTATTAATTTTCTTGATGAAGAAATAAAAAGTAAATAGGCGAATTGGTGGTTTAGATCGTAAGAGTTTATTGATTTTGTGTTGCATTATTACTTTACTATTTTTGCAATTCTATAAAAGAAAGTTCATTCTCGAATTTACTTTACTAAAAAAGATTTGCAAGTTTTAAGTTGCAGGCATTATGGTACATAATTTGAGGTTTAAAGCTCCAAGTATCTTGTGCTGGCTAGGTTAATTGTGTTTTCATTTGCATTGATTTTGGGTCGTCTCATTTAGTTTAGTTGCTGGGAATTATATGTTGCCACTGTTCCTTGCCTTGTTTATATATAAATAGCTTTCTAACAGTAGGGTTTTTTTTATACTAGATTGCCGTGGTTAAAGAAATGAACGGTTGTCAAAGATTATAAGAGCAAAATAACACAGTACCTTTTAAAAGCGCACATCTAATTTCCAAAACCTCTGCCTCTGTCTTGAAACCCCCGAAATCATGAAACCCAAAACCCCAAGGTATAATCCCCAAAACCCTGAGACATCATAGTATCGGTAATCTTCATCCTAGTAATGCTTGCTGTTATCTACAAACACATCATTCGACGAAGCTTCTCTTCTGCTTATGCAATTAGTCTCCAAAACCCCTCCAAAAACTGGCAACAGCTCAGAGAAGACAAACTGACGGCAAGCACATTCGCAGCGGCTGTCGGGTTCTGGCCTCGTCAGAGGGTCCGGCTCTGGCGAGAGAAGATCGGAGCAGTCAAGACCTTTTCTGGAAACCTATCAACCTCCTGGAGTAACATCAAAGAAGAAGAAGCGCTCCAAAAGTACAAGATGATAACCCAACACAATGTTTTCCCTGATGGGTTTCGAGTTCATAGCAAAGCAAATTGGCTCGCAGCTTCACCCGACGGGTTAATCGAATCGAGTGGAGTACTGGAAATCAGGTGCCCATTTTTCGATGGAGAGAAAAGCAGGGCGTGGCCGTGGCTGCGCATTCCGGCGCATTGTGTCCCCCAGGCGCAGGGGCTGATGGAGATTCTTGACAAGGAGTGGATGCATTTATATGTGTGGACTATTAATGGGTGCAGCTTGTTTAAGTTGTATAGGGATAGGGAGTATTGGGGTGTTTTGGAACAGGCTCTTGAGGATTTTTGGTGGAACCATGTGGTGCCGGCGAGGGAGGTTTACAGTAACAGATCGAAAACGGTGGGGAGAACACATTTGTTATTAAAACAGTTGCGGCCGGCAGAAAGGCATGAGATGATTGAGCGTATAGTTTGTGAGAGTAGAAGGATTGTTTGTAGGTCTGAGTTGTTGCTGCGTGAAGTTCATGGAAGAATGCAAAATTGATGTATTCCCACGCATTGGGGACATATTGTATAGACAAATTTTTGTGCTCACTATTGAGAAATGAGATTATACTCGATTGCTAAGCTTGTTAACGAATTTAGTAAGAAAAACTCTAAATATGTCCCCAAATAAGGTTTTGGGAATACATCAATTTTGCATTCTCCCATGGACTTCACGCAGCAACAACTCAGACCTACAAACAATCCTTTTACTCTCACAAACTATACGCTCAATCATCTCATGCCTTTCTGCCGGCCGCAACTGTTTTAATAACAAATGTGTTCTCCCCACCGTTTTCGATCTGTTACCGTAAACCTCCCTCGTTGGCACCACATGGTTGTGTTGGGTTATCATCTTGTACCTTTGGAGCGCTTCTTCTTCTTTGATGTTACTCCAGGAGGTTGATAGGTTTCCAGAAAAGGTCTTGACTGCTCCGATCTTCTCTTGCCACAGTCGGACCCTCTGGCGAGGCCAGAACCCGACAGCTGCCGCGAATGTGCTTGCCATCCGTTTGTCTTCTCTGAGCTGTTGCCAGTTTTTGGAGACTAATTGTAGAAGAGAAGCTTCGTCGAATGATGTGTTTGTAGATAAACAGCAAGCATTACTATGATGAAGATTATCAAGACCATGATGTCTCTGGGTTTTGGGTTTCATGATTTCAGGGGTTTCGAGACAGAGGTGAGGTTTTGGAAATTGGATGTGCACTTTTAAAAAATGCTACGTTATTTTGCTCTTATAATCTTTGAGAACCTTTCATTTCTTAACCACGGCAATCTAGTATAAAAAAAATACCTCTCATTTCTTTATATGTTGTCACTGTTCCTTGTTTATATATAAATAGCTTTCTAACAGTAGGGTTTTCACAGAATCAAGCTTCGGTGGTCGGAGGGTATTCGGTTAGGTTTGCTATGGTTCTCTCAGCTTCAAATCATCCCTCAGGAATTTCCCGTCCAGGTTTGAGTTCCCGTTAATAGTAATCATTATTGTAACTGATGTTATGCTTGCTATACATATAGTATACATAAATGGAAGGTGTAATGTTGATCAAGTTGCTCTCTTTTGGTTTATGTAGTGATTGTAGTCTTGTTTACTGAACAGAAAAATATATTATCAGAGAATGTAAAAGGATGTCTCAATATATCAACCTGAGGGATCAACACTTCGACTTTCATTCTGTTAATGATGCAAATTTTGTTGAGACACTGCTTTCATTGTGATTTTAAAATAATGATAATTTTATTGATGCTCATGTTTCACGATAGATCTGTTTTTAATTTTCCAAGGAGGGATAGGTTCATTATTTTACTGAGTTTGCTTTTAGAAGGCTGAACCTTGATATAAATGCTCTAAATGAGTTTTTATTGTCCCTTCACTTTAGACATCATTTTAAAACCTTACGTGACAATAGTTTAAGCAGAAAGGAGTTGATGGGATGCTCTCTGATGTTCTTCTGTATTCAATGGAAATGTGTTTGCCTGACTATTGGTGTGTCGAGGCTTAACTTTGTCAACTATTTTTTAGGGACGAGTGATGCTTTGTTTAAGGAGCTATGGCATGCTTGTGCTGGACCCCTTGTCACCCTACCACGTGAAGGGGAGCGAGTTTATTACTATCCACAGGGACATATGGAACAGGTAAGGTGGAATTCTAAGTTTGTCTCATGTTTGCAACGTGATTTTCATCCTTAGTCCTTTGGGTTATTGTGGGTTTGGTTTGTGGAACTTCCTCCTCAGAAACGTCTTTTTCTTAAAACTACCAATGTCAAATTATGAATAGCATGGCTCCTGAATAATGTATATATAGCTGCTAAAATGAAGAAAAAAAAGGAGAAAAAAAAAAGAATCATGTTATGGAGATTAATACACGATGCATCATATGCAAATGTCTTTTTGTTTCGGACAAAATACTTGTTACCCCCTATACTGTGTAGTGAAAAACAGTTTTGTCCCTGAGTTTTCAAATTAAACTGAAACATCCCTAATCTCTTATTTGTCAACACTTCTGTCCATTCCGTTATATGACCGTCAAAATATTCTGTTAAATTTCTAAAATGGCGAAAATACCCCCGTTCAAAATCTTTTTTTTTTTCTCTTTTGTTTTTGTTCATGAACTCTTTTTTGGTTTGATATTGTTGTTATACATTTGGTTTATATATATATAATATATATATAGAGGTACTTAATTTGACCCCAACAAAAATTTAAAAGAGAAAAGGAAAAATAAAAAAAGATTTTCAGCAGGGGTATTTTGGTCATTTTAACACCTGAAGTTTGCCAATAATGGATGTATTTGATGGAATGAACTAAAGTGTTGACAATTGAAAGATTAGGGATGTTTCAGTTTAATTTGAAAACTCAGGGACAAAACTGTTTTTTGGTACAAGTATTTTGTCCTTTTGTTTTTATATAGTTTACCTATATTTAACTTTACCTGTGTTTCTTTTTATATAACTTTACTTGTTCTCATGTCCAAATGTCTTTTTGTTATGTTTACCTTGAAGTTTAACTAGTAAAGTGAATCCGAATTATATGCTTGTGACTTGTCGGGTATCTGTATTCATATTCTCTTAATAATTTTGACGTGAAGTTGAGTTGAACTAGGCTTAGCTTGTACCACCTATTATATCAATTTGTAAGGTAAATTTGTTTTTCTGCTTTGCTTCCTAGAGTATATATAAGCAACCCCTGTTCTCTTAAGTAATAATAGTAGGGTGTAGGGGTTTTAATCTGTCGTCGTCTTTCTCCTAGTGCTGTCAGTCATTCGTTTGTAAGTTCCCCTTATGAGACTTTCTATCATCATAAAGTCAATCAGAATTGTCTAATTTCTGTTTTCTCAATCATTTTACTTTTTCTACCTCAGTATATTTATTTGGGTGCATCTTGTTTCAGCTGGAGGCGTCCATGCACCAGATGTCGGAGCAGCAAATGCCTTCATTCAATCTACCATCCAAAATTCTATGTAAAGTTGTTAATGTTCAGCTTCGGGTGAGTGCATCATGCTTATTGTAATTGCTTTGGTGGATCTTCTCTTTGCTTGGTGTGGGCCAATACTTGGCCTACTTTCGTCCTTTTAGGTATATAATTAGTTCCAATACCTGAGTGTAGGCTGAACCAGAAACCGATGAAGTTTATGCGCAAGTTACTCTGCTACCAGAAACTGATGTGAGTTATCTCTCCCTCCAGATAATGTAACCCGTAACTATATTAGTCATTTGTGAAAGTATGTATTCATAGTTACATCTTGTATCTAGTTGAAATTGATCCCAACCTTATCCTTTCATTCCTCTTTGGTTTAACTTATTAACCTTAATGAATCAGCAAAGCGAGGTAACAAGCCCAGATCCTCCTCTCCCAGAAACTCCGTGCTGTACAGTCCATTCATTTTGCAAGACACTTACTGCTTCTGACACAAGCACACATGGAGGATTCTCTGTGCTTCGGAGGCATGCTGATGATTGTCTGCCACCACTGGTTAGCATCATATATTGTTTTCAGTTATTAACCTTCTATTAAAATAAAGTTCTATCTTGGTTACATGCTTTATACATACATATATATAAATATATGTACACATGTATATATACACATGTTTGTTCTTTCTTTCTGCTACGGTAGGTTGCTCATTTCTCTATGCCTAGCCTAAATTAAAGTTTTTTGTTTGTTTCTTAGGATATGTCTCAGCAGCCTCCTTGGCAAGAACTAGTTGCAACTGATCTGCATGGAAATGAATGGCATTTTCGGCATATATTTCGAGGTTCATTGCTTTTTAATTTATGTTTTAAATTGTTATGAACATTCTGGTTAACTGGGATTTTTTCATGCTTGCATTAGTGTTTGTGTCACAGACAATGAGTGTGTTTTAAATCTAAATTAACACCACATCGGTTGACCCCTGTGATTGGTGCAGAATAGACAATTCATTTGTGCAGTTGTCCTATGTTCTGATGGGATAAAGCGGTGATTGAAACCTAGGTAGCTTGAGTCATGTGTTTGACTTCTGAAGTCTTTAAATCGAGTGTTACGTTCATTTATATACCAATAGTCCCTATGTAAGCTTTAAAATCCAGAGGACAGTGGATACCATTTTGGGCCCTCTTTTTGGTCATCAGTAGTATCTTCCGAGTTTAGGTGGTATTTATTTCGTGCAAGTGTCTTAGTGTCTAGTTTTCTTTTGGTTCTGTAGCTCATACATTTAGTGTCGTCATGTTTTAATTATTATATAAATATGTGTGTGTTTAACAGGGGACTTCTAGTCCCAGCTATTGATATTTTGTTGTTCTCTTTTATGGAAGTATGATTTTAAAAAAGAACAGTCGAAATTCTTTTGGATTATTTACTGATGTGTCGAGCATAACTTGTCTCACTGTTCGAGTGAATCCAAGGGACAATATTGTCACGGGATGAGTGTTTTGTCACTTCAACCACCGTGCGGCCTTAGAGTTTCCTCACCTCCTTGAGTACCCTGTCAGCCTTCACCTCTAACGCAGCGGAATTGACCCAACACACTCACAAAGATGTTAGAAATGCTAGAGAATGCGGGAAATGAAGTTATATTGAACTTCGGGAAACTTTACAAGAAATCTTAAAATTCCTGAAAATGATGTTTACCCCCTGCCTGGTGAATGTCGCCCCGGCAGCCTATATATAGAGGCAGCCAACCTCTCCGAGAATGCCCTAGAATTTTCTAGCTGCACCTCGTGTCTAGAATCTTCTATACACACCTAGACACTCCTAAGTATGTACAAGCGTATCCTAGATGGATCTAGATACGCTGAGGTTCCCTCCGGAACCTTCCCGATTTTGGCACCTTGCCACACTCGCCCTGCGCTGCCGCCCCGATGCCTGCCGACGGCTGCACTGGTCTGCACAGTGCTGCCGACCCCTGCAATGCCCTCTCGACCGCTGCGACTCCCTGCGCACGTCCTGGCATTGCCTTGCCGATAGCTGCGACGCCCTGCTGAGGGCTGCACCACCCTGCACTGTCCTGCACCGTGCCCCATGCAGCCCTACCTTGCGCTGCGCTGCCTCGTGCAGCTCCGTCTTGCGCTGCGCTGCCTCGCGCAGCCCTGTCTGTCCCTGCACTGCCTTGTGCAGTGCTGCAAGCCCCTCCGGAGCTGCCTAGACATGTTTGGAAGCTTCTAGATTCTCCCGGAGATGTCCACGACATGCTGCAGCCTTCCGGATTCCTCCGAGTGGCATCGCCTTGTGTCATGGACTGACCCTCACTCCAAGTCAGTCCGTGACAATATGTTGTCTCACTCTGATGTGATGCCAGAGTCTGGATAACGCTTCTCTTTGCGTTCGTTCGTTTTTTTCATCCATCACATCATATGTGTTTCTTCATTACCATGGCAAATAAGTCCTCAAAATGCTCCTTGCCATGGGAAAACAGAAATTTTAGTGACGACTTTTTTTTTTTTTTTTGGGAGTTTGCACTCCTGAACTGACTTGTCATTATGTATTTATTGTACCCATTTTTTCAAAGACCTTCCTGTTTGATATCTAGCATGCCTATCATATCCATATATGTCCTTTTGCCTTGGATTCGGAGATATTATGCTACTTAACCTTAGATTTATTTTTCTTTTCACTTTCATGGTGTTTCTAAATTATTTATTTTATCCCTTCAAAACAATCCAGGGCAACCTAGGCGCCACTTACTCACAACTGGATGGAGTGTTTTTGTTAGCTCCAAAAAATTAGTAGCTGGTGATGCGTTTATATTCCTAAGGCAAGTCTGGTAAATGAAGAACTGTATTTTTTTTTTCTTCCCTTTTTTACTTTTAAGATTTGCATATTTTATTTATGCGTTACATCTGTGTTCCAGAGGTGAGACTGGAGAGCTGCGTGTTGGTGTCAGGAGACTCATGAGACAACCGAGCAATATGCCATCTTCTGTTATTTCTAGCCACAGTATGCATCTTGGGGTCCTAGCTACTGCATCTCATGCCATTGCAACTGGGACACTATTTTCGGTCTTCTACAAGCCAAGGTCTTGCCTCTTTTACATACAGAGGCTGTATTTCTTATGTGCTTCCGCTGTTCTTTTAATCTAACTATAGTTTCTTCTTTCCAGACTGTTTTGTTTCTTCTTTTAATATATATATATATATATATATATTTTATTATATGATATGTTTTGTTATATTTTATGTATCGCATGACAAGTTTTGTGGTTTCTTTGGCTGGTATGTCTAGTTAGAATTGGACTATAGCCGCTGAAATGAACTGTTATTTTATATTCTTTTAGCGTTGCTGGAGGTTTTAGCCATCTCTGAGGAGGGTTGTGGACTTACAAATTTATCCCATTGATTCCTGCTGCTTTATATTTCCCATTGTTTGTTTGCTTCTTTTCTCTTTATACTTCTCATATATATATATATATATATATTATAATGTCTTAAAGTAAAATATTCTTTTTGGCTCCAATTGTGCAGAACAAGTCGGTCTGAGTTTCTTGTAAGTGTCAACAAGTACCTTGAAGCTCGCAGTCACAAACTCTCTGTTGGTATGAGGTTTAAGATGAGATTTGAGGGTGAGGAAGTTCCTGAAAGAAGGTATATTTGCAATGCATAGTTTTTCTGTTAAACTTTCCTCTAGCATTTTCTTACCTAAAATATTTTACTGAACTACTGCAGGTTCAGCGGCACGATTGTTGGTGTTGGGGATAATACATCACCTGGATGGTCAAATTCTGAGTGGCGATCACTAAAGGTTCTATATATATTCTTATGATGCTCCTAATTGGTGTCAACCAGTTCCAACAACATATTTTCTATAGAGTGATAAGTTTTTGAGTAATACCAGTTTTTAATTTAGTTTGGAAATAAGAATTATATCTCTTGATTTAATGGAAGAGGAATAACATCAGACAGTGTATGAATTTTTTTTAATTTTTTTTAATTTTTTTGGGGTGGGTGTGAAGGTCCTGCCTTTTACAGTAGTGTCTTTTAACTTTTAGCTCTCAGTGCATGTGGAGCATGTATCAACTATCAAATATGAAGAGACGTTACTTACAAAACTAGGTTCCCTCTTAAGTCAATGCAGCTTTATTTTATTTTTTTGCGATGCCACAAATTTGAAGATGAATAAATTCTTGCTGAAGTCTAAATCAATTTGAAGTACATCTCATTGCAGACCAATCTCTCTGAGAGGTATCCGAGATGCCAAAAACTATACCATCCCATAACAGCCTTCTACTCCCCCACATATAACTTATATAATCTTCTGTTCCTCTCCAGCCAAAGAACCTAAGAATTCTGATATTGGTCGCTACTGATTATGCTATCACGTTGTGATGGCTATCCTTATGTTTTGTTTTGGCTAAGCAGGGGGAGCAAGAAGTTAGTTGCTCCTTTAGTATTGCATGTGATGCTTATTCTTTAGGTATGAAGAGTGTAATTTTATGTGTGACTATTTCTTTAGCACCTGTGGCAGTCTGTAATCAAATGTGGAACAAGTTCTTTTCAATCATATACTTATTATTATTTCCTTTATACTCTGATGGGCGTGTAATATGTTGTTTTCACTTAATTTTACTTTCTGTCTTTGAAATTACATTGCCATCAAGTGCTGATTTATATGTACATTTTTTTTCCAGGTCCAATGGGATGAACCCTCATCTATACTGCGGCCAGAGAGAGTCTCACCTTGGGAATTGGAGCCACTGGTAGCTACTACTCCACTAAACTCCCAACCTGCACTGAGAAACAAACGGGCACGAGCTCCCGTTATACCTTCTGCATCCCCAGATCTCTCTTCACTGGGTATAATTGTGTTCTTAATGATACATCATTTCTGATCTGTCTTCATGTAGACTTTTCACTCAAAATTAATTCTGTATCGTCTTTGGGTATTAGGTGAGTGGAAATCCCAAGTAGAATCTCCTTCGGGTTTCTCATATAATGACCCACAGCGTGGTAGAGACCTCTATCCGTCACCCAAGTATAGTTCTTCTTCAAAAGCCAATTCTCTTTGTTTTACGGGCAATAATTCTCTAGCTGCTGTTTCTGGGAATCCAATGTTTTGGTCCAATCGAGTTGAAGCGGTAACGGAATCTTTTTCACCGGTTATGAAAAATTCAGTGGAAAGGAGACAAAGCACTGTGAATGGCTGTCGGCTTTTCGGAATTCAGTTGCTTGACAACTCTAATATGGAAGAGACTTCACCCATGGTAGTGTCTGGAAAGCTGGGGGATGTTCAGCCAATTTCTTTATTTGATGCTGAATCTGACCAACACTCAGAACCATCAAATGTCAACCGATCTGATCTTCCTTCAGGAAGTTGTGACGCTGAGAAATCTTCCCTCAGATCACCTCAGGAATCGCAAAGCAGGCAAATTCGGAGTTGCACAAAGGTATTTATCTCCCCTTAGCCCCTAAGTAAATGATGTCTTTTTACTGCCTTTGGGGGAAGCTTTTGGTTCTTTGTGCTATGGTTGATTTGTCTGTATTAGGGAGGTTGCTATTTGACCAAATGAAAACCTGTTTGAAGTAGTTGGATGGATCCTGTTCTATGACTTATATCCTTGACATAAGTAATTTGGGTTTTATTGGTTAAGATGTGACGTCTTTGTTTATCTATTTTGCTCTTAGGTTCATATGCAAGGGATTGTGGTAGGAAGAGCTGTAGATTTGACACGGTTTGAGGGATATGATGACCTGCTTAAGAAACTGGAACAGATGTTTGATATTGAAGATGAGCTGAGTGGATCTACCAAGAAATGGCAAGTTGTCTACACTGATGATGAGGATGACATGATGATGGTTGGGGATGACCCATGGCAGTAAGTGATCTAACCACCTATAATTCTCCATTTTAGTCTCACACCAGAAAATGAATTCTCAAGCACTTCAATTGTGACCAACGGTGATTTTAAAGTTAAGAAATGATTAGATAGTATCTAATCCGATTTGTTATATTTCTCCTCGCTACAAGTACTTGGTTTACTGAATAAAATTTTCGAAGAAATAATCATCAACTTTGTCTGCTCTCGTTGTTGAAATGAAATGTGGTATTTTTTTTTTTTTATGTAGTGAGTTCTGCAGCATGGTAAGGAAGATTTTCATCTATACAGCGGAGGAAGTGAAGAGGTTGTCACCCAAGATCAAACTTCCAGTAGGTGGAGAGGCTAAACAAGGCAATAAGCAAGATTCTGAGGCAGCTATTAACACGGAAGACGGGTCATCCATCGTGGGGCCGGCATATTGATATGCTAGCACGGATCTAGCTATATGAAGAGCATGGAAAGAGAAAATTACTAGAAGAAATTGAAATTGAAAGAATAGAAACGACTCACCTGAGAATGTCTGCTTGGATGATGCTGTGTATGGACAAAATACTCATGCCGGATTAACTGGTACAGTTTTCCAACATGTTGAAACGGAGGGAGTGCAATTTGGAGTCTGCTTGCGACAGCAGCATACTGTTGTTTTGTTTGTGAAATAGTCTAGTTTAGTGTATCCACAAGGATCTCATGGTCGTTGCTTGAATGGGCACCTGTAGCTACCAAAGTTTTTCCTGCTGTGTATGAAAATGAGGGGTATATGCTCTTCCTTCGTTGATGTTATAATTTTGTTTGTTATCAAAGACATGGTGTATCGAGCTTTTGTACATAAATATATGGCCTTCTATCTCTTGCTTACAAACACTCTCATTGTCTGTATAATCCTTTCACAATGCTTCATTTAACTGATGGTTGGGATGGCTGCTTGGCCTGCACACTTTGTCAAGTCCTGTTGGATAACTGAATCCTTGACTGTTGTTTGTGCTGCTGGCCTTTTGGTCTTGGGAAAATCTGGTCTTTCTTGAGAGACAAGTAACCGATTTAGGGGCAGTTTGAGCAAAAACTCTTCTACCCCTACATGCCATCCTAGCGCATAAAGGAGAACCGCCGAGTAGCGGAGACCGGCAACATATCAGAGAAACGATTTTTTCTGTTCAGACTTACTAGATGCCTGTTGTCTTTGACACATCCTAAGTACGGTGATAATCAGCTCCTACATTCAAGAAATTCTAATTACTTTTCATCAAACACATGTATATATGACATAATAACAAATTAACAAGAGAAATATCAGGGCACGACACCATTTCTGAAACGGCATGATAAGCTGGTTCGCGAGTACTATAATCATAAAGAAGTTCAATATCAGCAAAATAAGGAAACTTCAGTAGCTAAAGCATTGTTGATCTTTGCTTATTGGGGTACCAATGCAAGATCTGTTGGGTTTTCGATGGAGATTCAGGGCTGGACTGGACTGTGATTGCAAGGTTATTAAACTAAAGCAATCGCAGGGCAACTCTTTCTTGGCAGGTCGTGAATGAAAGTCATTGTAAACCTCTATATTACACCAATCACTAGTGCCTGCCAAAAGAGAGGAGCCCTACGACTGGTTTGCTTATTAACAACTTCTCTTCTTCAAGATGGTTGGAGTGTAGCTCTAGTCTGGTTTCAATGGGGTTCCCTCTCAACCTATATATAAGTGCTACACTTGGAATAGAGGCTCCGAGATGGATATGGAATAAACCAGGTGACTGCTACAAATAGAATTATGCTGTGAACATTCATCTCAGCTGCTTTTTGGGTGATGAAAATATCCGAATTCTGCTGCTAAATGTAACTTTCGATCAGCTCTTTGTTTGAGCCTTGAAAATGATCTTTCAACAAATAAGAGATTCTTCCACTCTTAATGTCCATGCATTGAAGGTGAGAGAAGAAAAAAAGCAGATGAAAGGAGATCCCTCTTATAAAGAGGTGAATAGCTAGCCTTGTGATAAACAGCATATCCACCCTCAAAAAAGAAGAAGCCATATCCTCATCTTATTCCTTTCTCTTCATTTCTCTATCTTTTCTTCAGTTTTCTTTCATTGTGGGATAGTTATTATATTTAGTAAATAATAAGAAAATGCCATATTTCTCACTTTTATTCACCATATGATTCTCCAAGTCAACTTAATTATCACCTTAGTTTGCTAAGGTGTACATGTGTTTACTTGAGTTTTGCTGTCAATATTCACTCTTTTCTAAACGTGCCATGATTAATTATGCATGATATGCTTCTTTCAAAGTGGTGATTATTTCTCAGTCTTTCTTTACAGATAATTTAAGACAAATTAAACGATCAAAAATGAAGAAAAATAAAGTCTAGCTAGCAGAGGAAATTCTCGATATGCATGTTAAAGCTAGACGCCATTGATCAAGTTCTAGAAAAAGTCCTTAAGGTTCGTTTTTGGCAGACCTGAATCTGTGCTTCAGAAGGCAAGTTATGCATGCACCGTGTAAGAGCATGCAGCATACTCATTACTACTTTTTGCAGATGCAAAATTTTTAGCAAGCGCTTTTCTGGATTATCAATTTCCTAATTATATGAAACACAAGAATTAGAAATTATTCCAACAGGAGAACTGTTAGAAACTCTTGAATAAACAAAAAAAAAATCTGAAATTTCTATATTCACAGAGGACATGGGTTTAACTGTTTAACCATGAGTAAGATAATTTGATCTAAAGATGAGAACAACAGAAAAAATAAACTTCCAGTTCACAAAATATCACCAGATGCACAGGTATTAGGAACTACGCAGTCTTGCAGAAATATTAAAACTTGATAGCAGGCTATATACACATGCCATATATACATGAAGAAGCAAGTCGCAGTAGAACACCTGACTATGATAATAATAGATAAGATTGGAAACTATAAATCTATGTGGTTGCAGGCTAGGCTTGTACTTGTCAATTGTCATGCAAAGATATCAAATCAAATTCCATCAACTGACCATACCCATCGACATTTGACAAAGATAGAAGCTTAGCCTAACTAATTGATAGAAGAAGTTCGACTCATGAAATGCAGTTTAACAAAATACTGAGAAACAGCCATACTTGGACCGGCAAATTTCAACTGAGCATGCATTTAATTCTGTTAATCAACAAACACGGGGCAATATCCTTCTGCATCAATTCCTCTTCATCAAGACCTGAGTCGGGTTAATGAACTAGTAGTGCGATTGTTGGCTGCGAAAGGCTTAATCATGCCAACTTTTCTCAACCTCAGGATCAAGCCAAGGTAGTACAATTTTTCCAGCAGCCACTCCAGAATGGACCTCAGTTTTCACACGAGGCCCGAGACGGGAGGTCTTCTCTTGGAGGGAAACTGACAGTAATGAAATGGTTTTAGTCAAAAGATGAAAGCATCACATAACATGGGATTGAACAAACGCACTCCCGGCATAATACTCTAATATCCTTAATCCTTTTTTTTTTTCTTTCTGTTTAATGTGAAGGGCTTTGCAGAAGTGTCATTAACGTTCTCAATCTGATGGATGTTGTCAAGGAGAAAAGTGAGGCTGCAAACATTGGAACGGTGGTTGTGAATATTTCAGCGCCTTCTGCCAGCAATCTTTTCCTGGACCTTTACTTGGATTTCAAGAAACGAGACAATTTGAGATTGTTTTTCTCTTTACTAAAAATATCTTGGCAATTTTATGGAAAACTTCGATCTCCCTTTGGTACTGATCAAAGATTGAAGGTAATTTCATGTTTGGTTTGTGAATGACTTGTTTCTTTTTCTATCCTTTTTAGATGTGTCAAATTTCGCTGGATTTCTATCTATGTTCTAATTAAATATCTATCAATAGATATGGAATCTTGAGGGAGAAATCTCTCGTAACTGTAACTGACTTGCTGCCTGTTTTGAAAGCCGTGCATGGTGTGGAATAAAAACTCAAAAGCTTTGTTAAATCTCCCCCAGGTTTCATTTCATTGTTTTCACATCAGTTTTATTTTCCCATGAACTTATTGACCTAGAGATCAAAGCATAAAATTAACCTTTTGCATTAATTATCTTTGAGAGAGGGAGAGAGAGAGAGAGAGATATCTTTGCAATAGTATTGTTACTAAGCATTGCAATAGTGGCATCTTCAAATGCTCTACATTGCACATATGACTTGGTAGTTGCGGATTTCAAGTTTTTTATTTTTTATTTTAGGCTCTAAGCCATATTTTCCCAAAAAATAAAATATAGGAAATAGTTGAATCACGCTTGATCGACATAAGATTAAATGCTTGCATGTTAGGTAGAAGCACATTGCATGACTGCATATGAACAGAAGTTGGCTGCATAACGAGTCTAAACATCTAAATGCGGAGCATAGTAAGCCATGACTCAAACCATAATGCCACACTCAAGAAAGTTAACTGAAGACCAAGACATGAAAAGAAAACAGAAAGATAATACGAAGAGAAAAAGAGGTAGATGAGATGAAAACAATGCAGTATATTACAGAAAGTGTGCGTGTTTTTTGTTGTTGTAAAGCTGATCCAAGCAACGGCGTCACCAATTGTATCATAATTCTGCATGTAGGAGTTGATGCTGAAGCACGAGTGTCGAAATCATAGAGATCTTAACAAGTTTGATTGATCCTCGGGAAAACTGTTCATGACTAAGGCTGGCCGGACCTCGGCTAAAATTGGTCTCGTCTAAAGTTGGCCAAATCTCAACTTATAATTTTGAGGCTTGAGCTAGCCCGTAAAATATGGTGAAAGAAGTAAGACAGCTAATAAGTGATAATATTACCAAAACTGAAACAGAAATCAAAACACACATGAGACATCAATGATGTTGACAAATGCAAATTAAGCAGTAGAATCTAAAAACCATAGTCAAGAAATTTGGGCAGGTTTACTTCATTCATATGATACAAGCACATACATGATACAACAGTAGTTTATGAGAAGCAACTGTGTCTTTGGATTTGCCCCATGTACACAAGACTCATCACTGACTGTCGCTTTGCAAAATTCCAATAACCGTTTTCAGAATTATTTTCAACCTCACAGCCACTTTTTTCACTCATACTACTCTAGATTTATCCTATTCTTTTTCAACCAAGTAGCTTAGCTAGCTATTTTACTACTAGATATCTTCTCTTTTTGCCTTTCAATGGAAACTAACTGTACATCCAAGACTGTTGAGATGCCCACCTCCATTTTTTCTGCATCACACAAAAACCATGGTGGTGTTCTATTTCATTTAAGCTCTTTCTTGCACATTTTTGCCAGATCTTTCTGATTTAAGTAGAGCCTACTCCAAGGAAATCAATGAATGGCATCACGCTCATCTTGTCATTTTGATCGTCTTCAGATATGGAAGAGACATTATTGTTGTTGGTCTTATAGGTGGTAAGAACTGATTCATCTTCAGAGTTTGAATCTGATGACTGACCATTGTCATTGCCCTTGATCCCGCCAGAGTCTGCAACTACAATATAGAATAAGTAGCACAGTATTGATTAAAACAAAGAACAATCGAAACTTTGCAAGAAGAAGAGAAAACCATTAGTGTGCATTGGATTTTATGACCCAGGAGTGGCAAAAGAAACATACCTCTTTGTGATCCAAAGGTTTTGTATTGCTGAAATGGATCGATGTTCTTGAAGAAGCTCGGCAGAAGTGGACTGTTGTTGATTGAGGAAGTGAGGGAGAGATTAGTACAAGTTGAGGCAGAGGCTGCAGACCCAGATTCATCATTGCTGGTGTTGATTGAGATTGTTGAACGATCACTGGAGGCATTATTCTTAGTCCCATCTTCTTGATCATGATGGGGAATCATCATAGGCTGAGCACTAGAAGAGGTCTTCCTTCTCTTGTAAACATTGGATTGCTCTCTTTGCTTTCTAGCCATGATGACATGCCAGTGGTTCTTGACAGCATTATCAGTCCTGCCAGGGAAGAGCCTCGAAATCATAGCCCATTTGTTGCCATAAAGTCTATGAGCAGATAAAAGCCTCTCTTCTTCTTCCTCACTGAATGCCCTTCTGTTGATCCTTGGATCTAGCTGGTTAAACCACCTCAGTCTGCAACTTTTTCCTACACAAGAACACAATAGTCTCACATCAGCATACATTTCCAAAACAAAACTGTAACTTCAACATGAAAGTAGTTTTATTATTTTTATTACCTGATCTGCCATCTAGATGCTCAGCAATTAAGTTCCAGTTCTGAGGACCAAACTGGGCCACAAGTTGTTTGAGTTTGGAGTCTTCAGCTGGCCTCCAATGGCCTCTAACACAAAGCTTAGTTTTCCCAGCAGCAAGGCTTTGGATAACATCTTCCTGATCAGATTCGTCTCCAGCAAGATTCAGAGACAAGGTGCTCTTTCTGTCATTAACACCGACACCGTAACCCATTTCAGAATTAGCTACAACTCCAAAGGTGGTGTTTGAGAGACAGAGTTGATGAGATGGATTAAAGTTCAAATCTTGACGATAACTAGAGTCACTCCTCATCTGGGGTTGTTGTTGAGGACCCATTAATAGACACACGCACTAACACCAGAAAAACCAAACCCCCTAAAACCAACATGAACAAGCAAGACGGATCAGATACTAACTAAACAGGGTACTTGCAGACACAACAAGTGCAATGGCGACAATTAACAAGGGGGGTGTTGGTTTTTCTGTTAGACTAGTAAACAAAACACAGAACCAAAGAGAGAGCTTAAATGGTTTTGTTGAGGCAGAGAAAGGAAGTGAGAGATGGAAGATATGATGAGGAAGAAATCAGAAAATGAGAAAGAGGGAGAGGAAAGAGGTCATTGGAGCGTGAGGTGTGAGAGGGGATGTTATAGAAAATGTGAAACGAGGGAAGGAGTTCATGCACAAGGATTGAGAGGCACTCGTGTGGGTGGTGTGGACTTGAAAACAAAACATATGCTTTGGGTTGGTCTTTGTTATTTTGCTTTGTTCTTAGTGAAGAGCTTGTCCTCATTCTCCCTCGGGCTTCGGGGAAAACCAGAACCTGTTTGTCCATTTCCGAAACGTTTCTCTGCTTTCTTTTTTCCAAATAACGGAAATTTTCAAGGAGCAGTTCGCAACTTCGCATCACTCTCCCAGCACCTCCCAATCACCTCTTGCTTCTCGTAACTGAATATCACTTCTTTATTATTTTCTTTTCCCTATCATGCAATGCTTTTTCTTTCTAATTTTATTTTATTGAATTCCGTTAACTCACCTTACCCTTAAAATGTCAAGTATTTTGATCCATGACCTCTACGGTGTCTGTAATTGGATGATATATTTGGTCTCGTTTGAGCAACTATAGTTGTAATGGTATTTTTTTTTAATTTACAATAAATAATTTAAACGGAGGATTTTTCACGACTCAAATTAAGCGGTTTATGGAAAAAAATTCATCCTATTTGTTTTCTATATAGGAAGTGGTGTACGTTTTGTTGGTGCCACAATTATTGTTGAGGTGTGATTTTGTTGGGATTACCTGTGCTGGAGATGCTCTCGTTGAACATCGACTCGCTTAGCTCCTGACTTTCCGAAAACTATATAGAAAGAAGACTATAAGATATTGTTAAGAGGAAGTCCAGAGTTATCCAAACTTCGCTCATCCGACACTCAAGTTAACTGAGACTAAAAACAATCATCATTTCAAGTGAGAGTATGAGATAGAAAAAGTGAGAAATATATTAGGAGCGAGGTCGTTATTAGATGTTGCGTAGACCTTTATTGGCCAAATCACATTGATTCACTTGTACGATTACTTATTTTATTAGTAATATTTCTAAGCTCCAATATGGACCAGACCTTGGTACATTTTTCGACTTTCTAGTTTAGTTTCGTAACACATCTAATATGAATATTTGGTTCTTATACTTGAAAAAAATTTGTAAAGAGGCTTCATGTTTTTTTTTTTTGTCGCGACCAGGATATCCCCACTCCAATTGGAGTGAAAACTAATGCCTCGAGCCTAGAGATCTCCGCGCTTCATTCAGGCAAACAAATTATTATTTTGGACGACGTTTTATATGTTTTATCTAAATAATTGAAGATAGTATCTTTAACTTGTAATTAAATGCAGCCATGCGTAAAAGTTTTAGCTATTAAACTGTGTAGAGAAATAATATTGTTCCTAGCAACGAAAGACTAATCCCCGCCTCAGGCGAACTAACTCAAAGACCCTAAAGACCTGTGTCCACAAATTGGTATAAATTGAGCGAAATATGTTCCATAAAAAATATTTACTATACAAAATACGGTATGAGCAAAAAGTTTACTATACAAAGAGATCCAAATTAGTCAGCCAAAAAAATATAAAAGAGATATAAATTAGGAAATGTTGATTGCAGCCTTGGGGTGTCTTCTTTTCCACCGCCTTAGCCTTAGGGGTACGTTCTCAAACCAAGAGAAAGTTACCCGGCCATGATTACATTATTCCCCCATTGAAAAGTAAAAAGTAAAAACCAATGATCAAAAAGAAAAGCGAAAGAAAGAAGAGATATCAGATCATGTGGCAGAAGAAAAAGATATTATAATGCTTGCTAAATAATTTCATAATAGATTACTTTTTTAACTAAAAAAACCATCAGGCCCTCACTCAGCGTGTGGGAAGATATGGAGTAGGTGGGAAGATGTTTAGTAGTATTATTTTATTTATTTTTTAAATTTATACACCGACAATATTATCTATGTTAACAAATAGTCCGTCTTTAATTACAAAAGTTTTCACTTATAAATCTAATGGATAACCAATTATTACAGAAAATTGTTCTGTTCACCGAGGTAGAAGTGAACTGATATTCAAATATACAATTTTAACCATTCGATTAATCACCAATTATTCACATGATCATAATATTTGAAAGGTGAGTGAAGATAAAATTATAAAATACTATAACTAAAACAAATTGGAGAAGAACTACAATGTCAACAAAATTATCAACAATAAAAATCGCAAGAAAAAATGTTATAAAAAGATGCGTTCATAATACCAAACTATTGAGGCGTTAAGAGACACTAATAAAATTGAAAAAATGACAACGTAAATGACTTGAACACTATTTATACAAGTGTGCATTGGTGGGAGAAATCCATTCTCTTCGATAATATTGAACACAACACTACACTACACTATTTGTTTCTGCCTAAACCCGGGAGCCTGGTAGATACACGATGAATCCAACTTGATCTCCTGCAATCCTGCTCACTAAGGGGAACACCGGGCGGGCCGGTCTTCTCCTCTCCGATGCCTAAGTTAGTATAGTTGGAATATATATAACCAAGGCACGTATGTAAGCGGGGAGAGAGATAAGTTACCTAATAAAGAGGGTAGTTGGGGCCCTTATATAGGTGGTTGGGGGTGAGGGCTGGCCTCACCCTTCGATGTGGGACTGGTTCCCTTCTGTTTGTACATTCTGGTGCCCTCTTTGGCAGGCCGGCGCCCCCGGCCCCAGGGTCCCAGGTGGCAGGATAGAGTGCTGGACCCCGAGGCCGGGTGCTGGTGATCCGGTCCCGGGCCTTGGGCCGGGCCCTGGTGCGCTTGCTGCGGGTCTGTGGGCCTGCTGTAGCCTCTCTGCGGCTACTGTCAACAAGTCCCCCAAGTTCCCGGTCAAGTGCAATCTTGAATGGGGACTTAAATCGGTCTTGCTCTTGTCCCGCAGACCCGCAGGGTTACCAACCTACCGGTGCCCAGTCCCCCAAGTCCGCGTTAAAGATTGGGCGTGACCGAGGTGAGTACCTGTTACCGATGGGAAGCAATAGTTTATAAGTACGTTTGTAATATAAGTAGTACTGTGCCCAGGTGTTGTGGTGTTATGAGCATGGAGTGGGGTGGAACCCGGAGAGTGTATGAGATGATGTCATGATGCCATGATGCCATGCAATAGATGTGTGCATGGAATGATAATGGGGCGTTGAAATCCGCCATGCAAGAGATGTGCATGGGATTTCGGCCGGGCACTCTGCCCTATCGGTACGAAGCGGAGCTTCACTGGGTCACAACTGGGCTATCTGCCAAATCGAAACGGAGCGGAGTTCACTGAGCCTCTACCGGGCGATCTGCCAAAGCGGAGTTCACTGAGCCTCTACCGGGCAATCTGCCAAAGCGGAACGGAGTGAAGTTCATGGGACCTCGACCGGGCGTTCTGCCATATCGAGACGAGTCCCAGGTGAACTTAAGTACTGGACCTCGACCGGGCGTTCTGCCATATTGAGACGAGGTGGAGCAAAGGACCTCGACCGGGCGTTCTGCCATATCGAGACGAGTCCCATATTGCTAGGCTGCGGGGAGATTACCCCGGTGTTGCGGGCTGTTTAAAGCACCGGTGAACACTTGCTAGTTCTTCTCAACTTGTGTTGAATAAGCGTTGAGGTAAGCGGGGTGGCGTTGAGGTGACAAGGCTCGCCGTGCAGCCCCACGTTGATCGCGGTTCAATGCTATGCAGGGTTTTTATCCTGCTGGACAAGAGTACATGGGTTAGATGTAAACTCACCCAGGTGTATAAAGCCCATGCTGGTCGAACGTTCTCATGACCAGGGTCAAGCCATGGTACTGGGCGGAACTCGACCGGGCGTCCTGCCATATCGAGACGAGTCCCCCAGTGAAATGCCATGGGGCCGGGTGGATCCTGTTCCCGGTAGGGGGGTGGCGTTGAGGTGACAAGGCTCGCCGTGCAGCCCCCGTTTGCCGCAGCTGGTGCGATGCAGGGTTTTTATCCTACTGGACAAGCGTACATGGGTTAGATGTAAACTCACCCGGGTGTATAAAGCCCATGCTGGTCGAATGTTCTCATGACCAGGGTCAAGCCATGGTACTGGGCGGAACTCGACCGGTTGATCTCGAAGCGGTTGGATGATCATAACCGGTGAGAGGTCTTCAAGCCGGTTGAGAAATCATGACCGGTTATCTTGCAGCAAAGATGGCGTGCAACCGTGGAATCTGGGGAAGTGTGGGAGGGCCTGACTCCTCGGTTCCCGCTCCTACCTTCCTGTCGCCAGCGTGTGGGACAAGTGGCTGACATGCATTTAAGGAGGAAGTCCATCAGTCCCGTCAGTTATGATGGCATGGGCAGTTTACCAATGCTGGGACACGTGCCAGCAGGGGGCAGTCTTGAGATGAAGGGCCTGGATTCACAGGCGTTTGAGTTGCTATGATTACTTGTTTTGGAGGGATTTCAATTGCCTAGGGCACCGGTCCCCCCTATAAAAAGGCCTCTTCTGCTCTTCTTTCTGCTGTTGCTTCTTGCTTTGGAGAAACTAAGAGAAAGAGAGAAATCCGGCTAAAACTCTGAGCCCTTTGCCCCACGAGATCCGTTTTCTCGAGCGCTCCCTAATCCTTTCCTACCATTGCTCGTTGCTTTCGCAGGGCGAACTGTCCTCGGTTGAGCATATTAGTCGGTAAGTTTGTTGATTTCTTTGCCCTGGTGTTGTTCTTGCTTTGGTTTTGTTGTTTTGCTGCGGGGGGGAGGGATCTCTGTCGCTGACGGAACTGCTCTGCGGCAAACTTGGGGAGAGGCCGTAGAAGGCGCTGTTGTAGCCTGTTGTTGACGAGCGCTAGAGTTTTGTTTTCTTCCCCTAGGTTAAGATGTCTTCTTCGAATTCTGACCGGGCTTCCTAACCGGCTGCCAGGGGTCCCCTCGTGGATGATGCGGAGAGGCTGGAGGACTGGCTCGGTTCGGAATCTCCGGAGACCGAAGTCGCTGACTGCTCTGGGAGCAGGGCTTCGTCTCCGTCCTCGTCTTCGTCTACCGGGGCTGAATCCTCGGAGACCGAAATACCGCACGGGGTGCGCCTTGCGGATGATCCAGTCGTGAGCTACACCCTTGGCAGAGGGAAGGATGCTGTGGTGTGTGATGAACCGGAGGGTAGCATGACCCCTGGAGAGATTGCAGCGTTCCGGAAAACGTGGAGTATCCCGGATGAAGTTCTGCTGCGGCCCCTGAATCCTGGAGAGTCAGCCTGCAACCCGGAGGTAGGCTGGGTTGCCGTGCATCAGGACCAGTTCCGGCATGGACTCTCGCTCCCGCTGCCAAATTTCGTGCAGTACATGCTCAGTGCGCTGCAAGTGTCGCCCGCGCAGCTTCCGGGGCTCCAGTGGAGGCGATTATTGAGCCTCGGCTGCCTATATGATTTGTCCGGAATGAGTATGCCAACAGTAAACGAATTTCGGTCCTTGTATAGGTTGTCCTACTCAAGGAAGCAAGGGTCCCGGGGTTGCCTGTCCTTCAACGCCCGGAAACCTCCACCGATCGTCACCAATATGCCTACATGGGTAGACAACAGTTGGAGGAAGAAGGTGGTGATGGTGGGCGGGAGGTGGCAGGCGAGGAGTAAAATGTACCGGGTTCCTGGCGCCTTCCAGCCCCTTGGCGACCAGTCGTTCGAGTTATCCGATCTGGAGCATGAGAGGATCTCGACCATACTCGGATGTTGGGACGATCTGGAACGAAGTTCTTTCAACTTCATCTGGCGAGAAGTGCTGGAATACTGCCAACTCGAGCGGGGTCCCGGTGCGTAGGAAGCCCTTTAGCGGTGATACTTTGTGCTAGCTCTGGCAAAATGCTAACTGTTCGCTTTCCTTGCAGGTGCAGCTTCCCGGGCGGTCATCAAGCCCGAAACCACTCTCTCAATGGACGGGGAAGACCTCCTTAACAAGCTGAAGGAGAAAGGCAAGACTGTCTCACGGACGTCGGTGGACGAGGAGTCCGGCCGGCTCACGACTCATCCGGAGCCGAGGGCCATGGATGTTGATGACGGCGCCTACCTCCTGAGGCGGGTGAAGACCCATCACGCTGCGGGCCCTGCGGTGCCTGGAAGGGGCAAGAGTACTGGGGGGCCAGTGAGGATTCCCGGTGGAGTGAACAGGATCCCCAACCAGCCGGTGTCTGTGCCGCACGTGGCTCGTGTCGCCCGGGTAAGCGCTCAATCTTCTTCTCCGGATGGCCGGGGAGAGAAACGGAAAGGCGGAGAAATTTCTTCCTCCGCGCTGGTGACGCTTACCGGTGGGTCGGCGCGGGAGAACCTGGCCAAACGGTTCAGGATAACCAGCGGTGCTCAAACTAACGCCGGGGAGAAGGCTGCTGCTGCTGCCCGGCAGAGTAGTCCCGTGCCTGCGGAGGCACCGAGGGGAAGCCCGGATAGTGCACTCGTCAGGCAAGTGGCGGCGGACTTGGCCCGCCTTGGTCTGGACAGGCCCGGGGTTGCTGGAGCCCTGGCGGGCGGGAATCGCCCAAAATGCAAGGAATCCGTCCTCCGGGTAAGTACTGCATGGTACCACTACACTGCTTGTAGCTTGTTTTCTTTTGCTGCTTGACTAACTGTCTTTGTTGTTGCGCAGCTGCTGTACAGTTTGTACCAACCGGATGCGAGCGAGGAACTGTCGGAGTTGAAGAGACAGATAGCTGCTCTATCGGAGGCCCGACAGCGCCTGGAGGTGGAGAAGTCCCGCTCGGATCGGGAGAAGGCCAGATCGGAGGAGAGGGCCAAGAAGCTGGAGGAGCAGAACCGGAGCCTGGAGAAGGAGAGGGCCGAATTGGAAGCCAAGGTGGACGAGCTCCAAGTGGGAGCTGCCGCTCTGCGCACCGGCTCTGCTGCTGCGACCAGGGAAGACGACCCGGAACTCTACGAGCGGGTCGTTCTCAAATACCGCGAGAGCGATCAGTTCCTAGAGTTTCTGGTGAAGGCCAGGGAAGAGGGCATCTCGGATGCGTACACGGAATGGGCGGGGAAGGGATGGTTAGACACTTCCCTGATGCCGAATGCTGCTGAAGGAGATATCCATGAGCAGTCGGACATCCATCAGGAGGCGTGGAGGGGCAGCCGGAAGAAGCGATTCGCTCGGACTTGGATTCTTCTACCAACGGTGCCGAGTCTCCCCGAGCCAGAGTCAACGCCAGAACTGAGGTCAACGACGAGGGTACCGCAGGAGAGGCTGGCGGATTGCCTGCTGAAGGCGGAGTCGTGGCTCCTTAGGATTTTCCTTGCTCTTCTCCTTGTAATCTTTCCGGAACGGTTACTGCTTGTATACTTGCTTGATTATGAATATACTTGAACTGGCAGAGCCGGTGAAATTTTCTCAAAAGTAGTTTACATATATTTGTCTTTACAAAGGTTGAACCGGAGATATGTCAAACTAACCGCTCGGAGCTAGCGGGTTTACTAGGCCTGGTCACGTTCCCGGTCGGGGTCTGTTCTTCTTTCCCCTACGTACCGCTGGAGCTGGCCGTTATTGATCAAACCCTGCACCGCTGTCTTGAGAGCGCAGCACTGATTTGTCTGATGAGTTGCCTCATCATGATAAGAGCAGTACTTGCCCGTCTGTGCCGTTGTAAGTTTCCCCTTCGGGTACTTTCTCTTGGGCGGTGGGGGAATGACGCTCCCGTTCTCAAGTAAGATATCCTCGTAGGAAGTGGTGACAGCGGTGAAGACTTCTTGACCGGCCGGTGGTGCCGGCATGATTGCCAGGGGGCGCTCTTGGCGGTACGGTGCCGGCTTGTGCTCGTTCTGGGGTTTATCAGAATAGGGCCTCTGCTGCCGCTGTGGCCAGTTTCTGTTGTTGGCGTTCCGGCTAGATCAAGCGGTGCGGTTCTCGGTCCGCTGACTGGGCTTGGCTTCCTGGCCGGGCGGAGGGTTCTCTTCCCGGGGATGGTCTTCCTGCTGCTCATCCCGCTTCCTCTTCAGTAGGTGGTGCCCATAGGTCTCATGATCGGCCTGAGCATGTCGGATGGCCATAACCATAAACTCATCATACCCCTGCGGGAGTTCTACCCGGACGGCGTAGGAAAACTTACCCGCTCGGATCCCCTGCTTAAACGCCATCTCGGCGATGCCTTTGTCCAGGTTCCGAACTCCGGCCGTAGCCGTCTGCCAGCGGTTGACAAAGGTTCTCAGCTCCTCTCCGGGGGCTTGTATGCAGTTGAAGAGGATGGTCGACGTCCGGGCTCCCTCGACTCGGAGAATGAAGCGGCCTACGAACCGGTCGGCTAACTGCTCGAATGCCTCGATCGAGTTCGTAGGAAGCTCGTAGAACCAGCTGAGCGCTTCTCCAGACAAAGTCTCCTGGAAGATGTTGCAGCAGACTGCATCAGAGTATTCCTTGGCGTAGGTTTGGGACCGGAAACTGTCCAGGTGCTGATACGGGCAACCGGACCCTGAATAGGTGAGTTTGAGGGACTTCTGGTTGCCAGATCTCCCCGACTCTATGACCCGGTGTGAGAAAGGGCCCATGTGCTCATTAAACCGGGCGCCCTCCATCGACCGCGCGGCTCTTCTCTCGTTGGTCTCCATTTGGGCCTTTAAGTCCGACACGGTGTTGGCTAGCATCTGCAGTGCCCGTGCGGTCGGAGTCTCAACTTCATCCACAGACGAAGCGCCGAGCTGGCGGGAGGTTGTCGTGCTCTTCGGCGGGCCTGCGCCTGGAGGTGACTTTTCTCGCACTGGACCACCGGGCCGACCGCCCGAAGACTGCCCTGCCTCGGTGTGTTGAGGTTGGACCGGTAGGAGTGCCGCCTGCGCCTCGGCCATGACGTCACTACGTTGCCGTCCCCGCTCCAGGGCGGCTACTAGGGCAGCATTTACCGCTTCCATCTCTTCGTATCGGGCGTTGGACTTAGCTCTGTCTCTGTCGCTCTCCTCTCTTAGACGATTGACCTCCGTGGCCATTGCCCGTATCTCTCCCGCCATACTGCTATGGCCGGGGCTGTACGTAGGGTCTCGGTCCGGGCTCTCAGATCGATCGCTTGGATCATCTGAGAACGTCAAGGAAAAGCCCCGGTGCTCTGGACTGTCTTCATCCTCTGCCGGGCCTTTCCCGCACGAGCTGTCGTGGTGGGGATCCGGCACGCCGGATGGTCCCCCACAACTCCCTCCTTCCTGACCGTTGCCCCGGTCGCCGCGCGGCTCCCGCGTGACGGCTGGGGTGGAGGTGAGCGTCTGCACTAATGCAACACGTCCCTCCTCGGTGGTACCTTTCTCTTGACTCATTTCCGAATTCTCTTCCGACGGTGTTGCTTACACGGCTTTTCGTTCAAGCTTCCCACAGACGGCGCCAATTGTTTCTGCCTAAACCCGGGGGCCTGGTAGATACACGATGAATCCAACTTGATCTCCTGCAATCCTACTCACTAAGGGGAATACCGGGCGGGCCGGTCTTCTCCTCTCCGATGCCTAAGTTAGTATAGTTGGAATATATATAACCAAGACACGTATGTAAGCGGGGAAAGAGATAAGTTACCTAATAAAGAGGGTAGTTGGGGCCCTTATATAGGTGGTTGGGGGTGAGGGCTGGCCTCACCCTTCGATGTGTGACTGGTTCCCTTCTGTTTGTACATTCTGGTGCCCTCTTTGGCAGGCCGGCGCCCCCGGCCCCAGGGTCCCAGGTGGCAGGATAGAGTGCTGGACCCCGAGGCAGGGTGCTGGTGATCCGGTCCCGGGCCTTGGGCCGGGCCCTGGTGCGCTTGCTGCGGGTCTGTGGGCCTGCTGTAGCCTCTCTGCGGCTACTGTCAACTGAATTATTTTTTTAACTGAAAAAGAAAAAAAAAGAAAAAGAAAATGAAAATGTAACGGAAACGCAGCAGTTTGTCTTGTTCCCAAAGCCGTTGGCCTCGTGGGTTGAGTAAATTGCACGTGCGGGTGGATTATTGCAATGGCACACGTGAAGGGTAACGAAATCTATGAAGATAGTGGGTCCCGCGCTTCGCAGAGAGTTGTTGAAAGAAAAGTTACATGGGTGGACGATAATGCCCTTGTGCTCCTCAAATGGCTTTTTTCATTCCTGGTGCTGCAGCCGTGCGCCATCGACGACCGGACCCCGAGATTAAATATTTAACCCATTTTAACTCCCTCATCATTCTAATCCTCTGGCTAGCTTCTCTATCATCGTACTTCCATTTTTCATTCTCACTACTACTATAATTTACCAAACATTTTTGCTGCCGACACATTCTTAGCTTCTTATGAATGCATATACATCCTTTCCGACATTTATACACCGTATAAATATATGACTCATTTTACATTTTTAAAAATTCTTTGATTAATCTATAAGAGATTTTGTCAGCTCTATCACTAAGAATAAATTAAGATTTGATTTCAATTGGCGTCGGTGAAAATTTAAATCTGGATACGAGAAATTTTCACACTAAAACTCTTACCAATTCGACCACTTATAACTGTTTGTTTATTCTATATAGCTTGATCTTGCTTTTACTGTAATGGGTAAATGACTAACCTGTAATTTACCTATTTTGGTCAAAAAGTGAAGCCTTTGTTGAGAAAATAGTGGATCTCTCTCCACTCACGAACTTTATTTGACTTATCACAAAACTTTTCCTAATACAACAAAGAAACTTTTCCTAATACAACAAAAGAACATCATTTACTAAGAGACCACGTACAATAACAAGAAGAACCTATGTTTGCTTGGTTAGTTATATCATTAGTTTTATAATTACAATTTGTTAAAAGTAGTTATGGTATCCAAATACTAGGATTGAACACATCAAAATAGAATCGTCGACAATAATATCCCTCTAATTTTGTTAACAACTAGGATTGTCACCATCATTTGGTTAGTTAATTTAACAGAAAATTCGTTGGTCGAGTTCATAACTAAGTAAGCAATTTATTTATTTATTGCCTCTGTATTTAGTTATCAACGAGAGCAATATATACCTTGTAGCACATAATGTAGTTTAGATCGATCATTCCGTTAAGCAAGTTTGTTTAGTTTGCTTAGTGCGACAATATAATTAGCTTTGATGTCCCTCTCCTACACAATGTTGTTTTTTGTCTATTATTTTTCATCCCCTTTGTTTTTGTGTTATGTGGGGTGATAGATGACCTTTAATTTGTTGCATGGACGAACCATATAATATAGTGTTAAAACTTTTGACCCCTAGCTAGGAGAGACCACGAGTCACACTTATACAGTTAACAAACAAAGTGGCCAACACAATTTGCCTTTTTAATTGGCAGAGAAAGCGACCACCATTTGAAAACAAAACCAAGTTCGTTATATTCCGTAGGCAAATTCTATGTTAATATTGTATGTCTTTCCTATTAGGGAGTCTCCATCTAGGCCGTCTCGATCATACTGGTAGGCAAGCCAAGGCAATACAAAGACATGCACCTAATTAAACAAACTCAAATGCAGCCATGCCATGCTCCTTAAAATCGTCGGTAAAGAAGCACACGTCACACTCAATTGAAGATCAAGAGCTCTCTCTTGGAATCGGTAAGGGTCCAACTAAAGCTCGTCGAGATGCTTCTTCATTGTTGGAGAAAAACTGATTGAGATAATATAAAACTTATAGTCATGCTTATTTCAAATTGTAAGGAAGCCTTTAATTTAAATGTTGGAGGTATATATGGTACACCGCCAAGCATGTTCGGCGACCTCTTGGACCGTGCAACCGGCGTCATAGGTCCTACTTCCGGCATCCAGCGGGTAGACCGCCACCCCGGCTACATTCCCAATGTCAGAGATCACCGGTACCGCACCCAGAGGGCGTGCCACCGGGCACCTGAAGTAGCTTCGTGAGTAGGGAAATATGTAATAGTGTAATAAGCATCCCACATTGGAGATGTAGTAGAGGTGGGAAGCCTCCTTCTTTATAAATAGAAGGCTTCCCCCTTAGAGTTATGGATCTTGGATACTTGCTACTCTTGGCATGTAACCACCACCCGATGGTTTATCGGTCGATCATACTATATTCCAAGTGGTCGTAGCTGTGCCCTCCGATGACACGGTGAACACTATACTTACATGTGTCTATTTACAGCTTTATTATTATACTTCTGTTAGGCCTACGGGTTTGTGCGGAAACAAAACTCAACAATAATTTTTTTATGGTAGTAAGCCACAAGCCACACTTACCGCTACTTAACATAAGTATTAATGCGGTTCTTTTCTAATCGCATTATGAGCTCAAATAATCGAACTCAAAATAAATGTGTACATATTTTATTTAGATAAATTACTACAAACAGTATCCCATCTTTGTTCAACTAATAGCTTTAGTATCTCAAGTTTCAAATATATCAAAACCATACCTGAACTTTCCTTTTCAACTTCATTTTAGTACCTAGCTCCGTTATCTTTTTAACGGTGTTTATTCTGTTATGGTTTTCTTTTTTCAATGACCAAATTACCCTTATTCTACAAAAATATTTAAATTTTTGTTTTTTGTTTTTTGTTTTTTGTTTTTTTGTTTTTTTTTTATTATACTAGACTTTAGTAACACCTTACCAATTTTAAAAACTAGCCTTCAACATGCCAATATCACCTAACGACCTTCTGTCTAAATGGTTACTCTTCTGCGTGACCAATTTTTCTTTTTTATCTTTTAATTATTTTTCAGTAATTCTAATATTCTCTAAATAGGTTAGACGCTGCGAAGAAATGGTAATGATTAAAAATTTAACTGTTTACCTTCGAGTTTAGAGGGTAAATTATATATATATATAGTATGTATGACAAATAAATTTATGGGTCCACCACGCTCCGTCTAAAATATAAATTCTTAAAAGAAAAGAAATTTTGAAAGTAAAATAAAGATGATTTTAAAAGAAAAATGAAACTAAGGGTCTTTTAGTATTTTAGCTTGAGTAATAGAATCTTTTAACAGAATATTCTGTTTCAGATACCAATCTGATATTTGTATAAGAACTTCATGTACCTTTTAAATATTTTATAAAATTGAGACACTAAAACTACTAGTTTGGAAAATTTCAGACACTTTTTGTTTGAATTTCTCTTTTATTTAAACGAAGTTTTGTTTTGAAATTAAAGTGTGTGTACCATTTTAATCATAATAAAATATGAACCCGAGTTTGCGCTCAGTCAGAACCACAAGCAAGCTGTATTTGGTACGCTTTCCAACAACGTCATCTTCATGTTTCTCGAGATCGCCTCATGCCTTACACAGGTTCTTAAGGGACTTAGATTTTAGATCGAGCGAATAGTAACACTTTTCTTCTCCTTCTGAAACAAGCTGATAGACATCTAGCTTACTGATAAGAGAGGGAAGAAGTGTGTGCGTAAGCGTAGGTGTCACAACTAAAAGAAAAAAAAACTTAAGTAAAGCAAGAACCGAGTTGAGTGATGGTTGTGATCACGTAGAAAAATACAATTGCTATTTTCAATTGATATATATTTTTTTAAATTATTTTACCGATTTTAGTTTGATAGATTAATTAATATGACACTTTATTTAAGCGAGAGTTTACGTTGAGTTCTCTTAAATTTAACTACACCAATTTTTTGTTCAACTCAAATCTATAATAATTCCCCTATAGAGATATCACAAAATTAGAAAAACTGAATAAATGTAATAATGAGAGAATCTGACACCCAATATTGTAGAATTATACCAGTTTAATTCCTTCAGGGCTTCCTCTTTTTGTCATATTGTATTCAATTTGAAACTTTTTTCTTTTCTTTTCCAAAATAGAAAAGATGTAATTGCGTCCAAAATTATGAATAAATAGATGATTTGATGGAGCCATGGAGTCTTGCTCTCCTAGTTCACTTGGATGAAGTTGCAAATGCACCTAGAAGATCTTGTGCGCGCGAGCTTTTTAACGTTTGCTTCTCTTCGTGTTGTCTTTCTTTTTCTTTTGTTGTTGATCAATCTTAAAAAAAAAAAAATTTATCTATGAGATCCTGGTGTGAGTAGTTTTAAGGTTTACTCTCATTTATCTTATTCTTGTTGATGTTTTTTTTTTTTGATACGTTATTTTTGTTGATGTTGATTTTGCTTATATGTAATTGAAAGGAAACGATACCACTCAAGAGCATATATGTAGATAGTGGACAAATTTTTTTATAATTAAAGTTCAATTCATTAGATTAAATCACAAAGTTCAAGCAAGAGACTAGCTACACCGTAAATGAGAATATTAACGGTTGAATAACCAAAACCTCATAAAGGTATCAGCTCATCACAGCAGATCAACTCGCATAATTACAAGCAAAATACAAACTCAGTTAGGTATTGAGTTTTGGAGCCTAAAATCGCTTATAATTTCCATTATGCATTGATTATCTGTTTGGTGAGATTTTATAAAGTGCTTATTTCAAAAATTACATTTATAACCATATTTTTTGAAAGCAAGCGAGATGTTGTTTATTTAAAATCGAGTTTTTCTGCAACTAAATTTCCCCACCGCAATACCAAACTAAGCGTAAAAGAGACTCGCACCTTATCACTAATTACGACATCCAGGTTTGTCATGTTCGTAGAGAAGCGAATAGTATGGCACATCATATTGCCCACTTTGCTAGCTGTTCTTATGTCGATGAGTTTTGGGTTGGAGAAAGTCCCTCAATTATTGAGGATGTTCTCTTTGAAGATTTATGTAACGTGAGGTAATGGTTTATACACCCCTCGTCGTATAGCTCAAATCATTATTAATAAAAGTTCTATAATTCAGTAAAAAAAAAAATTACTTATTACGTCATCTATTTCTCACATGTCACAAGCACCAAATTGTGACATATACCCATCCAACTTATGTGTCACTTCTGCGACCACCGTCTAGAGAGGGGGATTCCCCATAAACACCTATAACCCTAGTTAGAGATACAAGCCACTGGCTAAGAGCATCTATGGATGTAACCGGATTCGAGATCGGCAACACGGTTGTGAAACCGTTGTATATTGGCTCCATCTCTACTGATTGACTCAAAAGAAATTCGATTCCCTTGTACATCCACCGGCCCATCATAAATCCTGAAAGCCCTCGATGAGTTTTGCAAGTCTTCTTCTTCCTCATCTTCTTCTTCCTCTTCCTTCACGTACTCTTCCTCAACAATCATGTTATGCAATATAATGCAAGCTAACATGATGGTAGTCATTACCGATTTGTGGTGCATTGTACAACTATGACGTATAATTGCCCATCGAGATTGCAAGATACCAAACGCCCTCTCCACATCTTTCCGGTATGCCTCCTGTTTCTTTGAGAAAAGCTTATCTTACGGCGTCTGGGGATTGAGAATTTTTTTTGACAAATGTAGAGTACCTTAGATATATTCCGTCAGCTAGATAATAAGTTGTGGAGTACCTCTGTCCGTTGACTTCGTAGACGGCACTTGGGCCTCTTCCGGCAAGGATCTCTGAGAACACATTCGATAGGTGGAGCACGTTAATGTCATTTTTAGCTCCAGGACACCCAAAGAAACTGTGTCATATCCACGTATCATAAGAGGCAACCGCCTCCAGGGTAACTGTTGGGCGACCCTTTCGCCCCGAGTATGCCCCTTGATAGGCGGTTGGGCAGTTCTTCGACTCCTAGTGCATGCAGTCGATGCTTCCAATCATACGTGGAAAGCTTCGGCGTTCGCCTTTAGCTAGTAGTTGCATGAGGTCTGCCGGTGTTGGACTGCGGAGGTATCTTGGACTATAGAGCTGAACCACTTGCCTGCAAAACTCCTTCATACATTGGAGGGTAGTCGATTCCCCCATCCTTGTAATTTCAGTACATTGATCTGCAGCTGACCCGTACGCCAGCATTCGTAGAGCCCCGGTCATCTTTTGTTGGGGAAGTAGCCCTAGCAAACCAGTAGCGTCTTCTCTTTGGTGCCAAGATTGGTCATGGTTGCAGAGGTCCATCATGATAATGTTGAATCGGTCTCTGCTCATCCTGTACCTCTGGCGAAATTCTTGCGTGTCGAAAATTGGATGTTCGATGAAGTAATCTTCCATGAGATTGGGTCCCCTGAAAAAATTGTGGAAACTGAAAGGATTCACTGGTGCGGATGAACAAACAAATGTTGCTAAGTGTTTAGATTGATGGATGAGTTATCTGTTCTGATTCTTCACAATGGTGTGAGTATAGAATGAGTGATAATGGATTGTTTTATAGCCAATTGGTCAAAAATATCAACGGAAATCTAGATTAATTATTTTACCGACAATGACACGTGGTAGTGACGTGTCAATTCTCTATTAGTATCGATAACGACACGTGGCACATTATTATTAGTTGTAAATATATCAGGTAAATTTTTTTTAATAATTTCACAACAAGACTAAATTGAATTGCTAAAGCAAATTGTGAATGGGTGTGTGCAAAAATCGATTTGCTTGAGCAAAATTTGAAATTGATTTGCTTGGAGCAAAATTTACTTTTGGCCCCACCATTTGCTTGAGCAAACCCAATTTATGGGTGCGGATGCTCTAAAATAAGATCTCCTAAACCCAAAAGCAAAAATAGATAAAAATAAAAAACTAAACAAAAACAAAAACAAAAACATGCTTTAGAAACAAAGCCCAAAATACGAAGCCTAGCAACACCCAATGAGAAGATTGCCTCGAGACCCAACATTCCAGATAGGGGTAGACATTCGAAACTGAAAACCGAGCCGAAATCCGAACCGAAACCGAAAAAAACCGAACCGAAAGGAAAAAACCGAACTGAACCGAATCAATTCGGTTTGGTTTTTGGTTTTACCTTGTGAAAAACCGAACCGAACTAAAAAACCGAATTCTCATTAAAAAGATGTCGTTTTGTATTTTATTATTAAATATTTGATTTGATTAATGTGATTTTAGGTTTTATGATTATATATTATACTTTTTTATTAATATTTTATATTTTATTTTGTTTTTGTGTGAGGTTGTGTGCATGTCAAAATATTCAAAATGTCCGTGTAGGACTCTAGGTAAAATATTAAGTGTGTTGTGTTGCCTAAAAAATCCAAGGCCATATTTTTTTAATTTAAAAATATTAAATTATGATGTCATAGTTTGAATTTTTAAGAGTTAAGACTTTGCTGGTTACAATTTTTGTAGATTGATGATTTGTTGTCATAAATATTACCAATAGATTGTATGCGTATGCTTATAAAAATAAGGAACTATCAGGAACAAAAAAAAACTCAACTACTTGAATTGTCGAATTAGCGAATTTTGAATTTTTCACAAAGTTTTTTTAAATACAAATATTTAATATTACATTTTTTACAAAAAACAAAAAAAAAACAAAAAAAAAACCGAACCGAACCGAACCGTTCGGTTTGGTTCGGTTTTCGGTCCACTCCCTCCAAAAATAAAAAACCGAACCGAACCGAACTGAATTTTTAGTTCGGTTTGGTTCTCGATTTTGGTAAAAAATCGAACCGAATGGAACCGAATCCACCCCTAATTCCAGACACCCGAACGTGCACCTCAATCAGCATGCAGTAGCGCCGCCGCACAATCTAAACTCTGATCCACTCCTCCACGACCACTATCATGTTGAACGAGACCGCCACAACAACGTTAACCCAAATTCAACATGCACACGCCACCGGAAAGAAAAGGAAGAGGCACGAACCCAAGCCACCGCTAGGAATCCCGGACGCAACTCTCTCAGAGCCACCCACAACCTCAATGATACACAATCCTTTGGTTGCAAACCCCAAGAATGAAGCCAGAGTGGTCGCGAGACTGAGGGCTACTAGACAGAGAAAAACCTATTACTCAACAGAGAGTTGTTGTCGCTGTCTCTCCAATAGGGTTTTCTGCTGTCACAATTTTATTTTGTTGCAACCAAGTTAGAGTAATGAATTGTCTTGGTTAAAAAAAAAAAAATTTGAGTAATGAATATAATATCATATAATGTGAATATGAATATCAATTTCATCAAATGATTTAATATCTGTTTAATTTCGTTACTTTTCAATGTATTAAAAGGGCTAACTAAAAATCATACAAGTATTAAATTGGTGTGATTTCGGTTATTTTTCAAGATATTAGGTACTGTTTGTCGGTTCGGAAAACTCCACGTACCCACCTGGTGCAAGCACTATCCAAATAATCAAAAATTTGCCAAATATGAAATAAAAAAACCTTAATTCTGAAATATAGTATATTAGCATAGTATTCCATTAGTGAAACCGACATACATAGTTCAAAATGGCAGCACAAAATATAATTGAATAACAAGTAGGAATTGGACTTGAAATTTTAAACTGTACCAGGGTACAGAATTAAATTTGATACTTATAATATTATGGGGGAAAGAAAACAATAAACAAATGAAATTCAGTTATGGAAACTAAGAGGGGATTGGCAGAATGGCAGATGGTGTGGGTGATGTGCATCAAAGTAAGACTGTGTTCCTTGAAAATTTCCGTTATTTGAAATGGACAAACAGATTCTGGTTTCCTCAAAGACCGAGGTAGAATGAGGACAAGCTCTTCTCTAAGAACAAAGCAAACAACAAAGACCAACCCAAAGCATATGTTTTGTTTTCAAGTCCCCACCACCCACACGATTGCCTCTCAATCCTTGTGCATGAACTCTACTCTTTCCCTTGTTTCACATTTTCTATAAGATCCCCTCTCATACCTCACACTTTGATGAACTCTTTCTGACTTTCCTCTCCCTCTTTATCATTTTCTGATTTCTTCCTCATCATATTTTCCATCTCTCACTTCCTTCTCTGCCTCACCAAAACCCTTTAAGTTCTTTCTGTGGTTCTGTGTGGCTAACTAGTCTAATAGAAAAACCAACTCCCCCTTGTTCATTGTTCCCATTGCTCTGGTTGTGTCTACAAGTACCCTGTTTAGTTAGTTTTCTGATCCGTGTTTGCTTGTTCATGTTGGTTTTAGGGGGTTTGGTTTTTCTGGTGTGAGTGCGCGTGTGTGAATTAATGGGTCCTCAACAACAACCCCAGATGAGAAGTGACTCTAGTTATCGTCAAGATTTGAACTTTACTCCATCTCATCAACTGTGTCTCTCAAACACCAGCTTTAGAGGAGTCGTGGCTAATTCTGAAATGGGTTATGGTGTTCATGACAGAAAGAGAAAGAGCACCATGCCTCTCAGCCTTGTTGGAGACGAATCTGCTCGTGATGGCAAAACTAAGGTTTTTATTAGAGGCCATTGGAGGCCAGCTGAAGATTCCAAACTAATGGAACTTGTGGCCCAATTTGGTCCTCAATGCTGGAACTCAATTGCTGAGCATCTTGAAGGCAGATCAGGTAATTGAAATGATCAAACTAGTTTCATGTTAAAGTTGCAGTCTTGTTTTGATTTTATTTGAAATGGATGCTGATGTGAGACTAATTTTGTTCTTGTGTAGGGAAAAGCTGCAGACTGAGGTGGTTTAACCAGCTAGATCCACGGATCAACAGAAGTGCTTTCAGTGAGGAAGAAGAAGAGAAGCTTTTAGCTGCTCATAAAGTTTATGGCAACAAATGGGCCATGATTGCTGGGCAATTCCCTGGAAGGACTGATAATGCTGTCAAGAACCACTGGCATGTCATTACGGCTAGAAAGCAAAGAGAGCAATCTTCCAGTGATTACAAGAGAAGAAGATCCTACCTTCATTCTCAGCCTATTAATATTCCTCATCATGATCGTGATCGAGAAGATGACACTAAGAATAATGCCTCTAGTGATCGTTCAACAATCTCAATCAACACCAGTAATGATGAATCTGGTTCTGCAGAGGCCTCAGTATGTACTACTAATCTCTCCCTCACTCCCTCAAACAGACCACTGCTTCCGAGCTTTTTCAAGAACATGAATCCATTTCAGCAACACCAAACCTTTGGATCCCGAATGGGTACGTTTCTTTTACCACTCCTAGGCACATTATCAAATGTATACTAATTGTTTTCTTCTTCTTTAATTTCATATATAGTTTCGTTTGTTCTGTGTTTTAATCAAAACCTTGTTACTTATTGTATATTGTAGTTGCAGACTCTGGCAGAATCAAGGGCAATGAAAATGGTCGGTCATCTGATTCAAGCTCTGAAATTTCTGGAGATGAATCAGTTCTTACCACCTATAGGACCAACAACAACAATGTTTCTTCCATGTCCGGAGAAGATCAAAATGACAAGACGAGTGTGCTGCCATTCATTGATTTCCTTGGAGTAGGCTCTACTTAAATCAGAGAGACTTGGCAAAATGTGCAAGGAAGTGCTTAACCAAAACCGACACCACCATGGTTTTTGTGTGATGCAGAAAAACTGGGCCAGTCAGTCATTCAGCTAAGAGGGTTTGGCATCTCTACAGTCTTGGGAGTACAGTCAGTTTCTATTGAAAGGCAAAAGAGAAAAAATTAAGAAGTAAATTAGCCAGCTAAGCTACTCAGTTGAAAATGAATTAGGGGAAATCTAGAAAGAACTAAATGTGAGAAAAGTAGTTATGAGGTAGAAAATAATTCTGAAAACGGTTTTTGGAATTTTGCAAAGCAACAGAGTCAGTGATGAGTTGCTTCTCATAAAATACTACTGTATCAAGTATGAATGAAGTGAACTATCCATATTTCTTGACCTGTCAAATTGTCAATGTCATTGGCTTGTCATGTGTGTTTTGGTTTCTGCTTCGGTTTTGGTAGTATTGTTAGCCTTACCTGTTTGGCCATCTTCGTATTTCTATGAGTCTTTGATGTTTTAAAAATTCTATGGTAAACAACCAAGTGTGATCGTAAAGAAAACACTGACAATTGATTTCACATTTCTTTAAATAACAATGATCTTTAAATTAATTGTCCACGATCGTATTGCATAGCATTGATCGAATGCCAAAAGCACGCAATCAATGATAACCCTACAAAACATCGTTAGTAGTATAAGCAAGTAGGGATTGTTTTTGTGATGACCCGACCTGACCTGGCTAGGGAAGGGAAGGGAAGGGAAGCTAGCAGGTAGGTAGGTCACACATCGCCCGGGGAAGAGTGGATGCTGTGCTTATATGTGCAGAGTTAGCTCAATACTTAAGGACGCGTTTTGGGGACGCAATGGCTTCGGAAGGGGTTGAGAACTCCGAAATTAAGCTTGCTAAGCTCAGAGCAATCCCAGGATGGGTGACCTACTGGGAAGTTGCTCATGAGCGAGCCTCCAGAAGTAAATCCGTGCGGGAGTGCGGGCTCAAAGCGAACAATATCCTAAGTGTGTGAGCTGGGCTGTTACAGTTTTAGCCGGGGTTTAAGGGTACCTGAAACAAGAGAATGTTAGACAAAACACACATATTTACAACATTGAAAACGTCACATTGGGGGAAGAATTGTGATCGGCAGCAAGCTGCCCTAAAACTAAAGCACACGAATTTAAATCCTAAAATTACTATATACAAGTTGGTCGACATTCTTTCACAAAGCACTAACACATAAGCAATCAAAACACACAACAATTTAGCAAACAAGACTCACGGCAACATATTAAAGTGTTCTAGACTCGACTTAGTTCCAACCTAACTACCTCCTTATCGGTTTACTAATCGATTAAGTCTCTCAAGTACTTCAAGATTAACTTATCGTCTAACCCTAAAGTTATACTAAACATATTTGAGAACACTTATTGTCGAAAACAAACATGCAAAGCAATTTGGCACAAGGTCTTTTTAGTCGGAGACATATTAACAAGCAAAGCGTTACTCTTCTTATTACTATGTAAATTCTTTAGATCACTCTAACCCTTGTGAAACAACACAAATCAAAGCAACTTATCGTATGAATTAACCTATGTCTATTTCGGCAGAAACAAGATCGATACTCAAAACACATTGCAATTGTGCTAAGCAGCAATCTTTGAGGCACACGGATCTAAAGTCCTAACCAAATACGAATCATAAAACCAAATTAACATGCTTGCCGGTTATCCTATTTACTACTTTGTTACATTTTTTCTTTACAAATTAACATGCAATTCGAAATTTATCTTTGAAATATCTTATTAAAAACAGAAGTATAAAATTAACATGCATCTTTATAAAACCAAACTCACAATCGTTTTTCACATAGACTTGAAAACACAATAACCAAACATACACATGAGTTTCATAGACAAAACTACACATAACTACATAAACTATATTACAAACCGAAAGTAGAGAGTGGATCACACTTTTGCAGACACCTTTGATGACTTCAAGACGTGTTGATCCGATGGAGAGATGCTCGGGTGATGGTTGGATAGTTGGTGAAGAATCGACAGAAAGTTTGAAGGTGGTGATGGTGGTTTTCGGCTTGTAATTTTATGTATGATTTTTGACTGAATATTGGTAAAGCTTTGGCTAGGGCTTTTGCTTTAGAATGTGACAGTTTTCTGTGTTTGATTCGGCCTCTATTTATAGGGAAAAATTTAGGGCAAAACCGGATAGAAAAAGGAAGTGCAAAACCTAGACCGAGTTGGTTTAGGATACTTGCCGGCCACTCCTTCTTTCTCTAACAAACTTCCGTGCATTTTCCTTGTGGACCAGCTGCATTGCTTCATGGGCTCCTTTAATGGATCGGCAACCACTTGGTTAATGATTTGAAAGTCAAAAGTCCGATTGCAGCCTTTCCTTCCTCATCCGGGAAGCATTCTCCTCCTCTCGGCAGGAATCCTTGTTGGCCTTGGCTTTCCTACAAGTGCATGGCTTTTTCTGGTCTTCTAATGTTTGCAGCTCTTCCTTGTATCCCTAGGATTGTTCGTAGCCTCTTGCAGCCACTTGGAAGATCATTGGAATGCTTGGAAATCTCTCGGAAGGTCTCTCGGCAGAAGCTGCGCTTCTCGATAGCAAGTGCTTGCGGGCTCTGACAGGCTGGCGCGCTTGTTGGCTTCTCGGCAACTTCCTGCATGTGTGCGCATGCTGCGCATGTGCTGGCGAGGCTAATGCTGGCATGGTGATGACATGGTTCCGGATACGTGCGAGGTTGGCGCAAGGCAAGCATGCGCATGGAGTGTGCGCACAACGGTAAGAAGGGAAACTCAGCGGCAAGGCGTGGGCATCGTGCACGTGTGCGCAGGACAGGTGCCGGTATCGGATACGAGGTGCCCGTATCCGATACGTGGGGACATAAGCTGAACCTCGGCGGATACGCTTGGGATACGTGCTCAGATATGCCTGGCTTTGCCTTGGATACGGACCGGACACGTCATGCCCGTGTCCGATACGTCTCGGCGGCATAGTGTCCTTGTTTGCGTGCGCTGCGCTGCGGCGAGGCTGCAAATTGGCATCCGGAGATTTGCAGCCTATCAGCAGGGACTAAGCTGAATTTTCCATTCTTCTCGGCAGATTTGACCTTCGTATCTTCAATCGATCATAACTTTCTCCAGAAAATAGCTATTGATGCGATTCTAATTTCTATGGAAACTAGATTTAGAGATCTTTTCAGGCATGTGTGACACGTCTTCTAGTTCCAAATGATCTGTTATGGGGAGAATCGGGAAGTTGTGTGATGTGCCCAGGAAAATCCTAGAACTTATTGTATCCGAATTTGCGTGGTAATTTCTGGCATATTCTTTAGCTCTAATCACTCGAACTCTTTCCATTGCTCGATCATATATATGTGTACTGCTTAAAAGAGAAGAAAAAACCATCAAAAGCAACATGGAACAGAATCAACGAAACATAATATGACTTCGATTTTTCAGCACTTTGTTAATTTTCTGTAAATTTCCAGCTTTTAAGCACATTTTTGCCAAACTCTACCAAATACTCACTAATCTATATTATGACTTGATCTTAGATAAATAAGGGCTAAACAAAGCATAAACGAGGACATAAACATATTAATCTCGTAGCACTTTGTGCTCTTATCAAGCATGCAAAATTGTATTGTAGAATTTTCTATTTATATATATATATATATATATATATATATATATATGACTAAATTGTTACCCCGTATACTTTGTTATATAAAACATTTATGTCTATCACATTTTAAATTAAATAATTTAATCCTTATACTCTCTAATTTTCACCCAATTTGTCCATACGGGCTATTTTACCCCTCTAATTATTTTTTCAATTTTTTTTTATGCTCTATTTTTTTGAGATTGATTCTTATTCTTTGCTATCACTAATGTCCATAAGATTCATGTGTATGTGTAATAATGCAACATTTATTCCGGAGAAGAAAAAAAGAAAAAAAAAAGAAGAGGAAAAAGTTATGAAAAAGAAAGAAAGAGAAAATAAGGGGTAAAATAGTCAGTTTAAATCTATTGTGTGGGAATTAGAAAGTATAAGACTAAATTATTTATTTTGAAAAGTGAGGGATATAACTGTTTTATGGAGTAAATTTAAAATAGTATCAAGTATATAATCCAATATATATTGATATAGGCAAAATTGCCAAAATGCACCTTGAACTTGGCTCAAATTGTCAATTTACACCCTAAACTTGTAATTGCTAAAATTTGCCTCGTCAACTTGTCAAAAACTGCCGATTTGCACCCACTCCGTTAAATGTAAGTTTTTTCATCTAATTTCGAGTCATGTGACATGCACATGAGGGGTATTTTCATCATTTTTTATTTATTTCATTTTACTAACAAATATACACTGGAAATTTTATTTTTGAAGAATATTATCTATATATATAAAAAGAAAAATTATATATACTTACTGATTCATTTCGTGATACTTTTTTTTTGCATTCAATTCATTTTTTTTCTTCAAAATAATTCATACTTTCCTGAAAATCTTTAAAATAATTAAGACAAAAAGAGAGCAAGGTGGTCACGAAATGAATTATTTTGAAGAAAAAATAATACCACGGAAAGTATGTATTAGTTTGAAGAAAAAAAAATGAAATGAATGCAAAAAAATGTATCACGAAATGAATCAGTAAGTACAGATAATTGTTTTTTTTTATACAAATAATAATATTCTTCAAAAATTAAATTTCTAGTGTATATTTTTTAATAAAACGAAATAAATAAAAAATAAAAAAAATACCCCTCACGTGCATGTCACATGACTCGAAATTGAATGAAAAAAGTTAAATTTAATGGAGGGGTGCAAATCGGCAGTTTTTGATAAGTTTATGAGGCAAATTTTGACAATTACAAGTTGATGGTGTAAATTGACAATTTGAGCAAAGTTCAGGGTGTATTTGATGAGTGCCTAAGCACGCACACAATAATAACCCTACAAAATATCGTTAGTAGTATGAGCAAGTAGGGATCGTTCTAAGCCGGGGATTAAGGGTACCTGAAACATGAGAATGTCAGACAAAAAATATATACATAAAAACGTCACAACTTTGGGGGATAAAAGGATCGGCAGCCATGCATAGGGCTGCCCTAAGATCTAAATGGCACGAAATAAATCCTATTATAATATATACAAGTGATCATCATCTTTCACACCACTAGTTCACCCAAAAGTCTCTTTAACAAGTAGACATGCATGCAAGAAAGTAAGAGACAAGTATTTAGCACGTTTAAGACTCAAATAAGTTTTGATCACAACTAGAGCTCTCGCTATGTACCTAGTTGTAAGACCTCTAATGTTTTTAGGACCAACTCTCATTCTAAATCCTAAAATTTACGCTAATCCGATTAAGAGTTAACATTTAAGTACAAAAGTCTCTAACCGAAAACATGTAAACAAGTAAGGTTGTCAATCATCTTATTTAGCATGCAAGTTCTAAGATTAATAGCCCTAAGTGAGTAACACAAATCAAAGCGATGATTAAGTATGACTTAGCTTGTAATTACTCTAGCCGATTAAACCTAATACCTAGATCATGTTCAGAGACAACACCAAGAATCGATTTTCATGCCCTCACCTTAGATTACTAACTAATTTAAATCCTAAACATGCTTCTAATACCACTGCCCTAATTATCAAGCATACAAAATCCACAAACTAAAATTACAAAACTTTAAAATAAACTTCAATCATACAATTGGTTTACATAAAAGTTCAATAAAAACAAAGAATCGAATCGAGTTCATACAATACAACCAAACTAGAACAAATAAAAAAGCCATAGAGGGGGATGGATCCCACTTTTAGAACCTTGAAGACTCCTCAATCGTGTGGTGGAGAAGGTTTTTGGCTAAGTGTTTGAGGTTTGGTGTTTGTGAGACTTGGTAGAGTTTTTGGCTAGTACTTGTGCTTGAGATGAGATGATTTTTTTCTTGTGAAAATCGTTGGCTTTATATAAAGAACAGTCTAGGGTTTGCCAGCAGCTCCAAGGAATGACAATTCCTTGTCCAAGTTGGTTTTAGGTTTGCTTGTGGGAAAAGTATTGCTTTCTTGGACTTCTTCTTCTGATCTTGGACTTCAATCGGCTACATTAGGTTAGCATGGACATGTCCAACAAGTCTTTAGGTCCATTATATCCGATCCATGCTTCCAAAAATCCAAAGGAGAGGTTTCCTGATGCAACCGGGAAACTTCAGTTTTCTCGGCAGAATTGACCTTGTTTCAGTAAATCCGGCATAACTCCCTCCTCAGAGCTCCGATTGATGCGATTCTACGTTCTGGAGAAACTAGACACATAGGGCTTTATATCCATATAAGGCACGTCCTCTGATTCGAAGTGATGCGTCGTACATAAATTCCGGAAGTCAGGACACAGTCTCAGGAAAATCCTGGTAGTTCCTGGATCGTTTTGCTCAAACTGCCAAGTTGCAGCCATCGTTTGGGTGACTTTCCGAACTCCAATTAATCTGAATGTTTGACACAATATACTTTAGCTTTCTAACTATATGCATACAACATTTCATTAAATTTGGAAAAAGATAAGTCATTTTAACACAAGTCTCAAAATCACGAAAAAGACATATTTTACTTTATTTCCTCAGATTTCTATACTTGGTCATTTTTGGGACAATTAAGCACATTCTTCCAAAACTCTTCTAAAGCGACACAAAACTAAATTATGACTCAATGTTAGATAAATAAGGGTTAAACGAAGCATAAATGAGGGCATAAGCATATTAATATCATCGCACATTGTGCTCCTATCAACTACCCCACACTTATCCTTTGCTAGTCCCTTAGCAAAACTAAATAAAACTATGACTCTTAACAAACTATTGCCCCTAATGATTTGTCTCAGGCTCGTATGTACACATAGCTTTCAAGTTGATGCATGAGAATGCTAAGCACGAAAATTCCAAGTTTCATGAACATGCAACATCAATATGAACATATAAGATCAACATATAAGCATGTAAACATGTAAAGCAATCCGATATTATTCCTCACTAGGCATTCTCTCTTCTTTTCACTCGAAGCATAGTATTCACTCAATAGTATATGCAAGCAAAAGATAAAGGATTACGAAGAGTGACTTGCATATGTTATGAAACGAAAGCTCTTTGTGAAAATTTCAATGGAAAAACCTTAAATAACAACTATGTGCACCAATGAACCAAAACCATATGCTTACTCTTGAGATAATCTCCATAAATCAAATTTTAACAATCTTAAGAATCATGAAAAAGATCAATAAAAGGGGATGCAATGGGGCTGGGTTAAGAGGTATTCGATATTTTGGATAAAGAGGCTCAAAACTTCACCATGGCCTTTGACAAATCTCGATTCTCCTCATGTCTTCTTATCAAGGGCCGGGTTTCTTCATGTTGGACCCTTCCTTCATTCTTAACTTCCCACAACACAATCAACATTTTTCAAGACTCAAGCCATGATAAATTTTTCAATGCCGTATCCTATGCTTTTCTTATATTTTTCTTGCTCTCGGCTCTTTTCTTTCTTTTTCTTTTGGTCCGAGCAATACTTTCCTTTTTCTTTTCTTTACTAAGGCACGACATACATATTTTTCATACACATTTAATGGCTAAGTCTACCCCACACTTGTTTTTCGTCATCACTTCACGCGAAAACTCTTTCAAAAATACCAAGCTTTGCCGAAACTTTGATCAAGGTAAAGGCATCACTATACTAAGCTCATGGAAAGTGTTTGAGGGTGATGAAAGAAAAGGCTAATCGTAGGCTCAAAGGTGGTTTAACTAAGGTGTCCCATGACGGGCACAAATAGGCACATGCTTTATTTGGCTATGGCGGTAAACCTAAGAGATCTTTTCCAATCATATTCAAAATCAAGGTATTTTATGATAAAAACGTTTTGAAAATCATCAAGAGTAAGTTCTAGCATTCTAGAGTTCATTAAAAATCTATGGCACATAATCGTTGAATTTTCAAAGAATAATGAGGTTTCATGCTTCTTATAAATCTATCGAATTTTACTTTATGGCACTCAAGAAAGAAAGCAAATTGGCTTCTAAAGCTCACATAGGTTTGATCGAAATTGCTAAACATGCATGCTTTAATAATCCACAAGTCCTACATGCTCCTACCAATGCACATGGTCGAGCGCCAAAGTGACTCAAGCAATCAAAAACTCTACAATCGTTAGTAGTATAGAATAAGTTGAGATCGTTGTAGCCGGAGATTAAGGGTACCTGAAACATGAGAATGTTAGACAAAAATATTCACACATATATATATATATATATATATATATATTTAAAAATATTCACATATATATATTAAATCGTCACATTGGGGGAGAGAAGGATCGGCAGCCATAGGGCTGCCCTAAAACTAAGAACACGAATTTAAAATCCTAAATTACTATATACAAGTGATCATCATCTTTCACACCAAACAATTCACACAAAAGACTCTTTAACATGTAGACACGCATGCAAGAAAATAAGGAACAAGTATTGACATATCTTAGACCTAAATTAGTTTCGACCACAACTAGTCCTCCAACGGTTATCCAATTGTTAGATTACTTAACTTCTTAGAATCAACTCCAGCGTATAATCCTAAGGTGATGCTAATCTGGTTTTACACGTTTTAACATTTAAGCACATGAATCTTTAATCGAAGACAAGCAAACAAGTAAGGTTGTCAATCTTCTTATTAAACTTGCAAGTTCTAAGGTTGTTAGACCTAGGTGAGCAACACAATTTAAGACTACTCCAGCATATGACTTAACCATGTTACTCTATCACATGAAACCTAGCACTTAGAATTACATGCTAATCAATACTAGTGTGTCGGTTTAAATGCCCTAACCTTAGTTCTAACCAATTTTGAGTCTTAAACATGCATCAAATACTACTGTCTTAATTATCTAACACACGAAAATACTACAAGTTAAAGATTACAATTTGTCATACAAAATTTGCATGCATTCGAAGTTCATAAACAAAGAATAAAACCAAATTCAACAACCATAAAAACATACAATCTTCATAGACAAAGTATTGTAAAATTACAGAACAATAAAGAAGCCATGGGAAGATGGAGCACGCCTTGCAGAAACCTCCAAAGAAATTCGGCAAGGGTGTGGGACGGATTTACATAGTGGTGGTGGTTTGGCTAAGCTATTTTCTGTATAGGATTTATGGTGAGGCTTTGGAAGAGCTTTTGGCTAATACTTGTGCTTGAGATGAGATACATTTTATGAAGAATTCGTTGGCTATATATAGGGAAAAACCTAGGGTTTGCCGGCAGCCAAAGGAATGACAATTCCTTGTCCTAGTTGGTTTAGTTTTCCTTGTTGGCAAAGTAATGCTTTTCTTGGACTTCTTCTTGGTCTGATCTTGGACTTGAATCTTCTCATTAAGTTAGCATAGACATGTCCAACAAGTCTTTAAGTCCATTATAGCTAATCCATGCTTCAAAAATCCAAAGGAGAGCTTCCCTGATGCAACCAGGACACTACATTTTTTCGGCAGAATTGACCTTACTTCAATAAAACTGACATAACTCCCTCCTCAGTGCTTCGATTGATATGATTCTAAGTCTTGGAGAAACTAGACTCATAGGGCTTTCTATCCATATAAGGCACGTTCTCTGGTTCCAAGTGATTCGTCGTACGGAAGTCCTGGAAGTCAGGACACAGTCCCAGGAAAATCCTGGTAGTCCCTGAATCATTTTGCTCAAACGGCCAAGTTGCAGCCATCTTTTGGGCGACTTCCTGAACTCCGATTGATCTGAATTTTTGACACAACACATTTTAGCTTGCCAACTATAAGTCTGCCAAACTTCATCAAATTTGGAGAAGGATAAGTCAGTTTAACACAAGCCTCAAAATCAGGAAAAATACATATTTTGCACTATTTCCTCAGGTTTCTATACTTAGTCATTTTTCTGAATATTAAGCACAACTTCCCGAAACTCTACCAAAACGACACTAAACTATATTATGACTCTATCTTACTCTAAATAGACTTAACAAAGCACAAATAAGGGATAATAACACATTCATATCGTCGCACATTGTGCTCCTATCAGCACATAATCCATGAAACTTACAATTTTTAAAGTATGCAAAAACTATCATCTATGTATGCAAAGAGGAGAAATAATATCATTGACACATTAGGGGCATCCTAAAACAATAATCTAAACACTCTATTTTTGTATTACAATTTTCTGAATTTTCTTTGCTAAACTAAGCACACGAAAACATAAACGGGATACGTTATCCCACCCCACACATAGAAAATTACATTGTCCTCAATGTAAGCACAAATCTATATCAACGAATTTCCTAAGTATGCAATAGTACACATTCCAACATATCATCACAAACCAAAAAAAAAAAAAAGTGAAGGGTGAAGAAATTTCAAACTCTCAGTGATGGCTCCTTCACTTTTCTTTGATCGACTTGGGTTGCCTCCCAAGTGACACTTTTTTTTATAGTCCATTGCTTAGACTTTTCACCGTTATTGATGTATGTGTTCATCGTAGTCCACATGTGTTGCTATCGACAAGGAAGGCAGCATCTCTTTCTCTCGGCAGGAGAGTGCTTGGCAGCTTAGGGTAGCAGCCCCTCTCGGCAGTGTACTGCTCGGTCGTGAACAGTGGCTCGGCAGAAAATGGTGGCCTCAGCTGCAAGTGGCAGCCTATGGTGGACTCCGCACGTCTTCCTCTTCCAATGTATGCTTGGTGAAACCTTCGTAATAATGCTTTAGGCGATGGCCGTTTACCTTGAAAGTTTTGTTGGTGGTGAGGCTTTGAATCTCAATCGCTCCATGAGGCATTACTTGAGAGACAATGTGAGATGACCCGGCCTTAGGGTGGATTGTGTGGACCTGACTTGACCTGGCTAGGGAAGCTAGTAGGTAGGTAGGTCACAAATCTCACATCGCCCGAGGGAGAGTGGATGCGATGCTTATATGTGCAGGGTTAGCACAATATGTAGAGACGCGTCTTGGGAGCTCAATGGCTTCGGAGGGGATGGGAACTCGGAAGTTAAGCTTGCTTACCTCGTAGCAATCCCAGGATGGGTGACGTACTAGGAAGCTAGCAGGCAGACAGCTCCCGAAGCAAAACCGTGCGGGGTGATTCCCAAAGCGGACAATATTTCTACGGCGCGTGCCGGGCTGTTACACAATGTACGGGCCAACCCATCTTGAGCGTACCTTGCCCGGAAAAAGTTTAAATCGAGCATTGAATAATAGAACTTTTTGGCCAACTTGAAACTTCTTCCCTCGAATCATCTTATCATAGTAGGCCCGAGTCTTCTCCTTATAAATCCAAGCGGCATCATAGGCTTCATTGCGTATTTCTTCGAGTTCATTGAGTTGAAGCTTTCTATGAAGGCCGGCCTCATCGATGTCCATATTGAAGGCTTTAACGGCCCACCATGCTTTGTGCTCAAGCTCTACCAGTAAGTGACATGCATTTCCATAAATTAACCGAAAAGGAGACATACCTATCGGTGTCTTGTATGCGGTTCTATAAGTCCACAAAGCATCATCGAGACGATCACTCAAATCCTTCCTCGAAGGTCCAATGGTTTTCTCTAGAATTTGCTTGATCTCTCGATTACTTACCTCGACCATGCCACTTGTTTGAAGATGATAGGGTGTAGAGACTTTGTGTGTGACGCCATACCTCTTTAATAGAGCCTCAATGGTACGATTACAAAAATGGGAGTCTTCATCACAGGACCCGCCCCGGATTTCACCCTGAAATCCGGGTAAGATCCTGCGGGGACCACCTTAAGACTAACTCTATCGATCAATCGATAAATCAATCTTAAGGTGGACAACCCTAAAACCTGCAACAACCAAAACACTTCTAATTCCAGTTCCAACCCCAACACCTGGAGCCATCTGTTCCCCAAACACAACAACCGCCAAAGATAAACACAAAATCAAATTAATTTAATATTTAAAGGCTCACAGGTAATCAGAGCAATCTAACAAAATGAACTGGAATCACAATTGGAAATATAACAAGAAATGTAATATGAAACTAAAAGAATAAGGGATCACAGATCCCACCTAGCGGAAGCAACAATGATGATGGCTATGCCTCGACTCCGAGTACTCTTGACCTCTGATCACTACTCTGCACACTGGGCGATTTAAAACGAAGGGCCCAGGGGAAAGTAGATTAAAAACGTTAGAGTAAGTGGATAAAAATAAAACAATCTAATATAATACTTTAATTGAAAGTATCATATTACTTTCTCAATATTTTATAAATAAAACCACATTGCATGCCTTTAATAAAACGTCCCATGTTTTAAGAAAATCGTATTTAAAAATCAGCCCCGCTGATATATCAAATAAACAAATAATACTTTTGTTTATATTTGTATTTCAAAACGAAATATTTTTGAAAATCAATTAATAATATTTCACGACCAATCCCATTGGTCATATAAAAACCCAGCCCCGCTGGTTCGGGAATTTATTAAATTACAGAAAGTCTCATAGAGAAAATGTTATGGTGAAAATCTGAAAACAAAACCGAAAGTACGCTTCCCCTTATATATCATAAATCCGTACGGTCCCCGACCGCACATCTGAGGCTTATAATAATCATTCGTATAATAGCCTCGAAATATACTCATATATATCCGACATATCCAACATGCCGTAAAATTATATCAAAATTTTTATTTATAACGTCGACATGTCTCACATGTCGAAAATCATAAATAACGAAAATATAAAATCCCCGGAAATCTCATTTCCGGTCACTACCTTTAATTAAAACTTATTCAACATAATCAATTATAAATAATTAAAACATACCATTTCCGGAAATCTCATTTCCGGTTAAAATACGTACTACTAAAACAGTAGTAAATGTATAACCCAAAACCACATTTCTTTTAAATATCAATATCATTTTAATTATATGAATTCTCATGCTTCTCAAATCATTTATTTAAAATAAACTGCATTTCATTAAAATAATTATGCATGTATTTATTTAAAATAAAAATCCACTCACAGTACGGCCGAGCGTGCCGCTATTTCTCGCTCTCATTACGTTAAGTAATTTCTCGACCTGTAACAGAGACGTAATTATAAATATTTTAAACTTCGGAATTTAATTAAAAACGTTAAATCTACGGACGTTTTTACTCGCACGAAAGCTCCTAATTTTCTCTTTTTCAATTATCGGTATAGGAATTTCGCCTCAATACCGAAAATCTACGTCCGAAATTACTCAGGACACCCACCTCGTGTCCGATTAATCATTTTCCTAGTTATTTCGTCGTAAAACCCTTTTAATCAGCTTTTAACCTTTTTACGGTAAGTCAACAGTTACTTTTAATGGTCAAACAATAATTATTCTAGGTAAAACAGTAATTATGAAAGTGAAACAGTAAATGGTTAAAATCTAATTACTATTTACCATTTACTTTTACTGTTTACCTTTACTTTTACTATTTACTTTTTACTTTTCACCTTTTACCGTTTTACTTTTACCTTTTACTATTTCACTGTTCATCATCTCCTACCTCACGCCGCCGGAACAGTGGCGCCGCCGCCACCGCCGCCGGAACAGCAGCGCCGCCGCAGGAGGCAAAACCACCTCCAATCGATCCCAAATTTTCACAACAGCATCGCCACCACCTCGGGGACTGATCCCCGTCGCCTCCGCAGCCAAAAACCAGCGCAGCCGCCGCATACGGCAGCCGGTACGGCGGCCCAAAAATCGCAAATTCAAATTTCTCCAAAACTCAACCAATCGAACCCCAAATTATACTCAATCGACTCCAAACATCGTCCTAAACCCGAATTTAACCTCCAAATCCAACAAAAACACCAATATCAAACCCCCACCGAATTCTTAAAAAAAACCCTAAAATTTCAAATTCTAATTTGTCCTTACCTGGTGCAATTCGGTTCAATTCCTTCCTAGGAATGATTGCACAGATCAAGACCTTCGATTCCCGACCGGAATCGAGTCGAACGGCGGCCGGAGGAGAGAGTTCCGTCGAAACGGAGGGAAACTGTCTCGGGCGTCGTACGCCCCAACGGGGGCGAGCCCCGCCGTGCCACTGCCACCGGCATGACGAGGAGGCCGAGCCGGTCCGAACGTGACCGGTGCGGCGGTCCAGTTTGGCCGGACGGCGGAGTTGGGTGGAGGCAGGGAGCGGGTCGGGGTCGGCCGATCGGGGGAGAGGAGAGAGAAAGGACAGAGAAGAAAAAGAAAAGAAAAAGAAAAAGAAAAAGGAAAGTTTCCCGTTCAGGAAACTTTTCATTTCCCGCTATATACTCGTCCAAAAATCGGACAATTTTCGATTTTACATCGTAACTTTTTCGTACGAACTCCAAATTGAGCATGCTACGTGTCCACGAAGTCGTTTCAACGTCTTCTACCTCGTCATGAAATAAAATCCTCAATCGAGTCAACTTATTTAAAAGTCAACCTTTAGAACTTTCAAATCGTAAAAACAATTCCCGAGGAGAAATAATAAAAGTAAAACAGTTAAACGGTAATTCTAGGTTCGGGTCGTATCACTTCATCACTAATCAAGACTCTTAGAACTCCAAAAGGTGTAAAGATGTTGGTCTTGAGGAATTCGGCAACCACCTTTGAATCATTTGTGCGTGTGGCCTTGGCTTCAATCCACTTTGATACATAATCAACCGTAAGCAATATGTAGAGAAACCCCTTATTTGTAGGAAACGGTCCCATGAAATCAATACCCCATACATCAAAAATCTCAACAACAATAATAGGGGTAAGAGGCATTTGATCACGCTTGCTTACGCTCCCCACCCTTTGGCACCGATTGCATGCTCTACAAAACATGTATGCATCTTTGAAAATTGTAGGCCAAAAGAATCCACAGTTAAGAACCTTCAATGACGTCTTCTTGGGACCAAAATGCCCACCACAAGCTTCACTATGATAAAAGGTAAGGATGAATTGATGCTCATCTTCCGGAACACATCATTGAATAACTTGCTCACCACATTGCCGCCATAGGTATGGATCATCCCACAAGAAGTGTCGAGCTTGCTTTTTTATCCTTTGCTTTAGGTGGCTCGGCATAGCTTGGGGAAAGTGACGAGTTGCAAGGTAGTTGGCGATGTCGGCATACCAAGGTTCGCTTGTTGCATTGATCCGAAAGAGTTGCTCATCCGGGAAACTTTCCAATAAGGGTAGCCGATCCTCTTCCTTGATGATTCTACTCAAATGGTCCGCCACCACATTCTCCACTCCCTTCTTGTCTTTGATCTCAATATCAAATTCTTGAAGTAGGAGAATCCATTGAATAAGCCTTGGCTTTGCATCTTTCTTTGTCATAAGATATCTCAAGGTGTCATGATCACTATAAACAATGACTTTGGAATTCAAAAGATATGATCGAAACTTTTCCAAAGCAAAAATTACCGGTAAGAGTTCTTTCTCCGTTGTGGTATAGTTGAGTTGAGCATCATTGAGAGTCCTGAAAGCATAGTAGATCGCACAAGGCTTCTTGTCCACACGTTGGCCGAGCACGGCTCCCATTGCATAGTCACTTGCATCACACATTAACTCGAACGGAAGCTCCCAATTTGGTGAAACAAGGATTGGTGCCGAGCACAACTTCTCTTTGAGATGCACAAACGCTTGCTCGCATGCTTCACTCCACACAAATGGCACATCCTTTTGTAGTAGCTCACTCATAGGCTTAGCATCCTTGGAAAAGTCTTTGATAAATCGTCGATAAAAACCGGCATGTCTAAGGAAGCTTCGCACATCACGCACACACTTGGGGCTCGGCAAACTTTGAATTAGTTCCACCTTTGCTTTGTCAACTTCAATGCCCTTCTCGGATAGGATATGGCCAAGAACTATACCTTGATTCACCATGAAGTGACACTTCTCCCAATTAAGTACAAGGTTAGTCTCTAGACACCTTTCAAGTATCTCTTCCAAGTTCTCCAAACATGAGTCGAAGTTGCGTCCATATACGCTAAAGTCATCCATGAAAACCTCGATCTTATTTTCAATAAAGTCGGAGAAGATGTTGTACATGCAACGTTGAAACGTTCCGGTTCATTACATAGGCAGAATGACATCCTCCTATAAGCAAAAGTGCCAAATAGACATGTGAAAGTAGTCTTCTCTTGATCATCCGGGTGTATGGCGATTTGGTTGTATCCACTACAGCCATCAAGAAAGCAATAGTACTTGTGTCCGGCTAGCCTTTCTAGCATTTGATCCATGAATGGCAAAGGCATGTGATCCTTCCTCGTTGTTACATTGAGCTTCCTATAATCGATACACATCCTATGGCCGGTCACTAGCCTTTGTGGTACAAGTTCATTCTTTTCATTCTTCACAACCGTTACACCACTCTTCTTAGTAACTACTTGTGACAGGACCCGAACCAGATTTCACCCTGAAACCCGGATAAGGCCCTGCGGGGACCATCTTAAGACTAACTCTATCGATAAATCGATAAATTAATCTTAAGATGGACAACCCTAAAACCTACAACAACCAAAACACTTCTAATTCCAGTTCCAACCTCAACACCTGGAGCCATCTGCTCCCCAAACACAACCACCGCCAAAGATAAACACAAAATCAAATTAATTTAATATTCAAAGGCTCACAGGTAATCAGAACAATCTAACAAAATGAACTGGAATCACAAATGGAAATATAACAAGAACTGTAATATGAAAATAAAAGAATAAGGGATCACAGATCCCACCTAGCGGAAGCGACAATGATGATAGCTATGCCTCGACTCCGAGTATTCTTGACCTCTGATCACTACTCTGCACACTTGGCGATTTTAAAATGAAGGGCCCAGGGGAAAGTAAATTAAAAACGTTAGAGTGAGTGGATAAAAATAAAACAATCTAATATAATACTTTAATTGAAAGTATCATATTACTTTCCCAATATTTTATAAATAAAACCACATTACATGCCTTTAATAAAACGTCCCACGTTTTAAGAAAATCGTATTTAAAAATTAGCCCCGCTGATATATCAAATAAACAAATAATGATTTTGTTTATATATGTATTTCAAAACGAAATATTTTTAAAAATCAATTAATAATATTTCACGACCAATCCCATTGGTCATATAAAAACCCAGCCCCGCTGGTTCGGGAATTTATTAAAATCAGAAATCTCTTAGAGAAAATATTCCCGAAAACCAAATAATATAAAATCATGACCAATCCCATTGGTCATATAATAGAATAGGGGAACGTTCTTACCACCATTTAACAGTAGCCTCCAAGGCTAAGGGTCAAAACTCGAAGAGTCTCAATAGCGTCCTCACGCTATGCCCGTACACGTTGACCACTGAGCGTGAATCTGACCTATAGGGTCAAATCGTCACCTCGCGTGGGCTCAGGCGACACTCTGCCCGTACACGTCGACCACCGAGCGTGAATCTGACCTATGTGGTCAAGTCGTCACCTCGCGTGGGCTCAGGCGACTAAGCTAGCTAGCATCAATATACACATATATCCCGACCCTGATATGGTGAAAATCCGAAACAAAACCGAAAATACGTATCCCCTTATATATCATGAATCTGTACGGTCCCCGACCGCACATCTGAGGCTTATAATAATCATTAGTATAATAGCCTCGAAATATACTCATATATATCCGACATATCCAACATGCCGTAAAATAATATCGAAAATTATATTTATAACGTCGACATGTCTCACATGTCGAAAATCATAAATAACGAAAATATAAAATCCCCGGAAATCTCATTTCCGGTCACTACCTTTAATTAAAACTTATTCAACATAATCAATTATAAATAATTAAAACATACCATTTCCGGAAATTTCATTTCCGGTTAAAATACGTACTACTAAAACAGTAGTAAATGTATAACCCAAAACCACATTTCTTTTAAATATCAATATCATTTTAATTATATGAATTCTCATGCTTCTCAAATCATTTATTTAAAATAAACTGCATTTCATTAAAATAATTATTCATGCATTTATTTAAAATAAAAATCCACTCACAGTACGGCCGAGCGTGCCGCTATTCCTCGTTCTCATTACGTCGAGTAATTTCTCGACATGTAACAGAGACGTAATTATAAATATTTCAAACTTCGGAATTAAATTATAAAAGTTAAATCTACGGACGTCCTCACTCGCACGAAACCTCCCAATTTTCTCTTTTTCAGTTATCGGTATAGGAATTACGCCTCAATACCGAAAATCTACGTCTGAAATTACTCAGGACACCCACCTCGTGTCCGATTAATCCTTTTACTAGTTATTTCGTCGTAAAACCCCTTTAAAACAGCTTTTACCTTTTTACGGTAAGTCAACAGTAACTTTTAATGGTCAAACAGTAATTATTCTAGGTAAAACAGTAATTCTGAAAGTCAAACAGTAAATGGTTAAAATCCAATTACTATTTACCATTTACTTTTACTGTTTACCTTTACCTTTACTGTTTACTATTTATTTTTCACCTTTTACCGTTTTACTTTTACCTTTTACTGTTTCACTGTTCATCGTTTTCAACCTCTCGCCGCCGGAACAGCGGCGCCGCAACCGGCAGCGCCGCCACAAGAGGCCAAAACACCTCCAATCGATCCCAAATTCACCAAACACCATCGCCACCACCTCGGGGACTCATCCCCGACGTCAAAAACAGCCCCAGCCGCCTCACACGGCGGCCGGTACGGCGGCCCATTTTTCTCAAATCCAATTTTCTTCAAAAACCAACCAATTCAACATCAAATTACACCCAATCGACTCCAATCATCGTCCTAAACCCAATTCTAGCCTCCAAATCCACCAAAAACACCAAAATCACAACTCTACAATTTAAACCCGAAACCCTAGAAAATTCACTTTCTAACCTCCTTACCTGCTACGAATTGGTTCAATTCCTTTGATGAAGAGGTAGTGCAGGTCAAGGCCTTCAATTCCCCCTAAGAATCTGGTGGAACCTTGGCCAGAGGAGGGAGAACCAGCCCAACTGGGCTTGATGTTCTTGGGCTGGAATCGGCCGAACGGCGGTGATTCCCACCGTGCCACCACCACAGGCTTGAAGGGGAGGAGGGCGGCGCAGGTCGGTGGACTCGGGCCGAGTCGGGGAGAGAGAAGGAGAAAAGAGAGAGAAGAAAAGAAAAGAAAAAGAAAAAGAAAAAGAAAAAGGAAAGTTTCCCGTTCGGGAAATTTTTCATTTCCCGCTATTTATACTCGTCCAGAAATCGGACAATTTCCGATTTTACATCGTAACTTTTTCGTACGAACTCTAAATTGAACATGCTACGTGTCCACGAACTCGTTTCAACGTCTTCTACCTCGTCGTGAAATAAAATCCTCGGTCGAGTCAACTTACTTAAAAGTCAACCTTTAGAACTTTCAAATCGTAAAAACAATTCCCGAGGAGAAATAATAAAAGTAAAACAGTTAAACGGTAATTCTAGGTTCGGGTTGTATCAACTTGTACGGGTGATATCTACTTGCTATCCGAGATAGGGTAAATGACACCACAAGCAAGTAACTTGATAATTTTGTTTTTGACGACTTTCATCATTGGCGGGTGAAGTCGACGTTGGCCCTCTCTAGTTGGTTTTGCACCTTCTTCAAGCAAAATACGATAAACACACATTGTGGGGCTTATTCCCTTGATATCCGCCAAGGTCCAACCTATAGCGGTCTTGTACTTCTTAAGCACACAAATTAATTCTTCTTCTTGCTTCTCACTAAGCGATGAAGACACAATAACCGGTAAAGTGTCCTCTTCTCCAAGATACACATACTTTAAGTGACTAGGGAGCTCTTTTAGTTCTAACTTTGGGGCCTCTTCCACACCTGGTCGAAATTTGGTTGTGGCACTTGGAATTGACAAGAACGAGTTCTTTGTATACATATGGGCTGCATTGAGTTCGGCAACCACTTCCTCATGCATGGCTCGGCATAGGCTTCATCCTTTACCTCAACTCGTGCTCCTTCCTTGTCAAAACCGACCCCTTGCTCGATCGTTAATTGTTATGCGTCAAGCGAGATTGACATAACTTGCTCGACCTCCTCCAAAACATTGTTAACTCCACACTCCTTCAAATCGGCAATGGGGTATTTCATGGCATCAAAAACATTGAACTTAATCACCTCACCATCAAACTCCATTGTCAAGTTGCCTTCGACAACATCAATTTTCGTGCGTGCCGTCCTCATGAATGGCCGGCCAAATAGCAATTGAGTGCTATTAACCGGCGAGTCTTCCATCTCTACCACATAGAAATCGGCGGGAAAGATGAGTTGGTTCACTTGCACGAGCACATCTTCAACATAGCCCTCCGGATACTTGCTTGAGCGATCCGCAAGTTGTATAATGACATTGTCTTTCTTGAGTGGCCCTATACTCAATGTTTGGTACACATTGAGTGGCATAACATTAATTGATGCTCCCAAGTCCAACATCACATCTTCAAATCGAGTGTTGCTTATCACACAAGGTACATTGAAACTTCCCGGATCCTTCATCTTTGGTGGTAGCTTCCTTTGAATAACCGCCGACACCGTTTCGCTCATTGTCACCACACGAGTCTCCCTCGTATGCCTCCTTGCCGTGCATAGCTCTTTAAGAAACTTAGCATACTTAGGCACTTGCTTAATGCATTCCAACAAAGGGATGTTGACTTGCACTTTTCGAAAAATCTCCAACACCTCCTCATCGAACTTGTCCTTCTTTGATCTAGCAAAGTGAGAATGGAATGAAATGTTTGAGTTTGGTACCCCTCCCTTGCTTGCTTGGCTCGGCAGCAACTCATTTTTTGACGTTGCGGGGTCACGCTCGAGCTCGTTTTTCCTCTCGGCAGCAGCCCTCCTCTCGGCTTCTCTCTTTCTCTCGGCATGGCTGCTTTCGGCAGCATCACCCTTGGCAGTAGCCTTGCTTGGCTCGGCTGCTCCTTTCTCGGCATCATTGCTGCCGGCAATGACAGGTCCGACAGCCACCTCCTCTTCTTCGATCACATCGAGAGATACTCCCTTCTTCTTTGGACTTTTTAGGGGCAACAATTCCCTTCCGCTTCGAGTTTTAATCACCTTAGCATGCTCATTTCTCGGATTAGGAATCGTATTGCTAGGCAACTTTCCTTACTCAGTAAATCTTCCCATGAAGTCTAAACTTGCCCCATTTGAGTTTTGAGCTCACCAATGTCCTTCGAATGATTTTGTTGCCCCGCAAGCAACGCTTGAGTAGCACTCGAAAGAGATTGAATCAAACCATCATAGTTCGGATTGCTCGATCCACCTTGAGTTTGGTTTGGCATAACTTGGCTCGGCTGCATGGCTTGGTACTGCCCTTGTGTCGGCTGAAATGGTGGTCTCGGCACATATGGAGTTCCCGGCTGATAAGGGGCAGCCGTTCCTTGGTTTGGTTGCATAGGTGCCCTAAGCACATTATCATTGTTTGCCCACCTAAAATTCGGATGATCATTGAACCTTGGATTAAAGTTCCCGTACCTTTGGCCTCCTTGGAAACCAATAGCATTGCACTCTTCTACTCCCTCACTTGATCCAAATTGAGGGCATAGCTCGGTCTCCTGGCTCTCGGTGCATATACCATACACAATGGCATGTTTCCCTTTCATCATACTCCTCACCAAGTCGGCAAGCTTATCAACTTTCTCCTCCAACTTTGAGCTTGAGGACGTCTCATGTACCTTTTCATTCCTCGGAACATTGTTTCGTGCCATGCCAAATTGTTGGTTGTTCAAGGCTCAAACTTCCAACAAATTCCTTGCTGGTCCGGCATTCAACTCCAAGAAACTACCTCCCGCGGCCGAATCAAGAAACTCCCTCTCCATTACGCGCAATCCCTCATGGAAATATTGCAATAAGAGTCCATCACTAATACCATGCGATGGACACAATGAGACAAGGGTCTTGAACCTCTTGTAGTAGTCGAAGAAAGTCTCATCTCCGGATTGCTTCACACTTGTTATTTTCTTCCTCAAATCCGTGATACGTGAAGTGGGAAAGTATTTGAGCAAAAACTCATCCACCATTGTATTCCATGAATTGATTCGGCCACTAGGCACATCAAACAACCACTCCTTTGTTTGATCCTCCAATGAGAACGGAAAAGCCTTCATCTTGAAGTGTTGTAAAGCTGTACCTCGTGGACACATGCCCTTAGTGGTAAAGTTGAACCATTGCAAGTGCTTGTTGGGATCCTCACTTGGCATTCCATTGAAAGACTTCAACTTGTGGAGGAATCCACTCCTCAATTCAATCTCACTCGTCTTGTCAGCTTCTAAGTCCTGGAGAAACTAGACACATAGGGCTTTCCATCCATATAAGGCACGTCCTCTGATTCCAAGTGATGCGTCGTACATAAATTCTAGAATTCAGGACACAGTCCCAGAAAAATCCTGGTAGTCCATGGATCGTTTTGCTCAAACTGCCATGTTGCAGCCATCTTTTGGGTGACTTCCCGAACTCCGATTGATCTGAATGTTTGACACAACACACAACACACTTTAGCTTTCCAATTATATGCATACCAAATTTCATCAAATTTGGAAAAAGATAAGTCATTTTAACACAAGCCTCAAAATCACGAAAATGACATATTTTACTTTATTTCCTCAGATTTCTATACTTAGTCATTTTTCGGATAATTAAGCACATTCTTCCAAAACTCTTCTAAAGCGACACAAAACTAAATTATGACTCAATCTTAGATAAGTAAGGGTTAAACAAAGCATAAATGAGGGCATAAGCATATTAATATCGTCGCACATTGTGCTCCAATCAGTATTTTGACAATTTTATCATTTATATATGACAGTAAAAGCATCATGTTAACATACTATTTTACTAAACATAAGATCACATGAGAAACTTGTACAGCCTTTCTTACAAATATCCATAGGCCTGTCTTTCAATAATGCTAGACAATTTGGTTTTGTTTTTTGATGAGAGCCTAAGCTCGCACAAATAATAACCCTACAATCGTTAGTAGTATAGAAATAAGTAGGGATCGTTCTAAGCCGGGGATTAAGGGTACCTGAAACATGAGAATGTTAGAACAGATATAATCATAAATATTCACATATTTACATGTTTGAAACGTCATTTGGGGATGATAGAGATCGGCAGCACAAGGTTGCCCCTAAACTAATACACGAAATAAAAGCAGGAATTTAAACTCTAAACTACTATGTACAAGTTTGGTCGACATTCCTCCACAAATTACTAGCACAAAAAACACTCAAAACACATAGCAAATTGATAAGACAAGACACGGCAAGAGCACACAATATCCTAGACTCGACTTAGTTCCAACCTAACTAGGGCCTTAGCGGTTCTCTTAGTTATTTAGATTTCACGAACATACTTAGAATTAACTTAGCATATAATCCTAATGTTTAGCTAATCGATTAAAGACACTTAGCGTAGAAATTAACCAATTAATCAATTAAGCACGAAATCTTTTTAGTTGAAAACACATCAATCAAGCAAGGCGTCACCACTTCTTGTTAACATGCATAGTCGTTTAAACCACTCTAGTCCTATTTATGTTGACAGATATAAGACCAATACTCAAAACACATCGCGAATATGCTAAGTATCAACCTTTGAGGCACACGGATTTAAGGACTAAACCAAGACCGAATTTATAGAATCAAAGTGAACATGCACTACCAGAAAAGGGGTTATAGCCGACGATATTGGAAAAAACGGCCGACGAAATAGTACTTCGTCGGCTATAAGGGGTCATAGCTGACGAATTACTACTTCGTCGGCCACATCGTCGGCTATAACATTATAGCCGACGAGTTGTCTGACGTCGTCGGCTATAACTATAGCCGACGAAAAGTTTTTGGTTATAGCCGACGAGGAGGGTATTCGTCGGCTATAAGAGTTATAGCCGACGAAAAGTTTTTGGTTATAGCCGACGAGGAGGGTATTCGTCGGCTATAACTCTTATATCAGATCCATTCTGTAGCAGCGAGCTCATTCGTCGAAAACATTTCGAAAACGCTCTGAAATCGTCCAAAACCTCGGCCATAAGCTTGAAAGGTACGTATATTGCTGTGTGTGTTGATTTAGTTGGTTATATGCAGAGGTGTGTTAATTTAGAGTTTAATTAGAATAAATGTGTGATTAATTTGATATATATATATATATATATATATATGTGTGTGTGTGTGTGTGTTAAGATGAGATTATTAATGGGTTGATATGTTGGTTAGATAGAATTGAAGTTTTGTTGAAGATTAGTGATTGATTGTTGATTTATAGGTGATTTTAGATGAATTTGATGAAAAAATGTATATATATATTAATTAATTTAATTGTAATTAAAAATATATTTTTGGTATATATAAAAAATACATTGTGTTTAATTAATTAGGGAGATTGACGATGTTTTAATTAATTTAGGGATGCATGTGTGTGTATATATATATATATATATATATATATGTGTGTGTGTGTGTGTGTGTGTGTGTGTGTGTGTGTGTGTAATGATGAATTTTTTAATTAATTAGTACGTACGTACGTACGTAGTACGTGCATATATACATATCTATATATAGCTATATTTATTTCTTGAATTTACAGGATGGACAAGAGTTGGATTACCCTTGGAAGATGGGATCAGGCGTATCATGATGGAGTTAGGAGTTTCTTGGATTTTGTGATGGCTAACTGTGGAGACACTACACTTCATTATTGTCCGTGTAAAAAGTGCAAGTGTGCCACCCCACGACACCGGTTTTCCATAGAGACAGTGGAGCAACACTTGGCTAGATATGGATTTTGGGTCCTATACACTAATTGGATTTATCACGGTGAACCAGAGTTTGCGGGTCCTCATGATCATGGACAATTTGCCGAGAGAGGGAGTTCTTCCAATGATCCAACAACGAACTGGATCAAAGATATGTTTCCTCGTGAGAGCGGTGTCTTTGATGAAGCACCAGATGTGCAACTCCCTCCTCCGGAGATGGAGTGTTTCCCTGATATTGAGCCACTCGAGCCATTACCCCGATCTCCGGTCAACACAAGTGGTATGGAAAAGTACAACAACCTGATCGCATTGCAACAGACTCCCTTGTACCCCGGATGCAGTAAGACTGTCCTTGAATCTGTCATGGGAGTGATGAAGATCAAAACGGAGAACAAAGGCACTATCAAATCGGTTGATGATTGGCTGAAGATATGGGGTGGGGCGATGCCCCCCGGACATCGGCTTCCTACCAGTCATCATAAGGTGCGACATATCCTTAAAGATCTCGGCCTTTCCTACATCAAGATTCATGCATGCAGATACGATTGCATTCTGTTTTACGGGGAAGGACTTGCATATCTTGAATACTGCCCAGTATGCAATACAGAGCGGTATAAGTTCACTCCTAAAGGGAACAAAAAAGCTATGAAGATACTTCGGTACTTCCCGCTGATTGATAGGCTCTAGCGGTTGTTCATGTGTGCTTTCACGGCCAAAGCTATGAGATGGTGGGCTGAGAGGAATGTGCCTGACGATGACACCCTTAGACATCCCGCCGACGGAGAGGCTTGGAAGAAGAATGTGTTGGAGTTTCCTGAATTTGCATCAGAGGTTCGAAATGTTTGGCTAGGGCTATCATCCGACGGTTTCAACCATTTTGGCAAGAAAGAGCTTCAGTACAGTGTGTGGCCAGTTATTTTGATTCCGTACAACTTTCCACCGTGGATGTGCATGAAGAAGGAATATAACATGCTCACATTGTTGATTCCAGGCCCAGGTTATCCGGGAAAGTGTCTCGATGTGTATTTGAGACCCGTAATTGAGGAGCTTCGGTACTTGAGTCTGAACGGCCACCTGGTCTACGACCGGTTCAAAAATGAGATGTTCCGGATGCGTGCCATGCTTGTTGGCACGATTAGTGACTTTCCTGGGAGGGGTATGTTGTCGGGCATCGTCACCAGGGGTTACAGGGCTTGTTCAGAGTGCATGACTGTTTATTGCTCCAGTCCTCATTGCAGCAAGATTGTCCAGATGCGTCACCGTCGTTGGCTTCCGCATGACCATCCATTTAGGGACGATGCACAGGCTTTTGATGGGACTGAAGAAAGGGGCTGGGCACCCGAGCAATGGACAGGGGAGGAAATATTGGCAGTGTTGAATGAGTATGACTTTGGTCCGCTTAGCAATCATCCCGATGTGTTGCGCACGATTCCAGAGAGGCCGGATCGGTATAGGTTCTGGTCACACAAGAGCATCTTATGGGAACTTCCTTATTGGGCTAGGTTGGCTACCAGATACTACCTGGATGTCATGCATATAGAGAAGAACGTGAGTGAAGCCGTGGTTGGCACAGTTTTGAATTGGGAGAAGAAAACAAAAGACACCCCCAAGACACGCGTTGATCTGAGAAATATGGGACTGCGGGACCATTTGTGGTTGAGAGAGGGCAGGAGCAAGATGCCCCAAGCTCCTTACACCGTCACCAGGGACCAGAAACATGAAATCTTTGGATGGCTGAGTAATGTCAGGTAACTTTTTATTAGGCATGTATTCCCTAAAGAATCCATCTGTTGTTGGACGACTATATATGCATGAAATCTAATTTTTGTTAATGGCTATGCAGGTATCCTTATGGCTATGCGGGTAACATAAGCAAGTGTGTTAACTACCGAGACAACAAGATGTACGGATTGAAGAGTCACGACTGCCATGTACTGCTTTAACGCCTCTTCCCTATTTTCATTCGAGCGTACTTGGAGGATGAAGTGGTTGAGCCGTTGGTGGCGTTGTCAAGATTCTTCCAGAAGTTATGCGCTAGAGAAGTTAGAAAATCAGACCTCATGAGAATGCATGAGGAAATCGTTTTTATCTTGTGCAAGTTCGAGAGGATATTTCCCCCAAACTTCTTTGACATCATGCCTCACCTGATGATCCATCTTCCCCAACAATTGTTGCTTACCGGTCCCGTACACTACACTTGGATGTATCCCATCGAAAGGTACATGTTATTCATAAATTTGATTTATACATGTTTTTAAATAAAAGTTGCATGCTCTTAACATGCACTTGTTAACCTTGCAGACAACTTAGAGACTACAAGAAATATGTGCACAATAAATCTGCGCCTGAGGGGTGTATTGCTGAAGCTTACATTGCGCATGAGTGTGTAACGTACGCCAAGTTGTACTTGGGAGCGATGGAGGACCCCCCACAACATCCAAGTCGAGATGACCCCGAGTTCAACCTATCTATCGTCGCCAACTCTGTTGTACCATACGGAAGCTTCAAGAAGAAGGGTGTGGACAAGTTGCCTGACCATGAGGTAGGGATTGCCCACTGGTGGGTTCTAATAAACTGTCCGGAGGTACAATATTGGAAACGAACCCATCTTCACTGCAAGGAAGTTCGCGGTGATGTCGAGTACCACAACACGACGTTTGCAGACTATTTTCCACAATGGGTAAGTTAGATGACTTTCTTTTACAGTTCCCTATTCTTTAATCATAAACACACCAACTGATTTGAGTTATATTTTTCAGCTGATGCAAGTGGCTGCGAGGGGTGGTCATACAAATTACTCAGAGGAATTGAGGCTGTTGTCGATGAAGCCGATATCTTCCACAGTCCGCCCAATGTGTGATGTCAACGGCGTTAAGTATATATGTGAAGCTAGAGACGGGGAACGCAAAACACAGAATTGTGGGGTGATGGTCGATGGTGCAGAGGGGGCGTGGATTTTTACGGTGTCCTACAGTCAGTTGTTGAACTCATTTATGGGAACCGCATGAAAGTCCACTTGTTCAAGTGTCGATGGTTTGATACTAGGCCGCACCGCATACGGATCGATCAGTACGGCATACTTTCGGTGAATACCGCCACTAGTGTGTATGAAGACGACCCCTTTGTTTTCGCCACAGCGGCCAAAAAGGTCTTTTATCTTGACGATCCATTGAACAAAGGCACGTGGAAGGTAGTTAACCATGTGTCTCAGCGAGACATATACAGTACTACCACACTTGGTGTGAGCACAGAGTGTCAAGAAGCGACCGCATACCAAGAGCCGGACGCCGGCGACATTCCGGAATCCTCCACCATCCGCGATAATAATGTGACGCCGGGCAGAGTGGTTCGACTTCCTAGGGGTCAGGTGCCCATGTATGATGTTAATCCGAATCGTCTATATCAGGCAGACGATGACTCAGACGACGAGTACGAGCATCGGTTGCCAGATATGAACTACTATACTACGTCTGACTCAAGTGATGAGGATGATTCTGATTATCATCCTTAGTATACTGTTTATGTATGTATTTGTGTACGATTGTCCATGCATGTATGAATACATTTTTCGTCCTTAATTACCGTTTTCCGAGTTTATGGGAAATTGTATTGAATTGTTTGTGCGATGTTCAGGAATTTATCAGGTGAAATAGGCAATTTTCAGGCCCTAAATGGCAAATTTTCGGAAAGATAAGCATTATAGCCGACGAAATGGACCATACTTCGTCGGCTATAATTCCCATTCTGGTAATTTAATATGCAAGTCGTCGGCTAACGACAAAATGTTGAAGGTCGTCGGCTAAAGTATAGCCGACGACCTGTAATTCGTCGGCTATAACCCCTGGCCCGGATGTTGACCGAAACCATTGCTTGATCCTTCAAATGCAAAAGTGTCCTGAAATAAGATACGACCGAAATATTGAAATACGTCTACGGTTGAAAAATGGGAAGATTCCGACAAAATCTGTGTGTCGAATGTTGCGGTTAGCTGTTTTTTACTTCCGTTTTCCTATGGGTAGCCTGACAGTCGGTAAAAATTTTGAGGAAAATTTTTATACGATTAGTTGCGTCTCATCGATCTGAAACTATTCTCTGTTGAAGGTCAGGCCAAAAAACGTCATCTAGACGGGCCAATTTCCGTTTTAAAGCGTTTAGAGGTTTGACTTTGCAGTTTGACCGTACCGATCGAGCCTTTAACGTTGTCAGATGTAGTTGGAATTTTTTTCATACATGTATTTAATCTTAACGGTGATATCTGACGGTTGGAATAGATTTTCCAAACTTTTAGATTCGAAATCGGAACATATGCACTAATGTTCCTCAACTTGTTTACTAAGTGTTTAAGTGAATGTATAGTTTCAAATAGTTGCTATACGTAGACCCTTCAAATGCAAAAGTGTCGTGAAATAAGATACGACCGAAATATTGAAATACGTCTACGGTTGAAAAATGGGAAGATTCCGACAAAATTTGTGTGCCAAATGTTGCGGTTAGCTGTTTTTTACTTCCGTTTTCCTACGGGTAGCCTGACGTTCGGTAAAAATTTTGAGGAAAATTTTTATACGATTAGTTGCGTCTCATCGATCTGAAACTATTCTCTGTTGAAGGTCAGGCCAAAAAACGTCATCTAGACGGGCCAATTTCCGTTTTAAAGCGTTTAGAGGTTTGACTTTGCAGTTTGACCGTACCGATCGAGCCTTTAACGTTGTCAGATGTAGTTGGAATTTTTTTCATACATGTATTTAATCTTAACGGTGATATCTGACGGTTGGAATAGATTTTTCAAACTTTTGGATTCGAAATCGGAACATATGCACTAATGTTCCTTAACTTGTTTACTAAGTGTTTAAGTGAATGTATAGTTTCAAATAGTTGATATACGTAGACCCTTCAAATGCAAAAGTGTCGTGAAATAAGATACGACTGAAATATTGAAATACGTCTACAGTTGAAAAATGGGAAGATTCCGACAAAATCTGTGTGCCGAATGTTGCGGTTAGCTGTTTTTTACTTCCGTTTTCCTATGGGTAGCCTGACGTTCGGTAAAAATTTTGAGGCAAATTTTTATACGATTAGTTGCGTCTCATTGATCTGAAACTATTCTCTGTTGAAGGTCAGGCCAAAAAACGTTATTTAGACGGGCCAATTGCCGTTTTAAATCGTGTAGAGGTTTAACTTTGTAGTTTGACCAAAGAATAGCCGACGACATACTTAACTTCGTCGGCTAAACTCTTGCGATCCGCGCCGTTTCATTGTCCGCCGTTGGATGGGCGAGATCTGACGGCTGCTGAGAGCGTGAAGTATAGCCGACGAGATTCATATTATAGCCGACGAGATTCATATTATAGGCGACGAAATAACGACTTCGTCGGCTATAACCGGCCCGCAAAGCCCAACTTCGGCCCGGCCCGGATTTCGGGTCAGAGTATAGCCGACGAATTAAAATTAAATCGTCGGCTATAGTCCACACTATAGGCGACGAAATCCATACTTCGTCGGCTATAACCGGCCTGCAAAGCCCAACTTCGGCCCGGCCCGGATTTCGGGTCAGAGTATAGCCGACGAATTTCGTTTGCTATGACTATAGCCGACGAATTAAAATTAAATCGTCGGCTATAGTCCTTCGATTTAAACCAAAACAGAGGCGCCTCTCCCTCATTCTGCATAAACCCTAGCCGCCGCACTGCACCACCTCCCCTAGCCGCACCACCATGTCAGGTAGTCCCGCTCTCTCTCATTTATGGTTTTTGGAAATTTTGTGGTTTTGTGGAATTTATGGATTTTGTGAAATTTTATGGTTTTTGTGAAATTATGTGGAATTTAGGGTTGTTGTGCAATTTATGGAATGTTGTGGAATTTTTGTTAATTTTGTGTAATTTTGTGGAATTTTTAGGAGGATATATATATATATATATATATATATATTTCGGAATATATATATATATAATTAGGTATAAATATATTTATGTATATATATAATTAGGTATATATATATTTAATGAAGTTTTTTATTTTGTTGTGAAATTTATGGAATTTTGTGGAATTTTTGTTAATTTTGTGGAATTTTTAGGAGGATATATATATATATATATATATATTTCGGAATATATATATAATTAGGTATAAATATATTTATGTATATATATAATTAGGTGTATATATATTTAATGAAGTTTTTTATTTTTTTGTGAAATTTATGGAATTTTGTGGATTTTTTTTAATTTTGTGGAATTAACAACGATTTGTAGGAGGTTATATATATATATATATATATATATCTATATATATATATTTCGGAATATATATATATATATATATATATATAATTAGGTATAAATATATTTAGGTATATATATAATTAGGTATATATACATTTAATGAAGTTTTTAATTTTTTTGTGGAATTTTTGTGAAATTTATGGAATTTATATACTAATTGTGCAGGAAACCGCCGCGCTGTAGACCGATGGCTTGGCAGACCGACCGAGAGCGACCCCGACGCTCAGGCAGGAGCCAGCCGTGGGGGGAGCGGATCCAGCGGTCGTCGGGGCCTAGGCCGGCCTATGAGTCGATGAGAGGAGACCTTGATGGGATTGACCCCGAGCGATCCACGTGGGGGCTCCTCGTATGAGTCGACGGGAGCGGGCCCTGACTCGAGTGTCGGAGGAGACGCAGAGCCACCAGACCCCAGTGCACTTCAGCACTGTTCCAGGATCGGCAGCCGACCCCACCGCGCGCCGATCTGGACCCTCCAGAGATGCTCCCTGTCCCCCCACAGCGACAACGTCCACAGCTACGGGGCCCACCGTCAGGGGGATCAGCCCCTCAGGGTCCACGCCCCGTATGTCTCCGCCATCGGGGATGTACATGGTCCAGTTCCTCCCTGCCATCCCCGAGTACGACGCCAGGGGGAGGCAGATTTGGAGGCACGACCGGCCCCACGAGATTCCCTGGGAGGAGGCCTACGTCCACAGGCCTTTCGACTCAGAGGACTGCCGCGGCCTGTGGTGTGTTCGTGAGAAGGACAAGCAGTACAACGACGCAGGTAATTGGTTAGTTTAATTAATTATTTAGATTGTTTAATTAATTATTTAATTAGTTAGTTTAAATAATTATTTAACTATGTATTCATTTTAATTATGAAACAGGCGTCCTCGTAAATAAACCCGCGGGGACGAGACGGACCAGAGGGCCAGCGAACATGTCGACCCTGGAGAGGGAGCTCGCCGGTGGGATCAGGGAGATCCTGCCCGGTCCCGGTGAGGATGGACGCCCGATTGAGAGGAGAGACACCACCACCAAGTATATCAACGCGACGGGCATGCTCGTGCGAGACAGGGTCCCACTGTTGTGGCCCGACTGGGGCTCTGTGCCCGATGACATCAAGGCGCGAGTGTACAATGCACTGTCGGTGAGTTAAATCGTATTTTTATTATAGAAAATAAACATTTATGAATTCAGTCCTTATAACTATATAAAAATATTTTCTAATTAATTTATAATATTGCAGTAATGGTTTGGAGTCCATCCTACCTTGGACTGGTGGAGAGACGAGCAGCTGAAGAACAGGTTATGTGTTTCGCTTTTTTTTGTATAAATATATTTATTGCCAGTGTACGAATATATCTAACAGTTGTGTTTTGTTAATATAAGTACTCCGAGTGGAAGAACGAGCTGTCGACGCACTACAGGACGTACCATGTGGAACAGCGCTTGGGGCGAGGTGCAACCCCCCACGAGTTCCGGTACAGGGAGTATAAGTGGCTATGGTTGGTAGCCTACTTCGGGAGCGACAGGGTCTCGGTAAGAAAATTTAGCCTGCTAGTATATAACTTTTTAATGTTATTTAATAATTAAATTATGTAGTTACTTAATTAAATTAATTAGTTAGTTAGTTATTAGTTATTAAATTAAGTTAGTTGGTTAGTTACATAGTTAGTTAGTTCGTTACTTAATTAAATTAAATTAGGTAGTTAGTAAGTTAGTTAGTTACTAAATTAAATTAGTTAGTTAAGTAGTTACTAATTAAATTAAATTAGTTAGTAACTAAATTAGTTAATAATTTTATTTTGGTTAGTTCCTAATATTTTAATTTAGTTACTAATTTATATTTGCGTTTATATGTTCGTTCTTATAATACAGAAAATCTCGAAGACGAACAGCGACAACCGCAAGAGGAACGAGCACCCCCACCACGGCGGCGCCCGCTCCTGGAGGCAGTGGGCAGAGATTGCGAGGAGGGACCGACCGCTGAGACCGTTGTCGTGGATTCATGCGCAGATGTATCCGGGGCGTCCCGACCAAGTGGTAAGTATTCGCCCATCTTCAATAAAAGTGTTTCATTAAATTAATTTATATATTTTTTTTATTAATTCGTTTATTATATTTTCTTGTCAATTAGGCGGAAATAGATGCGGAGACCGACGCGATCACCTTCTTGAGCCGCGCTTGGCCTCTCAGATCATGCACGCGGCGGTAGGGACAGGCAACAACTACTTCTACCACAGAGGCTTAGGCGCGGCGGGAGATGGGGTTCTCAAGTACACGCCGGCCAATCCCAGCACGCAGCGTGCGGCTTCGACGAGAGGAGACTTGCAGACGTAGCTGCAGAGGACTCAGGCGGAGTTGGCGAGGGCGGTGGAGGCGCTCCAGCAGGCGGAGTTGGCGAGGGCCGCGGAGGCTTCGGCGCAGCAGGCCAGAGACGCATCTGTGGCAGAGATGTACCGATGGATGCAGCAATCTTGGGAGGCCCAGCAGGCTGGACTCCAGCCCCCGCCTCCGCCACAGATGCCCCAGTTCGTCGTCCCCACTCCCCCCCCGCATCGGAGTACGCCAGGCGATCAGGGTAGCCATAGCCACCGGAACTCGAACGATCCGGTGGACGACGCTACGCGTTTAGGAGATGATGATGAGTAGATGACTAGTTAGCTAGGGGGTTAATTTGTACAGTAGGTAGGATATTAGGGATGGATTGATGTGGATATTTGTTGGATATTTGGATGTTTGTTTGTGGATTTTCTGCAGCCAAACCGAAGACGAAGTGAAATTGGGCCCGAGTTAAATTTTTAAATTTTTAAAAATATTTAGGGGTTATAGCCGACGAAATGGGCCATATTTCGTCGGCTATACCCTCCCGGCTTCCGGCAAAAAAAAGCCATTCCTGGTACCGGCGATTGTTATGGCCGACGATTAATTCGTCGGCTATGCCGGACGTATAGCCGACGATAGTGTCGTCGGCTATACTTCCGGGTTAGGGGCAATTACGTAATTGTTGAAGCCGACGATCCTGTCGTCGGCAATGTTCGAAGTATAGCCGACGACGCTTTATTCGTCGGCTATACCGCGTGTTTTATAAGCCGACGACTTACCCTGAGTGTCGTCGGCTATGCTATAGCCGACGGAGCATTCCCGACGAGAGAATAGCCGACGATACTTCGTCGGCTATGACTATAGCCGACGATTTAATGAAAACGGCCGACGAGATGGCGTCGTCGGCTATAACCCCTTTTCTGGTAGTGATGCTTGCCGAACTGATCCTATCTCTTTACTTCATATTATCATTATAGGTTAACATGCAATTCGAAACTTATCTTTTAAAATCTTTATTAAACTCATAAGAATAAAATTAACATGCATCATTATAAAACCAAATTCACAATCGTTTTTCACGTAGACATGAAAACACAATAACCAAACATACACATGAGTTTCATAGACAAAACTACACATAACTACATAAAAACTATTACAAACCAAAAGTAGGGAGTGGATCACAATTTTGAGACACCTTGATGACTTCTACTCGTGTGGATCCTGGATGGAATGAGGCTCGACGGCTGCTGGATGAAGGTGGAGAATCGGCAGAAGTTTTGTGGTAGTGGTGGTTTTTGGTTTGTGTTTTTATGCAAGATCTTTAGCTGAAAATTGGTAGAGCTTTGGCTAGGGTTTTTGCTTTAGAATGTGACCACTTTTCTGTGGACAAGTGACCTCTATATATATGAGAGAGGTCGGCTAAACCCTAGGAGGAATCCTAGTTACAATCGGCAAACAAAACCTTGTAGAATAAGGTTTTGATTCATTCCTTTCTTGGCTCTTCTAGGATTTCTTTTTCTGAATTTTACTTCATGGTTTGGGCTTTAGACTGGCTGCAAAAATTCTTGGACTTCTCTTGTGGAGCGGCAACCATTTACTTGGTGGATTAATAGCCCAACTTCCTTTTGCAGCCTCCTAGTCTTCCCGGGAACAAGCTTTCCTCCTACCGCTAGGTTTCCTTCTTTCTCTCGGCTTCCTTGACTTTGTAGGCTTTTCTTTGCTTCTTGGCACGACTGTAAGTTCTCCTTGTACTCTTAGGAATTGCTGCAGATGCTTGCAGCCTCAGATGAACACACAAAATAACTTGGAAATCCCCCGGAAGTGCTCTCGGCAAGATGCAGACAGATATGTATGAGCACGCGAGCAGGCTGGCGCGCGGTACTTCTCGGTAGGGGCATAGCTTTTGCGCAGCGTGTGTGCGCATCTTCTTGGTGAGCGAGCAACGGTGGCGAGCGGCTGTTGGCTAGTTAGCGCTGGCGAGCGCCAACGGTAAGCAAGCACTGGCTAGCGACACATGCAACGGTAGCAAGCATGGCGGATGGCACATGCCAGTATCGGATACGAGGTGTCCGTATCCGATACAGCACATCATAGTTATAAAATTTTCCGGATACGTCACTGACACGCCTGTGGATATGCCATCTTTGATCTTGGATATGCGTCGGACATGAGGTGCCCGTGTCCGATACGTGTCGGCAGTGTGGGTGTCAAGTCTGCGCACGAGCGTCGCGGCACAGGTCATTCGGCAATTGCAGCCTCCTGTTCGGCACTTCCTTGATTCTGTTTGGAAACTTCCGTTTCTTTCTTGCTCGAACTGCTGAATTGCAACCATCTTTTGGGTGACTTCCCGAACTCCGATTAATCTGAATTTTTGAAATAAAATACTTTAGCAAGCCAATTATATGCTTACCAAATTTCACCAAATTTGGACAAGGATAGGTCAGTTTTCCACTCATCTCAGAATCATGAAAAAGATAACTTTTTGCAATAATTTCCAGATTTCTATACTTAGTCATTTTTCGGATTATTTAAGCATATTTTGCACCAAACTCTAACAAAATGACACTAAACTAAATTATGACTCAATCTTAGATAAATAAGGGTTAAACAAAGCATAAACGAAGGCGTAAACACATTAATAACGTCGCACATTGTGCTCCTATCATTTTTGTGAGTAGATGATAAGATATTTTTATACTTGACAGATGCACAAAAGTAACTTGGAGTAAGTAGATGATAAACTATTTTATCTAACTAATGGGTGCATAAAAGCACAAAGATTTGCCGTTTGTGATATGGGCAAGTAGTTCCTTCCTGCTAGATCATTTGGGTGTAATCACTAATATATTTAAGACTGGAAGCTATACTAAACTATACTAATTGTTAATTCACAATGAAATAACACGAAGATGACTTTAAACTGTAGTTTCTAGGGTGATTGTTTCAATTTCATTCACCTTGTTGCTTTGAGAATGTCTCATGTTTACCCATTGCCTTTGAGGCAAATCGTTGACTGTCAGTGTTGTACTTAGGCATCATATTTATGGTTTTTCTCCACAGTTATATATACACATTACCCGTTTGAAATTGCGTGTATATGTAATATGGCAGTTATACGACATCAAATATTTAGTTGGGATCGTGCTTTTGTTTCATATTCTTAATTTTCTGGAGAGGATTAACCACAGTCATAAATCTGATGTGCTTATAATTTATTGGGAGAAAGACCACGTAGTCAAAAACATGACTTTTGCCCAGTTCAATGTTGATTACCCGTTTGAATGAATCTTTAGAAAAAACTCTGAAATACCCAAACTAATGTACTTGAGTCCTTCACAAACAAAAACAAATCAGAGTTTAACGGTTTCAAATAAAAACCCTAAGCAGTCCTTCCGCTCTCTCTCTTCCTCCTCTCTCATTCGCTGATTCGATCTGTGCTGCTCAACCATCACCATCGTGCGTACTCAACCTCAGACGTTGCCTAAGCCCAGCCTCGGATGCGCCCAAAAACCAGCGAGCCTGGATTGACGTCTCTCTCTCTGACTTCGATCCCACCGCCAAACGTGCCGCTGTTGTCCCTGCCTGGATTCGTCCACCCGACGACGGTTGCAACTCGTTGATGCAAGTGCCACCGGCTTCGTCGACTCCCTCCTCTGACGTCGACCTCCGCTGGATATTAAGGCTTGACGCCACCGCCCAGCATCCCAGAGCCTGCAACCTGACGACGCCGACCCATGGGCTCGACCCGGTTTCACTAACCCTGCCCGGATTCGTTCATCCTCGCCTCCCCCGCCTCTGTTGTCTGAAAGTTAGGGTTTTGATCGAATTGGGAAACTAGAGTTACTGATGATCAGTAATTTATTATTAGTGATTACTGGGGGTCAGTAACCTGATTACTGAGAGTCAGTAACTTGATTACTGGATATCTGAAATTTGTAACTTGATTACTGGGTGTCAGTAACCTGATTACTGAGAGTTAGTAACATATTTAAAGTCAGAGTCAGTCAGAGTCAGTAATTTAATATTAAAAAAATAATATTCCGGTGAAAAAAATCGAGTGACTGGAATCCGGCGACCGGCCATTATACACGGGCGGAGTTTGATGACCTTCCGGCAAAACCTTCTCTATCTTCCATTTTCTCTTCATATGAGTGTATAAGAGGTGAAGGCAAAAAGGAAAGAAAAATATTAAAATTGTACTAGGGTTGAAAATATTTGTTGAAATGGGTAATATGAGTTGTTACCTTACGTTTAATATATGAAGAAATTAGGGTGTTCATTAAAATAAGTAATGAGGGGGCCAAATTTGTACTAAATGGACATATTTCATAATATGTTTATAGCGATCTAAATTGTGTATAAATAATTATTTCTTTTTTTCTAAAAAAAATTCACGGAATTAATAGACAATATCAAGACCCTATGAGGTTGGTCTAGTGGAAGCATGTTGAGGTGGAAGTGGGGCGGACGCTGCAAGGCTTCTCCTGATAATAGAATGTCTTTAGTTCAAACCTCATCTTGTTAAAAACATACCTTGGAGAGGGGTCATACCTAAATTGCTTCTAACCCTAAAATAATAGCTCACCTGACCACCATTTTATCGATCGAAATCATCAAATGTAATTTACTACGCGAAATGAATGGAACATACCCTATCTAAAGGCCAATTCCCCTTTTCAAAAAATTTTAGGCAAATTCCTTTATGGTAACAAAAAGAAATCCATACGAGATGCACTCAAAACACTAAGGGCATCTAATATCACTTCCTTTTCACAAGAAGCCCCACGCCCAAGACTATGTCTCAACTCTCAAGTATCATAACAATAACTCAGACCTCAATTCCATGTTTTTAAGTAAACAAGAATCAAACCACATCTGGTAACATGCATACTTGGGCCTTGTTATGACCGGAGAGGCAGTTGGGAAGGTCTGCCAAATTCTGTCAGTAAAAGGAATCTGGAACAAATCTACCGTAGGCACAACACAAGACCAGCAATTTCAGACCAAATACCAATAACAGATTCATCAATACGTTCACATAAGCCATTTAAACACCTTAGATGGCTGATGTGAACGTATGTAACAATGTGGTGAATTAAAAAATTATTTTTTAAAAAATTTTGAGCGAAGAAAAAAAAACAAGTAAACTCACTACAACTACAGAAATTATCCAATTTCAACCACAACACCATAGTTCAAACAAATTGTCCAAGGTACAAAAGTAAAGAGCACAACTTCAATTCTACCTCGCACGAGTCTGTTTTGCAAAGTTAAGTTCAAGCTTGAATTTCAACTCACAACAGTTTCATGAAACTCTTTCCTAAATTCGTGATGATGAACTGAGGATTTGAAGCCCACAACCCTGCAAGCTTATGAATTCCAACTCCTACTCCGTCCCAACCATGCAGCCCGTACGCAAAATTTCTTACAAAGAACCACAAAATCTTTTATATAAAACAACTTTAGCCGTCACATTTCAAAAAGATGAATGCTAACTACCACAAAATCTTTTACTTTAGCTACCAAGAGTTATCAAAATATGTTTTGACATATTTGTTAACAATCTCTCTGGTGAAATCTATAACATACAGGTGATGAAAGTAGAATATGTAGCAATTTATAATATGTAGTTATTAAAAGAATGAAAACAGGTCAAAGATTTTTATTATTACAGATTGGAGTGATTGAAGTGATCCTAGCAACCTTGATTGCTAGATTGATGGATCAAGATCTACTGGTGTTGACAGGACCTGATCCAGATTTCACCTTGAAATCCGGATAAGGTCCTGCGGGGACTACCTTAAGAGAGATTTTACCGAAAAATCGGCATGAACTCTCTTAAAATGGACAACCCAAACCTGTCAAACAAAACATAAAACACTTCAACAAAACCATCCTGACTCCAGGAGCCAGCTGCTCCCCCATAATCAAACAACTTCCACAATTAAACATAAGACCAATTTCAATTGATTCATAATCCATCAGAGCAATCTAATAAAGAATTGGGGATACAAGAATCAAAAAGTAAAAGGATCAACGGATTCTACCAAGCGGAAGCAAAGACGACGTCTATGCCTCGACTCCGAGTACCCTTGACCTCGATAACTAGACTGCACACTGGGCGGTTTAAACCAAAGGGCCCAGGGGAAAGTAATTTAAAAACGTTAGAGTGAGTGGATAAAATGAAATAATTTAATATAATACTTTATCTGAAAGTTTCGTATTACTTTCTCAATGTTTTAGAAATAAAAACCACAATGCATGCATTTTAATAAAACGTCTCACGTTTTAAAAAAAAATCGTATTTTAAAAAATCAGCCCCGCTGATATAATCCAATAAACAAATAATCATTTTGTTTATATATATTCAAAAACAATATACTTTTGAAAATCAATTTATAATATTTCTCGACCAATCTCATTGGTCATATAAAAACTCCAGCCCCGCTGGTTCGGGAATTTATTAAAATGAGAAAGTCTCATAGAGAAAATATTCCCGAAAATGACATAATATAAAAATCATGACCAATCCCATTGGTCATATAATAAGATAGGAGAACGTCATTACCACCATTTAATAGTAGCCTCCCAGGCTAAGGGTCGAGCCTCCAAGACTCTCTATAGCGTCCCACGCTATGCCTGTACACGCCGACCACCAAGCGTGAATCTGACCTATGTGGTCAAGTCGTTACCTCGCATGAGATCAGGCGACTAAGCTAGCTAGCATCAATATATATCTGGACCCTGATATGGTGAAAATCCGAAAACAAAACCGAAAATACGCTTCCCCTATATATATTAAATCTGTACGGTCCCCGACCGCACATCTGAGGCTTATAATAATCATAAATAGTATAATAGCCTCACAATATATTCATATATATCCGACATATCCAATATGCCGTAAAATAATATCGAAAAATATATATACAACATCGACATGTCTCACATTAAGTCCCCGGAAATCTCATTTCCGGTCTATATTTAAATACACATAAATTTATTCAACACAATCAAGTTATGAATAATTAAAACATGCTACTTCCGGAAACCTCGTTTCCGGATAAAATCACGTACTACTAAAATAGTACTAAAAGCATAACCCCAAAACCTTATTTCTTTAAATATCAATATCATTTTAAATTTTTCGAATTCTCATGCTTCTCAGATCATTTATTTAAAATAAATTTTATTTCATGAAAATATTTATGCATGCATTTATTTATTATTTAAAATAAAAATCCACTCACTGTACGGCCGAGCGTGCCGATATTCCGCGCTCTCGTCCCGTCGAGTAACTTCTCGACCTGTAATAGAGACGGGTTTAAAAAAATATTTCAAAACTCGGAATTGGATTATAGAAATTAAATCCACAGACGTCCTCACTCGTCCGAATAATCCAATTTTTAAATTCTTGTTATCGGTATTGGAATTATGTCTCAAATACTGAAACCATTTACGTCCAAAATTACTCAGGACACCCATCCCGAGTCCGATCCATTCTTTTACTGATTATTTCGTCGTAAAACCCTTTTAATAAGTTTTTACTCCTTTTTACGATAAGTCAACAGTAATATTTACTGGTCAAACAGTAATTTGGAAAGTCAACAGTAAATGGTCAAAGTCAGAATTACTATTTACCATTTACTTTTACTGTTTACCTTTTACTTTTACTATTTAATGTTTTACCGTTTACTATTCACCTTTTACCGTTTTACTTTTCACTTTTTACTGTTTACTATTCATCTTCTTCCTCAAGCCGGCGGCAGCCGCAACACCGCCGCGCCGCCGCCGCAGAGGCTAAAAACACCTCCAATCGGCTCCAAATTCACCCAACATCATCGCCACCACCTCAGGAACTCATCCCCTTCGTCCACGCCGCCAAAAACAGCCCCAGCCGCCGCAAACGGCGGCCGGCACGGCGTCAGATTCTCCCAAGTTCACAAATCACCAAAATTCATCAAATCAAACCTCAAACAACCCTTAATCGACTCCTTACAACATCCCAAACACAAATTCAACCTCCAATTGCATCAAAAACATCAAAATCACAATCCTCCAATTCGAAATCAAAAACCCTAGAAATTTGAAATTCTCAATTCTCCTTACCTGCTACGAATTGGTTTGATTCCTTACACACAATTGCTACATAGGCCGAGACCTTCGATTCCCGACCGGAATCGAGTCGAACGGCGGCCGGAGGAGAAAGTTCCGTCCAATCGGGGGTGGTCGGTGTCGGGCGTCGTACGGCCCAGCGGCGGCGTTTCACGCTGCGACGCTGCTGCAGACTTGAAGAGGAGGCTGAGCCGGTTCGAACGGGGGAGATGGGCGGAGGGCGGCGTGGTCGGCGGTTTCGGGCCGAATCGGGGAAAGAGGGGAGAGAGAGAGAAAAGGAAAAGAAAAGAAAAAGAAAGATTCCTATTTCGGAAAATTTCATTCCCCGCTATTTATACTCGTCCAAAATCGGCAAATTACAAATTTTACATTGCAACTTTTTCACACGAGCTCCAAATTAAACGTGCCACATGTCCAGGAACTCGTTTCAACGTCCTCTATCTCGTCGAGAAATAAATTCTTCGTCGGGTCAACTTAATTAAAAGTCAACATTTAGAACTTCCGAATCGTAATAACAATTCCCCGGAATGTAAAAATAAAAGATAAAATGGTCAAAAGGTAACTCAAGATTCGGGTCGTATCAAGTGTAATTACCATATTTGCTTTCCTAGAATATAGCCTATTAGCTTTATTGTAAATGTATATATGCAGACCTGTTGTAAACAATTGTTATCATCTAATATACAAGCATTCATAACCATATTCTTTTATGGTATCTGAGCACCGTTCTTGGTGACTCTAGAGTCTTACACACCTTCTGCAAACATAACGAACAAACACACAAATACCAAACACTACCAAACTGTCACCATCATGTTTAACAAAGGACGTATTGTCCAAAACTACATACACAGAAATGACAAAACTAATTGTTCTACACCACTCCGACAAGTCACACTTACTTGCAACATTGCACACCATAACCTGTATTTGACACTATATTAGATCATAGACAGCGGAGCAACAGATTATGTTACTAATCTACCACCCACTCACAACAAAATCAAAGCAGTACATGACTTTGTAGGCCTACCTAATGGAGAGCGAGCTACCGTTGAAAGTATCGGAACGATTAAGTTATCAACATATTTGTATCTTGATGGTGTTCTTCATGTGCCTAAATTTCGAGTAAATTTGATATCTGTGAGCAAACTGACTCGAGCATTGAAATGTATCGTGATATTTTACCCGGATTTTTGTGTTGTGCAGGAAATGGATACAGACAAGGTGATTGGTTTGGGCAAGCATGTCACTACCTCACACCATGCCAAAACCCTCACTTAGCAAATCACATCACCCGCACCACAAATCTTTGGCACCAACGTCTTGGGCACCCATCTTTCTCACCCCTTCACTTCCTGCCTCAAACTATTCCAGATATAATGTATGATCCGGAACATGTTTGTGAAATTTGTCCTTTAGCCAAACAGACCCGTCTAAGTTTCCCTTCCAAATCTATAAAATCTACTGCACCTTTCGATTAGTGCTTCTCTGTCTCTAAAGGATCCTGACAAAGAGGATAGGAGGCAACATACCATGTACATAATGAGATAAACGATCACGAGTATTTAAACGATTACGAATAAGCAACCAAGCAAAAACTTTGATTTTCAGAAGTAAGCAAAGTTTCCATACTTTGAGAAGGATGCTCTCCAGAATGCTATTTTGATTTGCTAGTTGTTAAAGCATGGTTGAGATAAGGTCGCTGTCACACTCCGAATTTTGAAGGGATATAATTAAAATTTAAAAATGTGATAATTCAATAATCTCAATTACCTAGAAAATTAAATTACAATTTACCAAGTATTAAAGAAACTAAGTCCAAAATATGTGACTCAGGCAAACTCGAATATTACATTACCACTGTTTACAAAAGTTGTAAAATATTTGATAATGTAAATGTTCACTCATAGCTCACCACACACTAGAGAATACAAAGCTAAAAAAAAGATCAACACCTAAATCAATCATTGTTTCAAGCTGATCCCCACTTACAGATCTAACCCCTATACTTTGAATTGGTGCATCGGGTTGTAAACAACAAACCCAGTTGCTTTATGAGCTCGTATGAGTAAACTTAAAAACAATTACTCAGACAACATATACTTATAAATCTTCAGCTAAAAGCAACAATATTTAAACATACAAAGCACAACCGCACAAAAAAAAAAGGTAAAGGTAAGTTTTTCTTGCATAGAAATATAGTTCAAGAATTTATCTGCCATGTACAATTAAAATCAAAATAACTCCTGCATATAGAGTAATTCAGGAGATCATATTTAAAATTGGATAAAGAAAAATCATGGTAACCCCTGCGTATGATTTAGTTCAGGAAACCATGCATAAATAACACAGTTCAAAACAATGGAAAGTAAATAATAAATCCAACAGCTCAAATTGAAGCTGAGTAATCACCATTTAAGACTCAAGAAAACCAACTCATACAGTACCTTGTTTTGTTTTAAAACTCAATATCTTTTGCTCATAAGAAAAACACTGACAAGATCATATGTTATCACATTAACATTTGAAGATAAGAAAGATATGTCCCTCTTGGAGAATGACAAAAGAACACCATTAAACTCTCTTTAAAAAATACGCACACATGCATGAGACCTAGATAACCCTCACATGGTTACCCCTGATGACATGTGTGTATTCATAAGACCCAGGTACCTCACGTGGTACCCCCCATGATGTATAATGACAGATAAACTAGAGCTCCAACTGATTGTAATCAATCACCCGGTCAAAGGCTTGGTTCCCGATATAATTGCCTCTATCACAACTGTGACCCAGGTCCGAAGACCAGAAAATATTTAGTTTGACTCAAATGCTAAATTCAACACGTACAATATAATCAATCCATCTTATGATGCATATTGCACCCAAAAATATTGAGAGTCGCACATGACTCTCATAAACATATTCAATTTACTCTTTGACACAAAATATATCAACTCAAGGCATGATATGTCGATTCTTTAACCAGAGAATTCACAACAAAATCACCATCCACAGTAGCCACAAATAACTCATATTTCACGATGTTACATCATCAATACATATATTTTACATATATATATATAGTCCCTATCCAGAATGAGGTTCCGCTATGAAATTAAAGAGTGATGCTTCTTATTTGACCCACTTTCTGGTCAAATTTCTACATCTCCACCGTTCAATATTTAAGTATATGTGTATAGATTACTTATGCGAAGTCTCATCAAATTTGATAATCGTTTGAATATTCCTATTCGTGATTAACACGAATGGTTCATACTGAACAAATTCAGCTTGTTCATTGATTTTTTATCGTTTTGATACCTCAATAAATGAGCTGAAAATTTGTAGAGATAATCCATAAACATATATCTAAATATTGAACAGTGAAGATGTATAAATTTGACCGAAAAGTGGGTCAAATAAGGAGCCCCGCTCTTTAATTTCAGAACGGAGCCCCGCTTTAGATAGGGATTGTATATATATATATATATATATACACACACACACATACGTAGACATTCACTTGGAAATAGTCCACTACTACCACCTATAGTTCATCGATCCAAACCTCTTTAAAAATCATTTTTATATTAAAAGTTATTTTACTTACCCATGAATCGTAGCCGATCAAGTTCAAATTATTTACAACAAATACTTATTTTCATAAAATAATTTCACATTTAATGATTCAACAACTATAAGATAACTTGTTCATGAAGAATGTTGTGAGGTTTACTCACCTCTTACTCCCGCTGCATCTTCAATCACCCAAAGATGAGATACACATGCTCCTCCACTCACCAAAACTTCATAACCTCAACTTAACAATAATAGGAAACAAAAAACTTCAACTTGGAGCGAACACACAAAACCTAACCCGAAGACTTGTCACTCGAGATAATTCTTCCTCCGAGACCTCCTGAGGTCACTAGATCAGTTTAACAATATGCTAAAACCATCTATGCAATCAATGGTTCGAGGTTTGGATTCCTAAGAAAAAGAAAACGAACAATCTGAAACCCTACATGCTCAAATGACCACCAAAAAGTACAAATTATATATCCACACGCTCGTAATAACGAGTGTAAGATCATAGAGCACACGTCTGGTCTAAAGACAGCTGGACGTGCCGCTACACTCAAACCAACGAATTCTCACAAAACCCAAATGTCCAGCATGAAGATAAGAGAAAGGGAAGCATTCTAGTCCCTAGTATTTGTCCCAAAACGGTCGGAAAGTGATCGGAAATGTCTCCTCAAGGTTGTGGTTCAACACAGCCGCCTAACTCTCCAAATCAAGCTATAAGACTGCCACCGTGGATGCATGCCTTGGATGTTGGTATCGCTGAAAAAGAATGCTGCTCTGACGTCAACGTTGGCAGTGGCTTTCGAGCTCTACTACGTCGTGCACGATGGTCTTATATCAAATGAAAGACGACATCGAGACGAGTGTTTTGATATATGGCACGAACTGTGGCGTAGATGGACGGTGGAAAACAAGGCTGGAGAAGATTCGGCGTCGAAAATGAGAGAGGGAGATGAACAGTCGCTCATGCGGCTATTTGACTTCCTTTTCTACATAAAATTAGTTCATGTTTATTTTCTCCCAAAAAAAAAAATGAATATTAAGGTGATAACTAATAGCTTTAAATACATAATACTCATATTTTTAATTATATTTTTATAAATAATATTTAAATATCAATTTCACCCCTTATATTTAACAAAAAGTCAACATAAGTATCATATTGTCACATAAAACCTAATTTCAGATAGCAAACTGTCCCATTTGAAACATTGGGTACTAAAGTGTCAAATTGACCATACGTTGGGTACCATAGAAAGAATTTACCCTTTTGATATTTCTAGGGTTTCCTCCCTCTTCTTTCTTTCTATTTATACTTTAAATTTTTCGAGACCGGAACTTCCGATCGATAGTCATAACTTTTCCGTATGAAGTCCAACTCACGCGTGCTGCATGTCTATAAATTCGTATCGCCAAGTTGTAAAATTTTCATTGAGGACTAAAATATTTACAAGATTTTAATTATCGAAATCACTTCGACTTTGAATGACAACTAATTAAAGGAGTACATAATAAGAATTTACACAGTTCACCCTTTTATTAATTTTGAGAAATTACAAGAAACTAAAATTAAAATCCGGGTTATAACAGGGCTTCAGAAATAATTAGGGGGATCCTATTCAAGTCTATTATCAAGCTACCACGATGGGAGGTAATTATAATTTAGCAAATGCTAAGCCGGTGTCCTCTGCCTTGGCCAAATCTTGTATGATCAAGTGGTATCCTCTTGATCAAAACCATGTGAAGCTGAATTTTTATGGTTCCGTGAGACAAGGTTTTGGTGTTATTGGGTTTCTTATTAGAAATCATTCTGGCCAGTGTAAAGTTGTTGCTTCAAAGTTTGTTGGAGATGTTTCAGTTTTAGTTGATGAGGCCTTGGCACTGCGGGAAGGCCTTCATACTGCGCTGCTCAACCATTTTCCTCATATTATGGTGGAAGGCCATTCCAAGTAATTACTTAAATGCGCTTATTGGAAAGGCTCAAATTCCATGGAGAATAAAGTCTTTATATCTTGACATTACTCATTTGGCTGCACAGTTCCAATCGATAATTTTTAGACATGTACATCGTGAGGTAAACTTTGCTGCTGACAAATTAGTTGTGCGAGCACATCAGATTCCTAATCCTTCAGTTTGGTTCCATACTCTTCTCATGTCCCCAGCGTTCCATTTGGATCAACTGGGGAGGGCGCCCCTAGGGGCTTTTTCTTGTAGTTTTTCTGTTTTTTTTTTTTTTCATCATAAAAAAAATGATAGTTCCTGTTTACTCGGGTGTTTAAGATGCCTGAATGAGTTCGTGGGTATAATCCTCTATGTATCTATCAATCGAACAAGACAATCAATATGAGACATAGTAAGAGGTAAGAATTCTGGTAATGCTTTTCACAAAGTACAAAATTATGGTAAAACATGAATTTTAGGACTACAAAATAGTAGAGGGAGGAAGATGAGTAATTCAGTATACAAATGCAAGCTATTCACTTTTATATATGTGTGTGTGCTATTTGTTCAATCATCCTGTTAAAAGGTCAACTGCAAAATCACACTTGACTTTCAATACATTTTAAGACATAATGTATGGCTAAAGAAGAATGAGCGAGAGATGTGCACTACACATGTTAGTTTTCTGAATATTTAGATGATTGTAGAGATGTGCCCTACCTTAATCTTTGTGGAAACTGAAATCTGTCTATTATTATATGGAACACTTCTTTAAATGCCCAGTAAGCTATGTACATCTCCGGAGTCTCTCATTTCTTAAGTGAAGACCAAGTCATTTCCTCTCTTTTAAAAGAATCTCAAAACGCAGAATCCATATATGGTTGTGTTAATATTATATTTTGTGAGGGGTTTACATGTTTCGTTTATGTTTTCTAGGTAGATAAACGTGCAACTCACGTTTTAGTGTAGTTTATTTTTCTTTGAGTAAGAAAATTTCAGAAAATCGTAACACAAAAATAGTGTTTAAATTGTTTGTTTCGAGTCTTACGATGCCCCTAAATTGTCAATGATGTTTTTCTCCTTTTTACATACATAGATGATAGTTGTGCATATCTTAAAAAAAAAATTGTGAGTTTCATGGATAATATGCATTGGTAGGAGTATGTAGGACTTGTTGATTAATAAAGCATGCATGTTTTAGCTAGTTTGTTTCAATAAACCTTGTGAGCTTTACAGCCAAATTGCTTTCTTCATGAGTGTTAAATTTTTGAAAATTTCGAGCATGCTAATATGTGAACTTCATTATTCTTTGCATATTCAACGATTATGTGCCATAGCATTTTAATGAACTCTAGAATACTAGAACTTACTCTTGTTGATTTTCAAAACGTTTTTATCATAAAAAACCTTGATTTTGAAAGTGATTGAAAAGATCTTTTAGGTTTACCACTATAGCTAAATAAAGCATGTGCCCTATTTGAGCCCGTCGTGAGACACCTTAGTAAACCCATTTGAGCCTACGACTAGCCATTTTCTTTCATCACCCTCATAAAAATTCCTTGAGCTTAGAATAGTATATCCTTTCCCTTGTTTCATGGACTTGGCAAAGATTTTTTGATGGAGTTTTTGATATAGAGTGATATTGGAAAATAAGTGTGGGGTAGAGACTTGTCCATAGAAGAAAATTGTGTTGTGCCGTCTGTAGAAAAAAAAAAACTCGGATAAAAAAGAAAAATCAAAAGAAGAACTCCGAAACAAAAGAAAAAGAAATAGACACGGATGAGATAAAGAAAAACTTGTGTGGATATAGTCTTGAAAAATTGTTGTGAATTTGGAGTTTTCTATTTATTTGAAGATCTAACGATTGTAGGGTTTATTATTAATAGCTCGCTTAGGCGACTCGATCAATTTTTCTTTTTCGCTTAGGTACGGGTAGGATGTTTTTGATGGTGGTGGAGATGTGTTTTCGGCTAACTATTCAATGTAGGATTCTTGGGGAACTTTGGTAGAGCTTATGGATTTGTGTTTTGTGCTAGAGATGTGATGACCTTTTCTGTAGAGAGACTGCCTTTATATATAGGAGAGGGGCTGTGCAAAAGTCGGCAGCAATTAGGGAACACAAATCCTAAACCAATTTGGTTTAGGTTTTCTGATTTGGCAGATATGACGTTCATATGAAGAATATGAAATATCTCTCTCTAAAAAATATCTATTGAAGTAATTTCAATTGATTTGAAAACTAGACTCTCGTAGCTTTCTATCCATATATGGATCAAACTCTGATTCAATGTGAGCTGTCCAGGAGAGTTCGTTGAAGTTGGAGGACGTGCACTGGAAGTTTTCCAAGTTTGATCATGATTCTTCTTATGATTCTCTCCTTTTCCCTTATGATTTCTTTTCCGATTTTCTTCATGCATCACAGCTGCAACTCCTTATGGACTCAGAAACATTGCTTAATTAATGGATAATTGGTCCAAGACATATTTTACACTAAGAACCAAGAAAACCTTCTCCTAGTCAACCGATTCACTACCAGATACGGGGGAATAGCCGACGAAAATTTTTTCGTCGGCCATTCCATTTTTTCGTCGGCTATACCCTCTGCCGACGAAAATTTCGTCGGCCATAAGTCGTCGGTAATACGCCGTCGGTAATACCAATGGCCGACGAAAAAAAAAATTTCGTCGGCTATAGTTAAATATGGCCGACGAATCCAAAAATTCGTCGGGCAACGTGGGAGAAATAGCCGACGAATTTTGTCGGGTATTTTTGAGTATGGCCGACGAAATCCATTAAGTATGGCCGACGAATTTCGTCGGCTATTGTGTTTTAACTATAGCCGACGATTTAATAAAATTTCGTCGGCTATTTTCTCGAAATATATTAATATTTTAATAGGCATAATTAGTTATAGCCGACGAAATACTAGAATTTTCGTCGGCTATACAACTTATAGCCGACGAAAATTGGTAAAATTCGTCGGCTATTCTTAAATTTTAGGCAAAAAAAAAATTAAATTATGCTTTGGATGGAGGAGGGGAAGGAGGAGGGGAAGGAGGAGGAGGAGGCCGGAGGAGGGGAAGGAGGAGGAGGGGAAGGAGGAGGAGGAGGCCGGAGGAGGAGGGGAAGGAGGAGGTCGGAGGAGGAGGAGAAGGAGGAGGGGAAGGAGGAGGCCGGAGGAGGGGAAGGAGGAGGCCGGAGGAGGCGGAGAAGGAGAAGGAGGAGGAGGAGGAGGAGGAGAAGGAGGAGGAGGAGGAGGCCGGAGGAGGAGGAGGGGAAGGAGGAGGAGGAGGAGGAGGAGGAAGCCGGAGGAGGGGAAGGAGGAGGAGGAGGAGGGGAAGGAGGGGAAGGAGGAGGAGGCCGGAGGAGGGGAAGGAGGAGGAGGAGGAGGAGGAGGAGGAGGGGAAGGAGGGGGAGGAGGAGGAGGAGGAGGAGGAGGAGGGGAAGGAGGGGGAGGAGGAGGAGGAGGGGAAGGAGGAAGAGGAGGCCGGAGGAGGGGGGGAAGGAGGAGAGAAAAAAGGCGGGAGGATTTAAAAGATTTAGAAGGAGTATAGCCGACGAAATAAAAATATTTCGTCGGCTATACTTAGAGAATAGCCGACGAAATTAAAATATTTCGTCGGCAATTCTCTAAGTATAGCCGACGAAATCTTTTATTTCGTCGGCTATACTTTGGAAAATCAACAGCCGTCGGATCTGAGCCATCCAACGGCGGACAATAAAAAGGCGCGGATCAAGAGTTTAGCCGACGAAATATTTGAATTCGTCGGCTATACTTAGAGAATAGCCGACGAAATTTGAATGTTTCGTCGGCTATTCTATGAAAACATACTAAAATGCCGTTTTGAGGCCCTAAACGAACTCGAAAGCCCGAAAAAGCCCACATACTAAAATGCCGTTTTGTTCCTGGCGTCGTTCCCTTTCCGGAATGGTATCACAATCATCATTCGGACGCCGGACGCCAAATCTACAGTAAACCGGGTTTTGACTGATTTCATTCTTTCGGCACGCGGATTTTATCGGAATCTTGTCATTTTTCAACCGTAGACGTATTTCATTATTTCGGTCATATCTTATTTGACGACATATTTGCATTTGAAGAGCCTACGTATAGTAACTATTTGAAACTATACATTCACTTAAACACTTAGTAAACAAGTTAAGGAACATTAGTGCATATGTTCCGATTTTGAATCTAAAAGTTTGGAAAATCTATTCCAACCGTCAGATATCACCGTTAAGATTAAATACATGTATGAAAAAAAATCCAACTACATCTGACAACGTTAAAGGCTCGATCGGGACGGTCAACCGGGTGAGTCAAACCTCTAAACGCTTTAAAACGGAAATTGGCCCGTCTAAATGACGTTTTTTGGCCTGATCTTCAATAGAGAATAGTTTCAGATTGATGAGACGCGACTAATCGTATAAAAATTTTCCTCAAAATATTTACCGACCGTCAGGCTACACATAGGAAAACGGGAGTAAAAAACAGTTAACCGCAACATTCGGCACACAGATTTTGTCGGAATCTTCCCATTTTTCAACCGTAGCCGTATTTCAATATTTTGGTCATGTCTTATTTCACGACACATTTGCATTTGAAGGATGAAGCAATGGTTTGTCGATAGTGATAGAAAATGGAAACTGCTCTTTTTTTGTTTTTTTTTTTAATCATAGCCGACGAAATCAAACCTAGTATTCGTCGGCTATGCTATTCTTTTGTCGTTTTCTGTCAAAAATAATCGTATAATTATTTTTTTTAAAACTTATGGCCGACGAAATACTTCATTTTCGTCGGCCATTGTTCGTAAATAATTATTTTTAAAAAAAGTATGGCCGACGAAATAATTAATTTTCGTCGGCCATTGTTCGTAAAATAATTATTTTTAAATAATTTATGGCCGACGAAATAATTAATTTTCGTCGGCCATTATTCGTAAAATAATTATTTTTAAAAAAACTTATGGCCGACGAAATAAAAAAGTTTCGTCGGCCATTCTTCCAAAAGTTTATAGCCGACGAAAACTTTAAATCGTCGGCCATTATAGGAGTATAGCCGACGATTTTTCATTTTTACCGACGAAAAAAAAAATCGTCGGCCATTCTATGGGAATGGCCGACGAAATTTTTTTTTTGCCGACGACAAAAATTTTCGTCGGCCATTCTTGGGAATAGCCGACGAAAAAAGTGTTTCGTCGGCCGTTTTTTTTTTTTCGTCGGCAAAGCCTTTTTTTCTTGTAGTGATTGCTTTTCTTTTTCCTAGCCAGACTAGGGAACTTCTTCTTTCCATATTTTACACTTCTCTTTGGCATATATGGATCTCCTATTCTTCATTAAACTCTCATTTGATGTATTTGGATTGGCCTTTAGTGCAGCAATACAGAAAAGCAAGAAAACGGGCAGTAGGTTCCTCTTCTCGGCAGGGCGGTGACCTTGCTATCTTCCGACTGGCATAACTTTCTCCTCAGGTAAGGTTTTTGATGCGATTCTAAGTTCTGTAGAAACTAGACTCGTAGAGATTTCCGTATATATGAGTCACGCCTTCTAGTTCCTTATGGTTCGTCATGGAGAAGTTTTGGAAGTTGTGGGATGTGCCCAGGAAATTCCTAGAATTTGCTGAATCTGAAATTGCATAACATTTTTCGGCAGCTTCTTTCGCTCCAATTTCTAAAAATTCTTCCATTGCTCAATCTTTAATATGTTTACTGCTTATAAAAGAAGAAAAATCTATCAAAAGCATCATAGAAGCTTTACAGAATCAACGAAATATTTAAAGACTTCGATTTTCAGCACTTTGTCAATTTCCTGTAAATTTCCAATACATAAGCATATTTTCATTATAACTTTACCAAAAGCTCATGACTCTATTATATGACTCAGTTCTACAACAATAAGGGATAAAGCAAGACATAAACGAAAGTAAAACATATTAAGAACGTAGCATTTTATGCTCCTATCAACTTCACTTTCCATTATATAGCATAGTATATGTAGTTAAGTAGTTTACCTTTAGAGCTTCTCATGCATGCCATGGTTAATGGAGCAGCAATCTCTTAGTCTATTACCTACACCACACTCCATATGATCACTTCAGTTTCTTCTTTGAACAATTCATTAATTCTTACAACTTCTTCAATCAGCTCCAATTTTTGTTAATCCAGCTTCTCTTTGTACTTCACTTTGGTGCAGTTGAGTTCTCATTCATTTCATCATTTTTTGATTGAATAAGTGCTTATTGCTATACTACTGTATATCAGTTTCTTGATCGATACGAAGAGGCTAGCCGGTGCTGAGAGCAGACTGGAATGGAGAGATCGCAATGGAATAATGGAATGTGCCCCAATCAACTCTGGTTTGTCCTAATTGCTTCCTTTCTTTTTCTCTTTTTACTGATTTTAACAGAGTATTCCACTCTCTGCTGGAACAAGTCTCATTCGGGTGACATTTTTCATCACAAACTTTGCAAATGTAATAATTACCCAACAACAAAACCTTTCCATTCTTCCTTCTGACAATCGAATTACTGATTCTCGAATATCCAAAGAAATCAGTGATATGGGTTAACATTACCAGTTATAGTTCTATAGATACTAATAGCACTTCTGCATATCTACTTTTCCAAGCCATACAACCACAATCTACAAGAAACCCCAAAGAGATCAATGATATTGTCAATGATGATCCACCACAACCTATACCTAAGCATGTTTATGACTCCAGCCACCAAAACCCTGATTCTGATTCTTGCTTGGGTCAATACATTTATGTTTATGATCTTCCAAAAAGGTTCAACCAGGATTTGCTCAAGAATTGCCATTCCCTTCAAAAATGGATTGATATGTGCCCCTACATGTCTAACATGGGTCTTGGTCCTGACCAATTGACAAATATTCTGAAACACATGATCATGCTCGCGTTCAATTATCCGATAATGGTTGGTTTGCTACAAATCAGTTCTCATTGGAAGTTATTTTTCATAACTTGCCTCAGCAATCTTTGTGCCCTTTTATGCTGGCCTTGATATTGGTTAGTACCATTGGGGATACAACCCTTCAGTTAGAGATGCTTCTCCTACAGAATTGGTGAAGTGACTTTCAGATAGACCTGAATGGAAAACAATGTGGGGTAAATACCATTTCTTAATTGGAGGCAGAATTGCTTGGGATTTTAGGAGACAACCGGATTATGAATCTGTTTGTGGGGAACTAAGCTAATGTTTTTACCAGAATCCAAGAACATGACATTGTTGTAAATTGAATCGAGCTCTTGGAAAAATGAGCAGGCGATACCATACCCTACCTACTTCCATCCCTCAAAGAAGAGCCAAGTACTTGATTGGCAAGCAAGAATGAGAAAGCAAGAGAGGAAATACCTTTTCACCTTTGCTGGTTCTCCAAGACCAAATTACAAACCAAATATTCGTAATATGCTTATAGGGCAATGCCAGTCTTCAACCAAATACTGCAAACTTGTACAGTGTCATCATGGTGCATGACGAGTCGCCTAAGCGATACGCAAATAATAACCCTACAAAAAATCGTTAGTAGTATAGAATAAGTAGGGATCGTTCTAGCCGGAGATTAAGAGTACTTGAAACATGAGAATGTTAGATAAAAATACGAACACATATGCACATAACGTCACACTTATGTACATATAAACATGATTCAAACTTGGGGTATAGGGTGAGGTATGGCTGCCTTAAAAACTAAGGCACGAAAATAAGTTTGGTCGACATCTTTCACACAAAGCACTCACCAAATCTATCACAAAACGAAACAAGTAACAAGTAAGGACTCACGAAAACATGCTTTGAAATATTCTAGACTCGATTTCATTCCAACCTAACTAGACTCTTTAGTGGTTTATCTAGTCGATTTTAAATTTCACAAAAATACTTAGAATTAGTTTAGTGCGTAACCCTAATGTTTAGCTAATCGATTAAAGACACTTAGCGTAGAAATTAAACAATTAACATATAAGGCACGCAATCTCTTAGTCGGAAACAAGTTAACATGCAAGGCGTCACTCTTCATATTAGACAAGCAAGTCATAAGAATTAATCTAACCATAGGCAACAACACAAACCAAACCGACTTAGTGTTCTAATTTGACCTATGTTGCTACAGCAAGTGAATTCAATATCTAGGCAACAACCATTGTAAGGACCCGTCCCAGGATTTCCCTCGGAAACCCGAAACAGGTCCAAAATAGAATCTATTAATCAACAATTTAATCCCTTTGCTCCTATACCGCAACCTCCCACCCTCTGGGAACAAAATGGGTCACACTTTTATTTTTAATAAATAAGATTCACAAATAATATAATTAATAATCTAAATCAAGCAATATCATTTCCATCGGCCCATTTTCAATTATTTTCATAACCAAATATCCATCTCTACTGATTCAGGAATTTCTTAAATGAATGGAAGCCTCATAAAAGGAAAATATACCCGAAGTCCAAATAATAACTATCAAAATCATTCTTATTAACTATAACATCATATTAGATACATTAGGGGAAAGTCAGCACCACCATATAACAGTAAGCCTCTCAGACTCGGATCAGAACCTCCCAGGGCTACTAAACCAGCGTGGACAATAAGACGACCTAAGCCTATTCTAGGCTAGAGGTCGGAACCTCCCAGGGCTACTGAAACAATGTACCACGCTACCGCTAGCCAGCTCTAGACGACCCATATGTTACAGTGAGCCTCCCAGGCTATGGGTCGGAACCATCCCAGTGGCTACTATGTAGCGTCCTACGCTACTGCTAACTAGCATATGACGACCCGGTCTCTCATAGTATCAATCACAGGCTTACTAAGGGTCAGAATCATCCCAGTGGCTACTATGTAGCGTCCCACGCTACTGCTAGCTAGCTCAAGACGACCTACATGTTACAGTGAGCCTCCCATGCTATGGGTCGGAACCTCCCAGGGCTACAAGTAGCGTCCCACGCTACTGCTAGCTAGCATCAAGACGACCCTGATGTGGTGAATAAAAATACGAGCTCACGTTTCCCCCAATATATCCTTACAATAGACAAATATCATCGAAAACATTTACTCAATCTATACATGCATTTCACACTTCACACATCAAGACACATATATATCACGTAAATCATTTGCGTATAATAATAAATATACTAATTTAAACTCGTATTTAATATTAATATTGTGAGGCTTACTCACCTTAATTTACCAGAAGTGGTAAACCTTCATTTAGAGTCAATTCAGATCGCTGCGGGATCGAGTTGGATCGAATCACGGCAGTTTCGAAATCAGGTCAACGTTCAGCCAACGGTCAACGGCTGGTCTACGGTACAGTCAACGGTCAACAGTAAGTCAACGGTCAATCGGGTCGGTCAACGTGGACCGGGTCGGGTCAAAACGGATCGGGTCGGGTCGAACAGTGGAATTCGGGTCGGGAAGAACACGATTTCGATCCGTGCTCAAGAGCTCGATTCGGCGGAAACCAATAGCACAGAGAGGACCGCAAGAAGAAACCGAGTCGATCGATGGGCCGGCGATGCCTGCAGCGCCGTCGCGCGCGCACGGTGGCCGAATTATAAAGTCAATGTTTTTTCCCAATAAAACTTAATAATTCAGTTAAATTGGGTTCGGGGTGTGACAACCATGGCCTACAATTGCATCTAAACATCTCCTTCGATTGCACACGAATTCAAACAACCAATCAAGAAGAAATCAAGAATCAAATCAAGCATGCATCTCTAAGTTCTAACGGATTAGTTATTTACAAATTGTATTTGCATATTTATCTTTTGATAATCAATGGAACCGAAACTTTAGAGTTAGCAAGACACCAAGACTTTGAAACCAAAGACTAATTTAAATATACAAAACCAAACATACAAATTGTTCATACATCGACATACAAACAAATACCAAAAGAATATTCGAACTACATAGACATAGTATCGAAAAATAAAATAATTACAAGCCATGAGTAGAGAATGGATCACACTTTAAAACACCTTGAATGCTTTGAAATATGTTGATCGGATGAAGGTTAAAGGTGGTACGGCAGGAATTTTATGGATGGTGGTGAAGGGGGTTTCGGCTTGCTTTTCTTTCTAAGACTTAAGGTAGAATTTTGGGTAGAGTTTTCGACTTGTGTTTTGGCTAAAGATGTGACAGTTTTTCTGTAGGAAAATAAGGCTTTATATAGGGGAAAAATTCGGCAGAAACAAGGGACACAAAACCTAGTCCAAACCGGCAGCTGCAATGCTTTATATAGGGTTTCACCTGATTTTCTTTGTGGATTGGGCTGCAATGCTTCATGGACTCTTCATGTGGATTCAACATCTCTCTTTGATGGATAATGGACCATGGATCGGCAGCTGCAGCCCCCATTGCGCAACCGGCAGAAAACAGTCCAAACTGGCAAGTTTTCCCATCCGAGATAGGAGATCTCCATTCTTCATATTTTTCAATTCTTTTTGGCATGGCTGGATCCTCTAACCTTCGTTAAGCTTAGAAACTCTCACACGATATATTTGGTTGCCCTTTGATCACTCAAATAGAGAAAAGATAGAAATCGGGCAGTAGGTTGTTCTTCTCGGCAGGGCAGTGACCTTGCTGTCTTCTAACTAGCATAACTTTCTCCTCAGGCACGTTTTTGATGTGATTCCAAATTCTATAAAAACTAGACTCGTAGTGATTTCTGTGTATATAAGGCACGTCTTCTAGTTCCTTTTGGTTCGTTCTGGAGAATTTTTGGAAATTAAGTGATATGCCCAGGAAATTCCTAGAATTTACTAATTTCGAAATTGCATTATATTTTTCGGCAGCTTCTTATGCTCCAATTTCTGTACTTCTTCCAATGCTCAATCCTTGATATGTCTACTACTCATAAGAGAAAAAAAAAATCTATCAAAAATATCATGGAAGCTTTACAGAATCAACGAAATATTTAGAGACTACGATTTTCAGCACTCTATCGATTTTCTGTAAATTTCCAACTCTGAAGCATATTTTCGTTTAAACTCTACCAAAAGCTCATTACATTATATTATGACTCGATTCTACATAAATAGGAGATAAAACAAAGCATAAAAGAGGGTATATCATATTAAGAATGTCGCATTTTATGCTCATATCAACTACCCCACACTTATCTTTTGCTAGTCTCTTAGCAAAACTATATTAAATTATTACTCTAAAACATACTATTGCCCCTCATGATTTGTCTCAGGCTCGTATGAACACATAGCTTTCAAGTTGATACATGAGAATGCTAAGCACGAAAATTTCAAGTTTCATGAACATGCAACACCAATATAAGCATGCAAGAATCAACATATAAGCATGTAAATATGTTAAGCTAATCCGATCATCCTCACTAGGCATACTCTCTTTTCACTCGAAGCATTGTATTCACTCATAAGTATATGCAAGAGAAAGATGATGAACATGAAAATAACTTACATGTCATGAAAAACGAAAGCTCTTTGTGAAACTTTATGGAAAACCTCGTTTAACAACTATGTGTACCAATGAACCAAAACCATATGCTTACTCTTGAGATAAACTCCACAAATCAAATTTAACCATATTAAGAATCATGAAAAGATCAATAAAGGGAATGTAATGGGACTTGGCTAAAGGTATTCGAAATTTAGGATAAGGAGGTTCAAAATGTCGCCATGGCCTTTAGCAAAGCTTGATTCTCCTTATGTCTTCTCGCTAAAGGGTCGAATTTCATCATGTTGGACCCATTCTTCATTATTTTCTTTCCCAAAACATAGTGAATATGAACAAAGGTCGAAATTTAAACAATACTAGACCTTGACATGCATCAAACTCTAAAATCACAACACTTTTCAAGACTATACTTAGTAATTTTTCTTTTGATACCAAACCGTGCCTACCTTCTTTCGGACTCAAATTTTTCTTTCTTTTATTTTCTTTTATTTTTCTGTCCGATTCAAACTTTTTCTTTTCTTTTCTCATAGGCACGGCTCACATACAATTTTTACACAATTTTTAGCTAAGTCTACCCCACACTTGTTCTTCTTCATCGCTTCACGCGAAACCACCTTCAAAAATCAAGCTTTGCCAAAACTTTGAGACAAGGTAAAGGCATAACTATACTAAGCTCATGGAAAGTATTTAAGGGTGATAAAAGAAGAGGCTAATCATAGGCTCAAAGGGGTTTAACTAAGGTGTCCCACGACGGGCTCAAATAGGCTCATGCTTTATTTGGCTACGGTGGTGTGATAGGAGCATAAAATGCGATGTTCTTAATATGATATACCCTCGTTTATATTTTTTTTTATCCCTTAATATTGTAGAATCGAGTCATACAATCAAATGATAAGACTTTGGTAGAGTTGTAATGAAATCATGCTAAGTTTAGATAAAAATGTGTAAAAATGTTATTAGCCGATTTCTGAGTACTTGTGATAAATCTTTGGTTCTGTAAAACCTCGACCTCACTTTTGATGGATTTTTATTCTCTAATGTGTAGTAGACATGCCGAGGTTTGAGTAATGAAAAGAGTTAAAGAAATCGAAGCAAAAGAAGGTGCCAGGAATCACAAGCCAAAATCGGATCTAGTAAGTTTCAGGATTTTCCTGGGCACATCACTCGACTTCCAAAACTTCTCCAAGGCGAACCATAAGGAACTAAAAGGCCTGTCATATATGCACAGAAAGCTCTACAAGTCTAGTTTCTACAGAACTTGAAATCGTATCAAAATCGTGTCTGAGGAGAAAGTTATGCTAGTCGGAAGACAGCAAGGTCACTGCCCTGCTGAGAAGAACAACCTACTGCCCATTTTCTGACTTTTCAGGATTTGGGCGTCCAAAGGGCAACCAAATGCATCGAATTATAGTTTCCAAGTTTAATGAAGGTTAGGGGATCCAGCCATGTCAAAAAGAAGTGAAAAAGATGTAGAAAAGTGATGTCCTAGCTCAGATAGGAAAAGCTGCCGGTTTGGGCAGATTTCTGCCGGTTTTGATGGGAGGCCGATTGTTGCATTTTTCATGAACCATTATCTATCAAGGAGAGATGTTGAATCCACATGAAGAGTCCATGAAGCATTGCAGCCTAATCCATAAAGAAAATCAGCTGAAGAAGTCTCCTAGAAGAACAAAGAAAGGAAGGAACCAAAACCTTGTTGCACAAGGATTGCTTTTGCCAAGTTGCACTAGGTTTTGTGTTCCCTTGTTTCTGCCAAATTTTCCCCCTGTATAAAGCCATATTTTCCTACAGAAAAATCATCTCATCTCAAGCACAAATACTAGCCAAAAGCTCTAGCCAAAATTCACAAGTTCTAGTCCAGAAAATTACAGAGCCGAACCACCACCACCACTACCGACCCCATTCCTCTGCCGTATCCCCTTGTCACCTGATCTTGCTACCGTGCTTCACCCTTCAAGGTGTTCTTGAAGTGTGATTCTACCACCCTATGGCTTGTATTTTTCTTCTATGTATGATGTCTATGTTGTATGTAGCTAGAAACTTTGAATTTCGGTTTTGTAAACTTGTATTGGATTTCTGAAACGTATTCGGATTACGAAACCTAGCTTGTCTAGGAAACTAAAATGAATTAGGAAATTAGATTGAAAAAGGAAACCTATATTTTGAATAAGGAAAATTAACTCTTGCCGAAACTTACCAAATTTATTCTTTGAAATTTCAGAAATTGTTTCTGCCTAAACCCGGGGGCCTGGTAGATACAGATGAATCCAACTCGATCTCCTGCAAACCTGCTTACTAAGGGGAATACCGGGCGGGCCGGCATTCTCCTCTCCGATGCCTAAGTTAGTATAGTTGGGATATATATAACTTGAGCACGTATGTAAGCGGTGAGTGAGATAAGTTACCTATTAATGAGGGTAGTTGGGGCCCTTATATAGGTGGTTGGGGGTGAGGGCTGGCTGGCCTCACCCTTCGATGTGGGACTGGTTCCCTCCGAAGGGCAGTTCTGGTGACCTCTTTGGCAGGCAGGCGCCCCCGGTCCCAGGGTCCCTGGCGGCCGGATAGACTGCTGGACCCCGAGGCCGGGTGCTGGTGGTTCGGTCCCGGGCCTCGGGCCGGGCCCTGGTGCACCTGCTGCGGGTCTGTGGGCCTGCAGTAGCCTCTCTGCGGCTATTGTCAACAAGTCTCCCAAGTTCTCGGTCAAGTGCAATCTTGAATGGGGACTTAAAAGTCTGTCTTGCTCTTGTCCCGCAGACCCGCAGGGTTACCGACCCAACGGTGCCTAGTCCCCCAAGTCCGGATTGAAGATTGGGCGTGACCGGGCGTTGGGCTGTGCTTGGTATGAGGCAGAGTTGACAGGACCTCGACCGGGCGTTCTGCCACATCGAGACGAGTCCCGGATGAACTTGCAGTCTGGACCTCGACCGGGCGTCCTACCATATCGGTGCGAGGCGGAGTTCACGGGACCTCGACCAGGCGTTCTGCCATATCGAGACGAGTCCCGGATGAACTTGTAGTCTGGACCTCGACCGGGCGTCCTGCCATATCGGTGCGAGGCGGAGTTCACGGGACCTCGACCGGGCGTTCTGCCATATCGAGACGAGTCCCGGATGAACTTGCAGTCTGGACCTTGACCGGGCGTCCTGCCATATCGGTGCGAGACCGAGTTCACGGGACCTCGACCAGGCGTTCTGCCATATCGAGACGAGTCCCGGATGAACTTGCAGTCTGGACCTCGACCGGGCGTCCTGCCATATCGGTGCGAGGCGGAGTTCACGGGACCTCGACCGGTCGTTCTGCCATATCGAGACGAGTCCCGGATGAACTTGCAGTCTGGACCTCGACCAGGCATCCTGCCATATCGGTGCGAGGCCCCCAGTGTGCGCTAGCCTACGGGATGGCCTGTTGGTGCGTGGACTAAGCCAACAGGTACCCCAGAGAGTGTTACGGCCGTATTGAGGCATCGGTCAACACTTGCTAGTTCTTCTCAGCTTTTGTTGGATAAGCGTTGAAGTAAATATGCAGGTTTGTTAGCCTGCGGGGAGACTTGTTCTGTGTTAGAGAAACAATCTGCCCGGTGGAGTGGCGTTGAGATAACGAGTCTCGCCATGTATCCCCAGATGTATCACAATTCAGTGTGATGCAGGGTTTTTATCCTGCTGGACAAGAGTACATGGGTTAGATGTAAACTCGCCCGGGTTTATAAAGCCCATGCGTTTAGAAGCCTCGAGTTGTTGCCGGCTCGTTCCTGCCCGTAGGCGAAGGAAAGTGACAACCGGTAGAATGCTTTGGAGTTGGTTGAATGTCACATGTTTGGTGGAGCGCTATGGCTCCGGGCGGAGCTCGACCGGGCGTTCTGCCATATCGAGACGAGTCCCCCAGTGAAATGGCGTGCAGCCGGTTGAATGATCATAACTGGTGAGAGGTCTTCAAGACATGCAGCGAAGAAGCCATGCAGCCGGTTGAATGATCATAACCGCGAACTGCCATGGTTCCGGGCGGATGGCTCATACCCGGGACGATGCTCTGGAAGCGGTTGAAAAACCATAGCCGGTGAGAGGCTGCGGAGCCAGTTGGTTCGAGGTTGGCCTTCTGGGAATGGACGCCTCGTGGTGCATTCCTATCTCTCCCAACTGTCGCTTGCAAGTGGGACAGGTGGCGGACATGCAATAAAGGGGAGAGCCCATCAGTCCCATCAGTTATGATAGTGTGGGATCCCTTATTGATGCTGGGACACGTGCTGGCAAGGGGCGGTCTGAGATGGAGGGGATCCACGGTTGGGGTTGCCTTACTTTTCTTGTTGCCCTATTTATCATCCCCTCTGCTTTCCTCCCGCCGCATCTTGCTACTCTTTGCCTGTTTTTTGTCTGTGCTTCAGAGGTGAATTCTTTTGTTTAGGCTTTATGGCGTCTGGGAGATCTGCGTATTCTGTCGGTGCAAACCGCGGGCCTATGCGGCATGAGCTGCTGGATGGTGATAGGGTGTTTTCTGTGATGAGCCAATCAGAAGCATGAATGATAGAGAGATCAGGGAGTTTCGGGCGAAGTGGGATATCGACAACTCCATTAAGCTTCGAGGCCTACGTCCCGGGGAACTAGCCTGTAATCCGGAACCGGGTTGGGTTGCCGTTTTCGACGATCAGTTTCGACACAGACTATCGCTGCCGCTGCCGCCATTTGTCCAGTACATGCTGAGCTTGATAAAGCTTTCCCCGGCCCAGCTTCCGAGCAACCAGTGGAGGCAGCTGCTTGGCCTCGGGTGTCTGTTCAGTTTGAGCTATATGGACTGGCCCACGGTTAATGAATTTCGGGCGCTGTACAAGATTTCTTACTGCATAAAGGCCCAGTGCAGCGGTTGTGTGAATTTTACCGCGCGGGACTTCGGTCCTGCCATCACTCATCTGCCGTCGACGGTCTCAGATGTCTAGAGGAGGTCAGTGGTGCTGGCCGGTGGCAGGTGGCAGCGTACTTGGAGGGGCCATCAGGTGTCCGGGGCTTATCAGTCGATCGATTGGGAATAGACGTACTGGTTGGGCGACTTGGAGAAGCAACGGATATACCGGCTGTTTACCTGCTGGGATCACCTGAGTCGGAGCTCCTATAATTTCATCCGGTGAAATGTGCTGGAGATATGCGAGATGGGGAGGAAACCTGGTAAGGTATCTTTCATTGTTTTGTCTTTGCATGGTTGCTTGTATTCTGACTGCTCGGTTGATCGGTCTGTAGCTAACGCCCCCCGGCTCGCCGTTCGGAGCGAGGAGACTGTTGAACCGGACGAAGAGCTTGTGGCCCCGAGGTTGATGGAGATGGGGGAGAGGGCCGCGAAAACCGATATTGATCCGGTTAGCCAGAAGCGCAGGGAGCATGACAAGCCTGTGTCGCTCGTGTTTCCGGACTCTCACTATGGCAGGCGGCCTGGTGGTGAGAATAACTCCCCACTCCTTATCCGGGAAGTGCGCTCGGTGGCCCTGCCAGGTGCAGAACATGTGGCGCGACCGATGGCGGTACGGACCTCGCGGGAGAGGGAAACGGTAGAGGCGACCGGGTATCGCCGAAGCGGCCGCGGCGAAGCTTCGGCGAAGAGGGCGAGGACGTTTGATGCTGGGGCGTCAAGCTCGGCTGGATCGATCGAGCGGGCAGTAGCTCCGGCCGGGGAAGTGGGCGGCCGAAGGAGTCGAGGACCGGAGGCCGATCGGAGTTCCGGGCATGGTTTTGGTAGGTTCGTAGCATCTGCCATCGAAACCTTGGGACTTGATCGTGAGGGCCCTGGGACGGAGCAACCGGGCGAGAGTAGGACGAAGCCCATGGAATTGGTTCTTCGGGTAAGTGTTTCATGTGCTTCCTTTTCCCTGGAGTGACATGAGCCAATGTTCCTTTGTTTACGTTTGGCAGCTAGTTTATAGCCTTTATGCCGCGGAGCCCAGAGGGGAGTCTGCTGCAGTTTTGGAGAGGCGGGTGGAGGAGCTGAGTGTGCGGGTGGACGTGGCGGAAGCCAAGCTTGCGGAGGAAAGAGAGGAGGTCGGTCGGTTGAGCACCGTGCTTATGCGGGAGAAAGAAGAAACCGCTCGGTTGCATCATGAACTCTCGCGGGAGAAGGAGGAGGCCGATCGACAGGCTGCTGCCCGGGGAGGGAGGGTTACGGAGCTGGAGGAGAGGGTTTTGGAGCTGCAGACCTAGGTTACAGTAGTCGCTCAGGGAAGGGAGAAGCTCACGGAGTCCCAGCTTGCTGAGGTGGCCGATAAGGCTGTCGACGACTTCCGGGAGTCGGTGGAGCTTGAGATGCTGGAGGAGGCCCGGTCTAAGGGCATAAGCGATGCCTATCTGGAGTGGAGGGAGAAAGGATGGCTTGATGCTGAGCGGATGGAGGCTGACATAGCCCTGATCGAGATGGTGGAGTAAGAGCAAACTTTAAAAGGTGGCGGGCCAGGGATTGGGGGCTCCGGAGGCGCTAACTAACTGCTTCCTTTTGGCTTGCCTATATGTGTGCCTTGTAACCAGCTTTTGTTGATGATGAACAAACTGCGCATTGCAATATTGATGCCAATTACACTATTGTCCCTTTATGAGCGATATTACTTAGGATAGAACCGCAGGTGCTGAATATTCCAGGGGCGGGTGGAATAGATGCCATCGGTATCTATAATGTGGAATGTTGCTGGGCCCACAGCTGCAGTAATTTGGTAGGGTCCTTCCCACGTTGGTTCCAAGGCCAACGGTTTTTTCTGGACTCTCTTCATGACCCAGTCCCCCACTTGTAGCTTCCTTTCCCGGACCCTTCTGTCATAGTACTGGGCGACCTGCTGCTTGTAGGCTTGGTTTCGCATATGCGCTTGATCGCGCCGCTCTTCTATAAGGTCCAGGTTGAGCCGTACGCCCTCGGCGTTTGTTTCGGCGTCGTAATTCTCGACCCTGCCGCTAGGTATGCTGGTCTCCACAGGAAGCACCGCTTCGCTTCCAAATGCCATGCAGAACGGGGTCTCTCCTGTTGCCTCTGCTGCTGTCGTCCGGATGGCCCATAGTACCGCGGGGAGTTCCTCGGCCCAGCATCCCTTCTTGGCATCCAGCTTCTTTTTGAGAAGGGTTTTGATAATCTTGTTGATTGCTTCTACCTGGCCGTTAGTTTGCGGGTGTGCCACTGAGCCAAACAACATCCGGGTCCCCATGGAAGCTGTGTACTGGATAAGATCGGCATTATTGAACTGTGTTCCATTATTCGTGACAATAGTCTGCGGTACCCCGAACCGGCAGTAGATGTTCTTCCATAGAAATTTTCTCACTCGCTCCTCGGTGATCTTTATCAGAGGTTCTGCCTCGACCCACTTAGTCTGATAGTCCACTGCTACGATGGCGTACTTGTATTGTCCCACAGCTATCGGGAAAGGGCCAATGATGTCTAATCCCCACTGCGCGAACGGCCATGGTGCTAGCAGGATTGACAATGCGATTGCCGGAGCATGGGGTGCAGAGGCGTACATGTGGCATTTGTGACAGCCGCCTGTAATTTTTCTTGATGTTGCTGCCATATCTGGCCAGAAGTACCCCGGTCGGAGCGACTTGTGGGATAATGACCTTGCGCCAGAGTGATTACCGCACACCCCTTCGTGGATCTCTCGCATGATAGCCTCTCCTGCCTCCTTTGTCACACACCTCAGCTGGGGGAAGCTGTGCCCTCTTCGGTATAACTGGCCATTGAGGAGATCGTACCGGGCGTACCGGAGGTGTAGCCTCCTGGCCTCCACCGCATCCTAGGGGCTGGTTTTGTCAGTCAGATATTTGACTATTGGATCCATCCAGCTTGGTGGCGCTTCTTCCACCGCAAATATCTCGGAGATGGTCTTGCTTATACTCGGCTTCTGGAGAGTTTCAATTTTAGCTCTCCGGTACTCTGGAGGGTAGTTTCCGGTTGCCAACCTTGCGAGGGCATCCGCATGCCTATTTGCCTCTTGGGGAATGTGCTGGATCGTGGCGCCCTGGAACGGCTCAATCAGGGTTTTGGCCAGAGCCTGGTAGGAGGATAGCTGGGGTTCCTTGACCTCAAACAACCCGTTCATCTGGTTCACCACTAAGCTGGAGTCGCTATATATGTCCATGGACGGGATTCCCAGCTCCTTGGCCAGTTGCAAACTGGCTATGAGGGCCTCATACTCGGCAGCGTTATTTGAGGTGCTGAATAGGAACCGTAAGGCATACTCGTACGATTGGCCATCGGGCGAGGTTATCATGACACCGGCTCCGCTCCGCTTGCTCGTTACGGAGCCGTCGACGTAAAGCTTCCAGCCGTTGGGGAGGCCTGGTTCGATCTTTACGGTCCGTACTGCGTCGGCGTCCTCGTACTGGGTGGGGTGCGCTTCTGCCACCATTGGGGTGAGCTCACATATGAAGTCCGTGGCTGCCTGTCCCTTGATGGCCGTTCGCGGGGCATAAGTGATGTCGAACTCTCCCAGTTCAACTGCCCACCGCACGAGCCTACCGCTGGTGTCTGGTTTTTGCAGGATCTGCCGCAGAGGGTGATTGGTATATAAGGTGATGGAATGAGCCTGGAAATAGTGTCGGAGCTTCCTGGCACTGACAATCAGGGCCAGAGCCAATCTCTTTATGTCGGGGTACCGGCCCTTGGCTCCAGTAAGTCCCTTTCCCGCATAATATACCAGAAGCTCGAGCGTGCCCTCCTTCCTGACGAGAGCGGCGGAGACGGCCGCTTCGGATGCGGCTATATAGAGGTATAGCATCTCGCCCGGCACTGGCTTGGATAGGAGAGGCACTGCAGACAGATATGTCTTGATAGATTGGAATGCCGCTTCATGCTCTGCCGCCCAGTGGATTTTCCTGGTTTGTTGTGCCTTGAGCAGTTTGAAGAACGGGGCGCACTTATTATCGGTTAGGCGAGAGATGAATCTGGCAAGGGCGGCTAACCGGCCGGTCAACATCTGGACCTGGTTTCTCTCTCCTGGCGTTTCCATATCTAGAATTGCCTAGACCTTCAGCGGGTTGGCTTCTATCCCTCGCTAGCTGATGATGTGGCCTAGGAATAGGCCCTCTGAAATCCTGAAAATACACTTCTTCGGGTTCAAGCGCATTCCGAATTTGAGCATCTTGCCGATGACTACGGCCAAATCCCGGACGTGGGCCCCTGCAGTCAAGCTCTTGACCAGCATGTCATCTACGTAAACCTCTACGGTTTTACCCATTTCTTACTCCAGCATTCGGTTCACCATCCGCTGGTAGGTGGCCCCGGCATTCTTTAGACCGTACGGCATCCTCTTATAACAGTAGGTACCTCGGTCGGTTGTGAATGATGTGTGCTCCTCATCATCCGGGTGCATCCTAATCTGATTGTACCCAGCGTAGGCATCCATGAAGCTGAGCAGCTTAAAGCCGGACGTGGAATCTATAAGCTGGTCAATCCGGAGGAGCGGGAAGCTGTCCTTTGGACACGCCCGGTTCAGGTTAGTGAAATCCACGCACATACGCCACTGGCCGGTTCCCTTCTTAGGCACCATGACCACGTTAGCGAGCCAGCGAGGGTACTGGACTTCCCGGATGAAACCTATGCCCTTTAATTTATGTATCTCCTCTCTGATCGCCTCATACTTTGCCGGACTGAAGGACCTCCTCTTTTGCCTCACCGGGAGAACGCTGGACAATGAATTTAGCTTATGGACGGCTATCTCCGGGGATATGCCCGGCATGTCCTCGTATGACCATGCGAAGACCGAACTGTTGTCCCGGAGGAAGGCGATGAGCTCTTGCCTGACAGCCGGATCGAGCTGCGTCCCTATCACCACATTTCGCTCCGGGTGGACTACCGAAATGCAGATCGCCTCGGTTTCTTCCACGGCCAAAGGTGGCTCTAGCTTTTTCTTGACTGAATCGGAGTCATCGCGGGGGTCAATACTTGGATCCAGCACTGGCGCTAACTGAGTGGCCGTGAAGACCTCGGCCCGCTTCCTCCCGTGGGTTAGGGCCTCCGCATAATATTTACGGGCGAGCTTCTGGTCCCCGCGCAGGGTAATGACACCGGCCGGTGAAGGCATCTTCAACATCAGCATATGGCCGGCTATAAATGTCTTCAGTTTCCATAACCCTGGCCTACCGATTATGCCATTGTACGATGACAGGCAGTCCACAACGATGAATTCAAGGTGCTCCTTTTTTGTCTTGTTTCCCTCGCTGAAGATCAGTGGTAGGTAATCCGATTCCAAAGGCTGGACTACCTCACCGGAGAAGCTTATAAGTGGTTCGTTATCCTGGGATAACTTATTCCTTCCCCTCTGCAGCCCTTTGTATGCGTCTCGGAACATCACGTTGACAGAGGCTCCGGTATCGATCAGCATACGGCTGGTTATCCAGTGGTCTATTTGGACCGTGATGAGGAAGGGGTCGTTGTGCGGTTGGACCAGATCCTCCGGCTCTTCCTCTTCGTAGAAAGTGACCGACTTCCATCCGGTTTTGGCGGCCTGGCCGCTTCCTCCACCAAAGGCATACACTTCTTTCCCCCGGATCGATCTTAAGCACCGCTTCTTCGAGCTCCGGGTGAGCTGATCTATATGGCCCCCGCCATGTATCATGTTTATGCTTCCGTGCACCTCGATCCCTCTGGGAGGTCGGGTGCCTATGGTTCCTACTTGCCGAGCTACCGGTCGGTTCTCTCTTGGTTCTACCGGGCGGGATCGACCGCCTACAACCGCTCTCTGGGGTCTTGGATCGCTGGTCCTACGGGTTGGATCTTCGGGCTTTTCTGCCGGCATGATGGCTAGGGCCTGCGGTGGTCGTTCTACTGGCGCAGCCGCCGCTGGCTGTGCCGGTCGTACAAGCGGCGGTCTCCTCCTCGGCCGGGAACTGTTGTCACTGCTTCATCGGGGTTGCCACTCCTCCCGTACCTCTGCTTTCCTGGTGGCTATAGGCGCACGGCTGCAATCTAGCCGCCTGGTCCTGCTCTCACGGGGAGGTGGCGACAGTAGGTCATCCGGTCTTCGCTTGGGTGCCTTATCCCCATAGGTCTCGTGGTCCGCCTGAGCATGCCTGAAGGCCACGGTCATCAGCTCATCATACCCCAGCGGCTCCTGCACTCGCAAGTTGTACGAAAGTTCTCCGGGTCTTAACCCCTGCTTGAAGGCCATCCCCGCGATCTTCTTGTCCAGGTTTCTGACCCCGGCCGTGGCGATTTGCCACCGGTTAACGAAAGCGCGCAGCGGTTCGTGGTCAGCCTGCATGCAATCGAAAAGGATCGTGGATGTTTGAGCTGTCCCGGCTCTGAGGATAAACCGGCTGACAAACTTGTCGGCCATCTGTTCAAAAGTTTCAATCGAGCCCACTGGCAGCTCGTAGAACCAGCTCAACGCCTCCCCCGAGAGCGTCTCTTGGAACACGTTGCAGCACGTGGCATCAGAATAGCCCCTTGTGCCCGTCTGCGACTTGAAACTGTCCAGGTGAGCATGCTGATACGGGTAGCTCGTTCCTGAGTACGCTAGTTTTAGGGGCCTTAGGCTACCAGACCTTCATGATTCCCTAACCCGGCGCGGAAAAGGTCCAATGCGCTCACTGAATCGTGCACTGTCCCGCGGTCGCCCTGCTTTCTTCTCACTGGCGTCTAAACGGTCCTTCATATCCAACACCGAGGCGAAGAGCATTTCGAGCGTTCTTGCGGTAGAACTGTCCTGCTCGCTTGACGCCTGGCTCGTGCGGTACGGTAGCTCGACTGGACCGGAGTTTTTCAAAGCTTCCGGAAAGAGGGGCGTGGGCATATACACGATTCTTCTTCTTCCCGTGGGCTGTCCCACTTCGAGGTGAGGGAATTCGCTAACCTTGCTTGCGGGCCGTGACGCCGCCCAAGGAGTGCCCGGCTGGCCTCCTTTTCCCAGGACCGCTAATAAGGCGGTGTTTACTGCTTCCAACTCCTGGCACCGGGCATCTGCCCTTAGCCGGTCTCGGCCGCCCTCTGCTCGCAACCGCTCGACTTCTGCCTTCATCTTCTTTATTTCCTCTCCCTTCACCATATCGGTCGGGGTTTTCTGAATCTTGGCGATCGTGACTTCTGTCTTGGTCTGGAGAAGGGGCGAACCTCGCACCGACCTCAGCCCTTATGTTACGGGCTCGGTTGGGGATCTGAATTCACTCTGATCTTCCGTCTCGGCTGGGAGAAAGGGCGAACCTCGCACCGACCTCATCCCCTGTGTTTTGGACCTGGTCGGGGATCTGAATTCGCTCTTCCAACCGTCCGGTGCCAGTTTTTATCTTCCTTCCTTCCATGGCTTCTGGACCGCGTATTTAACTATCTTTCAAAGGATCGATCGGGCTCTCCTCCCCGGTAGAGCAATGCTAACTTTTCTCGTGGATCAAAAATCGTTCCCACAGACGGCGCCAATTGTTTCTGCTTAAACCCGGGGGCCTGGTAGATACAGATGAATCCAACTCGATCTCCTGCAAACCTGCTTACTAAGGGGAATACCGGGCGGGCCGGCCTTCTCCTCTCCGATGCTTAAGTTAGTATAGTTGGGATATATATAACTTGAGCATGTATGTAAGCGGTGAGTGAGATAAGTTACCAATTAATGAGGGTAGTTGGGGCCCTTATATAGGTGGTTGGGGGTGAGGGCTGGCCTCACCCTTCGATGTGGGACTGGTTCCCTCCGAAAGGCAGTTCTGGTGACCTCATTGGCAGGCAGGCGCCCCCGGTCCCAGGGTCCCTGGCGGCCGAATAGACTGCTGGACCCCGAGGCCGGGTGCTGGTGGTTCGATCCCGGGCCTCGGGCCGGGCCCTGGTGCACCTGCTGCGGGTCTGTGGGCCTGCTGTAGCCTCTCTGCGGCTACTGTCAACAGAAATATTTTGACAAATTAAACCTTGAAGAAGGAGGAGAAGATGACCTAGAAAAGCATGGAAAGCACGGATGCATGCCTAGAAGAAACAGGAAAGAAGTGAAGAAATATAAAAACCCTGATTAAAATCGGGCAGATTTCTGTCAGTCAAATTCCAGAATTTCTGTAGGACAATCCACAAGAACCTAGAAGACGTGCCATATATGCACGGAAAGCTCTATGAGTCTAGTTTCTACAAAAATTGGAATCACATCAAAACCTTTTCTGAGGAAAAAGTTATTCTAGCATCAATACCCGAAGGTCATTCTGCCGAACTCAGAAAAAATGAGGAAAAGAAGGAAAGTATGGCTGATTTGTCTTAGCCCTAAAATGGAAGGTATAATGGCCGAATTCTAAAAGGAAAGGGACATTATTCTTACATCAAATTAGTAAAAAACCTTTGTGCAATAAGGAAAAGAATTCAGCCCAAACAAGAAAAGGAAGGAACTCCTACTACTTGCCGATTTTGCACCATTCCTTAATGGCTAGGGTTTTTCTTTGCTTCCTATATGACAAGGCCGGCTGCTCTCTTTAGAATCATCTTGTCTCTCACACTTTTACAAGCCAAAGCTCTGCCAAAATAGCATCACACAATCCATACAGAAAATACACAAGCCGAACCACCACTTTTCCATACAATCGCACCATTCCATCACCATTGAATCCATCTCTTGCCGAAGTCCCTTCAAGGTTCTTCTAAAGTGTGATTCACTCTTCTCTCATGACTTTATATTTTCTGTATTTTTATAATACTTTGTCTATGAAAATTATAAGGATTTGTGTTTGTCGAATTGGTTGTATTAATTCTATTTTGGATTTCTGAATTTTCTACTTGGATGTTTGAATGCCGAATTATGTTCTTGATGTGTTTTGATTTTAATCAGAGTTTATGATATAGTACAAATTGCATGTGTTCTTGATTATGTTTTGGTTTATTTTCTGATTTCGTATGCACAAAATTTTCATGCTTGAGGGCAGCCTTGGCCATGGCTAATCCTTGGGTGTGAGCTTCATATACCGAATATCATATGAGGTGGATTATACATGAAGTTGGTTCACCTTGTATTAGTTCCAAGGGCGGAGAGTAATTCTGAAAATATGCAAGTTAATGGGGTAAGGTGACACCATACTTGTTACTTGTTTCCAATTCGACTCATTGTGCTTATGTTTTTTTTGGTTTAATTTCTACACGAAGTGTCTTTAAACTGATTAGCATTATGTTTAGGATTACGCACGAAGTTGGTTCTAAATAATTAAGGAGTTTTGATAATTAGATGAACCACGAAGGGCTCTAATTAAATTGGAACTAAAACTAATCTTAAGTACTTTCCGATTTGCTATGATGTTACTTTGTACGAGATTGTTACATGTTTTGAGACTTTTATGTTATGTGTTATGTGTGAGAACCCATCCTAGAAATTTCCTCGGAAAATCCGAAACAGGTTCGAAAATAAACCTATAAACCAACTAAAAATCATTTGCTCCCAAACCAACTAAAAATCATTTCCTAGGGGTCAGGTGCCCATGTATGATGTTAATCCGAATCGTCTATATCAGGCAGACGATGACTCAGACGACGAGTACGAGCACCGGTTGCCAGATATGAACTACTATACTACGTCTGACTCAAGTGATGAGGATGATTCTGATTATCATCCTTAGTATACTGTTTATGTATGTATTTGTGTACGATTGTCCATGCATGTATGAATACATTTTTCGTCCTTAATTACCGTTTTCCGAGTTTATGGGAAATTGTATTGAATTGTTTGTGCGATGTTCAGGAATTTATCAGGTGAAATAGGCAATTTTCAGGCCCTAAATGGTAAATTTTCGGAAAGATAAGCATTATAGCCGACGAAATGGACCATACTTCGTCGGCTATAATGCCCATTCTGGGTAATTTAATATGCAAGTCGTCGGCTAACGACAAAATGTTGAAGGTCGTCGGCTATAACCCCTGGCCCGGATGTTGACCGAAACCATTACGTAGACCCTTCAAATGCAAAAGTGTCGTGAAATAAGATACGACCGAAATATTGAAATACGTCTACGGTTGAAAAATGGGAAGATTCCGACAAAATCTGTGTGCTGAATGTTGCGGTTAGCTGTTTTTTACTTCCGTTTTCCTATGGGTAGCCTGACGTTCGGTAAATATTTTGAGGGAAATTTTTAGACGATTAGTTGCGTCTCATCGATCTGAAACTATTCTCTGTTGAAGGTCAGGCCAAAAAACGTCATCTAGACGGGCCAATTTCCGTTTTAAAGCGTTTAGAGGTTTGACTTTGCAGTTTGACCGTACCGATCGAGCCTTTAACGTTGTCAGATGTAGTTGGAATTTTTTTCATACATGTATTTAATCTTAACGGTGATATCTGACGGTTGGAATAGATTTTCCAAACTTTTAGATTCGAATTCGGAAGATATGCACTAATGTTCCTTAACTTGTTTACTAAGTGTTTATGTGAATGTATAGTTTCAAATAGTTACTATACGTAGACCCTTCAAATGCAAAAGTGTCGTGAAATAAGATACGACCGAAATATTGAAATACGCCTAGGGTTGAAAAATGGGAAGATTCCGACAAAATCTGTGTGTCGAATGTTACGGTTAGCTGTTTTTTACTTCCGTTTTCCTATGGGTAGCCTGACGTTCGGTAAATATTTTGAGGGAAATTTTTATACGATTAGTTGCGTCTCATCGATCTGAAACTATTTTCTGTTGAAGGTCAGGCCAAAAAACGTCATCTAGACGGGCTAATTTCCGTTTTAAAGCGTTTAGAGGTTTGACTTTGTAGTTTGACCAAAGAATAGCCGACGACATACTTAACTTCGTCGGCTAAACTCTTGCGATCCGCGCCGTTTCATTGTCCGCCGTTGGATGGGCGAGATCTGACGGCTGCTGAGAGCTTGAAGTATAGCCGACGAGATTCATATTATAGCCGACGAGATTCACATACTTAACTTCGTCGGCTATAACCGGCCCGCAAAGCCCAACTTCGGCCCGGGCCGGATTTCGGGTCAGAGTATAGCCAACGAGATTCGTCGGCTATGACTATAGCCGACGAATTAAAATTAAATCGTCGGCTATAGTCCTTCGATTTAAACCGAAACAGAGGCGCCTCTCCCTCATTCTGCATAAACCCTAAATCCCGATTCGCCGCCCACCACTCCCCGACGCCGACCGACCGCCGATCTGGAGGCTCCCCGACACCGACAGACCCTCCCCAGCCCTACCCGTCCACTCCCCGTCCTGCCCGACCCGTCCCGGACCCGAATTCAGTCGATCCGAACGCAGCCGCCCCTAGCCGCCGTCGCCGCCGCACCGCACCACCCGTCCTCGTCCCCGTCGCACCACCATGTCAGGTAGTCCCCTGCCCCTCTTGCAATTTTCATTTATGATTTTTCCGGAATTTTTGTGATTTATGATTTTTGTGGAATTTTTGTGGAATTTTTGATTTATGATTTTTGTGGAACATTTAGTGGAATTAGGCATCAATTTATGATTTTTGTGGAATTTTTGTGCAATTTTAGGAGGTTACCGAAATATTTTTATATATATATATATATACATTTCGGAATATATATATATAATTAGGTATAAATATATTTAGGTATATATATAATTAGGTATATATATATTTAATGAAGTTTTTTATTTTTTTGTGGAATTTATGGAATTTTGTGGAATTTTGTGGAATTAACAAGAATTTTTAGGAGGATATATATATGGATATATATATATATATATATATTGCGGAATATATATAATTAGGTATAAATATATTTAGGTATATATATAATTAGATATATATACATTTAATGAAGTTTTTAATTTTTTTGTGGAAATTTTGTGAAATTTATGGTTTTTGTGAAATTTTGTGGAATTTAGGGTTGTTGTGCAATTTATGGAATGTTGTCGAATTTTTGTTAATTTTGTGGAATTTTGTGGAATTTTTAGGAGGATATATATATATATTTCGGAATATATATATAATTAGGTATAAATATATTTATGTATATATAATTAGGTATATATATATTTAATGAAGTTTTTTATTTTTTTGTGAAATTTATGGAATTTTGTGGAATTGTTTTTAATTTTGTGGAATTAACAAGAATTTTTAAGAGGATATATATATGGATATATATATATATATTTCGGAATATATATATATATATATATAATTAGGTATAAATATATATTAAGGTATATATACATTTAATGAAGTTTTTAATTTTTTTGTGGAATTTTTGTGAAATTTATGGAATTTATATACTAATTGTGCAGGAAACCGCCGCGCTGTAGACTGATGGCTTGGCAGACGGACCGAGAGCTACCCCGACGCTCAGGCAGGAGCCAGCCGTGGGGGGAGCGGATCCAGCGGTCGTCGGGGCCTAGGCCGGCCTATGAGTCGACGAGAGGAGACCTTGATGAGATTGACCCCGAGCGATCCACGTGGGGGCTCCTCGTATGAGTCGACGGGAGCGGGCCCTGACTCGAGTGTCGGAGGAGACGCAGAGCCACCAGACCCCAGTGCACTTCAGCACTGTTCCAGGATCGGCAGCCGACCCCACCGCGCGCCGATCTGGACCCTCCAGAGATGCTCCCAGTCCCCCCACAGCGACAGCTACGGGGCCCACCGTCAGGGGGAGCAGGCCCCTCAGGGTCCACGCCCCGTATGTCTCCGCCATCGGGGATGTACATGGTCCAGTTCCTCCCTGCCATCCCTGAGTACGACGCCAGGGGGAGGCATATTTGGAGGCACGACCGGCCCCACGAGATTCCCTGGGAGGAGGCCTACGTCCACAGGCCTTTCGACTCAGAGGACTGCCGCGGCCTGTGGTGTGTTCGTGAGAAGGACAAGCAGTATAACGACGCAGGTAATTGGTTAGTTTAATTAATTATTTAGATTGTTTAATTAATTATTTAATTAGTTAGTTTAAATAATTATTTAACTATGTATTCATTTTAATTATGAAACAGACGTCCTCGTCAATAAACCCGCGGGGACGAGACGGACCAGAGGGCCAGCGAACATGTCGACCCTGGAGAGGGAGCTCACCGGTGGGATCAGAGAGATCCTGCCCGGTCCCGGTGAGGATGGACGCCCGATTGAGAGGAGAGACACCACCACCAAGTATATCAACGCGACGGGCATGCTCGTGCGGGACAGGGTCCCACTGTTGTGGCCCGACTGGGGCTCTATGCCCGATGACATCAAGGCGCGAGTGTACAATGCACTGTCGGTGAGTTAAATCGTATTTTTATTATAGAAAATAAACATTTATGAATTCAGTCCTTATAACTATATAAAAATATTTTCTAATTAATTTATAATATTGCAGCAATGGTTTAGAGTCCATCCTACCTTGGACTGGTGGAGAGACGAGCAGCTGAAGAACAGGTTATGTGTTTCGCTTTTTTTTGTATAAATATATTTATTGGCAGTGTACGAATATATCTAACAGTTGTGTTTTGTTAATATAGGTACTCCGAGTGGAAGAACGAGCTGTCGACGCACTACAGGACGTACCATGTGGAGCAGCGCTTGGGGCGAGGTGCAACCCCCCACGAGTTCCGGTACAGGGAGTATGAGTGGCTATGGCTGGTAGCCTACTTCGGGAGCGACAGGGTCTCGGTAAGAAAATTTAGCCTGCTAGTATATAACTTTTTAATGTTATTTAATAATTAAATTATGTAGTTACTTAATTAAATTAATTAGTTAGTTAGTTATTAGTTATTAAATTAAGTTAGTTAGTTAGTTACATAGTTAGTTAGTTCGTTACTAAATTAAATTAAATTAAATTAAATTAGGTAGTTAGTAAGTTAGTTAGTTACTAAATTAAATTAGTTAGTTAAGTAGTTACTAATTAAATTAAATTAGTTAGTAACTAAATTAGTTAATAATTTTATTTTGGTTAGTTCCTAATATTTTAATTTAGTTACTAATTTATATTTGCGTTTATATGGTCGTTCTTATAATACAGAAAATTTCGAAGACGAACAGCGACAACCGCAAGAGGAACGAGCACCCCCACCACGGCGGCGCCCGCTCCTGGAGGCAGTGGGCAGAGATTGCGAGGAGGGACCTACCGCTGAGGCCGTTGTCGTGGATTCATGCGCAGATGTATCCGGGGCGTCCCGACCAAGTGGTAAGTATTCGCCTATCTTCAATAAAAGTGTTTCATTAAATTAATTTATATATTTTTTTTATTAATTCGTTTATTATATTTTCTTGTCAATTAGGCGGAAATAGATGCGGAGACCGACGCGATCACCTTCGGGATCGCGCGAGACACCCTGGGGGAAGGGGCGTCCGACGAGGCGATCGCGGAGTTTGCCTCCACGATCGACACCCTTGAGCCGCGCTTGGCCTCTCAGCTCATGCACGCGGCGGTAGGGACGGGCAACAACTACTTCTACCAGAGAGGCCTAGGCGCGGCGGGAGATGGGGTTCTCAAGTACACGCCGGCCAATCCCAGCACGCAGCGTGCGGCTTCGACGAGAGGAGACTTGCAGACGCAGCTGTAGAGGACTCAGGCGGAGTTGGCGAGGGCGGTGGAGGCGCTCCAGCAGGCGGAGTTGGCGAGGGCCGCGGAGGCTTCGGCGCAGCAGGCCAGAGACGCATATGTGGCAGAGATGTACCGATGGATGCAGCTATCTTGGGAGGCCCAGCAGGCTGGACTCCAGCCCCCGCCTCCGCCACAGATGCCCCAGTTCGTCGTCCCCACTCCCCGCATCGGAGTACGCCAGGCGATCAGGATAGCCATAGCCACCGGAACTCGAACGATCCGGTCGACGACGCTACGCGTTTAGGGGGTGATGATGAGTAGATGACTAGTTTAGGGGGTTAATTTGTACAGTAGGTAGGATATTAGGGATGGATTGATGTGGATATTTGTTGGATATTTGGATGTTTGTTTGTGGATTTTCTGCAGCCAAACCGAAGACGAAGTGAAATTGGGCCCGAGTTAAATTTTAAATTTTTTTAAATATTTAGGGGTTATAGCCGACGAAATGGGCCATATTTCGTCGGCTATACCCTCCCGGCTTCCGGCAAAAAAAAGCCGTTCCTGGTACCGGCGATTGTTATGGCCGACGATTAATTCGTCGGCTATGCCGGACGTATAGCCGACGATAGTGTCGTCGGCTATGGCGGACGTATAGCCGACGATAGTGTCGTCGGCTATACTTCCGGGTTAGGGGCAATTACGTAATTGTTGAAGCCGACGATCCTGTCGTCGGCAATGTTCGAAGTATAGCCGACGACGCGTTATTCGTCGGCTATACCGCGTGTTTTATAAGCCGACGACTTACCCTCAGTGTCGTCGGCTATACTATAGCCGACGGAGCATTCCCGACGAGATAATAGCCGACGAAGTATCGTCGGCTATGACTATAGCCGACGATTTAATGAAAACGGCCGACGAGATGGCGTCGTCGGCTATAGCCCCTTTTCTGGTAGTGTAAGGAGTATTGAGCTTTGCTAAGTCTTGGTGACATTTTATCACCACTATCCTAAATGTGAATACCATATGCCAAGCCCCATTACTTTACCTTATAAAGATCTTTTCATGATTCTTGAGATAGGTGAACATTGATTTGTGGAGATTTTCTCAAGAGTAAGCATATGGTTTTGGTCCATTTGTGTACATAGTTGTTACATGAGATTTTCCAAATGAAAAATTATTCAGAAAGTGCTTTTATTTAAATAAAATATGCAAGCTATTTGTTGTCTTACAATCTGTTCTCTTGCACATACTTTGAGTGAATTGCCATATCATGAGTGAAAAGAAGAGAGTACGCTTAGTGAGGAGGATTAAATCAACTTAACTTGTCTGCATTCTTACTTTCTCACTTCTTACTTATTCATGCCATGAATCATATCTATGACGCTTGGGATTATTGTACTTACATCTGAATGCTTAACTTGAAAGCTATGTGTTTAAAAGATCCTGAGACAATCATTTAGGGGCAGTAGTGTTGAGTCTTTTGTTTTGTTTTACTAAGGGCCTAGCAAAAGATAAGTGTGGGGTAATTTGATATGGACATTTCATGCGACGCTCTTAATGTATTTTTACCTCCATTTATGGTTTGCTTAACCCTTATTTGTGTAAGATCGTGTCATTAGATTGAGTCTTGAGTCTTTGGCAGAAATAATATGAAAATGTGGTCCATGATAGTGAATCAGGAAAGTTTCGGCAAATCCTACTCAAACTAGGAATCCTAATTGAACCAGGAAAGTAAAAATATTTTGACGTTTCTAAAAACGACGAAAATTGAAATTAGGAAACTTCATTTGATTAGGAAACCTATTCGGATTAGGAAACCTAGCTTTTCTAGGAAACTAAAATGAATTAGGAAATCAAATTGAAAAAGGAAACCTATATTTTGAATAAGGAAAATTAACTCTTGCCGAAACTTACCAAATTTATTCTTTGAAATTTCAGAAATATTTTGACAAATTAAACCTTGAAGAAGGAGGAGGAGATGACCTAGAAAAGCATGGAAAGCACGGATGCATGCCTAGAAGAAACAGGAAAGAAGTGAAGAAATATAAAAACCCTGATTAAAATCGGGCAGATTCCTGTCAGTCAAATTCCAGAATTTCTGTAGGACAATCCACAAGAACCTAGAAGATGTACCATATATGCACTGAAAGCTCTATGAGTCTAGTTTCTACAAAAATTGGAATCGCATCAAAACCTTTTCTGAGGAAAAAGTTATTCTAGCATCAATACCCGAAGGTCATTCTGCCGAACTCAGAAAAAATGAGGAAAAGAAGGAAAGTTTGGCTGATTTGTCTTAGCCCTAAAATGGAAGGTATAATGGCCGAATTCTAAAAGGAAAGGGACATTATTCTTACATCAAATTTGTAAGAAACCTTTGTGCAATAAGGAAAAGAATTCAGCCAAAACAAGAAAAGGAAGGAACTCCTACTACTTGCCGATTTTGCACCATTCCTTAATGGCTAGGGTTTTTCTTTGCTTCCTCTATGACAAGGCCGGCTGCTCTCTTTAGGATCATCTTGTCTCTCACACTTTTACAAGCCAAAGTTCTGCCAAAATAGCACCACAAAATCCATACAGAAAATACATAAGCCGAACCACCACTTTTCCATACAATCGCACCATTCCATCACCATCGAATCCATCTCTTGCCGAAGTCTCTTCAAGGTTCTTCTAAAGTGTGATTCACTCTTCTCTCATGATTTTATATTTTATGTATTTTTATAATACTTTGTCTATGAAAATTATAAGGATTTGTGTTTGCCGAATTGGTTGTATTAATTCTATTTTGGATTTCCGAATTTGCTACTTGGATGTTTGAATGCCGAATTATGTTCTTGATGTGTTTTGATTTTAATAAGGGTTTATGATATAGTACAAATCACATGTGTTCTTGATTATGTTTTGGTTTATTTTCTGAATTCATATGCACAAAAGATTCATGTTGATCCTTGGGTGTGAGCATCATATATCGAATATCGTATGAGGTGGATTATACACGAAGTTGGTTCACCTTGTATTAGTTCCAAGGGCGGAGAGTAATTATGAAAATATGCATGTTAATGGTGTGAGGTGACACCATACTTGTTACTTGTTTCCAATTCGACTCATTGTGCTTATGTGTTTCTTGGTTTAATTTCTACATGAAGTGTATTTAAACTGATTAGCATTATATTTAGGATTACGCACGAAGCTGGTTCTAAATAATTAAGGAGTTTTGATAATTAGATGAACCACGAAGGGCTCTAATTAAATTAGAACTAAAACTAATCTTAAGTACTTTCCGATTTGCTATGTTATTACTTTGTACGAGATTGTTACATGTTTTGAGAGTTTTGTGTGATGTGTTATGTGTGAAAGATTATGATCATATGTAAATAATAATTTAGGTTTTATTTTCGTAATTTTCAGTATGTATTAGATATAAATTCCAAACCTCCATATGATTATGTGATACTTCATGTGATTGAATGCCTTTGATTTCCCCGGATAGAACGATCTTTACTTGTCTAATGCTACAATCGACACAAGAAGGGTAATATATGTATGAAGTTTTTTTACAGGTATAATGTGCTTGGATAATAATTCCATCAATTGGCCCTAATTGAAAATTGAAATTGAGTAGAGTCTATGAAACTTGAACAATGCTGCTGATTATCTTGCATGTTATTCTTGTGTGTTCTTGTGTGTTTTTGTGCTATGTTTTGTGTGAAAGATGATGATCAACTTGTAAATAGTAAATTTAGACTTTTAATTTTGTACCTTAGTAACTTAGGGCAGCCCTATGGTTGCCGAACCTCACCCTTTAAACCCCCACAAATTCGTGTGTTTTTATGTATATAAGTGTGATGATTATATGCATATGTGTATGTTTTATCTAACATTCTCATGTTTCAAGTAGCCTTAATCCCCAGCTAGAACGATCTCTACTTATTCTATACTACCAATGATCTTTTGTAGGGTTATTATTTGCGTGTTGCTTCGGCGACTCGTCATGGTGAACATACGAGATCTTTTCAATCACTTTCAAAATCAAGGTATTTTATGATAAAAGCTATGGCACATAATCGTTAAATATACATGGAATAATAAGGTTCACATATTAGCATGCTCGAAAAGTTTTAATTTTATCACTCATGAAGAAAGCAATTTGGATGTAAAGCTCACAAGGTTATTATGGAAACAAACTAGCTAAAACATGCATGCTTTATTAAACCACAAGTCCTACATGTTTCTACCAATGCATATTATGCATGAAACTCACAATTTTTAAAATATGCACAACTATCATCTATGTATGCAAAGAGGAGAAAAATATCATTGACAATTTAGGGGCATCCTAAGACTTTACACACATAATTTTGTAGAACAATTTTCTGAATTTTTATAACTCAAATAAAATAAAACTACGCTAAAACGTATCTAGAAAACATAAACGGAATATGTTATCCCACCCCACACTTAGAAAATTACATTGTCCTCAATGTAAGCATAAAACTATAGTAAACATTTTCCTAAGCATGCAATAGTCTAACATATTCTAACATATCATCACAAACCAACGAAAAAAAGAAGGGTTAAGAAATTTCAAACTCTCGGTGATGGCTCCTTCGTTTTTTATTGATCGAATTGGATTGCCTCCCAATTAGCGCTTAAGTTTATAGTCCATAGCCTAGACTCTTCACCGCGTTTTTGTCGGTTCATCATGTGTATTGCTCGGTTTGTGGTGTGGCAGCCTCTCTTGGCAGCATGGCTGTTGCTATTGGCAGCATCATTGGTTGCGTGGGCAGGCTGCATGTCTTTTTCGGCGGCAGCAACATTATTTGGCATATCGGCAGGCATACTGGGCTGTAGCATGGCAGGTGCGCAGGGGCAACAACAGGTTCCTCCTGGCAGATCCAATCTGCAGGCTGCCTGTTGGCAGCAGCGTAGGCAGGCTGCTCTAGGCAGATCACCACGGCGGGACCTCGGCAGAACAAGTTGCTCTTGGCAAGCCGTTAGCAGGGTCGTTCAGCAGGTTTCTCGGCAGGGACGTTCGACAGGCTGCCGCTTCTCGGCATATTGTAGCAGGTTGCAGGTAGAGGCTGCCCTCTCGGCAGATGCAGCGCAAGGGCAAGGGCAGCAGCAGTGCAGTGTGCAGGGGCAGCGCGCTGCATCTCGGCAGCAGCAAGAGCATGGGCAACGACATCGGCAGCATGCAGGGGTAGTAGCATCGACAGAAGCAGTGCAAGGGCAACGACAAGGCTGCTAGGCAGTGTGGAAGCTTCTGGGCAGCGTATCGGATGGCATATCCATGTCCGTATCAGATACGGTAAATAGTAGCACAAGCGTATCGACATGTGTATCGGATACAGCTACTTGGTTGGATATGTGTCAGAATCGATCTTGGATACGGCTGGGAAAGATACGTGGATACATTGGCAGCTTGTGGGCAGCGTTCGCGTCATGCGCAGCACCGCTCATAGGCTGCGTGGCAGCAGCTTGCTCGTCAGAATGTTTGGCAGCGTGAGGCTGCAGCTTGGCTACGGCATGAGCAGGGGCAGTGTGCTCGGCAGGGGCAGCCCTCTCGGTAGGCTGCTCGGCAGATGCAGGCAGGGGCAGCCCTCTTCGGCAAGTGCAGGGTTTTCGGCAGGGACTGCAGCTTGTATGGCTGGCTGCTCTCGGCAGCCTCGGCATGATGCAAGCAGGCTGCATGGCGGCTTCTCTTGGCAGGACGCATATTTCGTATCGGCAAAAGGTTTGGCAGGAAGCTTGGCAGGTGCAGGCAGGCTGCTCGACAGGGTGAGCAGGTTCTTGGCAGCTTCTGGGCAGATGTGTCTGTTTCTCGTAAGGCCTAAATTTGGATTTGTTCCAGTAACCCAATGCAAAAGTGCTCTAAAGAAATGTTATAGCAGACACACGGAGCTTTCAAGCGGTATAAAGTTTGCCTCAATCGGACTAGCAGAAGTACTCTTTGTTTGGCCTTTTATCGGACCTATTGATCTGCCCAGTTTTCTGTTTCGCCAGATTGACCACTCAAATTGAAACTGGGAATAGCTCGAGGCTCCAAATTCACTTCTGTAAAATCCTACTGAAAGTAGACTCAGAGACCTTTCCAACGTTGTATTGCATAGTTTTGCAGGTTTTGTGACCTTTCCAACGGCAGCCTTCCAAAGTTGAAGGACTGCACTGCCAGGATTCTGCTTTGGGCACAAGTTGGAATTTCCTGCACTTTTTCTTTTCAATTTGATCTGCACACACACAAGACACTTCAAAATGAAAAAAACACAAATATAAATGCATAAATATACAAATCTATACACGCTACAACTTCAACAAATTTTCAAGGCATTACACGAATTTTTCAAGAATTTTTCAAGCTATACACACAGCATCTAAGTTTCAAATGTTTTTCAAAAATTCAAATGGAAACTATACAAACACACGAAAATTTACAAAACAAATAACAATAAAATATAACAAGCTTTTATAATCTTTGTCAACGACGCCAAAAATTGACGAGTCGCCTAAGCGATACGCAAATAATAACCCTACAAAAGATCGTTAGTAGTATAGAATAAGTAGGGATCGTTCTAGCCGGGGATTAAAGGTACCTGAAACATGAGAATGTTAGATAAAAATACGAATACATATGCACATAACGTCACACTTATGTACATATAAACATGATTCAAACTTGGGGTACAGGGTGAGGTATGGCTGCCGTAAAAACTAATGCACGAAATTAAAATACTAAATCTACTATGTACAAGTTTGGTCGACATCTTTCACACAAAGCACTCATCAAAACTATCACAAAACGAAACAAGTAACAAGTAAGGACTCACAAAAACATGCTTTGAAATATTCTAGACTAGACTTAATTCCAACCTAACTAGACTCCTTAGTGGTTTATCTAGTCGATTTTAGATTTCGCGAAAATACTTAGAATTAGCTTAGTGCGTAACCCTAATCTTTAGCTAATCGATTAAAGACACTTAATATAGAAATTAAACAATTAGCATATAAGGCACAAAATCTCTTAGTCGGAAACAAGTTAACATGCAAGGCGTCACTCTTTATATTAGACAAGCAAGTCATAAGAATTACTCTAACCCTAGGTAACAACAGAAACCAAACCGACTCAGTGTTCTAATTTGACCTATGGTTCTACGGCAAGTGAATTCAACATCTAGGCAACAACCATGGCCTACGATTGCATCTAAACATCTCATTCGGTTGCACACGAATTCAAACAACCAATCAAGAAGAAATCAAGAATCAAATCAAGCATGCATTCCTAAGTTCTAACCGATTACTTATTTACAAATTGTGTTTGCATATTTATCTTTTGAAAATCAATGGAACCGAAACTTTAGAGTTAGCAAGACACCAAGACTCTGAAACCAAAGACTAATTTAAACATACAAATACAAACATACAAATTGTTCATACATCGACATACAAACAAATACCAAAAGAATATCCGAACTACATAGACATAGTATCGAAAAATAAAAGAATTACAAGCCAAAAGTAGAGAATGGATCACACTTTAAAACACCTTGAATGCTTTGAAGTATGTTGATCGGATGAAGGTTAAAGGTGGTACGTTAGGAATTTTATGGATGGTGGTGAAGGAGTTTTGGCTTGCTTTTCTTTCTAAGACTTAAGGTAGAATTTTTGGTAGAGCTTTGGACTTGTGTTTTGGCTAAAGATATGACAGTTTTTCTGTAGGAAAATAAGGCTTTATATAGGAGAAAAATTCGGCAAAAACAAGGGACACAAAACCTAGTCCAAATTGGCAAAGGCAATCCTTGTTCAACGAGGTATTGGTTCCTTCATTTCTTGGTTTTTCAAGGAAACTTCTTCAGCTGATTTTCTTTGTGGATTGGGCTGCAATGCTTCATGAACTCTTTATGTGTATTCAACATCTCTCTTTGATAGATAATGGACCGTGGATTGGCAGCTGCAGCCCCCATTGCGCAACCGGTAGAAAACAGTCCAAATCGGCAAGTTTTCTCATCCGAGCAAGGAGATCTCCATTCTTCATATTTTTCAATTCTTTTTGGTATGGCTGGATCTCCTAACCTTCATTAAGCTTGAAAACTCTCACACGATGTATTTGGTTGCCCTTTGATCGCTCTTATACAGAAAAGATAGAAATCGGGCAGTAGGTTGTTCTTCTCGGCAGGGCAATGACCTTGCTATCTTCCGACTGACATAACTTTCTCCTCAGGCATGCTTTTGATACGCTTCAAATTCTATAGAAAGTAGACTCGTAGAGCTTTCCATATATATAAGACATGTCTTCTAATTTCTTGTGGTTCGTCCTGAAGAATTTTTGGAAATTAAGTGATGTGTCTAGAAAATTCCTAGAACTTGCTGAATTTGAAATTGCATAAAAATTTTCGGCAGCTTCTTTTGCTCCAATTTCTCTACTTCTTCCAATGCTCCATCCTTGATATTTGACTGGAGCTTGTGATTTCGGCTACCTCGAGGTCTGCCATATTTGACTGGAGAAATTCTGGTTTCCTTGATACCTAGGGCACCAGAAACTGTGGCTTTCAATCCAAGCTTAGTTGGCGTGACATTCTCTAGCCCTAAGTTGAGGCTATGCTTGCTTTACTTGCCTGAGGAATGATAAGAGCACAATGTGCGACGATATTAATATGCTTATGCCCTCGTTTATGCTTTGTTTAACCTTTATTTATCTAAGATAGAGTCATAATTTAGTTTAGTGTCAATTTGGTAGAGTTTGGAAAATTGTGCTTAATAATCCGAAAAATGACTAAGTTTAGAACTCTGAGGAAATAAAGTAAAATTTGTCTTTTTCGTGATTCTGAGACTCGTGCTAAACTAATTTATCTTTTTCCAAATTTGATGAAATTTGGTATGCATTTAGTTGGCAAGCTAAAGTATATTGCATCAAAATTTCAGATCAATCGGAGTTCGGGAAGTCATTCAAAAGATGGCTGAAACTTGGCAGTTTGAGCAAAATGATCCAGGGACTACCAGGATTTTCCTGGGACTGTGTCCTGACTTCCAGAATTTCTGTATGACACATTGCTTGGAACCAGAGGATGTGCCATATGCTGTTGGAAAGCCATACGAGTCTAGTTTCTCTGGGACTTGGAATCACATCAATCGGAGCAATGAAGAGGGATTTATGCCGGATTTACTAGAGCAAGGTCAATTTTGCCGAGAAAGCTATATTTTCCCCGTTTCATTAGGAAAGCTCTCCTTTGGATTTTTGGAATCATGGATCGGATTTAATGGACCTAATGACTTGTTGAACATGTCCATGCTATGCCAATGCTACCGGTTGAAGTCCAAGATCAAAAGTGAAGTCCAAGAATGCATTGCTTTGCCCACAAGGAAACCTTAACCAACTTAGAAAAGGAATTTTCATTCCTTATTTGTTGCCGGCAACCCTAGGGTTTTCCTCTATATAAAGCCAACAAATTCTCAGAAAAAGCTATCACATTCTAAAGTAAAAACCCTAGCCAAAGCTCTACCAATATTCAGCCAAAGATCCTACATAAAAACATAAACCAAAAACCACCACCACCACAAAAAGTTCTGCCGATTCTCCACCCTTCATCCAGCCGCCACCGAGCTTCATTCCACCAAGGATCAACACGAGTAGAAGTCATCAAGGTGTCTGCAAAAGTGTGATCTACTCCCTACTTTTGGTTTGTAATAGTTTTTATATAGTTATGTGTAGTTTTGTCTATGAAACTCATGTGTATGTTTGGTTATTGTGTTTTCATGTCTATGTGAAAAAGGATTGTGAATTTGGTTTTATAATGATGCATGTTAATTTTATTCTTATGAGTTTAATAAAGATTTTCAAGGATAAGTTTCGGATTGCATGCTAACCTATAATGAAAATATGAAGTAAAAAGATAGGATTAGTTCGGCAAGCATGCCCACTTTGATTCTATAAATTCGGTCTTGGTTTAGTCCTTAAATCTGTGTGCCTCAAAGATTGGTACTTAGCATATTCGCGATGTGTTTTGAGTATTGGTCTTATATCTGTCAACATAAATAGGACTAGAGTGGTTTAAACGACTATGCATGTTAACAAGAAGTGGTAACGCCTTGCTTGATTGATGTGTTTCCAACTAGATTTCGTGCTTAATTGGTTAATTTCTACGCTCTTTAATCAATTAGCTAAAGATTTGACTGGAGAAATTCTGGTTTCCTTGATACCTAGGGCACTAGAAACTGTGGCTTTCAATCCAAGCTTAGTTGGCGTGACATTCTCTAGCCCTAAGTTAAGGCTATGCTTGCTTTACTTGCCTGAGGAACCTTCTCCATCCTCACAACGTCGCGGGCCACCTGAAACCCTAGGAGGGGATTAGATTTCAGAATGCTCTCAAATGCAGACATGTCGTTTCTCCTTAGGGAGAGGAAGAACCGATATCAATGGAACCACCAGCTGTGGCTGGCTATTTGCCCTAAAAACCATTATAGGTGCCAGAATTGTCGGGTGCACAACTTGGGACTCCGGCTCCGATGTTTCTTCCTTAGTCTCTCTAGTACATCGGAGGCCACCATGGTTGATCATCATACAAGTTCGGCAACGATCAAGAAGGCGCTCTTATCGATACTCCACATAGATGACATCTGAAGGCAAGATGCGAAGCCTCCGATCAAGTCAGACTGAATCATGCAGTGGTAGGGTTAACCTAACCCTAACCACCCTTTTGTGAAACCTTGCCGTATCAACCTGGAGAACCAGACCGATAGTCTCGTCGATCAGTTGAGCAGTGGCGACCACCATAAATGCCGCTAGAAGCTGTTTTATCTCCACCCAGATCCAGACAAAATCTAGAGGCACCGCCATGATATTAGAGAACCCGTCATAATCATTGATTAGAAGCATGGCACGTTGGTACTCCCACAAACTTCCCCGCTCGGCCTGAGCAACATTGCGCTCGTTGACGAAGGTGAATTAGAATCGGTCCCCTCTAGCCTGGATTTCCACAGGCCTGTCAAGTCTCCACATCGCTCGAATAGCACTTGGAAACACGTCGAGGGCCATAGCCTTGGCTGCGTTGAGTTTTAGACGAGGTAGAACCTCGGTGCTACAAACCTCTTTCCAGACACATCAGGTTTCCAAGATGCACTGATTCATCTTGGTAGAGAGAGATAGTTTCGATCACAGTCTTGCAGTCATAGAAGCTATAGATGCAGCCATGGAAGAGAGCTCGCTGCATAACCAAGAATTTTCATGAAAACTCTAACCTTAGGAGAGGAGGCGCTAGACAGGAGAGGGAGAGAAAAAATAGGCCACGGTATTTTTTTCATCTATAGTATCATAGAGGTTAAGCACTAGGACACTAGGTAAAAGGCACAAAACTCTTCAGACCATATCTCTTAGTATCATCCCATGTTTATTGCTATACCATCATTTGCTCCCTTATATACTTATATTGAATGGACAAGGTAGCCTCCTCACCAGGATCCTTCTTCTTGGAGATTTCTTCTCACTTTAATCTCTCTAACTCGAGCAGATTTCTCCTCACTTGAATCTCCATTGAGATATCCCTCCTCGCTTGAATAACCTTCGAGGAGCTAGCTTCTCAGAGTCTCTTCCTCAAATTATAGTAAAAAATTTCCATTCTAAAAATAAAAATAACAATTATACTTCAAAAGTTTCAAACCCAACATCGTCACATCCTAATGTGTTTCTCTTTGTATGAATTCGTTTACTTTCATCAAGTACCAAGTAATAGTGCATATTTTCTATTACAGCATCTCCTACTCATCAGTTTGAGGTATTTCAAGTTTTACAACTCATAGATAAAGTTCAATAGGAAAAAACTCATAGATTAAGTTGAGTGTGTGTATACAGGACCATTCTACTAAGGGATTCCTTATTTTGTTCATTTTAAGGGATCGATTATTATGCCAAGTTATTGATCTTATTTTTACATCTCCACCATTCAATTACTAGGTTTGTATGTGTGGATCATTCTTGTTAATTTTTAGCCAATATGGTGATCGTTAAGGTATCCAACTAGATTAAATGTATAAATGGATGTATCAAACTGTTAAACCCAAACCGTTCATTTTATATGTAAATTACAATTTTGAATGCTCTAACGATTATCAAATAGGATGAAAATTTTCAGATACGATATACTCATAGGAACATAAAAGTTGAACGGTGAATATGTTAATATGTGAACGAAAAGTAGGTTAAATGATTGATCTCTCAAAATGACCAAAATGAGAGATCCCTCATTAGAAGAAGACTGTATATGATCAAAGTGTGCTAAAAACTGAACTTCGCACGGTTAGTTTAAAGTGAAAGTTTGTTCTGAATATGAATTATATATATAGTGGTTATCTGGTGCGGACGTCCGGACGGGTTTCTCGTTTTGATTTAAGCCGTTTCTCCATCATTCCAGCACCAACGACGTTATTTCTTCTCCCCGGTGTGATCCCAGACCTCCCCCGACGGTGTTGGAATGAAGAACAAGGCTTAAGAGGTCGCGATCAGAGGTCCATCATGATCTGTCGTGAAGTTCTGAGTGAGATTGCTGCACAGACCTCTGATCGTGATCTCTCCGACCTTCTTCTTCATTCCAACACCGTCGGAAGAGGTCTGGGATCACGCCGGGGAGAAGAAACGGCGTCACTGGCGCTAGAATGGTGGAGAAATAGCTGAAATTCGGACAGAAAACCCATCCAGACGTCCGCACCAGATAACCACTGTGTGTATGTGTGTGTGTGTGTGTGTGTGTGTGTGTGTATATATATATATATATATATATATATATATGTTTCTGCACAAACCCGTAGGCCTGGTAGAAACCGGTAGATCTTGATGTGATTTCCTCCTGCGAACCCTGCTAACTAAGGGGAATACCGGGCGGGCCGGTCTTCTCCTCTCCGATGCCTAAGTTAGTACCGTTGGAGCAAATAGATAACTTAAGCGGGAATGACAAGTAGTGGGAGAGTTGAGTTACCTATTAATGAGGGTAGTTAAGGCCCTTATATAGGTGGTCGATCGTGAGGTCTGGTCTTACTCTTTGATGTGGGACTGGTTCCCTTCCGTTCGTACGCAAATGGGCAGCTAAGGTGACCTGTTCGGCAGGCTGGTGTCCCCGGATCCCGGGCCCCCAGTCATAAGTTAGACTGCCGGGCCTCGGGTCCGGGTGCTGGGGATCCTGCTCCGGGCCTCGGTCCGGCCCCGGGCATGCTAGCTGCGGGTCTGTGGGCCTGTGTAGCCCCTCTGTGGCTACTGTCAATAAGTCCCCCAAGTTCTCGGTCAAGTGCAATCTTGAATGGGGACTTAATATGTCTCGCTCTTGTCCCGCAGACCTGCAGGGTTACCGACCCAACGGTGCCTAGTCCCCCAAGTCCGTATTGAAGATTGGACTTGGCCGGGCGTTCGAGCAGAAGGGCTGTTATGATGGTGCGTGGTGATGCGAGTACCTATTAGTGATGACGTGTGGCAATTATGAGTATATGTTTGTAATAATGATGGTGTTGTGCTGAAGTCTTGCCATGTCATGAGTGTGGAACGGGGTGAAACCCGTACGAGTGCATGGGATGATGATGTGGTGTTGAAATCCGCCATGCGATGAATATGGAGCGGGGTGAAACCCAGATGAGTGAATGGGTTGATGATGTGGCGTTGAAATCCGCCATGCGTTGAATATGGAGCGGGGTGAAACCAGGACGAGTGCATGGGATGATGATGTGGCGTTGAAATCCGCCATGCGATGAATATGGAGCGTAATGACTCGACCGGTGGAGTGCCATGTTGGGACGAGTCCACCAGTGAAAAATTGCTGCCAATGGTGGAACAGGCCGGGGAGTAGCCCGGTGGGGTGTTTAGGCCATGTCATGGCACCAATCCACACCCGCTGATTCGTCCCAGCTTGTGTTGGAGTAAGCGTGGGGTACTGTGCAAGCCTGCGGGAAGGCCTGATGGGTGCAAGCCAACAGGTCCACCGATGGGGTGTTGCGGCCATGTTTAAGCATCGGTCAACATCCGCTAGTTCTTCTCAGCTTGTGTTGGAATAAGCGTGAGGCTGTGCAGGGTTTCTAGCCTGCGGGGAGACTTGTTCTGTGTTAGAGAAACAATCTGCCTGGTGGGGTGGCGTGGAGATAACAAGTCTCGCCATGGATCCCCATATTTTTCACAGCTTAGTGTGATGCAGGGTTTCTAGCCTACTGAAAGAGTTTGCATGTGTTAGAGGTAAACTCTCCCGGGTTTATAAAGCCCATGTGTTTGAAGCCTTGAGTTGTTGCTGGCTTGTCCGTGCCCGTAGGCGCGAAGGAAAGTGACTAGACCGATGGAGTGTCTTGGATCCAGTGGAATGCCTGTGAACCGGTGGAATGCCTGTGAACCGGTGGAATGCCTTTGAACCGGTGGAATGCCTGTGAACTGGTGGAATGTTCCATGACCGATGGAATGGTTTTCCTTAATTTGAGGTTGGCTTTTGGGAAAGTGGGGGGGCTGGCCGCCTCGGTTCTCGCCCCTATCTCCCTTAACTGCCGCTTGTAGGCGGGACAAGTGGCTGACATGCATTGAAGGAGAGAGCCCGTCAGTCCCGTCAGTTTTGATGGCGTGAGAACTTAATCGATGCTGGGACACGTGTCAGTAGGAAGTGGTCTGAGATGGAGGGAATCTGCGGTTAGGGTTGCTTCTCCCTTTTGAGTGCCCTAATTATCAACAAGGTGAAGTTTTGCCGCCTATAAGATGCTTCGCACCCCCCTCCTCTCTTCCTGTCGTACGTTGTTGAAGCTTGGCTCCTCGTCTGTCTGTGTTGTTATCTTGCTAGGTGTTTTGTCCATTCCCGTCAACAGCTAATTGTGCGTAGGGTAAATTCTGCTCTTAGGTTTATGGAGTCTGGGAGGTCAGCCAGTCCTGTCGGTGCCGGCCGTGCGTCGACGGGAGGGCCCGTGAGGCACCAGCTGTTGGATGGCGACAGTGTGATTTTGTGTGACGAGCCGACCAGGAGCATGACTGCTGGCAAGATAAGGGATTTTCGGGCGAAGTGGGGCATTGACTCCTCCGTTAAGCTCCGGGGTCTGCATCCCGGGGAACTGGCTTGCAACCCGGAGGAAGGTTGGGTTGCCGTTTTTTAGGATCAATTTCGGCATGGGCTATCTCTGCCGCTGCCTAAGTTTGTCCAGTACGTACTGAGCCTGATAAACATCTCCCCCGCCCAGCTTCCTAGCAACCAGTGGAGGCAGTTGCTTGATCTCGGGTGCTTGTTCAGTCTTAGCAACATGGACTGGCCCACGATAAATGAGTTTCGGGCGCTGTATAAGATTCTCTACTGCAAAAAGGCCCAGGCCACGGGCTGTGTAAATTTTGCCGCGCGGGACTTCGTTCCTCCCATCACTCATTTGCCGTCATCAGTTTCGAATGTGTGGAGGAGACAGGTTGTGATGGCCGGGGGTAGGTGGCAGCATAGTTCGAGGAGCTTCCGGGTGCCCGGGGCTTATCAAGCTATCAGAGATCAGTCGTACCGGTTGGTCGACTTGGAGAGGCAACGGATAGCCCGGCTTTTCGTTTGCTGGGATAATCTGGGCTGGAGCTCTTACAATTTCATCCGGTGGAATGTGTTGCAGATATGCGAGATGGGGCAAAAACCTGGTAAGGTGCCTTGCACTGTTGTTTTGTGCGGTCGTATTTTATTCTAACCGTTCGGTTTATTGATTTGCAGCTAATGCCCCCCGGCTCGCTGTTCAGAACGAGGAGACCATCGAGGCGGATGACGAACTTGTGGCCCAGAGGTTGATGGAGATGGGGGAGACGGCCTCGAAAACCGTTGTAGATCCTGACACCCTAGAGAGGACGGTGCATAGTAATCCTGTGCCGCTCATGTTTCCGGATTCCCACTACGGTCGGCGACCGGGCGGTGAGGAGAATGCCCCGCTTATTATTCGGGATGTAGGACCGGTGGGCTCACCAGGTCCGGAACCTCTAGTGCGGCCCGTGGGGGCACGAGCCCCATGGGAGAGAGAGACAGCGGATACGACTCGGTACCGCAGAAGCGGTCTTGGGGAGGCTCCGTTAAAAAGGGCGAGGATGTTTGATACCGGGGCGTCAAGCTCGACCGGGGGGGGGGGGGGGGGGTTCAGCATTGGTTCTGGAGGAGGGAATTGGTGGCCGAAGGAGTAAGGAAACCGGTGAACCGGAAGCTAATCGCGGCTCTGGTGATGGTGGTTTTGGTAGATTCGTGGTTTCTACCATCGAGGCCTTGGGACTTGACCGGGGAGCCCCAGGGATGTGCGACCGGGTGAGAGCAGGAAGAAGGCTGTGGAATTGGGTCTTCGGGTAAGTCTGATCGCGTACCTGTGTGAAACTGAGGTTCTTCTGCGCTCCCTCTCCTTTTTTTTTTTACGAGCTGACGTTTTTCTTTTGTGTACTTGTACCAGCTGGTTCACAACCTTTACACCGCTGAGCCTAGTGAGGGGGCTCCGGTCCTGGAGAAGTAGGTGGAAGACCTCACCATGCAGCTGTCATTGATGGAGGTTAAGCTTGCTCAGGAGAGGGAGGAGGCTGGTAGACTGGCGGTCGCTCGGGAAGAGAGGATTATGGAATTGGAGGCGAAACTGATGGAAGCTGGGGGCAGGCAACAGTGCTGGAAGCCCAGTGTGTCGAGGCTTCTGGGAGGGTAACGGTCCTGGAAGCGAAGAATTTGGAGCTACGGACCCAAGTGACAGCAGTCCTAAAGGAGGGGAGAAGCTTGTAGAATCCCAACTTGCAGAAGCCGCTAATAAAGCTATTGACGATTTCCGGGACTCGGTGGAACTTGCTAAGATGCTGGAGACCGCCCGTACGAAGGGTATAAATGATGCGTATCTGGAGTGGAGGGAGAAAGGGTGGCTTGATGCCGAGCGGATGGAGGCTGAGGTAGCCTTGGCCGAGAAGTTGGAGCAAGAGCGGTCTCTCAAGGTCAGGGATTAGGGGCTCCGGTGGCGCTGAATAACGGTTTAAAAGAAACGGTAGCAGCGGCAGATAGTTGGCATATATATTTACTTTGTAACTAGCTGTAGTTTACTTTGTAACCAGTAACTATCTGTGTTGCAACGTTGGTACTAAATACAACACTTTCCACTTTTAAGGCAGTGACCTTATTTAGGGTAGAACCGTAGATGTTGAATATTCCATGGGCGGGTGGAGTAGATGCCTTCAGTGTCTATGATGTGTAATGTCACCGGGCCTGCAGCTGCGGTGATTTGGTAGGGCCCTTCCCAAGTTGGCTCTAAGGCCAGCGGCTTTTTCTGAACTTTCTTCATCACCCAATCCCCTACTTGCAACTTCCTTTCCTGGACATTTCTGTCATGGTATCGAGCGACCCGTTGCTTATATGTTTGGTTTCGCATATGTGCTTAGTCGCACCGCTCCTCAATGAGATCCAGGTTGAGCCGTATCCCATCGGCGTTTGTTTCAGCGTCATAACTCTCGACCCTGCCGCTGGACATGTCGGTCTCTACGGGGAGTACCGCTTCGCTCCTGAATGCCATACAGAACGGGGTCTCCCCTGTTGCTTCGGTTGTTGTCGTGCGGATTGCCCATAGAACCGCCGGGAGTTCCTCATCCCACAACCCTTTTTTGTCATCTAACTTCTTCTTGAGGAGACTTTTGATGATCTTGTTGACCGCTTCAACCTAGCCGTTGGTTTGCGGGTGCGCTACTGAGGCGAACAACATCCGGGTCCCCATAGAGGCCGTATACCGGATGAGATTAGTATTATTGAACTGTGTCCCGTTATCTGTAACTATGGTCTGCGACACCCCGAACCGGCAGTAGATGTTCTTCCACAGGAACTTTTTTACCCGTTCCTCGGTAATCTTGACTAGGGGCTCCACCTCGACCCACTTTGTCTGATAGTCAACGGCTACAATGGCGTACTTGTATTGTCTTACAGCTGTTGGGAAAGGGCCGATAATATTTAGCCCCCACTGTGCGAACGGCCATGGCGCCAACAGAATTGATAACGCGATTGCCGGAGCGTGAGGTGTAGTGGCATACATGTGGCACTTGTGGCAGCTGCCCGATATTTTTCTCGACGCTGCTGCCATGTCTGGCCAAAAGTATCATGCCCGTAGCAACTTATGAGACAGGGATCGGGCACCAGAATGGTTACCGTACACTCCTTCATGGATTTCTTGCATGATGGCCTCTCTCGCCTCTTTTGTTACACATTTTAGATGGGGGAAGCTGTGCCTTCTTCGGTACAACTTGCCGCCGAGGAGGCTGTACCTGGCACACCAGAGGTGTAGCCTCCTAGCCTCTACTTTATCCTGGGGGCTGGTTTTGTCAACCAGGTATTTAATTATAGGATCCATCCAGCTCGGAGGTGCCTCCTCTACCGCAAATATCTCGGAGATGGTCTTGCTTATGCACGGCTTCTGGAGGGTTTCGATTTTAGTCCTGCGGTACTCTGGTGGGTAGTTTCCGGTCGTCAACCTTGCTAGGGCGTCTGCATGCCTATTTGCCTCCCAGGGTACATGCCGAATAGTTGCACCCTGGAATGGCTCAATCAGGGTTTTGGTCAACGCCTGGTAGGAGGCCAACTGAGGTTCCTTGACTTCGAACAGCCCGTTCATTTGGTTTACCACCAGGCTCGAGTCGCTGTATACTTCCATGGATGGGATCCCCATTTCCTTGGCGAGCTGCAGGCCGGCTTTGAGGGCCTCATATTCAGCGGCGTTGTTGGAAGTATTGAAAAGGAACCGCAGGGCATACTCGTATGAATGGCCATCGGGTGCGGTTAGCATGATGCCGGCTCCACTCCGCTTACTTGTTACAGAGCCGTCCACATAAAACTTCCAACCGCTGGGGAGGCCTGGTTCGACTTTTATGGTTTTAGCTGTTTTGGTGCCCTCAGACCGACCCGAATGCGCTTCTACTGCCATCGGGGTGAGTTCGCATATGAAATCCGCAGCGGCCTGGCCCTTGATGGCCGTTCGCGGGGCATAAGTTATATCGAACTCTCCCAACTCGACTGCCCAACGTACCAGCCTGCCGCTAGTCGCCGGTCTTTGCAGGATCTGCCGTAGAGGGTGATTGGTATACAAGGTGATGGAGTGAGCTTGGAAATAGTGTCGAAGCTTCCTGGCGCTGACGATCAGGGCCAGAGCCAATTTTTCGATGTCAGGGTATCGGCTTTCGGCTCCGGTAAGTCCCTTTCCTGCGTAGTATACCGGGAGGCCGAGCGTGCCTTCTTTCCTGACGAGAGCCGCAGAGACAGCTGTGTCCGACGCGGCTATGCAGAGGTATAGCAGCTCGCCCGGTACTGGTTTGGATAGGAGAGGTACTGCAGACATGTATGTCTTGATGGACTGGAACGCCGCCTCGTGCTCCGCTGCCCAGTGAATTTTCTTGAACTGCTGTGCCTTGAGCAGTTTCAAGAACGGGGCACACTTATCGGTCAGGCGGGAGATATCTGGCCAAGGCGGCTAGTCGGCCGGTCAGCGTCTGGACCTGGTTTCTTTCCCCCGGTGTCTCCATGTCTAGGATCCCTTGGACCTTCAGCGGGTTAGCTTCTATCCCCCGCTGGCTGATAATGTGGCCTAGGAACAAGCCCTCCGAAATCCTGAAAATGCACTTCTTCGGGTTCAACCAAATCCCAAACTTGAGCATCTTACCGACGACTACTACCAAGTCTCGGATGTGGGCCCCTGCGGTCAAGCTTTTGACCAGCATGTCATCCACGTACACTTCCACCATTTTACCCATCTCCTGTTCCAACATGCGGTTTACCACCCGTTGGTATGTGGACCCGACGTTCTTTAGACCGTACGGCATCCTCTTGTAGCAGCAGGTCTCTCGGTCAGTTGTGAACAATGAAGCACGAATACGAGTACGTGTGTCCGTACTCGTACACGTCAAATTTTTTTTTTTTAAATACGGACACGTGGTGGACACGTTAATTAAATTTTATTTTAAATATTACATATGCATAACAAAAATATGTGAAATACAAACAAAATAGTTTATAATAACAGTAGAAACCAAAAAATACAAACAAAAATTCTTGGTATTCCAGACTCCCAACTCTTCTCCTTCACACAACCCCAATCAATTAGACTTCAAGCTTCACTTTCCTCATCGGCTTTCACGATTCGGAAGTTCTAAATATTGACTTTTTTATAAGTTGAGCCGACCGAGAATTTTATTTCACGACTGGTTAGAGGACGTTAAAACGAGTTCGTGGATATGTAGCACGTTTAATTTGGATTTCGTATGAAAAATTTATGATGTAAAAATCGATAACTTTCCCTTTTTGGACGAGTATAAATAGTCGAGAGAAATTTTCCTGAAACGGAAATCCCCCTTTATTTTTTTTTCTTTCTTTTTCCTTTCTTTTTCTCCTTCTCTCTCCCCGACGCGCTGCCCGACCCCTGCACCAACCACCGTGTCGCCCCCGATTCTCTGCCCTCCGGCCGAACTGGACCGCCGCACCGGTGCCGTTCGACTCGTCTCTCCTCCCTCTTCAAGTCTGCGATGGTGGTTCAAAGCGAATCGCCGCCACTTAGGCGTACGAAGAACGAGAAGTTTGACACAGTCGAACCAAGAACTCCCTTCTCCGGCCACCAATCAGCCCGATTTTTGGGGGGAATCGAAGGTCTCCACCTGTGCAACAATTTCATGGAAGGAATTGATCCAATTCGATCTAGGTAAGGAGAATTTGAGATTTGAAATTCTAGGGTTTTTCGTCTCCGGCTTATTCTCGTATCCATCTTCCTGTCCACACAGACACGCACGTATCCAACACAAATACGCGCGTGTCTATATCGTGTCCAAGTCAGACACGCGTGTCCGCCCGTATTTGGTCGTATTTCACCGTATCGTGTGCGTATCCGTGTCCAATACGGGATACGACACATTTTCTGCGTGTCCGTGCAACGTAGGTGTTGAACGAGGTGTGCTCTTCATCATCCGGGCTCATCCTTATCTGATTGTATCCAGCGTAGGCATCCATGAAGCTGAGTAGTTTAAAACCGGATGTGGAGTCTATAAGCTGGTCTATTCGGGGGAGCGGGAAGCTGTCTTGTGGGCACGCCCTGTTTAGGTTGGTGAAATCAACGCACATGCGCCACTGGTCAGTTCCCTTCTTTGGGACCATAACCACGTTGGCGAGCTAGCGGGGATACTGAATTTCCCGAATGAAATCCATGCATCTCAGTTTCTGCACTTCCTCTCTGATCGCCTCATACTTCACCGGGCTGAAGGACCTCCTCTTCTGCCTTACCGGAGGAACGTTGGGCAACGTATTTAGCCGGTGGACGGCTATTCCTGGGGATATGCCCGACATGTCCTCGTAGGACCATGCGAACACTGAACTGTTCTCCCGGAGAAAGGTGATGAGATCTTGCCTAACATCCGGGGCAAGCTTCGTTCCTATTACCACTTTTCGTTCCTGGTGGGCCTCCGAAATAGAGATTGCTTCGGTTTCTTCCACAGCCGACGGGCGTTTTGACTTCTCGTCGTCGGAGTCGGTGTCATCACTGGGGTCAATACTCAGATCCGGCATTGACGCTTGTTCAGTAGCCGTGAAGACCTCGGCCCGCTTTCTCCCGTAGGCCAGGGCCTCCGCATAATACCTACGGGCGATCTTCTGATCCCCGCGTATGGTGATGACGCCGGCGGGTGAAGGCATTTTTAACATCAGCATGTGGCCGACTATGAATGTTTTCAGCCTCCATAGTCCTGGCCGACCGATTATGCCGTTGTATGAGGACAGGAAATCTACTATAATGAACTCCAGGTGTTCCTTCCTCGTTCTATCTCCCTCGCCGAAGATCAGCGGCAGATAATCCGATCCCAAAGGCTGGACCACCTCGCCGGAGAAACTTATCAGCCCCTTGTATGCTTCTCGGAACATCACATTGACAGAAGCTCCGATGTCGATTAACATGCGGCTGGTTATCCAGTGGTCTATTTGGACCGTAATGAGGAAGGGATCGTTGTGCGGTTGGATCAGATCTTCCGGTTCTTCTTCCTCATAGAACGTGACCAAGTTCCATCCGGTTTTAGCGGCCTGGCCGCTTCCTCCCCCGAAGTCATATACTTCCTTTCCCCGGATTGACCTTAGGCACCGCTTCTTCGAGCTCCTGGGGAGTCGATCAATGTGGTCCCCACCATGTATCATATTTATGCTTCCATGCACCTCGATCCCCCCGGGCACTCGGGTGCGTATGCTTCCTACGTTTAGGGCACCCTACCTATCCCTTTGTAGATCATCTGTCCGGACTCGGCTATCCACGGCCGTTCTCTGGGGTCGGTGGTTGTTAATCCGAAGGGTTGGTTCATCGGGTTTTCCCGCTGGCATAATGGCCAGGGTCCTCTCTTGTCGCCATGTGGGCATTACGGCCAGGGCCCGCAGTTGTCACTCTGTTGGCGCCGCTGCCATGGGCTGTACCGGTCGCAAAGGCGGTGGTCTTCCACCTGCCCATGAGCTCTCGTTGCCACTCCGGCGGGGTCGCCGATCCTCCCATACTTCGGCTTTCTTACCGGTCGTAGGTGTACGACTGCGATCCTGTCGCCCGGCCTTGTTTTCATAGGAGGGTGTTGGTAATAGGTCCTTCGCTTGGGCATCTTATCCCCATACGTCTCATGTTCCGCTTGGGCGTGCCTGACGGCCACGGCCATCAGCTCGTCATACCCCGACGGCTCCTTTACTCGCAGGGCGTACGAGAGGTCTCCGGGCCTTAACCCTTGCTTGAATGCCATCTCAGCGATCCTGTTATCCAAGTTTCTGACCCCGGCCGTGGCAATCTGCCACCGGTTAACGAACGCACGCAGTGGTTCGTGGTCCGTCTGCATGCAATCGAAAAGGACCGTCGATGTTTGGGCCGTCTTGGCTCTGAAGACGAATCGGCCGACAAACTTATCAGCCAACTGTTCGAACGTTTCCACTGAGTTGACTGGCAGCTCGTAGAACCAGCCCAATGCCTCCCCTGAGAGCGTCTCTTGGAACACATTGCTGCACGTGGCATCTGAGTAGCCCTTTGTGCCCGTTTGTGACTTAAAACTGTTCAGGTGTTGGTAGGGGCAGCTCGTTCCTGAGTACGTCAGTTTCAGGGACTTATGGTTACCAGATCTTCCGGATTCCCTAACCCAGTGTGGAAAAGGTCCAGTGCGTTCGTGGAATTGCGCACTGTCCTGTGATCGCACTGTCCTTCTCCCGCTGGCCTCCAACCGGTCCTTTATGTCCGACACCGAGGCGGAGAGCGTCTGAAGCGTCCTCGCCGTGGAGCTGTCCCGCTCGCCCAATGCCAAATTCGTTCGGTATGGGGGCTCAACCGGCCCGGAATTCCTCAGAGTTTCCGGAAAGAGTGACGTGGGCAAATGCGCAATCTTTCTCCTCCCCGTAGGCTGTCCCACTTCTAGGTGTCGGAATTCGTCACCTTTATTTACAGGCCGTGCTGCCCCCCAAGAGGTGTTCTGCCGGTGTCCTTTTTCCAGGGCCGCCAATAGGGCGATGTTTACCGCTTCCAACTCTTGGTACCGGGCATCCGCTCTTAGTCGGTCTCGATTGCCCTCCTCTCACAATCGCGCGACTTCTGCCTTCATCTTCTTTATCCCCCCCCCCCCCCCTCCCTCATCGTATTGGTCAGGGTCGCCTGAGCCTCGGCGATCGAGGGTTCCGTCCCGGTCGGGAGAAGGGACAAACCTCGCGTTGACCTCAGTTTTAGGGTTTTGGGCTCGGTCGGGGGCCCGGACTTGCTCTTTCAGCCCTCTCACGCCAGCTTTCACCTTCCTTCCCTCCATGGCGTCCGGATTGTGGAATTGTTTCCAAACTGCCTTTCAAAGGATCGATCGGGTTCTACCCTCCGGTAGAGCAACGCAACTTTTCATGGATCAAATCAGTTCCCACAGACGGCGCCAATTGTTTCTGCACAAACCCGTAGGCCTGGTAGAAACCGGTGGATCTTGATGTGATTTCCTCCTGCGAACCCTGCTAACTAAGGGGAATACCGGGCGGGCCGGTCTTCTCCTCTCTGATGCCTAAGTTAGTACCGTTGGAGCAAATAGATAACTTAAGCGAGAATGACAAGTAGTGGGAGAGTTGAGTTACCTATTAATGAGGGTAGTTGAGGCCCTTATATAAGTTGTCGACCGTGAGGCCTGGTCTTACTCTTCGATGTGGGACTGGTTCCCTTCCGTTCGTACGCAAAGGGGCAGCTAAGGTGACCTGTTCGGCAGGCTGGTGTCCCCGGCTCCCGGGCCCCCAGTCATAAGTTAGACTGCCGGGCCTCGGGTCCGGGTGCTGAGGATCCTGCTCCGGGCCTCGGTCCGGCCCCGGGCATGCTAGCTGCGGATCTATGGGCCTGTGTAGCCCTTCTGTGGCTACTGTCAACAATATATATATATAGGCCTTCTTGGTTAAGGACCTCTGCACTAATTCTTATGCTGCAGATTTGATATTTTGACTAAGTTTTCGATTGAATTTTTATATTTTAACCGTCTAATCTTTAGGTACTCATGTATATATCATCTCTGTAAATTTTCAACCAATTTGATAACCATCAGCATATCAAACTAGATTAAAACAAATGGACAGACTGCATTTTGTTAAAATTGAATCGTTCATGTTTATGATAGGAAATCGCACTTTTGAATGTGTTAACGATTATTAAATTGGCTGAAATTTTGCAGACATGATCTATATATGTGTACCTAAAGAATAGATGGTGGAGATATAAAAATTTAATCGAAAAGTTAGTCAAAATATCAAATCCGCACCATAAGGATTGGTGCGAAGCTCCTTAACCAAGAAAGCCTATATATATATATATATATATATATATATATATATATAAAGCGAAGATTAATCATCCAACTTAGTGATATAATCAAGCGATCAAAACCCAAACTTAGTGACATAATCAAGCGATCAAAACCCAACTAGACTCCTCTATAAATATCCATATTGACAGATTGCCACTGTGGCCCCGACTCTAAGCAAACTAACAGCAGACTCAACCTTAAAGCCTGTTTTGCCAAACGGTGAGCAACAACTTCCCATTTCACATAATGACAACTACAAGGTAAGTTGATTGAAATGCACTGAACAACTATAATTTTTGATCGACAATAGGTAGCTAAATCCAAAATCTCATGATTGGTAAATGAACACACTATCGACGCTCTAGGGGTCATGTTAATGTTGACAAGCTTACTTAAATGATGAACGATTGTAGTTGGTTTACACTCGAATACATATTCATTGATACATCAGAAGATTTTAATAGAGGACTAGTATTTGTAAGTCAATTAGAGAATATCCCATAGCATATTAGTTGTTTGTATAAATAATCGGATATCCAAATATCTATTCTAGATGAAAAATGGAAATGAGAAAAAAGAAATTAAATTAAATAAAAGAAAGGAAACGCATTGGTGCTCTGCGTTTCAGAGGAGATAAACCTCGGCCATTTATAAGGTGGAACCTAAACTCTAGGGTTTAAGCACCACTTGTACCAGAACACTCTTCCCTCACCTCTCTCTCTCTCTGTCCAAACGACATGTCGTTCTACCGCCTCCTCTTCCGCTCTCTCCGCCGCCCAAACGCCGGTCCACAATCCCTAACCTCCCTCACCCTCCAAAACCCTATCTCCTCTAATCCCCACCATTTCACCACCACCCGCTCCTTCGCCTATTCCAATGCCGAAGAAGCCGCCGCCGATCGCCGCCGGCGCAAGCGCCGTCTCCGCATCGAGCCCCCATTCGACGGGCTCCGTGGCCACTCAGGACCTCCGCCGCCACGTGACCCCAACGCTCCCCGCCTCCCTGACACCACCTCCGCCCTCGTCGGCCCTCGCCTCAACCTCCACAACCGCGTCCAGTCCCTCATACGCGCCGGCGACCTCGACGCCGCCTCCGCTGTGGCGCGTCAGTCCGTATACTCCAACACGCGCCCCACCGTATTCACCTGCAACGCCATCATCGCCGCCATGTACCGCGGCAAGAGGTACAATGACGCTATTGCCCTCTTCCACTTTTTCTTCAACCAATCCAACATTGTTCCCAATATTGTCTCGTATAATAATCTGATTAATACTCATTGTGATGAGGGCCGTGTCGATGTGGGTCTTGAGATTTACCGCCACATTATTGCCACTGCTCCCTTTAGTCCCTCACCGGTGACGTACCGGCATTTGACTAAAGGGTTGATTGATGCCGGTAGGATAGGCGACGCCGTCGACTTGTTGAGGGAGATGTTTAATAAGGGGAATGGTGCCGATTCTCTGGTTTTCAATAACTTGATTAAAGGGTTCTTGGAGTTGGGGAATTTGGACAAGGCCAATGAGCTTTTCGACGAGCTTAAAGAGAGGTGTTTAGTGTATGATGGGGTTGTCAATGCCACCTTTATGGATTGGTTTTTCAATCAGGGGAAAGAGAAGGAGGCCATGGACTCATACAGGTCCTTGCTTGATAAGCAGTTTAGAATGATCCCAGCTACCTGCAATGTGCTCTTGGAAGTGTTGCTTAAGCATGGCAAGAAGAAGGAGGCGTGGGCTCTGTTCGATCAAATGCTGGATAATCACACCCCGCCCAATTTCCAGGCAGTTAATTCCGAGACTTTTAATATAATGGTCAATGAGTGTTTTAAGCTTGGGAAGTTTGCTGAGGCGTTCGACACCTTCAAGAAGGTGGGAACGAATGTGAAGTCAAAGCCTTTCTCCATGGACGTTGCGGGGTATAATAATATCATTGCTAGGTATTGTGAGAATGGGATGTTATCGCAGGCTGATGAACTATTTACAGAATTGTCGTCAAAGTCGCTGACCCCAGACGTTACAACTCACAGGACTCTGATTGATGCATATTTGAATGTTGAGAGGATAGATGATGCTCTTCAGATATTTAACAGAATGGTGGATGTTGGGTTGCGAGTGGTTGCTACTTTTGGTAACAGGGTGTTTACTGAGTTGATAAAGAATGGGAAAGCTGTGGACTGTGCACAAATTTTGAAGAAAATGGGAGATAAAGATCCTAAACCAGATGCCAGTTGCTATGATGTTGTGATCAGGGGGCTTTGCACCGAAGGTGAACTTGACTCAAGCCTTGATTTATTGACCGAAATGGTGAGATATGGCGTTGGAGTCTCTCCTGCACTGAAGCAATTTGTATACGAGATTTTCGAAAAAGCTGGGCGTGGTGGACAGGTTGAGAGAACATTAACTGAGACTAGGTACATGCCACCTCCTAGAATGGCACAGCCACGGCAATTCCCACCCATAAGATCACCTCAAATTGCAGGACTGGGTCACCCATCATCAGCTCCCTCTCACATGGCTGGACCATATCAGCCATTGTCTGGACCAGGTCAAGGGTCTGTATCACACCAATCCCCATCTGAATCAGGGAGCCCTCAAATGATGGAACATGTTGCAACTGCTTGATTCTTAGGTATTATGTTATTGATCAGATGCCTATACGTTTGTATTTTGAGTTGACCAGTGCTTCATCATTGTTAATCTAAGTTTCTCGGTCTCATACACTTGTGGTGTGTGTTATATTGATTCGAGTGTAAGAATGGTGTTTTCGAGTCGGTGGTAGGAGTGGCTACTGCAACTATTAGTTATTTTTCATAAGTTATGCAGCAATTAATATCATGACTACATTATTCTTGTTCTCAGTTACTGCGTAGATTTAATTCATACTTTCATTTACGGGTACATTTTTTAATTGTGAAGTCCTGCGCAAATTACATATTTGTGTAGGCCACATGACATCTGTAGGGTGTATTTAGGACTTGATATAATTTTTGTCAGAGAATTGTTTTCTTTCAAGTCCTTTGTGATCATACACTAAAATTGATGCATACTAGGTGATCACATCCCGGTTAGGCTCCATTTGGCATTGTTTTTTGACCGAGGATTTATTTGAGTAACAGCTGCACTCCTACTTCTTCTGCGTCATCTTGGCTACGACCTTTGGCTTCTGCTCTCTCTCACAGAAATCGTGAATCTGGGGTTTTACTGTGCCATTGACATGAAGAAAGAAAATGCTTTATTTTTTTATTTGCTAAGTATACTTCTACAATATAGCTTAGCCATTCCGGTCATGGACTTACCATTACGAGTTCTGAGTTATTGTTATTTCCTGGATTTCTGCACAGTTTGATGAATGTGGAGGCTAGGGTTTGCTGTTGAATGTTATTGGCATATATGAAAGTTGTCGGGCGCTTTTTGACTCTTCTGAAGTTCAAGTGAAATGGTGATCATGTCCTTTATAAAATAGTGATTTCGAATTTGATAGATATGATAGATTTATGTTAATCAGCACAGCTTTAAAACTTGATAGATATGATAGATATGATAGGTTTAAAACTTGGGTTTTTGTACAAATGCTATTGAATGTGTTGAGACTTGGGTCTTTGTACAAATGCTATTGAATGTGTTGAGTCGGTATTACATTTGCAGCATAACGATTAACCATCAGCTAAGCACGGGCATACTTGACAATTTCAACATAGACGGAGTAGCGAGCGCTCTCTCACCTCTGACATTGGGTCTAGTCCTGATCATTCAAACATACAATTAATTTGTTAGATCATACTAACGAAAAAAAAAATCAACTCCATTTAAGAAGAGAATGTAGAATTCAGAAAGGAGATACAAGGGTTCTTATTTTTAACCGGTTTTCCATCAATAAATCAAGATTGTTTGCAAACTGAGTTTGATGCTTCAAAGATGCTCGACAATGGTTAAACCGGTTTTGATGGTTGACCCGAAATGCCAAGCCGTGACTTGATTGGTTAAGTAGTTTATATTTTTTTTTTTTAATTTTTTATTTATTTTACGTATGAATAAGGGTCTCTATATATAAAAGATTACGTTTGGGTACTTTCATAGGAAAGTATCATATTAGATCTCTAAATAAATCCATAAGAATATATTATCTTATTCTCTAAGATAATACACTTAATTCTACGAAGAGTAAGCACACTAAATCAATAAGTTTCAACAAATTTAGCTATATTTCATGTACTATTTGGGATTTTTTTTAGCTCATTTGTAAGATGACGTGAGGTTTGTGATATACGTATGTATCTTTAAAGTTCTTAACAGTAACATAAAGTGTAGCAAAAAACATCAAAAATTTATCACCCTCTATTTTGAGGCGTGTATCAGCTGGATGAATCTTTAACCTTACTTTCCAATCTTGCAAAAGTTAATGGGTGGAAACATCAGAGAAAAGATGTTATTAAGCATTAGTCCTCGAGATTTTTCTTCTAGGGTCAAACTCTAGCATCTTCTTCAATAAGTCTATGCAGATTATGACGAAATGGGATAGCTCAAGTGGTAAGAGCACTATTACCTAGGAAGTAAGGTATTAGGTCCTAGGTTTGAGTCATATCAAGAGAGTAGGTGTAAAACCCTTAGATCATCTTTATAAAAAATAAAATAAAAAACACAAAAAATCGTATGCAGATTCATTTTATCATATCACAATTTTTTTTCTAGACGATTTGGTGACTTTTGCGGGTCATACATCAAATCTTGAAGTTTCACCGTTGGCAATTGGCAGTAAGAACGTCCCTCAGACCAATAGAGCTTTGTGGAAATGCTAAATATCCTATAAATCTTCTCCAACATCCTGTGAACTGTTCAAGGAAGGTTAATTCCGTAACTTTCGTGGTGTGTCTTGACCTAATTAGTTTAGATTACTAGTATCTTTAGTAGATAAGGAATCCATGATTGATCGGGATACTTGATGTAGTGCCTATATAAAAGCCTCATTATCTATCAATAAAACTACGATTTGCATATTATTTTTTTTCTTAGAACACGTTATCAAGCACATGGCTCTAGCCGTTGTCTAATAGCCCTAAAAAAAAAACCCAAGCCCCGAAAAAAATCACAAAACCCTAGTTCCCCCGCTGCCGCCCGCCACCCTTCCCTTCGGCTCCGTCGGCCTTCCTTCTCAACAACACCTGTGCTGCCGCCTGCTCCCCGTAAGCCGCAGCTCCCCGACTACTTCCCATGTATGCTCGACAGCCCCCGCTCGGTTGCCCTTCTCGGCAGTAGCTCCCCTCTTCTCTCTAGGTTCATTTTTGTGTGCATCCTCTTACACACATCCCCCGAAGATCAAGATTGCTTGGAAGCCTCCCAAGTAGCGCTTTGTGTTTATAGTCCATAGCCTAGACTTTTCACCGTGTTTGCATGTGTTCATCTTGCTCCAAAGTAACTCAAATCGGCATGAAGAAGGGCAACAAGAAGTGCATCGCACCTCGTGTCCGCATCGGTTGCGTCAATGGTGTCCTGCGTTGTATCGGATACAGCGCAAGACGTATCGATGGTTTGTTGCTGCGTGTCCGAGCCTGCTGCAAGCATATCCGGCGTATCCTGTGGGAGTGTGTCAACCCTGCCGGCAATGGCAGGTCCGGCAGGGGGTGGTGGCGCGGCTGGAGTGGGGTGCTGCTGCTCGGCAGCAAGGCTTGTGGCCGGCAATTGAGGGGTAGGTGATATGCAAGCCTCCTCCACCGTGTGTTCTTGAAAGGACGAGTAGTAAGGCTTGAGACGATGGCCGTTTACCTTGAATGTGTTTCCTGTAACTTCATTCCGAATCTCTATGGCGCCATGGGGAAACACTTGAAGAACAATGAATGGCCCAATCCAACGAGAGCGCAACTTTCCCGGAAAGAGTTGAAGCCGTGTATTAAACAAGAGAACTTTTTGCCCAACTTCAAACTTTTTGCCCCGGATCATCTTATCATGATAAGCCTTTGTTTTCTCCTTGTAGATCCAAGCGGCCTCATATGCTTCATTGCGTATTTCTTCAAGTTCATTGAGTTGAAGCTTCTTATGAAGGCCGGCCTCATTGATGTCCATGTTGAAACTTTTAACGGCCCACCATGCTTTGTGTTCTAACTCAACCGGTAAGTGACATGCTTTGCCATAAATCAACCAAAAAGGAGACATACCTATCGGTGTCTTGTATGCAGTCCTATATGCCCACAAAGCATCCTCGAGACGATCACTCCAATCCTTCCTTGAAGGTCCAACCGATTTCTCCAAAATGTGCTTGATCTCTCGATTACTCACCTCGGCCATACCACTTGTTTGGGGATGATACGGTGTAGAAACTTTATGTGTGACTCCATACTTTCTCAATAAGGCTTCAATAGTGCGGTTACAAAAATAGGATCCTCCATCGCTAATCAAGACCCTTGGAACTCCAAAACGTGAAAAGATGTTGGTCTTGAGAAACCCGGCTACCACCTTGGCATCATTGGTGCGTGTAGCCCTTGCTTCGATCCACTTCGACACATAATCAACCGCAAGCAATATGTAAAGAAAACCCTTACTTGAAGGAAACGGTCCCATGAAGTCAATTCCCCAAACATCAAAAATTTCAACCACAAGGATAGGCATGAGCGGCATTTGATCACGCCTGCTAATCTTCCCCACACGTTGGAACCTATCACACGCCTTGCAAAACATGAATGCATCTTTAAAAATTGAAGGCCAATAAAAACCACAACTAAGAACCTTTAATGCCGTTTTCTTCGGTCCAAAGTGACCACCACAAGCTTTGCTATGACAAAAAGCAAGGATGGATCGATGCTCATTCTCCGGAACACATCTTCGAATAACTTGATCACCACATTGCCTCCATAAGTACGGATCATCCCACAAAAAGTGTCGAGCTTGCTTCCTTATTCTCTTTTGTTGGTGGCTCGGCAACTCCTTGGGAAATCGGTTTGTAGCAAGAAAATTTGCAATGTCGGCATACCAAGGCTCATGCACTTCAAGTCGAAAAAGTTGCACATCCGGAAAGGTTTCACATAGGGGCAGCCGATCCTCTTCCTTCACAAGTCTACTCAAATGATCGGCTACAACATTCTCTACTCCTTTCTTGTCTTTAATCTCAATGTCGAACTCTTGAAGCAAAAGAATCCATCGAATGAGCCTCGGCTTAGCATCCTTCTTCGTCATAAGATATCTCAAAGCGGCATGATCACTATAAACAATGACTTTGGAATTCAAAAGATATGATCGAAACTTTTCCAAAGCAAAAATTACCGCTAAGAGTTCCTTCTCTGTTGTTGTATAGTTGAGTTGAGCATCGTTGAGAGTCCTTGAAGCATAGTAAATGGCGCATGGCTTCTTCTCAATTTGTTGTCCAAGTACCGCTCCAAGTGCATAATCACTAGCATCACACATCAACTCAAATGGCTCATCCCAATTTGGTGACACCAAAACCGGCGCCGTGCAAAGCATCTCTTTCAATCGGCAAAATGCTCTCTCACACGCCTCCGACCACTCAAACGTCACCTCCTTTTGTAACAAGTTGCTCAATGACTTGGCAATTGAAGAGAAGTCCTTGATAAATCTTCGATAAAACCCCGCATGGCCAAGAAAACTTCTCACATCCTTCACACACCTAGGGCTCGGCAATGCTTGTATTAGCTCCACCTTGGCTTTGTCAACTTCTAAGCCTCTTGCCGAAATAATGTGCCCTAGAACAATACCTTGCGTGACCATGAAGTGACACTTCTCCCAATTGAACACAAGATTTGTCTCTACACACCTCTCAAGTATCTTCTCTAAGTTTCCCAAACATGCATCGAAGGTGCTTCCATACACACTAAAGTCATCCATAAACACTTCGATAATGTCTTCAATAAAATCCGAGAAGATAGCATACATACATCTTTGAAAAGTGCCGGGTGCGTCGCATAGTCCGAATGGCATCCGCCGATAAGCAAACGTGCCAAACGGACAAGTAAAAGTGGTCTTCTCATGATCATCCGGGTGTATCATGATTTGATTGTAGCCACTATATCCATCAAGAAAGCAATAGTAAGAATGGCCGGCGAGCCTCTCTAGCATTTGATCCATAAACGGCAAAGGCATGTGATCCTTCCTCGTTGTAGCGTTGAGCTTCCTATAATCGATGCACATCCGATGACCGGTTACAAGTCGTTGTGGCACAAGCTCATTCTTCTCATTCTTGACAACCGTTACACCACTCTTCTTTGGCACTACTTGCACGGGAGATATCCACTTACTATCCGAAATTGGGTAAATTACCCCACAATCAAGCAACTTGATAATCTCATCTTTCACAACTTTCATCATGGGAGGGTGAAGTCGACGTTGAGCTTCCTTTGTCGGCTTAGCTCCTTCTTCTAAAAAGATGCGATGAACACAAGTAGTAGGGCTAATTCCCTTGATGTCCGCTAAGGTCCAACCTATAGCGGTTTTGTACTTCTTAAGCACACGTATCAAATCCACTTCTTGCTTCTCACTAAGCATTGAAGACACAATAACCGGTAGTGTATCTTCTTCTCCAAGATAAACATACTTTAAGTGACTAGAGAGTTCTTTAAGTTCTAACTTTGGGGCCTCTTCCACACTTGGTCGAAATTTGGTTGTGGCACTTGGAATTGACAAGAACGAGTTGGATGTATACCTTGGCGTTGCATTGAGTTCGGCAACAACTGTATCAATGGGTGGCTCGGCAATGCTCCACCAAAGTGGTTCGGCAACACAAAAATCCTCCTCAACCCGTGCTCCCTTCATGTCAACTCCGACCCCATACTCGATCGCTAATTGCTATGCGTCAAGCGAGGTCGACATAACTTGCTCGACCTCCTCCAAAACTTCAGTGGCACAACCCTCCTTTAAATCAACATTAGGGAACTTCATGGCATCAAACACATTAAACTTGATCATCTCACCATCAAACTCCATAGTTAGGTTGCCCTCGGCCACATCTATCTTTGTGCGCGCGGTCCTCATGAATGGTCTCCCTAGTAGCAATTGAGTGCTATTGACCGGCGAATCCTCCATCTCAACCACATAAAAATCGGCGGAAAAAATCAATTGGTTGACTTGCACCAACACATCCTCCACATAACCCTCCGGATACTTACTTGAGCGATCCGCAAGTTGAATGATGACATTATCCTTCTTGAGAGGCCCTATACTCAACGTTTGATACACATTGAGTGGCATGACATTGATCGATGCTCCCAAATCCAACATTACATCCTCAAACCGAGTATTGCCTATGACACAAGGCACATTGAAGCTTCCCGGATCCTTCATCTTTGGTGGCAACTTCCTTTGAATAACGGCCGACACGGTCTCGCTCATAGTCACCACACGAGTCTCCCTCGTATGCCTTCTAGCCGTACAAAGCTCCTTCAAAAACTTAGCATACTTCGGTACTTGCTTAATGCATTCCAACAAAGGAATGTTGACTTGCACTTTCCGGAAAATCTCCAACACCTCCTCATCGGACTTATCTTTCTTCTTTCTAGCAAAGCGAGAAGGGAATGGCATGCTTGATGATGGCACCCCTCCCTTGCTTGCTTGGTTTGGCACTAACTCATTCTTCGATGTTGCGGGATCATACTCAAGCTCATTGCGCAGCCCCTTATTCTTCACACTATTGTTGTTGCCGGCATCACCCTTCTTGGCAGCATTACCCTTCTCGGCAGCAGCCCTGCCGGCCTCATCATTGCTCTCGGCTGCAGCATGGTTGCCGGCTGCAGCCCCCTCGGTTTCCTCAATATGGCTGCCGGCAATTGCTGGTCCGGCAGTGATCTCTTCATCCTCAATGCCCTTAAAAGTCACTTGCTTCTTCTTTGGACTTGTTGGAGGAAACAACTCTCTTCCACTACGAGTTTGAATCACTTTGGCTTGCTCGTTCCTCGGATTGGGAATCGTATTGCTTGGCAACTTCCCTTGCTCATTAAATTTTCCCATAAAATCTACAACTTGCCCCATTTGAGTCTTTAGCTCACCAATGTCCTTTTGATGATTTTGTTGCCCCGCGAGTAATGCTTGAGTAGCACTTGACAATGATTGAATCAAAGCATCATAGTTTGGATTGCTAGGTGCGGCTTGGCCTTGGCTCGGCCCTCCTTGGTGTTGGTTCGGCAAGGCCCCATAAGCTCCTTGGTTCGGCATATATGGCTGCCGAGGCACAAATGGTGGCCTCGGTGCAAACGGTGCTCCTCCCTCTCTTGGTTGCATAGGTGCCCTAAGCACATTGTCATTGTTCGCCCATCGAAAGTTTGGATGATCATTGAACCTCGGATTGAAATTTCCAAAACGTTGGCCTCCTTGAAAGCCAATAGCATTGCACTCCTCTACTCCCTCATTAACTCCAAATTGAGGGCATTGTTCGGTCTCATGGCCCTCGGTGCAAATTCCACAAACACTCGCACGCTTCTTCATCAAATTACTCACCAAATCGGTAAGCTTGTCCACTTTCTCCTCTAACTTTGAGCTCGAAGACGTCTCATGCACTTTCTCATTCCTTTGCACATTGCCTCGTGCCATGCCAAATTGTTGGTTGTTCAAGGCACGAACTTCCAACAAACTTCTTGCCGCACCGGCATTTAACTCCAAAAAGCTACCTCCCGCGGCCGAGTCAAGAAACTCTCTCTCCATGACACGCAATCCCTCATAGAAATATTGCAACAAGAGCCCATCGCTTATGCCATGCGATGGACACAAAGAAACTAGGGACTTAAACCTCTTGTAGTAGTCGAAGAAAGTCTCATCTCCGGCTTGCTTCACACTAGTTATTTACTTCCTCAGATCAGTGATACGTGAAGCAGGAAAGTACTTGAGCAAAAACTCATCCATCATAGTACTCCACGAAACAATGCGACCACTAGGCACCTCCAACAACCACTCCTTTGCTTGATCTTCTAAAGAGAACGGAAATGCCTTCATCTTGAAGTGTTGCAAATCGGTCCCTCTTGGACACATGGACTCCGTGGTGAAGTTAAACCACTGTAGATGCTTGTTAGGGTCCTCACTCGGCATCCCATAAAATGATTTCAGCTTATGGAGGAATCCACTCCTCAATTCAATCTCTCCAGTATTGTCAGTTTCCAAGGGAGGATAAGTGATATTAGAAGGAGCAATACCAGCTCCAGCAACATGACCATTCTGTGATCTGATTGATGCCATGATCTCTTCTTCTTCTTCTGATTCGGCAAAGGCTTCAAATTCTGGATTCTGAAGATCACAAGACGATGAAACTACTGATGGGGAGCTCGGCCCTGACTCAGATACTGACGGCACTAGGGGTGAACTCGGCAATGATGATGACACTGATGAACTGGTTGGTGACGATGGCGGTAATGGCACAAAACGAGCAATAGCGAGTTCTTGATCTAAACGTTGCAAACGGCCTTGAAGATCTCTTGTCCAAATATTAGATTCGGACATGCATTATTTCTGAAATTTGCAACATTTGAACAAGTTAGAACCTCGTAAAGAAATAGAAAGCAAGAATATACATCATTACAAGCCACGGCATTGGCGATTACACAACATATTTCAACAATGATACACATATAAACATTCGGCAAACACAAAATTTTGGCAAAGAACAAACATGGTTCGGCAATAAGAGAGCTAAAAATCAAAACGTCCATGATCATGTAATCGCTAAGTCTAATTTCTTTTAAATTTGTTCTAATTCTCGAAGTACGTGGAGCAGAGGAGATAACGGTGCAATGGACTGATACAGCCCCCGGTAGTATCATGCTTAACCCGATATACCTCAAGAGTTTGAACCACACAACATGTTTTATCTTTGAAGAAAATAGGCCACATATGTCAAGTTATGTTCTAGCGTCTAAAGTGAGGTGATGCTTCGGCACAAGCTGTCGACTAGGTCGTGCAGATTTTACGTTTCAAAGGTCATTAAAATCACGGAGGGCGAACCCCCTACAGGAACCAGGCAGGACTCGTTGTTGGACACCACGGAGGGTGAACCCCCTATCAACTCACTCACCGAGAATGAACATCAGTCTATGGGCCTTGAGATCCAGTTAAACAAATCTGAGAACCATATCTATGAAAATAACTTCCCCATACTTTGTAAAACAAACACGGGTCCCTAGCAGTCTACAAGTGTTGATTAAAACCGCCCTCAACCTCATAGAAGTAATACTATTACCGAAGAAACGCTTATATGCGTGGGGGGGGGAAGTATCCCGCGTTTCCCAATCTACATAGAAACGGCGTCCGACATAGCACCATTCACATGAAGGGTTTTGGTTATGATCAACAAAAGTGGCTTCACCTACATGTTACACTTTAGAAACTACAATAAACTCAAACATACACAACACTATCAACTCCCTAGAAATTAAACTAAGTGATTACAATCATACATCAATATACATCATGCAACTTCCGAAATTTAAACTCTACATGCCGAAGCATATTTCTACTTTACAAAATCCCAAAATAAGATTAAAATTACAACTTTACAACTTCACAACAAAAATTTCCAGCAACATTATATACAACAAATTCATAAAACAAGCTTTTATAATCCCTGGCAACGGCGCCAAAAATTGATGGGAGCCGAAGCTCGCATGCAATAATAACCCTACAATCGTTAGTAGTATAAGCAAGTAGGGATCGTTCTAAGCCGGAGATTAAGGGTACCTGAGATATGAAATTGTTAAACAAATATATACATATATATACACAAAATCGTCATAAACATGGGGGATTAGGTTCGGCAGCAATGCTGCCCTAATACTAGGCACGGTATTAAAAACAGAAAATAAATCCTAGGCTACTATATACAAGTTTGATCATCATCTCTCACACAAAACAGTTCACACAAAGGACTCTTTAACAAGTAAATTTGCATACAAGAAGGTAAGAGACAAGCATTTAACATGTTCAAGACCAAAATTAGTTTCGACACAATTAGAGCCTCCAGCAGTTTTCCAATTGTTAGACTTCTTAAATTCTTAGAAACTACTCCAGCGTATGACTTCTAAGGTGATGCTAATCCGGTTTCCACGTTTTAACATTTAAGCATATGAGTCTAAATCGAAGACAAGCAAACAAGTAAGGTTGTCATTCTTCTTATTTAACTTGCAAGTTCTAAGGTTGTTAGACCTAGGTGAGCAACACAAAACAAACTACTCCAGCGTATGACTTATCCGTGTTACTCTATCACATGAAACCTAGCACTTAGAATTACATGCTAACCATAACTAGTGTGTCGGTTTAAATGCCCTAACCTTAGTTCTAACCAATTTAAGTTTAAACATGTGAAATACCACTGCCCTAATTATCGATGCATACAAAAACACAAGTTAAAATTGCAAAATCAAATTACATAAACTTCAACAAATCGGTTCATACAAAAGTTTAGCAAAAACCGAGAATTGAAACAAGTTCTTACAAGACAACCAAACAAAACTAAATACAAAAGCCATAGGGTGAGTGGATCACACTTTAAGAACCTTTGAAGACTCCTCAAACGTGACAAAGTGAAGCTCGGCTGCTGCTCCTTGGTGCTCGGCAAGAACAGGAATCGGCAGAAACCAAGGTGAAGGGTACGGCAATTTGGTAGTGGTGGTGATGGGTTTTGGCTAAGTATTTAGGTGTTGGTGCTTGAGAGACTTGGTAGAGCTTTAGGCTATTATTCTATGCTTGAGATGAGATGATTTTTAGAATGAAAAAGTGAGGTTTTTTATATAGGAGAGGGGGTGCCGGCTGCCCTATAGCAAAAGGAATAGAGAAAACCAAGTGGGATAAGGATTTGCAACCTTCCTTTCATGGTTCAATTAGGTTTTCTTTTTCTGAAATTTTCTTCAAGGCTTGGGCTTCACATCTTCATGGACTTCTTGCATGATCATTGGACTTCAATTGATAGGTCTTGATCCACCAAAAATGCATCATTGCCGGCAGCAACATCAAGCACACAATCTGCCTTTATTCGGCAGCTTCTCCTAGTGTGACTAGGAGAACTTCTTTCTTCAATTTTTCTTCAATGCCATGGCCTAGTGTCTTCCTCTTCCCTTCATAAAGCTTGAACCATCTTCAAAAATACATTTGTGCACCATTTGGTCCGTTAAAAACAGAAAACACAAAAAGGGGGCAGTAGGTTCCTGGAATCGGCAGATTTGACCTTGTTGCAGTAATTCCGGCATATCTCCATCCGTGGAGCTCCAATTGATGCGATTCTAAGTCTCAGATAAACTAGACACATATGGCCATCTCCCCATAAAACAGTTCGATCAAATTCCTTGTGAGTCGACGGGAATGATTTTTCGAAGTTGGGTCAAAGTCCCAGGAAAATCCTGGAAGTCCCTGGATTGAAATGCTCGGACTGCCGTTTTGCAGCCAACTTTTGGGTGACTTCCCGAACTCCGATTGATCTGAAATTTTAACACAACATTCCTCAGCATATGAATATTATGTACGCCAAATTTCATAGAATTCGGACAAGGATAGGTCACAGTTTCATTCATCTCAAAATCACGAAAAAGACATATTTTGCATTATTTTCCAGATTTCTCAAACTTAGTCATTTTTCGGATTCTTAACTATTTTTCGCCAAACTCTACCAAATTAACACTAAATTACATTATGACTCTATCTTAGACAAATAAAGGTTAAACAAAGCATAAATGAGGGCATAAGCATGTAATATCGTCGCACATTGTGCTCCTATCATTACCTAATCGATATAGACTTCATGAAAGTACTTAGGACTATCTTAGCGCTTAATCCTAATCTTTAGCTAACCGGTTTACAATCTACATAGACATAGAAATTAAACAAGTATCATATATGTACGAAATCTTTAGTCGGAGACATGTTAAAATGTATGGCGTCATTCATCTCGCATCGACATGTAAATTCTTTAAACTACTTTATCCCTAAAACAACACAAATCAAGACAACGTAGCTAGCGTTAGACTCGACTTATATTTATTTTGGCTAATGAGATCGATACCTTACACATTGCAATTGCATAGACCATCAATCTTTATGCACACGAATTTAAAGAATAAACCAAGTAAAAGACAAGAAATAAATCGAAACATGCTTTCCTAAGACCTAACTTACAATTTAAAACATATCACGTTTACATATTTGTTGTGTAAAAATCTTTGAATTCGAAACTTGAGATCATGAATACAAGCATAATTTGAAACTTGAGATCATGAATACAGGCATAAGACTCAAAAACGAAACTAACATGCAAAACCAAACACTCAAATCATACATACATAGACATACATATAAATACCATAAAAACATACAACCTTCATAGACAAAGAATTGTAAAACTATAAAATACCAAGCCTTAGAGATGGAGGAGTTTGGATCACGCATTCTAGCCACTCGCAATGGCGTCTCTAATGCTCTAAAAAGTGCTTGCTCATTCCGAGTCTTTAGAACATAAATCGGGTGGAAGATATTAGAAGTGGTGGTGGAGTGAATTTCGGCTTGCTATTCTATATATTCCTATCACAAAATATTTAGTTGAGCTTAAGGCTTGTGTTTGTGTACAAGATGTGATAATTTTTCTGTATTTAAATGGTGCCTTTATATAGAGGAGAGGCTGCAGCTTTACCAACAACAACAAGGAAAAGAAAACCTAAACCGAGTGGTTTTGGTTACTTGCCGGCTACTCCTTGGATCTTCTAGACTTTTTTGTCCAATTTGTTTATGGATCATGATCGAATGCCATAGGCACGCAAGCAATGATAAACCCTACAAAAAATCGTTAGTAGTATAAGCAAGTAGGGATCGTTCTAGCCGGGGATTAAGGGTACCTGAAACATGAGAATGTTAGAACAAATATTCACATATTTACATATCAAAAACGTCACTTGGGGAAAGAGATTGGGATCGGCAGCCATAGGGCTGCCCTAGACCTAAGACACGAAAATAAAGACATAAAAATAAATCCTAAGACTACTATGTTCAAGTTTTGGTCGACATCTTTCACATAAGCAATTACCACAAAGACTCTTTAACATGTAATCACGTAAGTAAGAAAGTAAGAAACAAGTATTTAGCATGCTTTAGATTTAAACAAGTTTCGATCACAACTAGAACGTATTCCGGTTTTACTTAGTTGAAAGACTTCTAATGTTTTAAGATCTAGCTATTCGCAAAGTGATCCTAAAATTCATGTTACTAATATACAACTCATAACATTGAACCAAAAGAGTCTATTAATCGAAGACAATTAAACAAGTAAGGTCGTCAATCTTCTTATTTAACATGCAATATCTAAGGTTAACCACTCTAAGTGAACACAACAAATCAAAGTGATCATACGTCTACTTAGTTTATTATAACTCTTGCCGATTAAACCTAATACCTAGATCATGTTCAAGACACTTCTAAGTATCGATTTTTAAGTCCTCACCTTAGTTCTAACCAATTGAAATTCTAAACATGCATCTATACCACTGCCCTAATTATCTAATACACGAAATTTACATGTTAAAATCGAAAAAACAACTTTATAAACTACAATCATGCAATCGGTTCATACAAGAGTTTAACAAAAACCAAGAATTGAATCGAGTTCATACAATACAAATAAACAATATCAAATAAAAGAGTCATAGAGGGATAGATCACACTTTTAGAACCTTGGAAGAATCCTCAAAGTATGGTGGAAGGCACGGCAGCAAGTAGAACTTATGGTATGAAACTTTGGAAGGTAGTGGAATCGGGTTATTGATAGGAGCACAATGTGCGACGATATTAATATGCTTATGCCCTCGTTTATGCTTTGTTTAACCCTTATTTATCTAAGATAGAGTCATGATTTAGTTTAGTGTCGAATTGGTAGAGTTTTGGAAATATGTGCTTTAGAATCCGAAAAATGACTAAGTTTGAGAAATCTAGAAAATAATGTAAAAGTTGTCATTTACGTGATTCTGAGACGAGTGGAAAACTGACCTATCCTTTTCCAAATTTAATAAAATTTGGTATGCATATAATTTGCGTGCTAAAGGGTCGTTTTTCAAAAATTCCGATTAATCAGAGTTTGGGAAGTCACCCAAAAGACGGCTGCAACTTAGCAGTTTGAGCAAAGATCACCAGGGACTAACATGACTTTCCTAGGACTGTGTCCTGACTTCAAAAATTTATTCCGGACTTTTTACTTAGAATTTGAGCAAGCCCTTTTATATGGAAAAATCTCTACGAGTTTAGTTTCTCTGAGACTTAGAATCGCATCAATCGGAGTAATGAGGAGAAAGTTATGCCAGTTGCAACGTAACAAGGTCACTACGAGCCGATTCCACAAAGTTTCTGCCTCTTTTCCTTTGTTTCTGTTTTCGATGGACATTTTTGCACACAATTGCATACTTGAAGATTCTCCAAGCTTATTGAAGGATAGAGGAAGACATCAAGGTAAGGCAATATGGAAAAGCATGAAGAAAGAAGCAATCCTAGTCCAACTAGGAGAATGCTGCCGGTTCTGTGTTCTTGACGATTTGTGCATTTTTCATGGATCAAAGTTCATCAAATGGAGTTGTCAAGTCCACATAAGAAGTTCATGAAGATATGCAGCCCAAGCTTTGAAGAAAATTCAGAATTAAAAGTCCAAGAATGTAGCTTTTCCCACAAGGAAACATAAGCCAACTAGGAAAAGGAATTCTCATTCCTTGTGTTGCCGACAGCCCTAGGGTTTTTCCCCTATATAAAGCCAATGAAATCTCAGAAAAAGCTGTCACATTCCAAAGAAAAAATCTAGCCAAAGCTCTACCAAAATTTCCCCAAGAATCCTACAAAGAAAACCTAGCCGAAACACATTATCCACCACCATCCAGAAAAATTCCTGTCGAACCTCTATCATTCTCCATCAAGATCAACACGACTTGAAGCTCCAAAGGTGTTCTAAAAGTGAGATCTACTCCTTACTTTCGGTTTTGTAATTCTTTCTTTGTAGTTATGTTAAACTTTGTCTATGAAGATAACATGTATTATTGGTTTCAAACGTTATGTTTATGTATTGTTTGGATTGAAGTTTGGTTTTATGATTTGCACGTTCAATTCGTTTTCTTTATTTTTAATTGGTTTTTTAGAGTAAAAAATCGCATTGTATGTTAAAGAGTAAAGAAAATATGTAATGAATTAGTAAATAGGTCAATCGGTAAACATGTGTTAATTTGGTTTTAGATTCATCTTGATTTGTTCTCTGAATTCGTGTGCGCAAAGGTTGGTAGTCTATGCAATTGCAATGTGTGGAATATTGATCTCATTAGCCGAAAAGAATATAGATTAAGTAACCAATGAGTTATTTTATTTGTGTTGTTTGCCGTGACTTGCCGTGAGTCTTGTTTGCTTGTTTGTTATGTGTTTTGATTGTTTTCGTGCTATTGCTTTGTGGAAGAATGTCGACCAAATTTTTAAATAGTAAATTAGGTTTTATTTTCTCTTTAATTTTCGTATCCCTTAGATGTATGGCAGAAAAGCTGTCGATCCTTATACACCCCCAATATGTGACGTTTCAATGTGTATATATGTAAATATTGTCTAACATTCTCATGTTTCAGGTACCCTTAATCCCCGGCTTAGAACGATCCCTACTTTCTTATACTACTAACGATCTTTTGTAGGGTTATTATAATGTGTGTGCTTAGGCATACATCAATTTTTGGCGCCGTTGTCGGAGATTATAAAAGCTTGATTTATGTGAATGTTGTGTATATAAAGTTGCTGGAAATTTTTGTTGTAAAGTTGTAAAGTTTGTAATTTTTGGTTTTATTTGGGATTTTGTAAAGTAGAAATATGCTTCGGCATGTAGAGTTTAAATTTCGAAAGTTGCATGATTGTATAAAGAATGTATGTGTGTAATAACTTAGTTTAATTTCTAGGAAGTTGATAGTGTTGTGTATGTTGGAGTTTATTGTAGTTTCTAAAGTGTAATATGTAGGGAGAAGCTGCTTTTGTTGGCCTTAGCCTTAACCCTTCATACAAATAATGCCATGTTAGGTATGTTTTTGTGTAAACTAGGAAACGTGGGACAAGTCTCCCCCACGCATAAGAACGCTAACTTGGTATTTTATTTTTATGAGGTTGAGGGCGGCTTTGATAAACACTTGTAGACTGCTAGGACCCGAGTTTGTTTTACTAAGTATGGGACAAGTTATTTTCACAGACTGATGTTCATTCTCGGTGCGTGAGTCGATAGGGGGTTCGCCCTCCGTGAATCTTAATGACACCGCCTTTGAAAAGTAGAATACGCTTTACCTAGTCGATAGCTTGGGCCGAAACATCACTTCACTTTAGACGCTAGAAGATAACTTGACATATGTGACCTATTTTCTTCAAAGCAAAATAAATTGTGTGGTTCGAACTCTTGAGGTATATCGGGTAAAGCATGATACTACCGGGGGCTGCATCAGTCCATTGCACCGTTATCTCCTCTGCTCCACGTACTTTGAGAGTTTGAAAATTTTAAAAAAAAATTAGACTTAGAGATTACATGAACACACAACGTTTCGATTTTTCTTCTTTATTGCCGAGTGTATTGCTTCTTTGCCGATTCCATGTATATGTGTGCCATTGATTGAAGCTTGTTTTGTAATTGCCAATGTCGTGGCTTGTAATGATGTATATTCTTGCTTTCTATTTCTTTACGAGGTTCTAACTTGTTTAAATGTTGCGAATTTCAGAAAAGTGTATGTCTGAATCTAATCTTTGGACACGAGATCATAGAAGCCGATTGCAACGTTTGAACCAAGAGCTCGCCATCGCTTTGTTTGTACCGTTACCAAGCAGTTCGAGCACACCACCAATGTCACCTAGTTCAGCTGCTACTTTGCCGAGCTCTCCATCAGTCATCTCGTCTACTTGTGATCTTCAAGGGCCTGAGTTTGAGTTCTTTGCCGAGCCACTTTTTGAATAAGAAGTTATGACTTCGATTAGAGCACAAAATGGTCATGTCACGGCAGAACAGAGAACTGGGCAGCACAATAGGTCCGATAAAAAGCCAAACAAAGAGTACTTCTGCTGGTCCGATTGAGGCAAATTTTATACCGTTGGAAAGCTCTGTGTGTCCCCTACAACATTTATTCAGAACACTTTTGCATTAGGATAGTGGAGCACACCCAAATTTGAGCCTAAAGGGGAAGTGTACCATCTGCCAAAGCTGCTGCCAAGCTGTCTGCAGCCTACCCTGCTGCAGCCCTGCGCACTGCTGAGCACCTGTCGAGCGTCCTTGCCGAGAAACCTGCTGAACGACCCTGACGAGAGCAACTTGTTCTGCCGAGGTCCCGCTGTGGTGGTCTGCCTAGAGCAGCCTACCTACGCTGCTGCCAACAGGCAGCCTGCTGTGTGGAACTGCCGGGATGAACCTGCCACTGCGCCTACTTGTGCTGCTGCCGGGAGGAACCTGCTGCTGCCCTGCACGCCACTGCTGCCCCTGCCCTTGTATGCTAACAATGCTGCTACTGAGAGCAGCGAGATACATGCGCAGCATGCGTGCATGACAACAAAGCTGCCAATGCAGCAGTGCAGCCTGCCGATGCTGCTGCCCCTGCTGCTGCCGAGAAGACACTGCCTAATGAGATGCTGCTGCCCCCGCGATGCTGCTGCCCTTTCGCTGCATGCTGCCCCTGCACATTACACTGCTGCAGCCACGCAACCCACCTACGCTGCCAATCTTGCTGCTGCCCCTGCATGCTAACGCTGCTGCCAAGCAGCCCACTGCCGAGAGAAAGGAGGCTGCCACACCACAAACCGAGCACATGGCACAATGAATACACAACACACACGGTGAAAAGTCTAGGCTATGGACTATAAACACAAAGCGCTACTTGGGAGGCAACCCAATTCGATCAAAGAAAAATGAAGGAGCCATCACCGAGAGTTTGAAATTTCTTAACTCTTCTCTTTTTCTTTGATTTGTGATGATATGTTGGTATATGTTAGACTATTGCATGCTTAGGAAATTCGTTGATATAGATTTGTGCTTACATTGAGGACAATGTAATTTTCTAAGTGTGGGGTGGGATAACGTATTCCGTTTATGTTTTTGTGTGCTTAGTTTAGAAAAGAAAAATTCAGAAAATTGTTCCACAAAAATAGAGTGTTTAAATTTGCTTGTTTCGAGTCTTAGGATGCTCCTAATATGTCAATGATGTTTTTCTCCTCTTTGCATACATAGATGATGGTTGTGCATACCTTTAAAATTGTAAGTTTCATGGATTTTGTGCATTGGTAGGAGCATGTAGGACTTGTTGATTAAGAAGCATGCATGTTTTAGCTAGTTTGTTTCCATAATAACCTATGTGAGCTTTAGAGCCAAATTGGTTTCTTCTTGAGCGATAAAAAGATAAAATTCGATAGATTCGTAGGAAGCATGAAACCTCATAATTCTTTGATTATTCGATGACTATATGCCATAGCTTTTTAATGAACTCTAGTATGCTAGAACTTACTCTTGTTGATTTTCGAAACGTTTATATCATAAACTACCTTGATTTTGAATGTGATTGAATAAAGATCATTTAGGTTTACCACCATTGCCAAATAAAGCATGAGCCCTATTGGAGCCCGTCGTGGGACACCTTAGTAAACCCCCTTTGAGCCTACGATTAGCCTTTTCTTTCATCACCCTTAAACACTTTCCATGAACTTAGTATAGTGATGTCTTGACCATTGTGTGTTGGCAAAGCTTGATTTTTGAAGGAGTTTTTGCGTGAAGTGATGAAGAAGAACAAGTGTGGGGTAGACTTAGCCATGAATTTATGAAAAGTGTATATGTATGCCGTGCCTTAGAAAAAGAAAGAATGAAACATTTTGAAACATTTTTGCTCGGACCAAAAGAAAAAGAAAAAGATACCGAGAGCAAGAAAAGAAAGATGTAAGGCACGGCTTGAAAAAGAAAAGAAAAAAATTTTGTACATGGCTATTGTCTTGATTATTGTTGTAATGTTATGGGAGGAAAAGAATGAAGTATGGGTCCAACAAGATGAAATTTGACCCTTGGTGAGAAGTCATAAGGAGATTCAAGCTTTGCTAAAGGCCTTAGTGACGTTTTTGAGCCTCCTTATCTAAATTTCGAATACCTCTTAGCCTAGCCCCATTATAACCCTTTTATTGATCTTTTTCATGATTCTTAAGATGGTTAAACTTGATTTGTGGAGATTATCTCAAGAGTAAGCATATGGTTTTGGTTCATTGGTGCATATAGTTATCATATGAGGTTTTTCCATAAAAAATCACAAAGTGCTTTCGTTTCTTTGATATATGCAAGTCACTCTTTGTAATTCATTATCTTTCGCTTGCATATACTTATGAGTGAATTACCATGCTTCGAGAGAAAAGAAGAGAGTATGCCTAGTGAGGAGGATTGAATTAGCTTAACATGTTTACATGCTTACCTTTTGTTCTTATATGTTCATATTGATGTCACATGTTCATGAAACTTGGAATTTTCGTGCTTAGCATTCTCGTGCATTAACTTGAAAGCTATGTGTACATACGAGCCTGAGACAAATTGTTAGGGGCAATAGTAGTTTAGAGTCTTAGTTTTATTTAGTTTGCTAAGGGACTAGCAAAGGTTAAGTGTGGGGTAGTTGATAGGAGCACAATGTGCGACGATATTATATGCTTATGCCCTCATTTATACTTTGTTTAACCCTTATTTGTCTAAGATAGAGTCATAATTTAGTTTAGTGTCATTTTGGTAGAGTTTTTATCAAATGTGCTTTAGAATCCGAAAAATGACTAAGTTTGAGAAATCTGGAAAATAGTGCAAAATGTGTCTTTTTCGTGATTTTGAGATGAGCAAAAGTGCGATCTATCCTTCTCCAAATTCTATGAAATTTTGTGTGCTTAATATTAATATGTTGAGGAATGTTGTGTTAAAATTTCAGGTCAATCGGAGTTCGGGAAGCCACCCAAAAGTTGGCTGCAAAACGGCAGTCCGAGCATTCCAATCCAGGGGCTTCCAGGATTTTCCTGGGACTTTGATCCAACTTCGAAAAATCATTCCCGACGATTCACAAGGAATTTGATCGAGATATTTTATGAGGAGATGGCTATATGTGTCTATTTTATCTGAGACTTGGAATCGCATCAATCGGAGCTCCGAGGATGGAGATATGCCGGAGTTACTACAGCAACATCAAATCTGCCGATTCCAGGAACCTACTGCCCCCTTTTTGTGTTTTCTGTTTTTGATGGACCAAATGTTGTACAAATGCATATGTGATGATGGTCCAAGCTTAAGGAAGGTTAGAGGATAACACCAAGCCAAGGCATTGAAGAAAAAAATCAGAAAAAGAAGTTTCCTAGAAGAACCAAGAAAGGAAGGAACCAAAACCTTGTTGCACAAGGATTGCCTTTGCCGATTTGGACTAGGTTTTCTACCTAGGTTTTCTGCCGAATTTGCCTCTATAAATAGCTAACTTTTACACAGAAAAACTTGTCACATTCCAAAGCAAAAATCTAGCCAAAGCTCTACCTAAATTTCCCCAAGAATCCTACACAAAAACCCTAGCCAAAACCACCACCACCACACCAAAGTTTCCTGCCGAAATTTCCCCTTGCTGCCGATACCCTCACTGCCGAGCAGCAGCCATCCGAACACCATCATCCACGGATCCATACACGACGAAGTCTTCAAGGTTTCTAATGTGTGATCCACTCCCTACTCTTGGCTTTGTAAATTTTTGTGTAGTTATGTTAAACTTTGTCTATGAAGTTAGCATGAATTCTTGGTTTCAATTTTTATGTCTATGTATGAATTGGATTGAAATTTGGTTTTATGATTTGCATGCCAATTTATTTTCTTTATCTTCAAGTGAGGCTTTAGATGTAAGAATATGGATTGCATGCTAAAGAGTAAGGAAAATATGTAATGAACTAGTAATTAGGATAATCGGCAAAAACATGTGTTAAATTGATTTTAGGGTTTTCTTGACTTGTTCTTTAAATTCGTGTGCTTAAAGATTGGTAGCCTATGTAATTGCAATACTTAGATTATTAATCTCATTAGCCGAAATTTAATATGGATTAAAGTAATCAACGAGTTACTTTGTTTGTGTTGTTTTTCATAAGGGCTAGAGTAATTTAAAGAACATGCTTGTTGATGAGAAGATTGACAACCTTACTTTATTAACTTGTTTCCAACTAAAAAGACCGTGTGCCTAATTACTTTGCATGTTTGTTTTCGACGATAAGTGTTCTCAAATATGTTTAGTATAACTTTGGGGTTAGACGATAAGTTAATCTTGAAGTACTAGAGAGTCTCAATTAGTAGTGCCGATAAGGAGCTAGTTGGGTTGGAGTTAAGTTGAGTCTAGAACGCTTTAATACTTTGCCGTGAGTCTTGCTTGCTAGTTTGTTATGTGTTTTGATTGCTTGTGTGTTAGTGCTTTGTGGAAGAATGTCGACCAAACTTGTAAATATTAGACTTAGGATTTATTTTCAGCAAGTTATTTCGTGTCTAGTGTTAAAGGGCAGCCCTTGCTGCCGAACCTCATCTTCATCCCCCATGATAAATTCGTATATATGTATATAAGTGTGACAATTGTGTGCATATTTGTTTGTGAATATTTGTGTTAACATTCCATATTTCAGGTACCCTTAATCCCCGGCTAGAACGATCCCTACTTATTCTATACTACTAACGATTGTAGGGTTATTATTGTTTGATGCTCGCTTCGGCGACTCGTCACAAGGCACGTATGTAAGCAGGGAGAGAGATAAGTTACCTAATAAAGAGGGTAGTTGGGGCCCTTATATAGGTGGTTGGGGGTGAGGGCTGGCCTTACCCTTCGATGTGGGACTGGTTCCCTTCTGTTTGTACCTTCTGGTGCCCTCTTTGGTAGGCTGGCGCCCCCGACCCCAGGGTCCGTGGAGGCAGGATAGAGCGCTGGGCCCCGAGGCCGGGTGCTGGTGATCCGGTCCTGAGCCTTGGGCCGGGCCCTGGTGCACTTGCTGCGGGTCTGCGGGCCTGCTGTAGCCTGTCTGCGGCTACTGTCAACAAGTCCCCCAAGTTCCCGGTCAAGTGCAATCTTTAATGGGGACTTAAATCTGTCTTGCTCTTGTCCCGCAGGCCCGCAGGGTTACCAACCTACCGGTGCCCAGTCCCCCAAGTCCGCGTTAAAGATTGGGCGTGACCGAGGTGAGTACCTGTTACCGATGGGAAGCAATAGTTGAAAAGCACGTTTGTAATATAAGCAGTAATATGCTTAAGTGTTGTGGTGCTATGAGCATGGAGCCGGGTGGAACCCGGAGAGTGTATGAGATGATGCCATGATGCCATGCAATAGATGTGTGCATGGAATGATAATGAGGCGTTGAAATCCGCCATGCAAGAGATTTGTGCATGGGATGATAATGAGGCGTTGAAATCCGCCATGCAAGAGATTTGTGCATGGGATGATAATGAGGCGTTGAAATTCGCCATGCAAGAGATGTGCACGGAATTTCGGCCGGGCACTCTGCCCTATCGGTACGAAGCGGAGCTTCACTGGGTCACAACTGGGCGATCTGCCAAATCGGAACGGAGCGGAGTTCACTGAGCTTCTACCGGGCGATCTGCCAAAGCGGAGTTCACTGAGCCTCTACCGGGCGATATGCCAAAGCGGAGTTCACTGAGCCTCTACCGGGCGATCTGCCAAAGCGGACGGGGTGAAGTTCATGGGACCTCGACCGGGCGTTCTGCCATATCGAGACGGGTCCCAGGTGAACTTCAGTACTGGACCTCGACCGGGCGTTCTGCCATATCGAGACGAGTCCAGGAGTATGGGAGCTCGACCGGGCTTTTTGCCATATCGAGATGAGTCCCATATTGCTAGGCTGCAGGGAGATTACCCCGGTGTTGCGGGCTGTTTGAAGCACCGGTGAACACTTGCTAGTTCTTCTCAGCTTGTGTTGAATAAGCGTTGAGGTAAGGGGGGTGGCGTTGAGGTGACAAGGCTCGCCGTGTATCCCCATGTTGATCGCGGTTCAATGCGATGCAGGGTTTTTATCCTGCTGGACAAGCGTACATGGGTTAGATGCAAACTCGCCCGGGTGTATAAAGCCCGCCGGTCGAATGTTCTCGACCGGGGTCAGCCATGGTACCGGGCGGAACTCGACCGGGCGTCCTGCCATATCGAGACGAGTCCCCCAGTGAAATGCCATGGGCCGGGTGGATTCCCGGTAGGGGGTGGCGTTGAGGTGACAAGGCTCGCCGTGCAGCCCCCGTTTGCCGCAGCTGGTGCGATGCAGGGTTTTTATCCTGCTGGACAAGCGTACATGGGTTAGATGTAAACTCGCCCGGGTGTATAAAGCCCAAGCCGGTCGAATGTTCTCATGACCGGGGTCAGCCATGGTACTGGGCGGAACTCGACCGGGCGTCCTGCCATATCGAAACGAGTCCCCCAGTGAAATACCATGGGGCCGGGTGGAGCCTATTCTCGGAATATGCTCTCGAGTCGGTTGGATGCGTCGTAACCGGTGGGCGGAACTCGACCGGGCGTTCTGCCATATCGAGACGAGTCCCCCAAGAGAGATGCAACTGGGTGGACCTCGACCGGGCGACATGCCATATCGAGACGAGGTCTCCAGTAGGATGGCGTGCAACCGGTTGGATGATACCTAACCGTGAACTGCTACGGACCGGGCGGAACTCGACCGGGCGACATGCCATATCGAGACGAGTCCCCCAGTGATATGCAACGAAGATGGTGCTAGGAGGGTTCATACCCGGATAGATGCTCTCGAAGCGGTTGGAAAATCACAACCGGTGAGAGGTCTTCAAGATATACGAAGAAGCCATGCAGCCGGTTGAACGATCATAACCGCGAACTGCCATGGTGCCGGGCGGACCTCGACCGGGCGTCCTGCCATATCGAGACAGGTCCTCCATAGCTCATACCCGGACGGGTGCTCTCGAAGCGGTTGGATGCTTACCGCCGGTGAGAGGTCTTCAAGATATACGAAGAAGCCATGCAGCCGGTTGAACGATCATAACCGCGAACTGCCATGGTGCCGGGCGGACCTCGACCGGGCGTCCTGCCATATCGAGACGGGTCCTCCATAGCTCATACCCGGATGTATGCTCTCGAAGCGGTTGGATGATTACCACCGGTGAGAGGTCTTCGAGATATGCAGCGAAGAATGTGTGCAACCGTGGGATCTGGGGAAGTGTGGGAGGGCCTGACTCCTCGTTTCCCGCTCCTACCTTCCTGTCGCCAGCGTGTGGGACAAGTGGCTGACATGCATTTAAGGAGGAAGTCCATCAGTCCCGTTAGTTATGATGGCATGGGCAGTTTACCAATGCTGGGACACGTGCCAGCAGGGGGCGGTCTTGAGATGGTGGGCCTGGATTCGCAGGCGTTTGAGTTGCTGTGATTACTTATTTTGGAGGGATTTCAATTGCCTAGGGCACTGGTCCCCTCTATAAAAAGGGCTCCTCTGCTCTCCTTTCTGCTGTTGCTTCTTGCTTTGGAGAAACTAAGAGAAAGAGAGGAATCCGGCGACCACTTTGAGCCTTTTTGCCCCACGAGATCCGTTTTCTTGAGCGCTCCCTATTCTCTTCCTACCATTGCTCGCTGCTTTCGCAGGGTAGATTGTCCTCGGTTGAGCATACTAATCGGTAAGTTTGTTGATTTCTTTGCCCCGGTGTTGTTCTTGTTTTGGCTTTGTTGTTTTGCGGCGGGGGGGGGGGGGGGGGGGGGGGAGGGATCTCTGCCGCCGATGGAACTGCTCTGCGGCGAACTTGGGGAGAGGTCGTAGAAGGCACTGTTGTAGGCTGTTGCTGACGAGCGCTAGGGTTTTGTTTTCTTCCCCTAGGTTAAGATGTCATCTTCAGGTTCTGACCGGGCTTCCGAATCGGTTGCCAGAGGTCCTATCGAGGACGATGAGGAGAGACTGGAGGACTGGCTCCGTTCGGAATCTCCGGAGACCGAAATCGCCGACTGCTCCGGGAGCAGGGTTTCGTCTCCGTCCTCGTCTTCGTCTTCCGGGGCTGAATCCTCGGAGACTGAAATACCGCACGGGGTGCATTTTGCAGATGCTCCGGCCGCGAGCTACACCATTGGCAGAGGGAAGTATGCTGTGGTGTGTGATGAACCGGAGGGTAGCATGACCCCTGGAAAGATTGTAGCATTCCGGGAAACGTGGGGTATCGCGGATGAAGTTCTGCTGCGGCCCCTGAATCCTGGAGAGTCGGCCTGCAACCCGGAGGCGGGTTGGGTTGCCGCGCATCAGGACCAGTTCCGGCATGGGCTTTCGCTCCCGCTGCCAAACTTCGTGCAGTATATGCTTAGTGCGCTGCAAGTGTCGCCCGCGCAGCTTCCTGGGCTCCAGTGGAGGCGACTACTGAGCCTCGGCTGCTTGTACGAGTTTTCCGGGATGAATATACCAACGGTAAACGAGTTCCGGGCCTTGTATAGGCTGTCGTACTCCAGGAAGCAGGGGTCCCGGGGTTGCCTGTCCTTCAAAGCCCGGAAACCTCCACCGATCATCACCAATATGCCTTCATGGGTAGACAACAGCTGGAGGAAGAAGGTGGTGATGGTGGGCGGGAGGTGGCAGGCGAGGAGTAAAATGTACCGGGTTCCTGGCGCCTTCCAACCCCTTGGCGACCAGTCGTACGAGCTATCCGATCTGGAGTATGAGAGGGTCTCGACCATAATCGGATGTTGGGACGATCTGGAACGGAGTTCTTTCAACTTCATCCGACGAGAAGTGCTGGAATACTGCCAACTCGGGCGGGGTCCCGGTGCGTAGGAAGCCCTTGAGCGGTGATACTTTGTGCTAGTTTTTGCAAAAATACTAACTGTTCGCTTTCCTTGCAGGTGCGTCTTCCCGGGCGACTATCAAGCCCGAAACCACTCTCTCCATGGACGGGGAAGACCTCCTTAACAAGCTGAAGGAGAAGGGCGAGATCGTCTAGCGGACGTCGGTGGACGAGGAGTCCAGCTGGCTCACGACTCACCCGGAGGCGAGGGCCATGGATGTTGACGACGACGCCTATCTCCTGAGGCGGGTGAAGACCCATCATGCCGCGGGCCTTATGGCGCCTGGAAAGGGCAAGAGTACCGGGGGGGGGGGGGGGGGGGGGCAGTGAGGGTTCCCGGTGGAATGAACAGGATCCCCAACCGGCCGGTGTCTGTGCCGTACGTGGCTCGTTCCGCCCGCATAAGCGCACAATCTTCTTCTCCGGAAGGCCGGGGAGAGAAACGGAAAGGCGGGGACATTCCTTCCTCTGCGCTAGTGACGCTTACCGGTGGGTCGGCACGGGAGAACCTGGCCAAACGGTTCAGGATAACCAGCGGTGCGCAAACTAACGCTATCGGGGAGAAGGCTGCTGCTGCTGCCCGGCAAAGTAGTCCCGCGCCTGCGGAGGCACCGAGGGGAAGCCCGGATAGTGCACTCGCCCAGCAAGTGGCGGCGGATTTGGCCGGCCTTGGTCTGGACAGACCTGGGGTTGCAGGAGCCCTGGCGGGTGGGAATCGCCCAAAATGCAAGGAATCCGTCCTCCGGGTAAGCACTATATGGTACCACTATACTGCCTGTAGCTTGTTTTCTTTTGCTGCTTGACTAACTGCCTTTGATGTTGTGCAGTTGCTGTACAGTCTGTACGAACCGGATGCGAGCGAGGAGCTGTCCGATATGAAGAGACAGATAGCTGCTCTATCGGAGGCCCGACAACGCCTGGAGGTGGAGAAGTCTCGCTCGGACCGGGAGAAGGCCAGATTGGAGGAGAGGGCCAAGAAGCTGGAGGAGCAGAACCGGGGCCTGGAGAAGGAGCGGGCCGAACTGGAAGCCAAGGTGGACGAGCTCCAAGTGGGAGCTGCCGCTCTGCGCGCCGCCTCTGCTGCTCCGACCGGGGAAGATGACCCGGAACTCTTTGAGCGGGTCGTTCTCAAATACCGCGAGAGCGATCAGTTCCTGGAGTTTCTGGTGAAGGCCAGGGAAGAGGGCATCTCGGATGCGTACACGGAATGGGCGGGGAAGGGATGGTTAGACACTTCCCTGATGCCGATTGCTGCTGAAGGAGATATCCATGAGCAGTCGGACATCCATCAGGAGGCGGTGGAGGGGCAGCCGGATGAAGCGATTCGCTCGGACTTGGATTCTTTTACCAACGGTGCCGAGTCTCCCCGAGCCAGAGTCAACACCGGAACTGAGGTCGACGATGAGGGTACCGCAGGAGAGGCTGGCGGATTGCCTGCTGAAGGCGGAGTCGTGGCTCCTTAGGATTTTTCTTGCCCTTTTCCTTGTAATCTTTCCGGATCGGTTACTGCTTGTATACTTGCTTGAATATGAATATACTGGAACTGGCAGAGCCGGTGAAATTTTCTCAAAAGTAGTTTGCATATATACTTGTTTTTACAACGGTTGAACCGCGAACTATGCCAAACTAACCGCTCGGGCTAGCGGGTTTACCAGGCCTGGTCACGTTTTCGGTCGGGGTCTGCTCTTCTTTCCCCCACGTACCGCTGGAGCTGGCCGTTATCAATCAAACCCTGCACCGCTGTCTTGAGAGCGCAGCACTGATTTGTTCGATGAGTAGCCTCATCATGATAAGAGCAGTACTTGCCCGTCTGCGCCGTTGTAAGTTTCCCCTTCGGGTACTTTCTCTTGGGCGGTGGGGGAATGACGCTCCCGTTCTCAAGTAGGATATCCTCGTAGGAAGTGGTGAGAGCGGTGAAGACTTCTTGACCGACCGGTGGTGGTGCTGGCATGATTGCCAGGGGGCGCTCTTGGCGGAACGGTGCCGGCTTGTGCTCGTTCTGGGGTCTATCAAAATAAGGCCTCTGCTGCCGCTGTGGCCAGTTTCTGCTGTTGGCGTTCCGGCTGGGTCGAGCGGTGCGGTTCTCGGTCCGCTGACTGGGCTTGGCTTCCTAGCCGGGCGGAGGGTTCTCTTCCCGGGGATGGTCTTCCTGCTGCTCATCCCGCTTCCTCTTCAGTAGGTGGTGCCCATAGGTCTCATGATCGGCCTAAGCGTGCCGGATGGCCATAGCCATCAACTCGTCATATCCCTGCGGGAGTTCTACCCGGACGGCGTAGGAAAACTTGCCCGCTCGGAGCCCCTGCTTAAACGCCATTTCGGCGATACCTTTGTCCAGGTTCCGAACTCCGGCCGTAGCCGTCTGCCAGCGGTTGACAAAGGTTCTCAGTTCCTCTCCGGGGACCCATGCGCTCATTAAACCGGGCGCCCTCCATCGGCCGCGCGGCTCTTCTCTCGTTGGCCTCCATTTGGGCCTTTAAGTCCGACACGGTGTTGGCTAGCATTTGCAGCGCTCGTGCGGTCGGAGTCCCAACTTCATCCACTGACGAAGCGCCGGGCTGGTGGGAGGTTGTCGTGCTCTTTGGCGGGCCTGCGCCTGCTGGCGACTTTTTGTGCACGGGGTCACCGGGCCGACCGCCCGAAGATTGCCCTGCTTCGGTGCGTTGAGGTTGGATCGGTGGGAGTGTCGCCTGTGCCTCGACCATGGCGTTACTACGCTGCTGTCCCCTCTCCAGGGCGGCCACTAGGGCAGTATTCACCGCTTCCATCTCTTCGTATCGGGCGTTGGACTTAGCTCTGTCCCTGTCGCTCTCCTTTCTTAGACGACTGACCTCTGCAGCCATTGCCCGTAGCTCTCCCACCATACTGCTATGGCAGGGGCTGTACGTAGGGTCCCGGTTCGGGCTCTCAGATCGATCGCTTGGATCATCTGAGAACGTCAAGGAGAAGCCCCGTTGCTCTGGACTGTCTTCCTCCTCTGCCGGGCCTTTTCCGCGCGACCTGTCGTGGTGGGGATCCGGCACGCCGGATGGTCCCCCACAGCTCCCTACTTCCTGACCGTTGCCCCGGTCGCCGCGCGGCTCCCGCGTGACGGCTGGGGTGGAGGTGAGCGTCTGCACTACTGCAAGGCGTCCCTCCTCGGCGGTACCTTTCTCTTGACTCATTTCCGAGTTCTTTCTCAACGGTGTTGCTTACACGGCTTTTCGTTCAAGCTTCCCACAGACGGCGCCAATTGTTTCTGCCTAAACCCGGAGGCCTAGTAGATACTTGATGAATCCAACTTGATCTCCTGCAATCCTGCTTACTAAGGAGAATACCGGGCGGGCCGGCCTTCTCCTCTCCGATGCCTAAGTTAGTATAGTTGGAATATATATAACCAAGGCACGTATGTAAGCATGGAGAGAGATAAGTTACCTAATAAAGAGGGTAGTTGGGGCCCTTATATAGGTGGTTGGGGGTGAGGGCTGGCCTTACCCTTCGATGTGGGACTGGTTCCCTTCTGTTTGTACCTTCTGGTGTCCTCTTTGGTAGGCTGGCGCCCCCGACCCCAGGGTCCGTGGAGGCAGGATAGAGCGCTGGGCCCCGAGGCCGGGTGCTGGTGATCCGGTCCCGAGCCTTGGGCCGGGCCCTGGTGCACTTGTTGCGGGTCTGCGGGCCTGCTGTAGCCTCTCTGCAGCTACTGTCAACAATATGGATCTGGATAAGAGTTGGATTTCGCTTCCAAGGCATGACCGAAGATACACTACAGGAGTTGTGAATTTTTTGTAGTTCGTCGAGGAAAATGCAAACGGGAATGAATACCATTCTTGCCCGTGCAATAAATATAGGTGTCACAGTGATATGTGTCGATTTCCGATTAGGACAGTATGGGAGCACCTAAAGAGTAATGGGTTTTGGCCGAAGTACACACGTTGGATATATCACGGTGAGCCAACATTAGATGGATCGCATGAGCATGGGCAGTTTTTTGAGGCAGGCAGTAGTAGTACATCCAACGATCCAACAATGGCATTCGTCAACGACGTGTTTCCTTTTGAAAGCGGTGTACGTGGGGAACAATATATGCATGACCCGGTGCAGCCCTTCCCACAAGTTGTCAACACTGCTGCCTTTGACAAGTACAACAAACTGATTGCATTGCAACAGACCCCTGTGTCTTCAAGTTCTGAGAAGACAGTTCTTGAAAGTGTGATGGAGATAATGAGGATTAAAGTGGAGACAAAATCGACTATCAGGCAAGTGGATGAATATCTACAGTACACTTCTTCGTTGTTGGAGGAGGGTCATCGTAATCCTACCAATCACCGTAAGGTCCGAAGTATCCTCAAAGATCTAGGGCTTTCCTACATTAAGATCCATGCATGCGCATTTGACTGCGTTCTCTTCTAGGGTAAAGATGCAGAAGGGAATGACCTTGCTAGCCTTGACGCATGTCCGATATGTCATTCTGACCGATATAAGTTGACGGGAGCAGGCAATAGGAAACCTGTGAAAGTGCTTCGGTATTTTCCGTTGAGAGATAGGCTTGAGCGGTTGTACATGTCAGAAACCACCGCAGAAGCTATGAGATGGCACGGTGAGCGGGACGTGGGAGACGCATATATCATGACCCACATCTCTGACGGAGCGGCTTGGAAGCATATAAACAATGAGTTTCCTCATTTTGCGTCAGATGTCAGAAACGTCAGGCTCGGGCTCTCAACCGACGGGTTCAACCCTTTCGGCACCATGAGTCTTTCATACAGTATATGGCCGGTGGTTTTGGTACCTTACAACCTTCCTCCGTGGATGTGCATGAAGAAGGAATATAATATGTTGACGTTGTTGATTCCGGGGACTGGTTACCTAGGGAAATGTCTCGATGTGTATATGAGACCATTGATTGAAGAGCTTACGGTATTGTGGGGCGTTGATCATCCCACTTTTGACAAGTACAAGTAGGAGACGTTCCAGATGCATGCCATGGTTATTGGTACCATCAGTGATTTTCCTGCTTATGGGATGTTGTCGGGCAGCGTTGTTAGGGGATACAAGGCTTGTCCAGAGTGCCTCAGCGATTATGGGAGCACCCCTCATTACAACAAGATATGCAGAATGGGTCATCGTGTGTTCCTTCCGGCGGATCACCACTGGCGTTACGAGTCCACCGCATTTGATGGAACCGAAGAACACGGTGGTCCTCCCAGAAGATGGACGGGAAGAGAAATTTTAGCAGTGCTTAATGAGTACGATTTTGGGCCCCTCAGCAATCATCCCGATATTGTAGCGGAAATACCTGAAAGACCTGAGGAGTACAAATTCTGGACACATAAAAGCATATTGTGGGAACTCCCGTACTAGTGTGAGTTGTTGATCCGTCACTTCCTAGACGTTATGCACATAGAAAAAAATGTTTCTGAAAGTGTGGTGGGCACAACGCTGAACTTGGAGGGGAAGACGAAAGACGGTCCTAAGGCTCGCACTGATCTGCAAAACATGAATATCAGAAAATAACTATGGTTGAAACAAGGGAAGAGAAAACTACCTCAAGCTCCTTACACCGTCAAGCCTGAGCATAAACCAGAAATTTTCCATTGGATAAGTCGGGCCAAGTATCCTTCAGGCTTTGCTGGAAATATAGCCAAGTGTGTGAACAAACAATTCAACAATCTTTACGGGTTGAAAAGTCATGACAATCATATCCTGCTACAACGTCTCTTCCGTGTTTTCATTCGACCGTTCTTTCCCCGTCACGTTGTGGAGCCGTTAGTAGCGTTGGCAAGATTTTTCCAGAAGGTATGCACACGAGAAGTGAGAAAATCTGACCTCCGGGAAATGCAACAAGACATCGTTCATATCATGTGTAAATTTGAGATGATATTTTCTCCAAATTTTTTTCGACATCATGCCTCACCTCATGATCCATCTTCCTCGGCAGTTGTTGCTTACCGGTCCTGTGCACTTCACTTGGATGTATCCGATGGAAAGGTACGTATTTTACACCTTATGTTAATTTCCTCATCAATATATGTGATTTAGTTTTAATGTATTATCATAACACTTTAAAAACTTGATTTATAGGCAACTTGGACAATACGGTGATTTTGTCCAAAACAGATCCGCACCTGAAGGAAGTATAGCTGAAGCATATATTGCGCACGAGTGCGTCACATACATGAAGCTGTATTTAGGAGCGTTACAGGAAAGCATAACGGAAGATGTACCTTCACAGTTCAATCTTTCCATACTCTCCGACGATGTTGTACTCGGTGGAAAAATGTCAGTTTCCTACAAGTTGAAAGATTATGAGGTAGCCATTGCACATTGGTGGGTACTAATTAACTGTTTAGAAGTTCAGTTTTGGAAGAACATGCATCTAAACTATGAACAAGTAGGAGGTGATCTCGATTACCACAACCGGACATTCGCAGAGTATTTCGGCCGCTGGGTACGTAACTTTAACATTATTCTATATTTATAGTTGATTCTGATGGTTGCAGATGGACCTTATTAAAAATGATAATCACCCAAATTGGTCGCACGAACTCAGACTTCTAGCCATGAGGCCGGTCTATTCAAAAGTTTATGCGACGTGCAAGGTGAATGGTGTGTTATTTCGATGTGAAGAGAGAGACGTCGGACTGAAAACACAAAATTCAGGGGTTATGGCACATGGTGGGGATGATGGAGTTGACTATTATGGTGTTCTCCATTCAGTTGTGGAACTGCATTATGGGGAAGGCATGAAAGTGCACATTTTCAAGTGTAGATGGTTTGACACACGGCCGCAGAGCATGAAAACCGATCAATACGGCATAACTTTTGTGAACACTAGTACATCATGGTATGAGGATGACCCGTTCGTTTTAGCCACATGGGTGAAACAAGTGTTTTATCTTGATGATCTCGCCAAGGGTGACCCGTGGAAAGTAGTCAACACTATCCACCATCGCAACATTTACCGGGCGTCTACACTTGGAGTGGCTGAAGAGAACGAAGAAGGTGGCACCGCGTATCAAGAGCCCAACTAAAACGGTATTCCTGACTCCTCTTTTATTCGCCTAGACACGCCGGTGCGAATTCGACATGAAGAGCCACTGCTTGTTGATGTTGATCCAAATGAAGAAACTAACGAGGACTCTAGTGGTGAGGAAAGACATAGATTACCCGTATCGAGCAATTCAGAAACCGAAGAAGACTCATCCGATGATTCCGATTACAATTCGACGGATTAAGTAATGTAGATGATGTCATCCTTTCATTTGTAATCCACTAATTTCTAATGAACGGGCGTGGGGATGAGCCTCCTAGCTAGGCTGGGTTCCAAACCCCTTAAAAAAAAATTTGAAATATGTTGACTGCTGGGTTTCTGTTTTCTTGATGTTCACTTTTGGTTATATATGAATAGGAAATAGGAAAACGAGAGGTGTAAACCTACTGATTTTTTTTTTTACCTTTTTCATGGTATAGCCGACGAAAAATACATTATTTCGTCGGCTATACTTATAATAGCCGACGAAAAATTTGTTATTTCGTCGGCTATACTCATAATAGCCGACGAAAAATTCATTATTTCGTTGGCTATAACTATATTGAAAAATACATATTTTATTTTAGACAGAAAAAGACAAAAGAATAGCCGACGAGTACGAGTCTCTCGTCGGCTATGATTTAAAAAAAAAAACAAAAAATGACCATATTCCATTTTCTATCACTAACGATAAACCATTGCTTCATCCTTCAAACAGAAAAAAGTCGTGAAATAAGATATGACCGAAATAATGAAATACGTCTACGGTTGAAAAATGACAAGATTCCGATAAAATCTGGGTGTCGAAAGATGCGGTCAAAGGTTTATTCATTCGTTTCCCTAATGGTAGCATTACCTTCGGTAAATATTTTGAGAAAAATTTTTATACGATTAGTTGCGTCTCATCGATTTGAAACTATTATCTGTTGAAGGTCAGGCCAAAAAAACGTCATTTAGACAGTCCAATTACCATTTCTAAGCGTTTAGAGGTTTGACTGACCTGGTTGACCGTTCCGATCGAGCCTTTCACGTTGTCATATGTAGTTGGGTTTTTTTTCATACATGTATTTAATCTTAACGGTGATATCAGACGGTTGGAATAGATTTTGTAAACTTTTAGATTCAAAATCAGAACATATGCACTAATGTTCCTTAACTTGTTTACTAAGTGTTTAAGTGAATGTATAGTTTCAAATAGTTACTGTACGTAGACTCTTCAAATGCAAAAATGTTGTGAAATAAGATATGACCGAAATGATAAAATACGTCCAGGGTTGAAAAATGACAAGATTCCGATAAAATCTGTGTGCCGAATGTTGCGGTAGACTGTTTTTTACTTTCGTTTTCCTATGGGTAGTCTGACGTTCGGTAAATATTTTGAGGAAAATTTTTATACGATTAGTTGCGTCTCATTGATTTGAAACTATTATATGTTGAAGGTCAGGCCATAAACCGTCGTTTAACTAGACTAATTTCTGTTTTTAAGCGTTTAGATGTTTGACTTATTGTCCGCCGTTAGATGGCTCAGATCCGACGGCTGTTGATTTTCCAAAGTATAGCCGACGAAATCTTTTAAATCGTCGGCTATTCTCTCAGTTTAGCCGACGAAATCTTTTTAATGTCGTCGGCTAAACTCTTGCGATCCGCGCCTTTTTATTGTCCGCCGTTGGATGGCTCAGATCGGACGGCTGTTGATCTCCCAAAGTATAGCCGACGACATTCAAAGAATAGCCGACGAGTAAAAAAGATTTCATCGGCTATTCTGAAATATTTTTAATCGTCGGCTATTCTTTTTGCTATAAATCAGAAAGTCCCGAACCCTAGCCGACTTTTTTCTTTCCTCCTCCTCCTTCCTCAAGTCGACTGCAGCTTTCCTCCAATCCGCCGCTCTGCTCCTCCTCCTCCTCAAATCGGCGGCGCCTTCACCGTTCCTCCTCCTCCGGCCTCCTCCTCCTCCTCCTTCCCCTCCGCCTTCCCCTCCTCCGACGACCTCCTCCTCCTTCCCCTCCTCCTCCGATCGAGCTAGGTTTACCTTTTTTTTTTTTTTTTTTTCCAATTTATTTTAATTGTATAATTAAATTGTTAAATTGTTATATAAATTGTTATATAATATTTGTTAATATTAATTATATAAATTGTATACATTTTTATATATTTGTTAATAAATTAATTATATATTTGTTATATATTTGTTAATTATATAAATTGTATACATTTTTATATATTTGTCATATAAATTGTTATATAATATTTGTTAATATTAATTATATAAATTGTATAAATTTTTATATATTTGTTAATAAATTAATTATATATTTGTTATATATTTGTTAATTATATAAATTTGTAAATATATTTGTTAATAAATCGAGGTAGGTAATTAATTATATAAATTGTTATATATTTGTTAATATATACACATATTTGTATATATATATATATTAATGTATATTTTAATTGATATATATATATATAAAATGTCAAATTAAATATATATATATAAATTGGTAGCCTAATTATATAAATGGTTATATTTATGTTAATATATAAATGGTTATTTGTATGTATATATATGTTAATGATGAAATATAGTTATATTTGTATATAAATGGTTATATTTATGTTAATGGTTAGTATTATTTAAAATTAGTTAAAATTTAAATATTAATTTGTTAGTATGTTTTAAAATATGTTAGTATTATTGGTTATTATATTAATTAGAATTTGTTATTTAATGTAATATAATTTAATATTAATTAATGTATTAATGCCTCAAGCTCCAGATGGCCGATGCACTCAGACAGTTATTCGGAGGCCATCGTTCTTCCAGATCTAGGGGTTCTGGAAGTTCTGCCGGTTCCGGAGACTCCGAGAGGACCCTTAGCCAACCTGAGAGGACCACCAGCCATCCGCGGAGGAGTGTGGATTCATCCCAGCCGCGGAGGACTGTGGATTCATCCTAGCCGCGGAGGAGTGTGAGTTCTCGGCACCAGACCCTTCTCCAGGCGGGGCGGCAGTCGAGCAGTTCACGTCCCCCTCTCGGGCCAGATGCTCCGAGGTCCAGTAGGCAGCTATTTTAGGACGAGATAGCTGTAGACGTTCCTGAGGTCCGTATGCCTGAGGTTCATCGGGAGCCGATGACGAGTCCGACGCCGTCTGCTGCTGACTCGACTGAGGGGCCTACTCTCCCAAATCAACTCTACCTCCCGTACAACATTCCTGCGATACCCGAGGTCGACGAGCGTGGTGTGCCCATATGGCCTGATATGCCTCAGTACGTGAGTGTTGCGGAGGCATACCATCAGCAGCCATTTGAGAGACCTGAGCTCCTGATTTCGGCGAGGAGAAAAGAAAAGTCGACAGACGGGTCATCGACTTCAGGTAACATTTGATTTTATTAATTAAATGTTTTATTAAAATTAACGCATTAATATTTAATTTTATTAACCAATCGTCGTTTATGTGATAGGGACATCCGCTAGCAGTTCAAGGCCGAATACGAGAGGTGTCATATGTTTTGACACGCTCAGGAGAACTGTTCAGAGCATGGGGAGGATCCAGATCAACGAACCCCCTAATCAGGAGGTTCATGGGAAAAAACGCCGCGATTACGCGGGTTGCGTGGGGGCAATAATTAGGGATAGAGTCCCTATGTTGTGGACCCGGTGGGCTGATGTGCCGGAAGAAATTAAGAGGGAGGTTAACAACGCGGCGTCGGTGAGTAATTTAAAAAACTTAATTTATTTATCGTAATATTTAATAACTTTCGGCATTGTTGTAATTGTAAAACTAATAAAATATTATCTTTCAGACATACTTCGAGATTGCCGAACACAAGCAGGATTGGGCGGACGCGATGCAGAACTCGAGGTACGTTGGGAATTCCTCATCTCATAATTTGAAATATTTTATAATATTAATAATATTTCTAATGCACTTTTGTTTTTTCCGTAGGTTCAAAGAGTGGAAGAACGAGCTCCGTACCCACTTTACCGAATACGACAGACATGGTCGTATGGGTACTCCAAGAGAGTTCATGTTCAGGGAGTACGAGTGGCGTTGGTTAAAGACAGTAGACTTCAACAACCCACTTATGCAGGTAAATACTAAACTTAACTATAAATGTTTATTTTGTTAATATTTTAATTATTAGTTTAATTATTTTATAATTATTACACTAATATTTTTTTATGCATTTTTCTAATATTTTATTATTTGTTTGAAGGAACGGTCTAGCATAAACTCTGTGAACCGCCGCCGTAACACAACCCCCCATCATGCTGGTTCTAGGCCGTTTTCACAATATCAGGAGGAGGCGCTTAGAGATCATCCTGATAGCAACCCGTACGTGGAGACGTTCAAGAATGCTTATCCACAAGCGACAGAACAGCTCGTAAGTCGTTGATTACGATTTTAAAATTTTAATTATTAATTTTACTTAATTATATATTTGTTAGAATATTAATTTTTTTTTTTTCCCGTTCAATTAGGAGAGGGTGAACCGGGCCGAAGAAGAAGTGTTGCAGGAAGTAGTTTGACACAACCGAACATTTCAGAGGCAGATCTGCAAGAAGCCGTGCGCCAGGTCGACAGATCGAATGTTCAAACGGCAGCGAGGATGTTCGACGCAGCCTTCCCAGACCGGTCAAACCAATACTACTGCCGGGGTTTGGGAAGTTCTGGAATATGACTCCTGAAGACCACTAAGGGAGCTCAAAAGAAAAGAGGCGGGGACAGCCAACAGATGAGGGGGGAAATGCAGAGATTGGCAGAAGAAAATGCAAGATTGGCGGCCGAGTTCCAGAGATCACAGGAGCAACACCGCAGATCACAGGAGCAACAACGCAGAACACAACAGTATCATTTGGATATGTCCAGTTGGCATGCTGAATGCGAGAGAATTCGGCGACACAACTACGCCGGCCAACAAGACTGGTGGTATGCTATGTTCGCGGCACAACAACAAGGCCTTGAACCCCCGCCCCCGTTTCAACCGTTAGTTGAACCTCTAATGCCTCAACCTCCCGAGTTCGTTCAGCAGGATGACGAGCATGATGGACAGCAGGATGCTGGGGATGACGTGGTGGATTTTAGTGCTTTAGGTGATGATTATTGATTAGGGTTATATTTTATGTATATTGGAACAAATTAAATAATAAGTCATTTAGACGTGTTTCTTGTTGGTGTAAATGCATGGATTGTCATTGTGAATTGCAGGTTGCTTGGAATGGTAATTTAGAAATTAATTTAATTTTTTTTCCCCAAAATGTAAGAATAGCCGACGATATTGGCATTATTTCGTCGGCTATAAGTGCTATAGCCGACGATTTTTACCAAATTTCGTCGGCTATAACGGTTATAGCCGACGAAAATAACATTATTTCGTCGGCTATAATTAATTAATGCCTATTAAAATATTAATATATTTCGATAGAATAACCGACGAAATAGATGAAATCGTCGGCTATATTACAGAACAAATAGCCGACGAATTTCGTCGGCTATAGTTTACGATATCGTTCGCCATGCTCGAGAATAGCCGACGAATTTCGTCGGATATTTTGCCAAGGTTTGGTCGACAAAATTAATTTTCGTCGGTAATATCGTCGGCCATACTCGAGAATAGCCGACGATTTTGTTATTTTCGTCGGCCATTAGTTTTACCGACGCCCTTTTATCGGCGAATTATAGCCGACGAAAGTTTCGTCGGTAGAGGTAATAGCCGACGAAAATTCGGCATAGTCGACGACATTTTTTTCGTCGGCTATTCTGTCCGATCTGGTAGTGGAAGAATGTCTTCGATTAGAGCTCAAAATGGTCATGTGGCTGAAGGAGGAGCTACTGCACCTAGCGACATAACTTATCCAGCTTTGGAGACCGGCAAGACCGGTGAGATTGAATTGAGGAGTGGATTTCTCCAAAAGTTGAATCCGTTCTATGGTTTGCCAATTGAAGATCCGAATAAGCATCTCCAATGGTTCAACTTCACCACCGAATCAATGTGTCCTCGAGGGACCGACATGCAACACTTCAAAATGAAGGCGTTTCCGTTCTCATTAGAAGATCAAGCTAAGGAGTGGTCGTTTGAGGTTCCAAGAGGAAAGATTACCTCGTGGGCTACTATGATGGATGAGTTCTTGCTCAAGTATTTTCCGGCTTCACGGATTATCGATTTAAGGAAGCAAATAACAAGTGTTAGACAAGTCGGAGACGAGACTTTCTTTAACTACTACAAGAGGTTCAAGGCCCTAGTTGGATTGTGCCCCTCGCATGGCATTGCAGAGAGACTCCTGTTGCAATATTTCTATGAAGGGCTGCGTGTAATGGAGAGAGAGTTCTTGGATTCGGCGGCAAATGGAATCTTCTTGGAGTTGAATCCGACACCGGCACACAGTTTGCTAGAACTTCGAGCTTTGAATAATCAACAATTTGGCATGTCACGAGACAATGTCACAAGGAGTGAGAAGGTTCATGAGACGACTTCAAACTCGAAGTTGGAGGACAAGGTTGACAAGCTAGCCAATTTAGTGGCTGGACTAGTGAAAGGGAAACGTGCCATTGTGTGTGGTGTGTGCACCGAGAACCATGAAACCGAGCAATGCCCTCAACTCATGTCGAGTGAGGGGCAAGAGGAGTGCAACACCATTGGTTTTCAAGGAGGACAAAGGTACGGGAACTTCGATCCGAGGTTCAATGATCATCCAAACTTTCGGTGGGCAAATAATGACAATGTGATGAGGGGACCTATGCAGCCGAGCCAAGGGGCTGCTGCCCCTTATCAACCGAGGGCACTATTTGGGCCACGAGCTCAATTTCAGCCAAACCAAGGAGGGCAGCCGAGCCAAGCAACTTTTCAGCTGAGCCAACCCTCAAGCTATGCCAAACAATCCCAACTATGATGCATTGATTTCTTCTCTTTCGAGTACTACTCAAGCGTTGCTTGCGGGGCAACAAAATCTCTCAAAAGACATAGCCGAGTTGAAGACTCAAATGGGGCAAGTAGTGGACTTCATGGGAAAGTTTACCGAGCAAGGAAAGTTGCCAAGTAACACAATTCCTAATCCGAGAAACGAGCAAGCCAAGGTGATTAAAACAAGGAGTGGAAGGGAGATATTGACTCCAAAGAGCCCTAAGAAGAAGAGTATGCCTCTCGGCATGATTGAGGAAGAAGAGGAAGCTGCCAGACCTGCCATTGCCGTGCAGCTCACCTACTGCCGAGACTGAGAAGGCTGCCAAGCAGCATGACATGCAGCCTGCCGAGGGCAGGGCTGCTGCCGAGAGAGATTTTGCCGAGAGGGCTGCAGCCGAGCAAGCAAGAAGGAATGAGCTTGAGAAAGATCCTGCCACGTCAAGAGGGAGCTGCAGCCGAGCCAAATGACTAAGGAAGGGGTGCCGAACTCATGCATACCCTTCCCATCTCGTTTTGCAAAGTCCAAGAAAGATAAGTCCGATGAGGAAATGTTGGAGATTTTCCGGAAAGTGCAAGTCAACATCCCTTTGTTAGAGTGTATAAGGCAAGTGCCTAAGTATGCAAAGTTTCTCAAAGAGCTTTGTACGGCAAGGAGACATACAAGGGAGACTCGTGTGGTGACTATGAGAGAAACGGTGTCGGCTGTTATTCAAAGGAAGTTGCCACAAAAGATGAAGGATCCGGGAAGCTTCAATGTGCCGTGTGTGATCGGTAACACACGTTTTGAGGATGTCATGCTCGACTTGGGAGCTTCGATCAATGTCATGCCATTCAATGTTTACCAAATGTTGAGCATAGGACCACTCAAGAAGGACAATGTCATCATTCAACTAGCTGATCGATCAAGCAAATATCAGGAGGGCTATGTTGAAGACGTGCTTGTGCAAGTCAACCACCTAATCTTTCCCGCCGATTTCTATGTTGTGGAGATGGAAGACTCGCCGGTTAATAGCACTCAATTGCTATTAGGCCGGCCATTCATGAGGACGGCACGCACCAAGATAGATGTTGCTGAGGGCAACTTGACAATGGAGTTCGATGGTGAGGTGATCAAGTTCAATGTTTTTGATGCCATGAGATATCCCATTGTCGAGTTGAAGGAATGCACTACAAGTGAAGTCATTGAGGAGGCCGGCAAGCTTATGTCGGCTGGCCTTGATGCATAGCAACTAGCAATCGAGCAAGGGGTCGGATTTGACAAGGAGGGAGAGCGAGTTTCGGAAGAAGAAAAGGAAGCCATGGAGCCAAGCATGAGAGAGATATGTGCCGAACTAGAGGCTCGGCCCTATGCAAGAGTGTTTGACTTGTTCTTGTTAATTCCAAGTGCCACAAACAAATTTTCGTCCAAGTGTGAAAGAGGCCCCGAAGTTAGAATTAAAAAAACTCCCTTGTCACTTAAAGTATATTTTTCTTGGAGATGAGGATACTTTACCGGTTATTGTGTCTTCAAAGCTTAGTGAGAAGCAAGAGGTTGATTTGATTTGTGTGCTTAAGAAGTATAAAACCGCTATAGGTTGGACATTGACGAATATCAAGGGAATAAGCCCTACTACATGCGTTCATCAGATACTACTCGAAGAAGGAGCGAAGCCAACGAGGGAAGGCCAACGCCGGCTTCACCCTCCAATGATGAAGGTAGTCAGGGAGGAGATCATCAAACTCCTTGATTGTGGCGTCATTTACCACATTTCAGATAGTAAGTGGATCTCTCCCGTACAAGTAGTTCCAAAGAAGAGTGGTGTAATGGTTGTGAAGAATGAGAAGAACGAACTTGTGCCACAAAGACTTATGACCGACCATAGAATGTGTATCGACTATAGGAAGCTCAACGCTACAACAAGAAATGATCACATGCCTTTGCCGTTTATGGATCAAATGCTCGAAATATTAGCCGGCCATGAGTTCTATTGCTTTCTAGATGGCTATAGTGGTACAACCAAATCATGATACACCCGGACGATCAAGAGAAGACCATTTTTACTTGTCCATTTGGCACCTTTGCCTATAGGAAGATGCCATTCGTCCTATGCAACGCACCCGGCACTTTCCAACGATGTATGTATGCTATCTTCTCGGATTTTATTGAGGATACAATCGAGGTCTTCATGGATGACTTTAGTGTCTATGGAAGCACCTTCGATACATGTTTGAAGAACTTGGAGAATATTTTGGAGTGTTGTGTAGAGACGAACCTTGTGCTTAATTGGGAGAAGTGCCACTTCATGGTGACACAAGGCATCGTGCTTGGCCACATTATTTCGACAAGAGGAATTGAAGTCGACAAGGCTAAGGTGGAGCTCATCCAACACTTTCCGAGCCCTAAATGTGTTAGAGACGTGCGAAGCTTTCTTGGACATGCCGGTTTCTGTCGACGATTTATCAAAATTTTTTCCAAGGAAGCTAAGCCATTGAGCAATCTACTTCAAAAGGAGGTGCCGTTTGTTTAGGATGAGGAGTGTGAACAAGCTTTTGGCCGATTGAAAGAAGCATTGTGCTCGGCTCCTATTTTTGCCGTGCCTAATTGGGAGGAGCCATTTGAGTTGATATGTGATGTAATTAAGTGACTATGCACTTGGAGCCGTGCTCGGCCAAAAGATAGAGAAGAAGCCGAATGTCATCTACTATGCTTCGAGGACACTCAATGATGATCAACTCAACTACTCCACAACCGAAAAAGAACTCTTGGCGGTAATATTTGCTTTGGAAAAGTTTCGATCATATCTTTTGAATTCCAAAGTCATTGTCTATAGTGATCATGCCGCCTTGAAATATCTTATGACAAAGAAGGATGCAAAGCCAAGGCTTATTATGTGGATTCTTTTGCTTCAAGAGTTTGACATTGAGATCAAAGATAAGAAGCGAAGTGAGAATGTTGTAGCCGATCACTTGAGTCATATTATCAAAGAGGAGGATCGGCTACCCCTTATTGAGAATTTCCCGGATAAGCAACTTTTTCGCATGGACGCACAAGCACCTTGGTATGCCGATTTGGCTAACTTTTTAGCCACTCGACAATTTCCTAGCACCATGCCGAACCACCTTAAGCAAAAGTTGAAGAAGGATGCTCGGCACTACCTATGGGATGAGCCATACTTGTGGAAGCAATGCAGCGATCAAGTGATTCGATGATGTGTGGCCGAGCATGGGCACTTACCGATCCTTAAGCTATGCTATAGTGAGGCATGTGGAGGCCAATTTGGAGCAATGAAAACGGCCTTAAAGATACTTGAGTGTGGATTCTTTTGGCCTACAATCTTCAAGGATGCATTCATGTTTTTCAAAGCATGTGATAGGTGCCAAAGGATGGGGAATATCGGTTCAAGGGATCAAATGCCACTCAATCCGATCACCACTATTGAAATTCATGATCTTTGGTGGATTGACTTCATGAGACCGTTTTCTTCAAGCAAAGGCTTCATCTACATATTGTTAGCGGTTGACTATGTGTCTAAGTGGATAGAAGCCAAGGCTACACGCACCAATGATGCCAAGGTAGTTGTCGAATTTCTCAAGACCAACATATTCTCACGATTTGGAGTTCCAAGAGTCTTGATTAGTGATGGAGGCTCCCACTTTTGCAACTGCATCATTGAAGCTTTGTTAAAGAAGTATGGCGTCACACACAAGGTATCTACGCCTTATCATCCTCAAACTAGTGGCATGACTGAAGTAAGGAATCGAGAGATCAAGAAAATTCTAGAAAAAACCGTTGGACCTTCAAGGAAGGATTGGAGTGATCTTCTCGATGATACTTTATGGGCATATATGACTGCATACAAGACACTGATAGGTATGTCACCTTTTCGGTTAACTTATGGCAAAGCATGTCACTTACTGGTAGAGCTTGAGCACAAAGCATGGTGGGCCATCAAAGCCTTCAACATGAACATTGACGAGGCCAACCTTCAAAGAAAGCTTCAACTCAACGAACTTGAAGAAATACGTAATGAAGCCTATGATGCCGCTTGGATATATAAGGAGAAGACTCAAGCCTATCATGACAAGATGCTTCGAGGGAAGAAGTTTAAAGTTAGACAAAAAGTTCTCTTATTTCACTCACGACTCAAACTTTTTCCGGGTAAGTTACACTCTCGATGGATTGGACCTTTCATTGTTACTAAGATCTTCCCTTATGGCGCCATCGAAATTCAAAGTCCAACGTCAAATACGACATTCAAAAGTGAATGGATATAGGCTAAAGCCTTACTTCGATGCATTTGAAGAGCACACGGTCGAGGAAGTTGATTTACAAGAGGCACCACGCTATCCTACTACTGCAGCCACACAATCTTTTACCGAGAGCATCCCAGCCGCAACCTTAGCCCCTGCTGATAGGCTGCAATTCCAGGATCAACAAGTTGCAGCCTCTGTCGAGAGCTACTATGCGCAGCCTGTCGAGCAGGCCCATCTGATACTTTCTGCCGATACGGACACAATGTTGAGCAAGCATGCTACTGCCCCTACTGCTGCTACTGCACCCTCTTATGCCGATATGCAAGATCATCATGATGTCAGACACAAGCCAACAATGCTGCCGAACCTGCCATTACCGGTAGCATAGCTGAGACGCTTGCACAGCTTGCTGCCGATATGGACACGTTGGACCACCCGGAGACGCTTGCAACTACCGAGAGGCAACCTCCTCCCCCTGCCGCCGGTATTGCACAGCATGCTGCCGATACTGTTGAACAATGGCTAGACCACCTCATTGATCTCCTAGCTGTCGATTTGAGTTACTTTGGACCACGATGAACATATGTAACATACACGGTGAAAAGTCTAAGCAATGGACTATGAAAATTAAGCGCTAATGGGGAGGCAACCCAATTCGACCAAAGAAAAATGAAGGAGCCATCACCTAGAGTTTGAATTTCTTAACCCTTCTCTTTTTCTTTGGTTTGTGATGATATGTTTGAAATGTGTTAGTTTATTGCATGCTTAGGAAATTCTTTGCTATAGTTTTAAGCTTACATTGAGGACAATGTAATTTTCTAAGTGTGGGGTGGATTTACATGTTTCATTTATGTTTTGAGTCATATATTTGAAAACAAAATACAAAAATAGAAAATTCAGAAAATTGTTACACAAAAATAGAGTGTTGAAATTATTGTTTTGAGTCTTAGGATGCCCCTAAATTGTCAATGATGTTATTTCTCCTCTTTGCATACATCGATGATGGTTGTGCATAATTTAAAAATTGTAAGTTTCATAGATAATGTGCATTGGTACGAGCATGTAGGGCTTGTTGATTATTAAAGCATGCATAAAGCAATTTCGATCAAACCTATGTGAGCTTTTAGAGCCAACTTACTCCTTCTTGAATGCTTAAAAGATAAAATTCGATAGACACTTAGTGATAGGAGCACAATGTGCGACGATATTATATGCTTATACCCTCATTTATGTTTTGTTTAACCCTTATTTGTCTAAGATAGAGTCATAATATAGTTAGTGTTAATTTGGTAGGGTTTGGTGAAAAGTTGGTTAAGAATCCGAAAAATGACTAAGTTTGAGAAATCTGGAAAATAGTGTAAAATATGTCTTTTTCGCGATTTTGAGATGAGTGAAAGTGCGATCTATCCTTATCCGAATTCTATGAAATTTGGTTTTCTTTATATTCATATACTGAGGAATGTTGTGTTACAATTTCAGATCAATCGGAGTTCGGGAAGTCACCCAAAAGATGGCTGTAAAACAGCAGTTCGAGCAAACCAATCCAGGGACTTCCGGGATTTTCCTGGGACTTTGTCCCAACTTCGAAAAAACATTCCCGACGACTCACAAGGAATTTGATCGAGATATTTTATGGGGAGATGGCTATATGTGTCTAGTTTATTTGAGACTTGGAATAGCATCAATTGGAGCTCCGAGAAGGGAGATATGCCGGATTTACTGGAGCAAGGTCACTGCCCAGCCGAGTTGCTGCCGGTCTTGTGTTCTTGCGGGTTTGGGGCATTTTTCCATGGACCAAGCTCACCAAATGGAGTTGTCAAGCCTACACAAGAAGTTCATGAAGATATGCAGCCCAATCCAAGGAAGAAAATCAGAAAAAGAAGTTTCCTAGAAGAACCAAGAAAGGAAGGAACCAAAACCTTGTTGCACAAGGATTACCTTTGCTGATTCGGACTAGGTTTGCTACCTAGGGTTTCTGCCGAATTTGCCTCTATAAATAGCCAACTTTTACACAGAAAAACTGGTCACATTCCAAAGCAAAAATCTAGCCAAAGCTCTACCTAAATTTCCCAAGAGTCCTACATACAAACCTTAGCCGAAACCACCACCATCTCACCCAAAAATCCTGCCGACACACCCATTGCCGAGCAGCCATCTTCTCCACCAACCATCGGATCCACACGAGTCGAAGTCATTCAAGGTGTCTACAAAAGTGTGATCCACTCCCTACTCTCGGTTTTGTAATTTTTATGTAGTTATGTTAAACTTTGTCTATGAAGTTAGCATGAATTCTTGGTTTCAAACTCTATGTCTATGTATTGTTTGGAGTGAAATTTGGTTTTATAATTTGTATGTTCAATTCGTTTTCTTTGTCTTTAAATGGGTTTTGGATGTAAGAATACGGATTGCATGCTAAAGAGTAAGGTAAATATGTAATGAATTAGTAAGTAGGATAATCGGCAAAATATGTGTTGAATTGATTTTAGGTTTTTCTTGACTTGTTCTTTAAATTCGTGTGCTTAAAGATTGGTAGCCTATGTAAGTGCAATACATAGATTATTGATCTCATCAGCCGAAAATTAATATGGATTAAGTAATCAACGAGTTACTTAGTTTGTGTTGTTTTTCACGAGGGTTAGAGTGATTTAAAGAACATGCTTGTTGATGAGATGATTGACAACCTTACTTTATTAACTTGTTTCCGACTAAAAAGATTTCGTGCTCAATTACTTTGCATGTTTGTTTTCATCTATAGGAGTTCTCAAATATGTTTAGTACAATTTTAGGGTTAGACGTAAAGTTAATCTTGAATACTTATGAAATCTATCGGTTAGTAATACCTATAGGGAGCTAACTAGGTCGGAGTTAAGTTGAGTCTAGAACGCTTTAATGCTTTGCCGTGAGTCTTGCTTGCTTATTTGTTATGTGTTTTGATTGCTTTTGTGTTAGTGCTTTGTGGAAGAATGTCGACCAACCTTGTAAATAGTAGCTTTAGGATTTAATTTCATGTCTTAAATTCATGTCTAGGAATTTAGAGGCAGCCTTGCTGCCGATCCTATCTCAATCCCCCTTGATTTCGTGTGAATATGTATATATGTATATAAGTGTGACAATTGTGTGCATATATGTTTGTGAATATTTGTGTTAACATTCTCATGTTTCAGGTACCCTTAATCCCCGGCTAGAACGATCCCTACTTATTCTATACTACTAACGATTGTAGGGTTATTATTGCTTGATGCTCGCTTCGGCGACTCGTCAATTTTTGGCGCCGTTGCCGGGGATTATAAAATCTTGATTTGTTTGAATGTTAGCTTTGTATATTTCTGAAAATTGTTTTGAGTCTTTAAAGTTTTGAGGTATATCGGATAAAGCATGACCTTACCGTGGGCTGCACAAGTCCATTGCACAGTTTGCTCCTCTGCTCCACGTACCTTGAATCTTTGATGTTGTGTATAGCTTGAAAAATTCTTGTAATACCTTGAAAAATTTGTTTAAGTAATAGATTTGTGTATTCTTGCATTGTAGTTTTTGTTTTTGTTCGTTTTTATGTGTTTTGTGTGTGTGCAGGATGGAAAGGAAAGAAAAAGTGCAGAAAAGAGGAAAGGTCTGCCCAAACAGAAATCGGGCAGTGCAGTCAGCCGACTTTGGAAGGCTGCCGTTTTCAGCTCACAAAACGTGGGAAAGTGAACCATACACCGTTGGAAAGGTCTCTGAGTCTACTTTCTGTAGGATTTTACAAAAGTGGATTTGGAGCTACGAGCCGTTCCCAGTTTCAATTTGAGTGCAGCACGGTCAATCTGACGGACCAGAGAACTGGGCAGATCAATCGGTCGGATAAAAGGCTAAACAAAGCATACTTCCGCTGGTCCGATTGAGGCAAATTTTATACCGTTGGAAAGCTCTATGTGTCTGCTACAAAATTTCTTTATAACAGTTTTGCATTCGGATACTGGAACGCACCCAAAATCAGGCCTCAAGATAAGTAGACACGTCTGCCGAGAGAAGCTTGCCTGCCAAGAAAATCCTACTGCCGAGAGGGGCTGCTGCCCCAACTGCGGAGCTGCACATGGCATGATGAACACACAACACACATGGTGAGAAGTCTAAGCAATGGACTATAAATACAAAGCGCTAATTGGGAGGCACCCCAATTCGATCAAAGAAAAACGAAGGAGCCATCACCGAGAGTTTGCAATTTCCTAACCCTTCTCTTTTCCTTTGATTTGTGATGATATGTTGGTATATGTTAGTCGATTGCATGCTTAGGAAATTCGTTGATATAGTGTGCTTACATTGAGGACAATGTAATTTTCTAAGTGTGGGGTGGGATAACGTATTCCGTTTTTGTTTTGGTGTGCTTAGTTTAGAAAAGAAAATTCAGAAAATTGTTCCACAAAAATAGAGTGTTTAAATTTGTTTGTTTCGAGTCTTAGGATGCCCCTAATATGTCAATGATGTTTTTCTCCTCTTTGCATACATAGATGATGGTTATGCATACAATTAAAATTGTGAGTTTCATGGATTATGTGCATTGGTAGGAGCATGTAGGACTTGTTGATTAACGAAGCATGCATGTTTTAGCTAGTTTGTTTTCATAATAACCTATGTGAGCTTTAGAGCCAAATTGCTTTCTTCATGAGTGATAAATTGAAAATTTCGAGCATGCTAATTTGTGAACCTCATTATTCTTTGCATATTCGATGGTTATGTGCCATAGCTTTTTAATGAACTCTAGTATGCTAGAACTTACTCTTGTTGATTTTCGAAACGTTTATATCATAAAATACTTGATTTTGAATGTGATTGAAAAGATCTTTTAGGTTTACCACCATTGCCAAATAAAGCATGAGCCCTATTGGAGCCCGTCGTGGGACACCTTAGTAAACCCCCTTTGAGCCTACGATTAGCCTTTTCTTTCATCACCCTTAAACACTTTCCATGAACTTAGTATAGTGATGTCTTGACCATTGTGTGTCGGCAAAGCTTGATTTTTGAAGGAGTTTTTGCGTGAAGTGATGAAGAAGAACAAGTGTGGGGTAGACTTAGCCATGAATTTATGAAAAGTGTATATGTATGCCGTGCCTTAGAAAAAGAAAGAATGAAAAATTTTGAAACATTTTTGCTCGGACCAAAAGAAAAAGAGAGAAAAATACCGAGAGCAAGAAAAAGAAAAAAAAGTGTAAGGCACGGCATAGAAAAGAAAAATTTTGTGCATGGCTATTGTTTTAAGTATTGTTGTAATGTTATGGGAATAAAAGAATGAAGTATGGGTCCAACAAGATGAAATTTGACCCTTCGGAGAGAAGACATAAGGAGATTCGAGCTTTGCTAAAGCGCATGGTGACGTTTTGAGCCTCCTTATCCAAATATCGAATACCTCTTAGCCTAGCCCCATTACAACCATTTTGATTGATCTTTTTCATGATTCTTAAGATGGTTAAATTTGATTGTGGAGATTATCTCAAGAGTAAGCATATGGTTTTGGTTCATTGGTGCATATAGTTATCATATGAGGTTTTTCCATAAAATTCACAAAGTGCTTTTCGTTTCTTTGATATATGCAAGTCACTCTTTGTAATTCATTATCTTTCGCTTGCATATACTTATGAGTGAATTACCATGCTTCGAGAGAAAAGAAGAGAGTATGCCTAGTGAGGAGGATTGAACTAGCTTAACATGTCTACATGCTTACTTTTTGTTCTTATATGTTTTTATTGATGTTACATGTTCATGAAACTTGGAATTTTCGTGCCTAGCATTCTCATGCATTAACTTGAAAGCTATGTGTACATACGAGCCTGAGACAAATTGTTAGAGGCAATAGTTTGTTTAGAGTCTAGTTTAGTTTAGTTTGCTAAGGGACTAGCAAAGGATAAGTGTGGGGTAGTTGATAGGAGCACAATGTGCGACGATATTATATGCTTATGCCCTCATTTATGTTTTGTTTAACCCTTATTTGTCTAAGATAAAGTCATAATATAGTTAGTGTTAATTTGGTAGGGTTTGGTGAAAAGTTGGTTAAGAATCCGAAAAATGACTAAGTTTGAGAAATCTGGAAAATAGTGTAAAATATGTCTTTTTCGCGATTTTGAGATGAGTGAAAGTGCGATCTATCCTTGTTCGAATTCTATGAAATTTGGTGTGCTTAATATTCATATGCTGAGGAATGTTGTGTTAAAATTTCAGATCAATCGGAGTTCGGGAAGTCACCCAAAAGATGGCTGCAAAACAGCAGTTCGAGCAAACCAATCCAGGGACTTCCGGGATTTTCCTGGGACTTTGGCCCAACTTCGAAACATCATTCCCGACGACTCACAAGTAATTTGATCGAGATATTTTATGGGGAGATGGCTATATGTGTCTAGTTTATCTGAGACTTGGAATCGCATCAATTGGAGCTCCGAGAAGGGAGATATGCCGGATTTACTAGAGCAAGGTCACTGCCCAGCCGAGTTGCTGCCGGTCTTGTGTTCTTGCGGGTTTGGGGCATTTTTCCATGGACCAAGCTCACCAAATGGAGTTGTCAAGCCTACACAAGAAGTTCATGAAGATATGCAGCCTAATCCAAGGAATAAAATCAGAAAAAGAAGTTTCCTAGAAGAACCAAGAAAGGAAGGAACCAAAACCTTGTTGCACAAGGATTACCTTTAATGATTCGGACTAGGTTTGCTACCTAGGGTTTCTGCCGATTTTGCCTCTATAAATAGCCAACTTTTACACAGAAAAACTGGTCACATTCCAAAGCAAAAATCTAGCCAAAGCTCTACCTAAATTTCCCAAGAGTCCTACATACAAACCTTAGCCGAAACCACCACCATCTCACCCAAAAATCCTGCCGACACACCCATTGCCGAGCAGCCATCTTCTCCACCAACCATCGGATCCACACGAGTCGAAGTCATTCAAGGTGTCTACAAAAGTGTGATCCACTCCCTACTCTCGGTTTTGTAATTTTTATGTAGTTATGTTAAACTTTGTCTATGAAGTTAGCATGAATTCTTGGTTTCAAACTCTATGCCTATGTATTGTTTGGAGTGAAATTTGGTTTTATAATTTGTATGTTCAATTCGTTTTCTTTGTCTTTAAATGGGTTTTGGATGTAAGAATACGGATTGCATGCTAAAGAGTAAGGTAAATATGTAATGAATTAGTAAGTAGGATAATCGGCAAAATATGTGTTGAATTGATTTTAGGTTTTTCTTGACTTGTTCTTTAAATTCGTGTGCTTAAAGATTGGTAGCCTATGTAAGTGCAATACATAGATTATTGATCTCATCAGCCGAAAATTAATATGGATTAAGTAATCAACGAGTTACTTAGTTTGTGTTGTTTTTCACGAGGGTTAGAGTGATTTAAAGAACATGCTTGTTGATGAGATGATTGACAACCTTACTTTATTAACTTGTTTCCGACTAAAAAGATTTCGTGCTCAATTACTTTGCATGTTTGTTTTCATCTATAGGAGTTCTCAAATATGTTGAGTACAATTTTAGGGTTAGACGTAAAGTTAATCTTGAATACTTATGAAATCTATCGGTTAGTAATACCTATAGGGAGCTAACTAGGTCGGAGTTAAGTTGAGTCTAGAACGCTTTAATGCTTTGCCGTGAGTCTTGCTTGCTTATTTGTTATGTGTTTTGATTGCTTTTGTGTTAGTGCTTTGTGGAAGAATGTCGACCAACCTTGTACATAGTAGCTTTAGGATTTAATTTCATGTCTTAAATGCATGTCTAGGAATTTAGAGGCAGCTTTGCTGCCGATCCTATCTCAATCCCCCTTGATTTCGTGTGAATATGTATATATGTATATAAGTGTGACAATTGTGTGCATATATGTTTGTGAATATTTGTGTTAACATTCTCATGTTTCAGGTACCCTTAATCCCCGGCTAGAACGATCCCTACTTATTCTATACTACTAACGATTGTAGGGTTATTATTGCTTGATGCTCGCTTCGGCGACTCATCACTTAGGAAGCATGAAACCTCATTATTCTTTGCTTATTCAACGATTATTTGCCATAGCTTTTTAATGAACTCTAGAATGGTAGAACTTACTCTTGTTGATTTTCAAAACATTTTCACCATAACATACCTTGATTTTGAATGTGATTGAAAAAGATTTTTTAGGTTCACCACCATAGCCAAATAAAGCCTGTGTCTATTTGAGCCCGTCGTGGGATGCCTTAATTAAACCCCCTTTGAGCCTACGTTTAGCCTTTTCTTTCGTCACCCTTAAACACTTTCCATGAGCTTAGTATAGTGATGCTTTTACCTTGATCAAGTTTCGGCAAAACTTGATATTTTTGAAAGAGTTTTCGTATGACGTGATGAAGAAGAACAAGTGTGGGGTAGACTTAGTCATAAATATGTATGAAAAATGTATGCATCCGTGCCTTAGAAAAGAAAAGAAAAAAAAGAAAGTTTGCTTGGACCAATAGAAAAGAAATGAAAGTAATCCGAGAGCAAGAAAAAAGAAAAAAAAAAAAAAAGGCACGGCTTGAAATTTTTAACATGGCTTTGAGTCTTGAAAAGTGTATGCAAGTTGTGGGAAGTTAAGAATGAAGGAAGGGTCCAACATGAAGAAATTCGACCTTTGGTGAGAAGACATAATGAAAATTGAGTTTTGCCAAAGTACATGGTGACGTTTTGAGCCTCCTTATCCAAAATATCGAATACCTCTTAGCCTAGCCCCATTACATATCCTTTATTGATCTTTTTCATGATTCTTAAGACGGTTAAATTTGATTTGTGGAGATTATCTCAGGAGTAAGTTTATGGTTTTGGTTCATTGGTATACATAGTTGTTATTTGAGGTTTTTCATAAAATTTTCACAAAGTGCTTTCGTTTCATGACATATGCAAGTTACTCTTTATAATACATGATCTTTCTCTTGCATATACTATTGAGTGAATACCATGCTTCGAGTGAAAAGAAGAGAATATGCATAGTAAGGAAAAATCGGATTAGCTTAACATGTTTACATGCTTATTTGTTACTCTTACATGTTCATATTCGTGTTGCATGTTCATAAAGCTTGGAATTTTTCGTGCTTAGCATTCTCATGCATCAACTTAAAAGATATGTGTGCAGACGAGCCTGAGACAAATCATTAGGGGTAATAGTAGTTTGAGTCTTAGTTTAAATTAGTTTTCCTAAGGGACTAGCAAAAGATAAGTGTGGGGTAGTTGATAGGAGCATAAAATGCGACGTTCTTAATATGTTTTACCCTCGTTTATATTTTACTTTTATCTTTATTTGTGTAAGATCGAGTCATAATTTAGAGTCATGAACTATTGGTAGAGTTTTAGTAAAAATGTGCTTAAAAGTAGGAAGTTTACAGAAAATTAACAAAGTGCTGAAAATCGAAGTTATTTTATGATTCGTTGATTCTGTAAAGCTTCCATGTTGCTTTTGATGGGTTTTTCTTCTCTTATGAATAGTACACACATATAGGATCGAGCAATGGAAAGAGTTTGAGTATTTGGAGGTACTGAAACTGCCGGAAATTGCCATGCAAATTCAGATACAGTAGGTTCCAGGATTTTCCTTGGCACATCACTCAACTTCCAGGATTTCCCCAGATCAGCTCATTTAGAACTAGATGGCGTGGCATACATGCATAGAAAGATCTCTGAGTCTTGTTTCCATAGAACTTGGAATCGTATCAATAGCTATTTTCTAGAGGAAGTTATGCTCGTTTGAAGACGCAAATGTCAAATCTGCCGAGAAGAAAACCAAGTATCGAACACAAGGAGTGCTAGCGCGTGCACAATTGCGCGCAGCAGCGTAGCGCTGCCGAAGACCAGCCACGATAACATCTCGTGTCCGACATCTCGTGTCCATGACAAGGCCAGATGATAGGAGCACAATGTGCGACGATATTAATATGCTTATGTCATCGTTTATGCTTTGTTTAACCCTTATTTACCTAAGATAGAGTCATAAATTAGTTTAGTGTACATTTGGTGGAGTTTTGGCAAAAGTTGGTTAATAATCCGAAAAATGACTAAGTTTGAGAAATATGGAAAATAATGCAAAAGTTCTCTTTTTCGTGGTTCTGAGACGAGTGGAAAACTGACCTATCCTTTTCTAAATTTGTTGAAATTTGGTACGCATATAATTGGCTTGCTAAAGTATTTTATTTCAAAAATTTAGATCAATCGGAGTTTGGAAATTCAAAAAAAAGATGGCTGCAACTCAGCAGCTCGAGCAAAAATGATCCAGGGACTTCCAGGATTTTTCCTGGGACTGTGTCATCACTTCAAAAATTTATTTCGGACGTTTCACTTAGAATATGAGGAAGCCCTTTTATATGGTGAATTCTCTACGAGTCTAGTTTCTCTGAGACTTAGAATCGTATCAATCGGAGTAATGAGGGGAAAGTTATGCCAGTTGAAACGCAACAAGGTCACTGCCAGCCGATTCCACAAAGTTTCTGCCTCTTTTCCTTTGTTTCTATGTTCAATGGACATTTTGTCACAAAATTGCATACTTGAAGATTTTCCAAGGTTATTGAAAGATAGAGGAAGACATCAAGGCAAGGCAATATGGAAAAGCATGAAGAAAGAAGCATTCCTAGTCGAGCTAGGAAAATGCTGCCGGTAGGCAAGCATTGATGCCAAATCTGCATTCTTGCCGATTGGGGTATTTTCTATGGATCAAGTTCATTCAAATGGAGTTGTCAAATCTATATTAGAAGTCCATGAAGATATGCAGCCCATGTCATGAAGAAAATTCAGAATTAAAAGTCCAAGAATTCAGTGCTTTTTCCCACAAGGAAACATAAGCCAACTAGGAAAAGGAATTCCCTCTCACTTGTGTTGCCGGCAGCCCTAGGGTTTCTCCCATATATAAAGCCAACTTTTCCACAGAAAAAATATCTCATCTCAAGCACAAGTACTAGCCAAAAACTCTACCAAGTCTCACAATCACCAAACACCAAATACTTAGCAAAAACCCACCATCACCACCATCCAAAATCCGATCCCTTCACCTTGTGTTTCTGCCGAGCAGCAAGCAAGCATCCATCACATCTTGAAGAGTCTTCCAAGGTTCTAAAAGTGTGATCCACTCCCCCTATGGCTTATGTATTTATTCATGTTTGTGTGGTTTGTAAGAACTTGTTTCGATTCTTGGTTTTTGTTGAACTTTTTGTATGAACCGATTTGGTTGAAGTTTATGTAAGTAGTTTTGCAATTTTAATATATGGATTTCGTGTGTATGGATAATTAGGGCAGTGGTATCTTACATGTTTTAGGTTTGAAATTGGTTAGAAATCTAAGGATTGGGACTTAAAAACCGAAACATTAGTATTGGCTTGAAACATGTAAATCTAGATGTTAGGTTTCATCAAACTCGAGTAATAACAAATATGGCTAAATACTCAAAAGGTTGCTTTGATTTGTTTTGCTCACCTAGGGTATAATACTTTAGATTTCTTACATGTTAAAATAAGATGATTGACAACCTTGCTTGTTTTGCATGTCTCCGATTTAGACTATTGTGATTAATTGTTAAGTCTCAAAAGGATTAACATATATTCTAGGGTCCATACTCAAAAGGTCGATCTTAAGAACTTGAGAAGTCTTACAACTAAGTTGTAGCGGAACTAAAATTGAATCTAAACATGTTGATACTTGTTCCTTACTTTCTTGCATGCAAGTCTATATGTTAAAGAGTTTTTTGTGTGAATTGCTTAGTGTGAGAGATGATGATCACTTGTATATAGTAAATTAGGACTTTAAATTCATGTCATAGAGTTAGGGGCAGCAAAGCTACCGATCTCTTTTTATCCCCCAATATGTGACGTTTTTGTATATATGTATATATATTTTGTTTAACATTCTTATATCTCAGGTACCTTTAATCCCCGGCTTAGAACGATCTCTACTTGCTTATACTACTAACGATCTTTTGTAGGGTTATTATTTGTGTGAGCCTCGCGGTTCTCATCAATTTTTGGGGCCGTTGCCGGGGATTATAAAAGCCTGATTTGTGTGAATGTTGCGTATATAAAGTTGCTGGAAATTTTTGTTGTAAAGTTGTAAAGTTTGTAATTTTTGGTTTTATTTGGGATTTTGTAAATTAGAAATATGCTTCGGCATGTAGAGTTTAAATTTCAAAAGTTGCATGATTGTATAAAGAATGTACGTGTGTAATAACTTTGTTTAATTTATAGGAAGTTGATAGTTTTGTGTATGTTGGAGTTTATTGTAGTTTCTAAAGTGTAAAATGTAGGGAGAAGCCGCTTTTGTTGGTCTTAGCCTTAACCATTCATACGAATGATGCCATGTTAGGTATGTTTTGTGTAGACTGGGAAACGTGGGACAAGTCCCCCCCCACGCATCAGAACACTAACTTGGTATTCTATTTTTATGAGGTTGAGGGCGGCTTTGATCAACACTTGTAGACTGCTAGGACCCGAGTTTGTTTTACTAAGTATGGGGCAAGTTATTATCACAGACTGATGTTCATTCTCGGTGAGTGAGTCGATAGGGGGTTCGCCCTTTGTGAATCTTAACGACACCGCCTTTGAAAAGTAGAATACGCTCGACCTAGTTGATAGCTTGGGCCGAAGCATCACCTCACTTTAGACGCTAGAAGATAACTTGACATATGTGATCTATTTTCTTTAAAGTAAAAACAAATTGTGTGGTTCCAACTCTTGAGGTATATCGGGTAAAGCATGATACTACCGGGGGCTGCATCAGTCCATTGCACCATTATCTCCTCTGCTCCACGTACTTTGAGAGTTAGAACAAATTTTAAAAGAAATTAGACTTAGAGATTACATGAACACACAACGTTTCGTTTTTTCTTCTTTATTTGCCGATTGCATTGATTCTTTGCCGATCCCATGTATATGTGTGCCATTAATTGAAATTCGTTGTGTAAATCGCCAATGCCGCGGCTTGTAATGATGTATATTCTTGCTTTCTATTTCTTTACGATTGTTCTAACTTGTTTAAATGTTGCAAATTGCAGAAAAGTGTATGTCCGAATCTAATCTTTGGACACGAGATCATAGAGGCCGATTGCAACGTTTGAACCAAGAGCTCGCCATCGCTTTTTTTGTACCGTTACCTCCGTCCGAACCAAGCAGTCCAAGCACACCACCATCGTCACCCTCTAGTTCGGCACCTTCATTGCCGAGGTCCCCATCAGTTATCTCGTCTACTTGTGATCTTCAAGGGCCTGAGCTTGAGTTCTTTGCCGAGCCACTTTTTGAACAAGAAGTTATGACTTCGATTAGAGCACAAAACGGTCATGTCACCGGAGGAGGAGGAGCTGCACCTTCCAATATTACTTACCCTCCTTTGGAAGCTGACAAGACTGGAGAGATTGAATTGAGGAGTGGATTCCTCCACAAGTTGAAGTCTTTCTATGGAATGCCAAGTGAGGATCCCAACAAGCACTTGCAATGGTTTAACTTCACCACCGAATCAATGTGTCCACGAGGTACAGATTTGCAACATTTTAAGATGAAGGATTTTTTGTTTTCATTAGAAGAACAAGCGAAGGAGTGGTTGTTTGATGTGCCTAGTGGTCAGATCAATTCATGGAACACTATGGTGGAAGAGTTTTTGCTCAAGTACTTTCCCTCTTCACGGATCACTGACTTAAGGAAGCAAATTACAAGTGTGAAGCAAGCAGGAGATGAAACTTTCTTTGACTACTATAAGAGGTTCAAGTCCCTCGTCTCTTTGTGTCCATCTCACGGCATAAGTGAGGGACTCTTGTTGCAATATTTCTATGAAGGATTGCGCGTTATGGAGATGGAGTTTCTTGATTCGGTAGTTTCTTGGAGTTAGATGCTACACCGGAAAGGAATTTGTTGGAAGTTCGTGCCTTGAACAACCAACAATTTGACATGGCACGAAACAATGTGCCAAGGAATGAGAAGGTACATGAGACGTCTTCGAGCTCAAAGTTGGAGGAGAAAGTTGATAAGCTTGCCGACTTGGTGAGTAATATGATGAAGAAGCGTGTCGTTGTATGTGGTATATGCACCGAGGGCCATGAAACTGATCAATGCCCTCAATTTGGATCAAGTGAGGGAGTAGAGGAGTGCAATGCTATTGGTGTTCAAGGAGGCCAAAGGTTTGGGAATTTCAATCCGAGGTTCAATGATCATCCAACTTTGAGCCTCAGATGAACACACAAAATAACTTGGAAATCCCCCGGAAGTGCTCTCGGCAGTATGCACGCGAGAGCAGGCTGGCGCGCGGTACTTCTTGGCAGGGGCATGACTTTTGCGCAGCGTGTGTGCGCATCTTCTTGGCGAGCGAGCAAGGGTGGTGAGCAAGGACTTGGCGAGCGGCTGCTGGCGAGTTGGCACTGGCGAGCAACAATGGTAAGCAACTCAGGCAGCGGTAGCAAGCATGGCGGACTCGCGGGTGCAAGGTCAGGTGCAAGGTCAGGTGCCGGTATCGGATACGAGGTGCCCGTATCCAATACAGCACATCATAGTTATAAAATTTTCCGGATACGTCACTGATACGCCTGTGGATACGGCATCTTTGATCTTGGATACGCGTCGGACACGAGATGCCCGTGTCCGATACGTCTTGGTAGTGTGGGTGTCATGTCTGTGCGCGATGCGTCACGGCAGAGGTCATTCGGCAATTGCAGCCTCCTGTTCGGCACTTCCTTGATTCTGTTTTGAAACTTTCGTTTCTTTCCTGCTCGAACTGCTGAATTGCAACCAACTTTTGGGTGACTTTCCAAACTCCGATTTATTTGAATTTTTGAGACCTTTAACAAGCCAAATATATATATACCAAAATTCAACAAATTTGAAAAAGGATAGGTCAGTTTTCCACTCATCTCAGAATCACGAAAAAGACAACTTTTGCATTATTTTCCAGATTTCTATGCTTAATCATTTTTCGGATTATTTAAGCATATTTTCACCAAACTCTACCAAATGAACACTAAACTATATTATGACTCGATCTTAGATAAATAAGGGTTAAACAAAGTATAAACGAGGGCATAAACATATTAATATCGTCGCACATTGTGCTCCTATCAACTATCCCACACTTATCCTTTGCTAGTCCCTTAGCAAACTAAATTAAAGTACGACTCAAATTACTATTGCCTCTAACAATTTGTCTCAGGCTCGTATGTACACATAGCTTTCAAGTTAATGCATGAGAATGCTAGGCACGAAAATTCCAAGCTTCATGAACATGTAACATCAATATGAACATATAAAAGCAAAAAGTAAGCATGTAAACATGTTAAGCTAATCCAAACCTCCTCACTAGGCATACTCTCTTCTTTTCTCTCGAGGCATGGCTATTCACTCAATAGTATATGCAAGTGAAAGATAATGAATTACGAAGAGTAACTTGCATATGTCAAAGAAACGAAAGCACTTTGTGAATAGAATTTAAGGAAAAACCTCATATGATAACTATATGCACGAATGGACCAAAACCATATGCTCAACTCTTGAGAAAATCTCCACAAATCAAAGTATGTCATCTTAAGAATCATGAAAATGTTATAGGGAATAATATGGGGCTCGGCAATCATAGGGAAGGAAATTTAGGAAAAGTGGTGCTTAAAAATGTCACCAAAACTTGGCAATTCTTGGTCCTCCTTATGGCTTCACTCCAAGGGTCGAATATTATCTTGTTGGACCCTTCCTTCATTCTTTTCTTCCCAAAACATCATAAACATGGACAAAGGTCAAAATTTTAACAATGATAGACCTTTAAATACAAACTAAACTCCAAGCTCACAACATTTATTCAAGGAATATGACTTAGCAAATTTTTCAATCTAAACCGTGCCTCTTCTCTTTTCTTTTCATTTCTTTCGGACTAACATTTTTTTTTTCCCGATCACATACTTTTCTTTTCTTTAAGGCATATGGCATACAATTTTTATGCAATTTCTAGCTAAGTCCACCCCACACTTGTTCTTCTTCATCATTCTACACCAAAACTCTATGTCGATTTCACACTTTTGCCAAGTCTCGTGAGACAAGGGTGTAGATATAACTATTCTAAGCATAAGAATTGTAATAAGGGTGATGAAAGAAAAGGCTCAATGTAGGCTCAAAGGGGTTTTCTAAGGAGTCTCACGACGGGCACAAATAGGGCACATGCTTTATTTGGCAATTGTGGTAATCCTAATATAAAGTTTTCAATCGTTTTCAAAATCAAGGTAATTTTAATGACTATCAAGTTTCAAAAATCACAAGAGCGAGTTCTAGCAATTCTAGAGTCCATAAAAAGCTATTGCATATAGTCATCGAATAATCAAAGAATTATGAGGTTTCATGCTTCCTACGAATCTATCGAATTTTTATCTTTTTATCACTCAAGAAGAAAGCAATTTGGCTCTAAAGCTCACATAGGTTATTATGGAAATAAACTAGCTAAAAACATGCATGCTTATAAATCAACAAGTTCTATATGCTCCTACCAATGCACATAATCTATGAAACTCACAATTTTAATTGTATGCACAACTATCATCTATGTATGCAAAGAGGAGAAAAACATCATTGACATATTAGGGGCATCCTAAGACTCGAAACAAATAATTTAAACACTCTATTTTTGTATTACAATTTTCTGAATTTTTCTTTCCTAAACTAAGCACACGAAAACATAAACGGAATACGTTATCTCACCCCACACTTAGAAAATTACATTGTCCTCAATGTAAGCACAACTTTATATCAACGAATTTCCTAAGCATGCAATAGGTTAACACATTCCAACATATCATCACAAATCAAAGAAAAAGAGAAGGATAAGAAATTTTAAACTCTCGGTGATGGCTCCTTCGTTTTTCTTTGATCAAATTGGGTTGCCTCCCAAGTAGCGCTTTGTTTTTATAGTCCATTGCTTAGATTTTTCACCGTTGTATATTGCATGTGTTCATCTTCGTCCAAAATAGCTCAAATCGGCAAGTAAGAGGTCAACAAGGTGCTCATTGCACCATCCAACCGTATCGGCAGAAGATTGATACGTATCGGCGTGGAAGTGGGGCTGCATGCTTGTCTCGGCAGAGCTGCAACTCCCGGCAGCTTTAAGGTTACTGGCGGCAGCAGGCGAGTGAGGCTGCCTCTAGGTAGCATGGAGTGTATCCGGATGCAGGACAGGCTGCAAGGCGGCAGCTGTAGCTGTGGGGGGAATTGCTGCGTCATGGAGTTCAACTTCCTCAATTGTGTGCTCCTCAAATGCATCGAAATACGGCTTGAGCCGATGGCCATTTACTTTGAAAGTGCTCCCCGTAGCTTTGTTACAAATCTCAATGGCTCCATGAATAAAAACTTGAGTAACAATGAAGGGTCCGAGCCATCGAGAGCGTAGTTTACCCGGAAAAAGTTTGAGACGTGAGTGATATAAGATAACTTTTTGTCTAACTTCAAACCTCTTCCCTCGAAGCATCTTATCATGGTAAGCACGAGTCTTCTCCTTGTAAATCCAAGTGGCATCATAAGCTTCATTGTGTATATCTTCAAGTTCGTTGAGTTGAACCTTCCTATGAAGGCCGGCTTCATCAATGCTCATGTTGAAGGCTTTAATAGCCCACCATGCTTTGTGCTCAAGCTCTACCGGTAAGTGACATGCTTTGCCATATGATAACCGAAAAGGTGACATACGTATCGGAGTCTTGTATGCAGTTCTATAAGCCCATAAAGCATCATCGAGACGATCACTCCAATCCTTCCTTGAAGGGCCAACGGTCTTCTCTAAAATTTGCTTGATCTCTCGATTGCTCACTTCGGCCATACCACTCGTTTGGGGATGAGAAGGGGTTGATACCTTATGTGTGATACCGTACTTCTTCAATAATGCCTCAATGGTGCGATTGCAAAAATGGGAACCTCCATCACTTATCAAGACTCTTCAAACTCCAAAACATGAAAAGTTGTTGGTATTGAGGAATTCGGCAACCACTTTAGCATCGTTGGTGCGTGTAGCCTTGGCTTCAATCCACTTTGACACATAATCAACCGCTAATAAGATGTAGAGGAAGCCTTTGCTTGAAGGGAATGGTCCCATGAAGTCTATCCCCCAAAGATCATGAATCTCAATAGTAGTGATCGGATTTAATGGCATTTGATCTTTAGCACCGATATTTCCCATCCTTTGGCATCGATCACATGACTTACAAAACATGTAAGCATCCTTAAAAATTATAGGCCAAAAGAATCCACACTCAAGTATCTTCAATGCCGTCTTCTTTGCTCCAAAGTGTCCTCCGCAAGCCTCACTATGACAAAGCCTTAGAATCGGTTGACGCTCATGCTTGGCAACACATCTTCGAAGCACTTGATCACTACATCGCTTTCATAAGTATGGCTCTTCCCAAAGATAGTGACGAGCTTGCTTGATGATCCGAAGCTTTGCTTGTTTCGGCATAGTGTTAGGGAGTTGCCGAGTGGCTAGATAATTGGCCAAGTCGGCATACCAAGGCTCTTGTGCTTCAAGTCGAAAGAGTTGCTCATCCGAAAAGTTCTCAACAAGGGGCAGCCGATCTTCTTCTTGGACAATTCGACTTAGGTGGTCGGCCACCACATTTTCCACTCCTTTCTTATCTTTTATCTCAATATCGAACTCTTGAAGCAAAAGAATCCACCGAATGAGCCTTGGCTTAGCATCCTTCTTCATCATAACGTATCTCAAGGGGGCATGATCACTATAAACAATTACTTTGGAATTCAAAAGATATGATCGAAACTTTTTCAAAACAAAAATTACCGCCAAGAGTTCTTTCTCCGTTGTGGTGTAATTGAGTTGAGCATCATTGAGAGTCCTTGAAGCGTAGTATATGACACAAGGATTCTTCTCTATTCTTTGGCCAAGCACCGCTCCAAGCGCATAATCACTTGCATCACACATTAGCTCAAACGGCTCCTCCCACTTAGGCACGGCAAGAATTGGTGCCGAGCACAAAGTGGTCTTCAATCGGCAAAAGGCATCCTCGCATGCATCCGTCCACTCGAATGGTACCTCCTTTTGTAACAAGTTGCTCAATGGCTTTGCAATTGAAGAGAAGTCTTTGATAAACCTTCGATAGAAACCGGCATGGCCAAGGAAACTTCGTACATCGCGCACGTTCTTTGGGCTCGGCAAGTGGTGGATAAGTTCCACCTTGGCTTTGTTGACTTCAAGCCCTTTTTCTGAAATTATATGGCCAGGCACGATTCCTTGTGTAACCATGAAGTGACACTTCTCCCAATTGAGCACAAGATTTATCTCTACACACCTCTCAAGTATCTTCTTCAAGTTCTTCAAATAAGTCTCGAAGTTGCTTCCATAAACACTAAAGTCATCCATAAAAACTTCGATAATGACTTTAATAAAATCCAAGAAGATAGCATACATACATATTTGGAACGTTCCGGGTGCGTTGCATAGGCCGAATGCATTCTTCTATATGCAAAAGTGCCAAATGGACAAGTAAAAGTGGTATTCTCTTGATCATTCGGGTGTATCATGATTTGATTGTATCCACTATAACCATCAAGAAAATAATAGAAAGCATGGCCGGCTAACCTCTATAGCATTTGATCCATAAACGGCAAAGGCATGTGATCCTTCCTTGTTGTAGCATTGAGCTTCCTATAATCGATGCACATACGATGACCGGTTACAAGTCTTTGTGGCACTAGCTCATTCTTCTCATTCTTGACAACCGTTACACCACTCTTCTTTGGAACTACTTACACGGGAGATATCCACTTACTATCCGAAATTGGGTAAATCACCCCACAATCAAGCAACTTGATTATTTCATCTTTATCATGGGTGGGTGAAGTCGGCGTTGAGCCTCCTTAGTTGGCTTTGCTCCTTCTTCTAGTAATATACGATGAACACAAGTAGTAGGGCTTATTCCCTTGATGTCCGCCAAGGTCCAACCTATAGCGGTCTTGTACTTCTTTAGCACACTTATCAAATCAACTTCTTGCTTCTCACTAAGCTTTGAAGACACAATAACCGGTAAAGTATCTTCTTCTCCAAGATAAACATACTTCAAGTGACTAGGGAGTTCTTTTAGTTCTATCTTTGGGGCCTCTTCCACACTTGGACGAAATTTGGTTGTGGCACTTGGAATTGACAAGAACGAATCAAAAATCTTAGCATAGGGCTGAGCCTCTATTTCGGCAACAATCTCTAGCATAATCGGCTCAAACCCATTCTCTTGCTCATGCGTGACTCGCTCTCCCTTCTTATCAAATCTGACCCCTTGCTCGATCGCTAATTGCTATGCATCAAGCGAGGTCGACATAACTTGTTCGACCTCCTCCAAAACATCAATAGCACGTCCCTCCTTTATATCAATAATGGGGAATTTCATGGCATCAAAAACATTAAACTTTATCACATCACCATCAAACTCCATTGTCAAATTGCCCTCGGCAACATCTATCTTTGTGCGTGCCGTCCTCATGAATGGTTGGCCAAGTAGCAATTGAGTGCTATTAACCGGTGAATCCTCCATCTCAACAACATAGAAATCGGCGGGGAATATGAGTTGGTTCACTTGCACAAGCACATCTTCAACATAGCCCTCCAGATACTTGCTTGAACGATTTGCAAGTTGTATAATGACATTGTCCTTCTTGAGTGGCGCTATACTCAACGTTTGATACACATTGAGTGACATGACATTGATTGAAGCTCCCAATTCCAACATCACATCCTCAAATTGAGTCTTGCCTATCACACAAGGCACATTAAAGCTTCCCGGATCCTTCATCTTTGATGGCAACTTCCTTTGAATAACGGCCGACACCGTTTCACTCATTGTAACCACACGAGTCTCCCTTGTATGCCTCCTTGCCGTGCATAGCTCTTTAAGAAACTTAGCATACTTAGGCACTCGCTTAATGCACCCCAACAAAGGGATGTTGACTTGCACTTTCCGGAAAATCTCCAATACCTCTTCATCGGACTTGTCCTTCTTTGATCTAGCAAAGCGAGAAGGGAATGAAATGTTTGAGTTTAGCACCCCTCCCTTACTTGCTTGGCTCGACAGTAACTCATTCTTTGATGTTGCCGGATCACGCTCATGCTCATGGCGTAGCCCTTCTCTCGGTTGCACTACTGCCGGCATCAGCTTTGCTTGGCTTGGCAGCAACCCTCTTGTTTTCATTGCTGCCGGCAATGACAGGTCTGGCAGCCTCTTCCTCTTCCTCAATCACACCGAGAGGCACTCCCCTCTTCTTTGGACTCCTCGGAGGCAACAACTCCCTTCCACTCCGAGTTTTTATCACTTTGGCATGCTCATTCCTCGGATTAGGAATTGTATTACTTGGTAACTTTCCTTGCTCATTGAATCTTCCCATAAAGTCCACAACTTGCCCCATTTGAGTCTTAAGCTCACCAATGTCCTTTTGTTGATTTTGTTGCCCCACAAGTAATGCTTGAGTAGCACTCGAAAGAGATTGGATCAAAGCATCATAGTTTGGATTGCTTGACCCTCCTTGAACTTGGTTAGGCATGGGTTGGCTCGGTTGCATGGCATGGAACTGCCCTTGGTGCGGCTGCATGGCTTGAAAAGGTGCTTGGCTCGGCTGAAATGGTGGTCTCGGCACAAAGGGTGCTCTTGGTGCATAAGGTGCGGCAGCCCCTCCTTGATTCAGTTGCATAGGTGCCCTAAGCACGTTGTCATTGTTTGCCCACCAGAAATTTGGATGATCATTAAACCTCGGATTGAAGTCCCCAAACCTTTGGCCTCCTTGGAAACCAATAGCATTGCACTCCTCGACTCTCTCATTTGATCCAAATTGAGGGCATTGATCAGTTTCATGGCTCTCAGTGCATATACCACACACAATGGCACACTTCTGCATCATAGTACTCACCAAGTCGGCAAGCTTATTAACTTTCTCCTCCAATTTTGAGCTTGAAGACGTCTCATGTACCTTCTCATTCCTTGGCACATTGTTTCGTGCCATGCCAAATTGTTGGATGTTCAAGGCACGAACCTCCAACAAATTCCTCGCCGGTGTAGCATCTAAATCCCACATAGAAATATTGCAACAAGAGTCCCTCACTTATGCCATGTGATGGACACAAAGAGACGAGAGACTTGAACCTCTTATAGTAGTCAAAGAAAGTTTCATGTCCGGCTTGCTTCACACTTGTAATTTGCTTCCTTAAGTCAGTGATACGTGAAGCGGGAAAGTACTCGAGTAAAAACTCATCTACCATAGTGTTCCATGAATTGATCTGACCACTAGGCACATCAAACAACCACTCCTTCGCTTGCTCTTCCAATGAAAACGGAAAAGCCTTCATCTTAAAATGTTGCAAATCTGTACCTCGTGGACACATTGATTCGGTGGTGAAATTAAACCATTGCAAGTGCTTGTTGGGATTCTCACTTGGCATTCCATAAAACGACTTCAACTTGTGGAGGAATCCACTCCTCAATTCAATCTCTCCGGTCCTATCAGCTTCCAAAGGAGGGTAAGTAATATTGGAAGGTGCAGCTCCTCCTCCTCCGGTGACATGACCATTTTGTGCTCTAATCGAAGTCTTAACTTCTTCAACAACTGGCTCGGCAAAGGACTCAAACTCAGGCCCTTGAAGATCACACGTAGACGAGATAACTGATGGAGAGCTCGGCAATGAAGCAGCCGAACTAGGTGGGGACGATGGTGGTGATGAAACTGTAATTGGACTAGATGTCTCAGACGGTGGTAGCGGTACAAACAAAGCAATGGCGAGCTCTTGGTTCAAACGTTGCAATCGGCCTCTATGATCTCGTGTCCAAAGATTAGATTCAGACATACACTTTTCTGAAATTTGCAAACGTTGCAATCGGCCTCTATCATTAAAAGCCACGGCATTGGCGATTACACAACAAATTTCAATCAATGGCACACATATACATGGGATCGGCAAAGAATCAATAGGCATCGGCAAAAGAGAAGAAAAATCGAAACGTTGTGTGTTCATGTAATCTATAAGTCTAATTTCTTTTAAAATTTGTTCAAAACTCACAAAGTACGTGGAGCAGAGGAGATAACGGTGCAATGGACTGATGCAGCCCCCGGTAGTATCATGCTTTACACGATATACCTCGAGAGTTCGAACCATAGAATTATTTTTACTTTGAGGAAAATAGATCACATATGTCAAGTTATCTTCTAGCGTCTAAAGTGAGGTGATGCTTCGGCCTAAGCTATCGACTAGGTCGAGCGTATTCTACTTTTCAAAGGTGGTGTCGTTAAGATTCACGAAGGGAGAACCCCCTATCGACTCACTCACCGAGAATGAACATCAGTCTGTGAATATAACTTGCCCCATACTTAGTAAAACAAACTCGGGTCCTAGCAGTCTACAAGTGTTGATCAAAGCCGCCCTCAACCTCATAAAAATAGAATACCAAGTTAGCGTTCTTATGTGTGTGGGGGGGGGGGGGGGGGGGGGGGACCTTTCCCACATTTCCCAGTCTACAAAAAAACATACCTAACATGGCATCATTCGTATGAAGGGTTAAGACTAAGACCAACAAAAAGGGCTTCTCCCTACATATTACACTTTAGAAACTACAATAAACTCCAACATACACAAAACTATCATCTTCCTATAAATTAAACCCTTCTCTCTTTCTTTGATTTGTGATGATATGTTGAAATATGTTGGTCTATTGCATGCTTAGGAAATTCTTTGATATTGTTTTGTGCTTAAATTGAGGACAATGTAATTTTCTAAGTGTGGGGTGGGGTAACGTATTCCGTTTATGTTTTAGTGTGCTTAGTTTAGAAAAGAAAATTCAGAAAATTGTAACACAAAAAGAGAGTGTTTAAATTATTTGTTTCGAGTCTTAGGATGCCCCTAATATGTCAATGATGTTTTTCTCCTCTTTGCATACATAGATGATAGTTGTGCATACAACTAAAATTGTGAGTTTCATGGATTATGTGTATTGATAGGAGCATGTAGGACTTGTTAATTAACCAAGCATGCATGTTTTAGCTAGTTTGTTTCGATAATAACCTATGTGAGCTTTAGAGCCAATTTGCTTTCTTCTTGAGCGATAAAAAGATAAAATTCGATAGATTCGTAGGAAGCATGAAACCTCATAATTCTTTAACTATTCGATGACTATGTGCCATAGCTTTTTAATGAACTCTAGTATGCTAGAACTTACTCTTGTTGATTTTCAAAACGATTTTAGTCATAAAGTACCTTAATTTTGAAAGTGACTGAAAAGATCTCTTAGGTTTACCACCATTGCCAAATAAAGCATGTGCCCTATTTGTGCCCGTCGTGGGACACCTTAGTAAACCCCTTTTGAGCCTACGATTAGCCTTTTCTTTCACCACCCTTAAACACTTTCCATGAGCTTAGTAGAGTGATGCCTTTACCTTATGTGTTGGCAAAGCTTGATTTTTGAAGGAGTTTTCGCGTGAAGTGATGAAGAAGAACAAGTGTGGGGTAGACTTAGCTAGAAAATTGTATGAAAATTGTAATTGTGCCGTGCCTAGTAAAAAGAAAACAGAAAATATGTGATTCGGACAGAAAAAGAAAAGAAGAAAAAGAAAACTCAAGTCCGAAATAAAAGAAAAAGTGTAGGCACGGTTTCAAAAGAAAATTGCTAAGTCTAGTCTTGAAAAGTGTTGTGAATTTGGAGTTTTGTTTATATATGAAGGTCTACTATTGTTATATTTTGACCTTTGTTCATATTCACTATGTTTTGGGGAAGTAAAGAATGAAGTATGGGTCTAACAAGAAGAAATTCGACCCTTGGTGAGAAGACATAAGGAGATTTGAGCTTTGCTAAAGGCCTTAGTGACGTTTTGAGCCTCCTTATCCCATAAATTTCATTGGTGCACATAGTTGTTAATATGAGGTTTTTCCATAAAAATTCACAAAGTGTTTTCGTTTATTTGATATATGCAAGTCACTCTTTGTAATTCATTATCTTTCACTTGCATATACTTATGTGTGAATAACCATGCTTCGAGAGAAAAGAAGAGAGTATGCCTAGTGAGGAGGATTGGATTAGCTTTAACATGTTTACATGCTTACCTTTTACTCTTATATGTTCATATTGATGCCACATGTTCATGAAGCTCGGAATTTTTGTGCTAAGCATTCTCATGCATTAACTTGAAAGCTATGTGTACATACGAGCCTGAGACAAATTGTTAGGGGCAATAGTTTGGTTAGAGTCTTAGTTTAAATTAGTTTGCTAAGGGACTAGCAAAGGATAAGTGTGGGGTAGTTGATAGGAGTACAATGTGCGACGATATTAATATGTTTATGCCCTCATTTATGCTTTGTTTAACTTTTATTTGTCTAAGATAGACTCATAATATAGTTTAGTGTTAATTTGGTAGAGTTTGGCGAAAAGTTGGTTAAGAATCCGAAAAATGACTAAGTTTGAGAAATCTGGAAAATAATGCAAGTTGTCTTTTTCGTGATTCTGAGATGAGTAAAACTGCAATCTATCCTTGTCCGAATTTAATGAAATTTGGCGTGCTTATTATTCATATACTGAGGAATGTTGTGTTAAAATTTCAGATCAATCGGAGTTCGGAATGTCACCCAAAAGATGGCTGCAACTTGGCAGTCCGAGCAAAGATCACCAAGGACTTCTAGGATTTTCCTCGGACTGAGTCCCAACTTCGAAAAATCATTCCCGAAGACTCATAAGGAATTTGATCTAACTGTTTTATATGGAAGTAGCTATGTGTGTCTAGTTTATCTGAGATTTTGAATCGCATCAATCGGAGCTCCGAAGAGGGAGATATGCCGGAATTACTACAGCAAGGTCTTTTCTGCCGATTCCAGGATGCTACTGCCTCCTTTTCGCAATTTCTGTTTTCGATGGATCAGATGGTGTACAAATGCATATATGAAGATGGTCCAAGTTTCAGGAAGGAAAGAAGAAGACACCAAGCTAATGCAATAAAGAAAAAGACGAAGAAAGAAGTTCTCCTAGTCAAGCTAGGAAAAGCTACCGGAAAAGGCAGATTTGTGCCAATTGTTTGATAGGCCGGCTGGGGCATTTGTCCATAGATCAAGTTCACCAAATGAAGATGTCAAGATCACATATGAAGTCCATGAAGATGTGAAGCCCAAGCCTTGAAGAAAAATTCAGAAAAAGAAAACCTAATTGAACTATGAAAGGAAGGTTTCAAAACCTTATTCCTCTAGGTTTTCTGATTGCCTTGTGCAACAAGGGCTGCCGACACCTATTCTCCTATATATAGGGACTGTTTTCCCACAGAAAAATCATCTCTTCTCTTGCAAAACACTAGCCGAAACTTTGCCAAACTCTTTACCAAAGTTCTAAACCGAAACCCTAAAAACACAAGTCCACCGATTCCACCACCATTCACCATCGATTCCACACCTACCTCAGCCACTGCTGAGCCTCATTCACCACACCAAGATGAAGCTCTCCAAGGTTTCTAAAATGTGATCCATCCCTATGACTTGTATTTTTATTCTTGGTTTAGTCACAATTATTGTTATAAAAATACTTTGTTTTCGTTTGGTTTTGTATGATGAACATGAGTTGCAGTTTTTATTGGAATTTATGTGATGAATTTTGCAAACAATTGCATGCTTGAATTCGTATGTTAGATTAGGGCAGTAGCATGTTCATGTATTTTTAGTTTTTATTCGATTAGTTTCATGAATTCGTGCATAAAAATCAATGTTTACATGATGCCAAGGCCATGGCACTTGTGTAGGTTGCGATTTCATCCAACTTAATAACTTGGGATTGAGTTAGGCATCGATCGAACTGAATTCTAGGTTGTTAAAATCAAGGTTACTTAATTCATCGAAACTTGCATGTTAATAGGATGAGTGACGCCATACCTAAAGATATGTCTCCAATTTAATAGACTCTTGTGCTTAATTACTCTTTGTGTTTGTCTTCGACGTTGAGTGTTTTCTAAAATACTTAAGAAGTCTAGTGATTAGATGACCGTTGAGGCTCTAATTGAAATTGGAATTGAATAGAGTCTAAGAAACTTAAACCATATTGCCGAGTCTTGCATGAATTCTTGTATGTGAGTTGTGTGTTTTGTGCTATGTGATGCGTGAGAGATGATGATCAACATGTACATAATAGTTTAGGATTTAATTTACTGCATTATTTCATGTCTAGATATTAGAGGGCAGCCCTAGGGCTGCCGAATCATCTTTCCCCCATAAGTGTGACGATTTTTTATGTATATGTGTATAAATTTGTTTAACAATCTCATATTTCAGGTACCCTGAATCCCCGGCTTAGAACGATCCCTACTTATGTCTATACTACTAACGATTGTAGGGTTATTATTGTTTGATGCTCGCTTCGGCGACTCATCAATTTTTGGCGCCGTTGCCGGGGATTATAAAAGCTTGATTTGTGTTATTGATGTGTATATATGATGCTGAAAGTTTTTGTTGTAAAGTTGTAAAGTTGTAATTTTTAGTTTTATTTTGGGATTTTGTAAAGTAGAAATATGCTTCGGCATGTAGAGTTTAAATTTTGGAAGTTGCATGATGTATATTGATGTATGTTTGTAATTACTTAGTTTAATTTCTAGGAAGTTAGTAGTTTTCTGTATGTTTGAGTTTATTATAGTTTCTAAAGTGTAACATGTAAGTGAAGCCTCTTTTGTTGATCTTAACCTAAACCCTTCATACGAATGATGCCATGTTAGATCCGTCTTTTATGTAGACTGGGAAACGTGGGATACGTCCCCCCCCCACTCATACGAGCGATAACTTGGCAGACCCATTTTTATGAGGTTGAGGGTGGTTTTGATCAACACTTGTAGACCGCTAGGGATCCGTTGTTTGTTTTACAAAGTATGGGGAAGTTATTATCATAGATATGGTTCTCAAGTTTATCTAACTGGATCTCAAGGCCCACAGACTGATGTTCATTCTCGGTGAGTGAGTCGATAGGGAGTTCGCTCCCCGTGGTGACCAACAACGAGTCTTGCCTGGTTCCTGTAGGGGGTTCGCCCTCCGTGATTTTAATGACTTTTGAAACGTAAAATCCGCACGACCTAGTCAAAAGCTTGTGCCGAAGCATCACCTCACTTTAGACGCTAGAAGATAACTTGACATATGTGATCTATTTTCTTCAAAGATAAAACATAATTGTGTGGTTCGAACTCTTGAGGTATATCGGTAAAGCATGATACTACCGGGGGCTGTATCAGTCCATTGCACCGTTATCTCCTCTGCTCCACGTACTTCGCGAGTTAGAACAAATTTTTAAAAAGAAATTAGACTTAGCCATTACATGATCACATGAACGTTTCGATTTTTGCTCTTTATTGCTGATCATATTGACGCTTTGCCGATTGTATATATCGTGTGCCATTGTTTGAAAGTTGATGTGTAATTGCCAATGCCGTGGCTTGTAATGATGTATATCCTTGCTTTCTATTTCTTTACGAAGGTTCTAACTTGTTTAAACGTTGCAAATTTCAGAAAAGTGCATGTCCGAATCTAATACTTGGACACGAGATCATCAAGGCCGATTGCAACGTTTGAACCAAGAACTCGCAATTGCATTGTTTGTGCCGTTGCCACCGGCCGTACCAAACAGTCCATCGTCTCCATCATCGTCCGAACCATCATTGCCAATGTTACCTAGTTCTGCAACAACTTTGCCGAGCTCTCCATCCGTTGTTTCGTCATCGTGTGATCTCGAGAGTCCAGAATTTGAAGCTTTTGCCGAGTTAGAAGAAGAAGAAGAGAGAATGACTTCAATCCGATCACATAATAGTCATGTTGCTGGAGCTAGTGTTCCTCCCTCTAATATCACTTATCCTCCCTTGGAAGCTGACAAGACGGGAGAGATTGAATTGAGGAGTGGATTCCTCCATAAGTTGAAATCGTTTTATGGGATGCCAAGTGAGGATCCCAACAAGCATCTACAGTGGTTTAACTTCACCACGGAGTCTATGTGTCCACGAGGGACCGATTTGCAACACTTCAAGATGAAGGCTTTTCCGTTCTCATTGGAAGATCAAGCGAAGGAGTGGTTGTTTGAGGTGCCTAATGGTCGCATCATTTCGTGGAATTCTATGATGGATGAGTTCTTTCTCAAGTACTTTCCCGCTTCACGTATCACTGATCTGAGGAAGCAAATTACAAGCGTGAAGCAAGCCGGAGATGAGACTTTCTTCGACTACTATAAGAGATTCAAGTCCCTAGTATCTTTGTGTCCATCACATGGCATTAGCGATGGGCTCTTGTTGCAATATTTCTATGACGGATTGCGTGTTATGGAGAGAGTTTCTTGGAGAGAGAGTTTCTTGACTCGGCCGCGGGAGGTAGCTTTTTGGAGTTGAATGCCGGAGCGGCAAGAAGCTTGTTGGAAGTTCGTGCATTGAACAACCAACAATTTGGCATGGCACGAGGCAATGTGCCAAGGAATGAGAAAGTGCATGAGACATCTTCGAGCTCAAAGTTAGAGGAGAAAGTGGACAAGCTTACCGACTTGGTGAGTAATTTGATGAAGAAGCGTGCCATGGTATGTGGTATATGCACCGAGGAGCATGAAACCGAACAATGCCCTCAATTTGGATCGAATGAGGGAGTAGAGGAGTGCAATGCTATTGGCTTTCAAGGAGGTCAACGATTTGGGAACTTTAATCCGAGGTTCAATGATCATCCTAACTTTCGATGGGCGAACAATGACAATGTGCTTAAGGCACCTATGCAACCGAATCAAGGGGCTGCCGCACCCTATGCACCAAGAGCACCATTTGTGCCACGGCAGCCCTACCAGCCCTACCAGCCGAACCAAGGGCAATTCAATGCCATGCAGCCGAGCCACAATCAAGGAGGGCCGAGCCAAAGCCAAACCGCACCGAGCAATCCCAATTACGATGCTTTGCTCCAATCTTTATCAAGTGCTACTCAAGTTTTGCTCGCGGGGCAACAAAATCAACAAAAGGACATTGGTGAGCTCAAGACTCAAATGGGTCAAGTTGTAGACTTTATGGGAAGATTTAATGAGCAAGGGAAGTTGCCAAGCAATACGATTCCCAATCCGAGGAACGAGCATGCCAAGGTGATTCAAACTCGAAGTGGAAGAGAGTTGTTTCCTCTAACAAGTCCAAAGAAGAAGCGAGCAACATTCGAGGTAGTTGAGGATGCCGAGAGGGCTGCTGGACCTGCAATTGCCGGCAGCCATGGTGATGGAAACGGAGGGGCTGCAGCCGGCAATGCTGCAGCCGAGAGAGAGCAAGCTGCCGAGAATGGCAATGCTGCCGAGAAAAAGAGTGCAACCGGCGGCAATGAGATGAAGAGCAAGGGGCTGCGCAACGAGCTTGAGCGTGATCCCGCAACATCGAAGAGTGAGATAGTGCTAAGCCAAGTGAGCAAGGGAGGGGTTCCACACTCAAACATTCCATTCCCTTCTCGCTTTGCTCAATCGAAGAAGGATAAGTCCGACGAGGAGGTGTTTGAGATTTTCTGAAAAGTGCAAGTCAATATCCCTTTGTTGTAGTGCATTAAGCAAGTACCAAAGTATGCTAAGTTTCTTAAGGAGCTTTGCACGGCTAGAAGGCATACGAGGGAGACTCGTGTGGTGACTATGAGCGAGACGGTATCGGCCGTTATTCAAAGGAAGTTACCACCAAAGATGAAGGATCCGGGAAGCTTCAATGTGCCTTGTGTGATAGGCAACACTCGTTTCGAGGATGTGATGTTAGATTTGGGAGCATCGATCAATGTCATGTCAACTCAATGTGTACCGAACGTTGAGTATAGGGCCTCTCAAGAAGGACAATGTCATCATTCAACTCGCGGATCGCTCAAGTAAGTATCCGGAGAGTTATGTGGAAGATGTGCTTGTGCAAGTCAACCAATTGATACTCCCCGCCGATTTCTATGTGGTTGAGATGGAGGATTCGCCGGTCAATAGCACACAATTGCTACTTGGTCGACCATTTATGAGGACGGCACGCACGAAGATTGATGTTGCCGAGGGCAACCTAACTATGGAGTTTGATGGTGAGGTGATCAAGTTTAATGTGTTTGATGCCATGAAATTCCCCAATGTCGATTTGAAGGATGGTTGGGCCATTGATGTTTTGGAGGAGGTCGAGCAAGTTATGTCGACTTCGCTCGACGCATAGCAATTAGCGATTGAGCAAGGGGTTGGATTTGACAAGAAGGGAGAACGAGTCATGAATGAGAAAGGAAAGGAGGAATCGGCCGAACCTTGCAACATTGCCGAGCCAAGCAATGTTGCCGAGCCCTACACCATATTGCCGAGCCTTCTAGAGGTGGTTGCCGAACTCGACGCCACTCCAATATACACAAAGAACTCGTTCTTGTCAATTCCAAGTGCCACAACCAAATTTCGACCAAGTGTGGAAGAGGCCCCAAAGTTAGAACTTAAAGAACTCCCTAGTCACTTGAAGTATGTTTATCTTGGAGAAGAAGATACTCTACCGGTTATTGTGTCTTCAATGCTTAGTGAGAAGTAAGAGTTTGATTTGAAGAGTGTGCTTAAGAAGTACAAGACCGCTATAGGTTGGACCTTAGCGGACATCAAGAGAATAAGCCCTACTACATGTGTTCATCGCATCTTGTTAGAAGAAGGAGCTAAGCCGACTAAGGAAGCTCAACGTCGACTTCACCCTCCCATGATGAAAGTTGTGAAAGATGAGATTATCAAGTTGCTTGATTGTGGGGTGATTTACCCAATTTCGGATAGTAAGTGGATATCTCCCGTGCAAGTAGTGCCAAAGAAGAGTGGTGTAACGGTTGTCAAGAATGAGAAGAATGAGCTTGTGCCACAAAGACTTGTAACCGGTCATCGGATGTGCATCGACTATAGGAAAGCTAAACGCTACAACGAGGAAGGATCACATGCCTTTGCCATTTATGGATCAAATTAGCCGGCCATTCTTTCTATTGCTTTCTTGATGGTTATAGTGGCTACAATCAAATCATGATACACCCGGATGATCAAGAGAAGACCACTTTTACTTGTCCATTTGGCACGTTTGCTTATCGACGAATGACATTCAGTCTATGCAACGCACCCGGAACTTTTCAAAGATGTATGTATGCTATCTTCTCGGATTTTATTGAAGACATTATCGAAGTGTTTATGAATGACTTTAGTGTGTATGGAGGCACCTTCGATGCATGTTTGGGGAACTTGGAGAAGATACTTGAGAGGTGTGTAGAGACCAATCTTGTGCTCAATTGGGAGAAGTGTCACTTCATGGTCACGCAAGGCATTGTTCTTGGGCACATTATTTCGGCAAGAGGCTTAGAGGTTGACAAAGCCAAAGTGGAGCTAATTCCAGCATTGCCGAGCCCAAGGTGTGTTAGAGATATAGAAGTTTTCTTGGCCATGCGGGGTTCTATCGAAGATTTATCAAAGACTTCTCTTCAATTGCAAAGCCATTAAGCAACTTGTTACAAAAGGAGGTGACGTTTGAATGGACGGATGAATGTGAGAAGAGTTTTTGCCGATTGAAAGAGATGCTATGTTCGGCGCCGATATTGGTGTCCCCTAATTGGGACGAGCCATTTGAGTTGATATGTGATGCTAGTGATTATGCACTTAGAGCGGTACTTGGACAACGAATTGAGAAGAAGCCATGCGCCATTTACTATGCTTCAAGGACTCTCAACGATGCTCAACTCAACTACACAACAACGAAGAAGGAACTCTTAGCGGTAATCTTTGCTTTGGAAAAGTTTCGATCATATCTTTTGAATTCCAAAGTTATTGTTTATAGTGATCATGCCGCTTTGAGATATCTTATGACAAAGAAGGATGCTAAGCCGAGCCTCATTCGATGGATTCTTTTGCTTCAAGAGTTCGATATTGAGATTAAAGACAAGAAAGGAGTAGAGAATGTTGTAGCCGATCATTTGAGTCGACTTGTCATTAAAGAGGATCGGCTGCCTCTATTGGAATCCTTTCCGGATGAGCAACTTTTTCGACTTGAAGTACATGAGCCTTGGTATGCCGACATTGCCAATTTTCTTGCTACACGCCGATTCCCCCAAGAGATGCAGAGCCACCTACAAAAGAGGATCAAGAAGCAAGCTCGACACTTCTTGTGGGATGATCCGTACTTATGGAAGCAATGTGGTGATCAAGTTATTCGAAGATGTGTTCCGGAAGCTGAGCATCGCTCCATCCTTGCTTTTTGTCATAGTGAAGCTTGTGGTGGGCACTTTGGACCAAAGAAGACGGCATTGAAGGTTCTTAATTGTGGTTTGTTTTGGCCCACGATTTTCAAAGATGCATTCATGTTTTGCAAATCGTGTGATAGATGCCAAAGAATGGGGAACATTGGAGCTAGAGACCAAATGCCTCTCACGCCTATCATTGAGGTAGAAATTTTTGATCTTTGGGGAATTGACTTCATGGGACCGTTTCCTTCGAGTAAGGGCTTTCTCTACATATTACTTGCGGTTGATTATGTGTCAAAGTGAATCGAAGCAAAGGCTACACGCACCAACGATGCCAAGGTGGTAGCCGGGTTTCTCAAGACCAACATATTCTCACGTTTTGGAGTTCCAAGAGTCTTGATAAGTGATGGAGGCGCCCACTTTTGTAATCGCACCATCGAGGCCTTATTGAAGAAGTATGGAGTCACACATAAGGTTTCTACACCTTATCATCCCCAAACAAGTGGGATGGCCAAGGTAAGTAATCGAGAGATCAAGCAAATACTTGAGAAAACTGTTGGACCTTCAAGGAAGGATTGGAGTGATCATCTCGATGATGCTTTGTGGGCATATAGGACTGCGTACAAGACACTGATAGGTATGTCTCCTTTTCGGTTAGTTTATGGCAAAGCATGTCACTTACCGGTTGAGCTAGAACACAAGGCATGGTGGGCCGTTAAAGCATTCAACATGAACATCGACAAAGCCGGCCTTCATAGAAAGCTTCAACTCAATAAACTTGAAGAAATCCGGAATGAAGCCTATGATATCGCTTGGATATACAAGGAAAAGACACGTGCCTACCATGACAAGATGATCCGTGGTAAGAAGTTTGAAGTTGGGCAACATGTGCTTCTATTTCATTCTCGCCTTAGACTTTTTCCCGGAAAGTTACGCTCTCGTTGGATTGGCCCATTTGTCATTGCTCAAGTATTCCCTCATGGAGCCGTGGAAATTCAAGATTTGCAAACCCACAAGACTTTCAAGGTCAATGGCCATCGACTCAAGCATTATCATGCACCTTTTGATGCATTCGAGGACGCGATTATTCTTGAAGACACCCCACGTCCGCAGCTTACTGCCGAGTCTAGCGGCCGGCCACCTACTGTCCACAAGCCACCACCATACCAAGCTGCCGGACCTGCAATTGTCGGCAGCTTAAGCATGACACAGCCGGACAAGAAGCCCACTGCCGAGAGGCAGCCCTTCGCTCCAGCTGCAACTACATCTCCTGCCGGACCTGCCATCGCCGGTAGGATTGACAAGCTGATACTAGAAGCCGGACACACTGCAGCTGCGCCCCCGGATACGCTGGATACGACTGAAACACTGCCGGACACGTTGCATAGACCACACACGCAGAACCATGCCGACACGGCTACAATATGCAACGAACTTCTTCTTGAGCTATTTCTTGCCGATTTGAACTACTTTGGAACGAGATGAACACATGCAATCAACAACGGTGAAAAGTCTAGGCTATGGACTATAAACACAAAGCGCTACTTGGGAGGCAACCCAAGTCGATCAAAGAAAAGTGAAGGAGCCATCACCGAGCGTTTGTAATTTCTAAACCCTTCTCTCTTTCTTTGATTTGTGATGATATGTTGGAATATGTTGGTCTATTGCATGCTTAGGAAATTCTTTGATATTGTTTTGTGCTTACATTGAGGACAATGTAATTTTCTAAGTGTGGGGTGGGGTAACGTATTCCGTTTATGTTTTAGTGTGCTTAGTTTAGAAAAGAAAATTCAGAAAATTGTAACACAAAAAGAGAGTGTTTAAATTATTTGTTTCGAGTCTTAGGATGCCCCTAATATGTCAATGATATTTTTCTCCTCTTTGCATACATAGATGATAGTTGTGCATACATCTAAAATTGTGAGTTTCATGGATTATGTGTATTGATAGGAGCATGTAGAACTTGTTAATTAACCAAGCATGCATGTTTTAGCTAGTTTGTTTCGATAATAACCTATGTGAGCTTTAGAGCCAATTTACTTTCTTCTTGAGCGATAAAAAGATAAAATTCGATAGATTCGTAGGAAGCATGAAACCTCATAATTCTTTAACTATTCGATGACTATGTGCCATAGCTTTTTAATGAACTCTAGTATGCTAGAACTTACTCTTGTTGATTTTCAAAACGATTTTAGTCATAAAATACCTTAATTTTGAAAGTGACTGAAAAGATCTCTTAGGTTTATCACCATTGCCAAATAAAGCATGTGCCCTATTTGTGCCCGTCGTGGGACACCTTAGTAAACCCCTTTTGAGCCTACGATTAACCTTTTCTTTCACCACCCTTAAACACTTTCCATGAGCTTAGTATAGTGATGCCTTTACCTTATGTGTTGGCAAAGCTTGATTTTTGAAGGAGTTTTCGCGTGAAGTGATGAAGAAGAACAAGTGTGGGGTAGACTTCGCTAGAAAACTGTATGAAAATTATAATTGTGCCGTGCCTAGTAAAAAGAAAACAGAAAATATGTGATTCGGACAGAAAAAGAAAAGAAGAAAAAGAAAACTCAAGTCCGAAATAAAAGAAAAAGTGTAGGCACGGTTTCAAAAGAAAATTGCTAAGTCTAGTCTTGAAAAGTATTGTGAATTTAGAGTTTTGTTTATTTTTGAAGGTCTACTATTGTTATATTTTGACCTTTGTTCATATTCACTATGTTTTGGGGAAGTAAAGAATGAAGTATGGGTCTAACAAGAAGAAATTCGACCCTTGGTGAGAAGACATAAGGAGATTTGAGCTTTGCAAAGGCCTTAGTGACGTTTTGAGCCTCCTTATCCCATAAATTTCATTGGTGCACATAGTTGTTAATATGAGGTTTTTCCATAAAAATTCACAAAGTGTTTTCGTTTCTTTGATATATGCAAGGCACTCTTTGTAATTCATTATCTTTCACTTGCATATACTTATGTGTGAATAACCATGCTTCGAGAGAAAAGAAGAGAGTATGCCTAGTGAGGAGGATTGGATTAGCTTTAACATGTTTACATGCTTACCTTTTACTCTTATATGTTCATATTGATGCCACATGTTCATGAAGCTCGGAATTTTCGTGCTAAGCATTCTCATGCATTAACTTGAAAGCTATGTGTACATACGAGCCTGAGACAAATTGTTAGGGGTAATAGTTTGTTTAGAGTCTTAGTTTAAATTAGTTTGCTAAGGGACTAGCAAAGGATAAGTGTGGGGTAGTTGATAGGAGCACAATGTGCGACGATATTAATATGTTTATGCCCTCATTTATGTTTTGTTTAACCCTTATTTGTCTAAGATAGAGTCATAATATAGTTTAGTGTTAATTTGGTAGAGTTTGGCGAAAAGTTGGTTAAGAATGCGAAAAATGACTAAGTTTGAGAAATCTGGAAAATAATGCAAGTTGTCTTTTTCGTGATTCCGAAATGAGTAAAAATACAATCTATCCTTGTCCACATTTAATGAAATTTGGCTTGCTTATTATTCATATACTGAGGAATGTTGTGTTAAAATTTCAGATCAATCCTAGTTCGGGAAGTCACCCAAAAGATGGCTGCAACTTGGCAGTCCGAGCAAAGATCACCAGGGACTTCCAGGATTTTCCTGGGACTGTGTCCCAACTTCGAAAAATCATTCCTGAAGACTCACAAGGAATTTGATCGAACTGTTTTATATGGAAGTAGCTATGTGTGTCTAGTTTATCTGAGATTTTGAATCGCACCAATCGGAGCTCCGAGGAGGGAGATATGCTGGAATTACTACAGCAAGGTCTTTTCTGCCGATTCCAGGATGCTACTGCCTCCTTTTCGCAATTTCTGTTTTCGATGGATCAAATGGTGTACAAATGCATATATGAAGATGGTCCAAGCTTAAGGAAGGAAAGAGGAAGACACCAAACTAAAGCAATAAAGAAAAAGACGAAGAAAGAAGTTCTCCTAGTTAAGCTAGGAAAAGCTGCCGGAAAAGGCAGATTTGTGCCGATTGTTTGATAGGCCGGCTGGGGCATTTGTCCATGGATCAAGTTCACCAAATGAAGATGTCAAGATCACATATGAAGTCTATGAAGATGTGAAGCCCAAGCCTTGAAGAAAAATTCAGAAAAAGAAAACCTAATTGAACTATGAAAGGAAGGTTTCAAAACCTTATTCCTCTAGGTTTTCTGATTGCCTTGTGCAACAAGGGCTGCCGGCACCTATTCTCCTATATATAGAGACTGTTTTCCCACAGAAAAATCATCTCTTCTCTTGCAAAACACTAGCTGAAACTTTGCCAAACTCTTTATCAAAGTTCTAAACCCTAAAAACACAAGTCCACCGATTCCACCACCATTCACCATCGATTCCACACCTACCTCAGCCACTGCCGAGCCTCATTCACCACACCAAGACGAAGCTCTCCAAGGTTTCTAAAGTGTGATCCATCCCTATGACTTGTATTTTTATTCTTGGTTTAGTCACAATTATTGTTATAAAAATACTTTGTTTTCGTTTGGTTTTGTATGATGAACATGAGTTGCAATTTTTATTGGAATTTATGTGATGAATTTTGCAAACAATTGCATGCTTGAATTCGTATGTTAGATTAGGGCAGTAGCATGTTCATGTATTTTTAGTTTTTATTCGATTAGTTTCATGAATTCGTGCATAAAAATCAATGTTTACATGATGCCAAGGCCATGGCACTTGTGTTGGTTGCGATTTCATCCAACTTAATAACTTGGGATTGAGTTAGGCATCGATCGAACTGAATTCTAGGTTGTTAAAATCAAGGTTACTTAATTCATCGAAACTTGCATGTTAATAGGATGAGTGACGCCATACCTAAAGATATGTCTCCAATTTAATAGACTCTTGTGCTTAATTACTCTTTGTGTTTGTCTTCGACGTTGAGTGTTTTCTAAAATACTTAAGAAGTCTAGTGATTAGATGACCGTTGAGGCTCTAATTGAAATTGGAATTGAATAGAGTCTAAGAAACTTAAACCATATTGCCGAGTCTTGCATGAATTCTTGTATGTGAGTTGTGTGTTTTGTGCTATGTGATGCGTGATGCGTGATGCGTGAGAGATGATGATCAACATGTACATAATAGTTTAGGATTTAATTTACTTCATTATTTCATGCCTAGATATTAGAGGGCAGCCCTAGGGCTGCCGAACCATCTTTCCCCCATAAGAGTGACGATTTTTGATGTATATGTGTATAAATTTGTCTAACAATCTCATATTTCAGGTACCCTTAATCCCCGGCTTAGAACGATCCCTACTTATGTCTATACTACTAACGATTGTAGGGTTATTATTGCTTGATGCTCGCTTCGGCGACTCATCAGCAAGTAGGAATCGTTCTAGCCGGGGATTAAGGGTACCTGAGATATAAGAATGTTAGAATAAAAACACAAATATTCACAAACGCATATGCACACAATTGTCACACTTATATACATATATACGAATTTATCATGGGGGGATGAAGATGAGGTTCGGCAGCAACAAGGCTGCCCTAAAGCTAAAAGACACGAAATAAAACCTAAAACTACTATGTTCAAGTTCGGTCGACATTCTTCCACAAATTACTAGCACAAAAAACACTCAAAACACATAGCAAATTGGTAAGAGAATACACGACAAGAGCACACAATATCCTAGACTCGACTTAGTTCCAACCTAACTAGGGCTTTAGCGGTTATCTTAGTTATTTAGATTTCACGAACATACTTAGAATTAACTTAGCGTATAATCCTAATCTTTAGCTAATCATAACTTAGGGCTAGAGAATGTCACGCCAACTAAGCTTGGATTGAAAGCCACAGTTTCTAGTGCCCTAGGTATCAAGGAAACCAGAATTTCTCCAGTCAAATCTTTAGCTAATTGATTAAAGAGCGTAGAAATTAACCAATTAACCAATTAAGCACGAAATCTAATTGGAAACACATCAATCAAGCAAGGGGTCACCACTTCTTGTTAACATGCATAGTCGTTTAAACCACTCTAGTCCTATTTATGTTGACGGATATGAGACCAATACTCAAAACACATCGCGAATATGCTGAGTACCAATCTTTGAGGCACACGGATTTAAGGACTAAACCAAGACCGAATTTATAGAATCAAAGTGAGCATGCTTGCCGAACTAATCCTATCTTTTTACTTCATATTTTCATTATAGGTTAGCATGCAATCCGAAACTTATCCTTGAAAATCTTTATTAAACTCATAAGAATAAAATTAACATGCATCATTATAAAACCAAATTCACAATCGTTTTTCACATAGACATGGAAACACAATAACCAAATATACACATGAGTTTCATAGATAAAACTACACATAACTACATAAAAACTATTACAAACCAAAAGTAGGGAGTGGATCACACTTTTGCAGACACCTTGATGACTTCTACTCGTGTGGATCCTTGATGGAATGAGGTTCGGTGGCTGCTGGATGAAGGTTGGAGAATCGGCAGAAGTTTTGTGGTGGTGGTGGTGGTTTTTGGTTTGTGTTTTTATGTAGGATCTTTGGCAGAAAATTGGTAGAGCTTTGGCTAGAGTTTTTGCTTTATAATGTGACTACTTTTTCTATGGACAAGTGACCTCTATATATATGAGAGAGACCGGCAAAACCCTAGGAGGAATCCTAGCTGCAATCGGCAAACAAAAACCTTGTAGAATAAGGTTTTGATTCATTCCTTCCTTGATTTCTTTTTCTGAATTTTTCTTCATGGTGTGGGCTTTAGATTGGCTGCAAACATTCTTGGACTTCTCGTGTGGAGCGGCAGCCATTTACTTGGCAGATTAATATCCCAATTTCCGTTTGCAGCCTCCTAGTCTTCCCGGGAACAAGCTTTCCTCCTACCGCTAGGTTTCCTTCTTCTTCTAGGCAAGCTTGACTTTGTTGACTTTTCCTGGCTTCTTGGCACGTCTGTAAGTTCTCCTTGTACTCTTAGAAATTACTGCAGATGCTTGCAGCCTCAGATGAACACACAAAATAACTTGGAAATCCCCCGGAAGTGCTCTCGGCAGTATGCAGGTAGGTATACATGTGCGCGCGAGCAGGCTGGCGCGCGGTACTTCTCGGCAGGGGCATGGCTTTTGCGCAGCGTGTGTGCGCATCTTCTTGGCAAGCGAGCAAGGGTGGCGAGCAAGGACTTGGCGAGCGGCTGCTAGCGAGTTGGAGCTGGCGAGCGACAACGGTAAGCAACCCAGGCAACGGTAGCAAGCATGGCGGACTCGCGGGTGCAAGGTCAGGTGCCGGTATCGGATACGAGGTGCCCGTATCCGATACAGCACATTATAGTTATAAAGTTTTCCGGATACGTCACTGATACGCCTGTGGATAAGCCATCTTTGATCTTGGATACGCGTCGGACACGAGATGCCCGTGTCCGATACGTCTCGGCAGTGTGGGTGTCATGTCTGCGCGCGATGCGTCGCAGCAGAGGTCATTCGGTAATTGCAGCCTCCTGTTTGGCACTTACTTGATTCTGGTTTGAAACTTCCGTTTCTTTCTTGCTCGAACTGCTGAATTGCAACCAACTTTTGGGTGACTTCCGAACTCCGATTAATCTGAATTTTTGAAACAAAACCCTTTAGCAAGCCAAATATATATATACCAAAATTCAACAAATTTGAAAAAGGATAGGTCAGTTTTCCACTCATCTCAGAATCACGAAAAAGACAACTTTTGCATTATTTTCCAGATTTCTATGCTTAATCATTTTTCGGATTATTTAAGCATATTTTCACCAAACTCTACCAAATGAACACTAAACTATATTATGACTCGATGTTAGATAAATAAGGGTTATACAAAGCATAAACGAGGACATAAACATATTAATATCGTCGCACATTGTGCTCCTATCAGCTTGAGTTCTTTGCCTAGCCACTTTTTGAACAATCCCATTGGTCATATCATATAATAAAATAGGGGAACGTCATTACCACCATTTAATAATAGCCTCCAAGACTAAGGGTCAGAGCCTCCAAGACTCTCTATAGCATCCGCGTCCCACGCTAAACCTCTACACCACAACTCCGTCAACCACCGAGCGTGAATCTGACCTATATGGTCAAGTCGTCACCTCGCGTGGGATGAGGTTAATAAGCTAGCTAACATCAATATATATTTGGACCCTGATATGGTGAAAATCCGAAAACAAAACCGAAAATACGCTTCCCCTTATATATAAATCCGTACAGTCCCCGACCGTACATCTGAGGCTCATATATATATAATCACATAAACTCGTAGCCTCAAAAGAATATATATATACATCCGACATGTCCCACATGTCATAAAATAAATATCAAAAAATAATATATAACTTCGACATCTCACATGTCGAAAATCAGAAATAATGAAATGATAAACTCCCCGGAAATCTCATTTCCGGTCGTACAAATATAAAATACAATAAAACGATTAAGTATGATTTATCCAATCCTACTATTTCCGGAAATCTCATTTCCGGTCATTTCATTTAAATACCATTAAAACTTTTCAGTACGATCAATTATGAACAATTAAAAACACATTATTTCCGGAAATCTCATTTCCAGATAAAATCACGTACTACTAAAATCGTAGTAAAAATATAACCCCAAAACATATTTCTTTAAATATCATATCATTTAATTATTTAAATTATCATCCTTCTCAAATCATTTATTTGAAATAAACTTCATTTCATTAAAACAATTATGCATGCATTTATTTAAAATAAAAATCCACTCACAGTACTGCCGAGCGCGCCGCTAATCTGATCTCTCGTCCCATCGAATAACCTCTCGACCTGTAACAGGGACGAAATTCTAAATATTACGAAACTCGGAATTTAATTATAATCGATAAATCTACGAACGTCCTCACTCCTCCGAAACTTCCAATTTTTCCTTTTTCACTTATCGGTATAGGAATTTCGCCTCAATACCGAATAATCTAAGTCCGAAATTACTCAGGACACCCACTCCGTGTCCGATTAATTCTTTTCCTAGTTATTCTATCGTAAAACTCTTTTAATCAGCTTTTAACCTTTTTACGGTAAGTCAACAGTAAAACTACTGGTCAAACAGTAATTATTCCAGGTCAAACAGTACTTCTGAAAGTCAAACAGTAAATGGTTAAAATCTAATGACTATTTACCATTTACTGTTTACTGTTTACTGTTTACTATTTATTTTTACTGTTTACCTTTTTACTTTTCACCTTTTACCATTTTACTTTTACCTTTTTACTGTTTTACTAATTACCGGTTACTGTTCATCATCTTCAACCTCTCGCCGCCGGAACAGTGGCTCCGCCCCCACCGCCGCTGGAACAGCAGCGCCGCCGCCGGCAGCGCCGCCACAGGAGGCAAAACCACCTCCAATCGACACCAAATTCACCCAACACCATCGCCACCACCTCGGGGACTCGTCCCCGTCGCCTCCGCCGCCAAAAACAAGCGCAGCTGCCGCATACGGCGGCCGACATGGCGGCAGTAACTGTTCAACCTCCAATTCTCTCCAAATTCAACCAATTCAACATCAAAATACACCCAATCGACTCCAATCATCGTCCTAAACCCAATTCTAGCCTCCAAATCCACCATAAACACCAAAATCACAACCTCCAATTCGGAAACCAAAAACCCTAAAATTTTCAAATTCTAAATTCTCCTTACCTGGATCGATTTGGATCGATTCCTTTGGTGGGATTACTACACAAGTCCTTGTCTCCATTTCCCCCCTAAAATCGGGCCAAGAAGTGGCCGGAAGAGGGAGAACCAAACCGTCGGTGGCGGACCGTTTCGGGCATCGCACGGCCGAACGGCGGCAATTCGTGCCACACCGCTGCCACAGAAAGGAAGAGGAGGAGGAGGCGGTCCGAACGGGACCGGTGCGCCGGCCCAGCTCGGCCGGACGGCGAAGATTCGGCCGGAGGTCATGCCGAGTCGGGGGAGAGGAAAGAGAAAGGAGAGAGAAGAAAAAAAAGAAAGAAAAGGAAAAAGAGAAAAATGGGGGATTTTCCCTTTCGGGAAATTTTCCTCCCGTTATTTATACTTGCCCAAAATCGGACAATTTCCGATTTTACATCATAACTTTTTCATGCGAACTCCAAATTAAACATGTCACGTGCCCACGAACTCGTTTCAACGTCTTCTTCCTCGTCATAAAATAAAATCCTCGGTCGGGTCAACTTATTTAAAAGTCAACCTTTAGAACTTTTGAATCGTAAAAACAATTCCCGAGGAGTAAAAGTAAAAGTAACACAGTCAAAAGGTAACTCTAGGTTCGGGATGTTACAAGAGGAGTGCAATGCTATTGGTTTTCAAGGAGGCCAAAGGTTTGAGAATTTCAATCTGAGGTTCAATGATCATCCAAATTTTCGGTGGGCAAACAATGACAATGTGCTTAGGGCACCTATGCAACCGAACCAAGGGGCTGCTGCTCCTTATGCAACCGAACCAAGGGGCTGCTGCTCCTTATGCACCGAGGGCACCCTTTATGCCTCGTCCCTAATATTAGCCGAACACAGGGCATTTCCATGCCATGTAACCGAGCTAAGCCGTGCCTAACCAAGTTCAAGGAGGGTCGAGCAATCCAAACTATGACGCTTTGATCCAATCTCTTTCAAGTGCTACTCAAGCACTACTTGCGGGGCAACAAAACCACACGAAGGACATTGGTGAGCTTAAGACTCAAATGGGGCAAGTTGTGGACTTTATGGGAAGATTCAACGAGCAAGGGAAGTTGCCAAGCAATACAATTCCTAATCCGAGGAATGAGCATGCCAAGGTGATTCAAACTCGGGGTGGACGAGAGTTGTTGCCTCCGAGGAGTCCAAAGAAGAGAGGAGTGCCTCTCGATGTGATTGAGGAAGACAATGAGGCTGCCGGACCTGTCATTGCCGGCAGCAGTGAGAACAAGAGAGAAGCCAAGCCAAGTAAGGCTGCTGCCGAGGGTGCTGCCACCGAGAGAGATGCTGCCGAGAGTAGCTTTGCCTAGAGCAAGGAAGAGGCCGAGAAGAGGGCTGCAGCCAATTCAAGGAAGAATGAGCTTGAGCGTGATCCTGCAACATCAAAGAAGGAGTTACTGCCGAGCCAAGTGAGTAAGGGAGGGGTGCCAAACTCAAACATTCCATTCCCTTCTCGCTTTGCTAGATCAAAGAAGGATAAGTCCGACGAAGAGGTATTGGAAACTTTCCGGAAAGTGCAAGTCAACATTCCTTTGTTGGAGTGCATTAAGCAAGTGCCTAAGTATGCTAAGTTTCTCAAGGAGCTATGCACGGCAAGGAGGCATACAAGGGAGACTCGTGTGGTTACAATGAGTGAAACGGTGTCGGCCATTATTCAAAGGAAGTTGCCACCAAAGATGAAAGACCCGGGAAATTTCAATGTGCCTTGTGTGATAGGAAACACTCGATTTGAGGATGTGATGTTGGACTTGGGAGCTTCAATCAATGTCATGCCACTCAATGTGTATCACACGTTGAGTATAGGGCCACTCAAGAAGGACAATGTCATTATACAACTTGCGGATCACTTAAGCAAGTATCCGGAGGGTTATGTTGAAGATGTGCTTGTGCAAGTGAACCAACTAATCTTTCCCGTCGATTTCTATGTTGTAGAGATGGAGGATTCACCGGTTAATAGCACTCAATTGCTACTTGGCCGGCCATTCACGAGGATGGCACGCACAAAGATTGATGTTGCCGATGGCAACTTGACAATGGAGTTTGATGGTGAGGTCATTAAGTTCAATGTTTTTTATGCCATGAAATTCCCTATTGCCGATTTGAAGGAGTGTGGAGTTAGTGAGGTTTTGGAGGAGGTCGAGCAAGTTATTTCGACCTCGCTTGACGCATAGCAATTAGCGATCGAGCAAATGGTCGGATTTGACAAGAAGGGAGAGCGAGTCACGCATGAGAAAGAGCTTAAGAGAGGTGTGTGCCGAGCTAGAGGCTCGGCCCTATGCTAAAAATTTTGATTCGTTCTTGTCAATTCCAAGTACCACAACCAAATTTCGACCAAGTGTGGAAGAGGCCCCAAAGTTAGAACTAAAAGAGCTCCCTAGTCACTTAAAGTATGTGTATCTTGGAGAGGAGGACACTTTACCGGTTATTGTGTCTTCAATGCTTAGTGAGATGCAAGAAGTTGAATTATATTGTGTGCTTAAGAAGTACAAGACCGCTATAGGTTGGACCTTAGCGGATATCAAGGGAATAAGTCCTACAATGTGTGTTCATCGTATCTTGCTTGAAGAAGATGCGAAGCCAACAAGGGAAGGGCAACGTTGACTCCACCCGCCAATGATGAAAGTCGTCAAAGACGAAATTATCAAGTTACTTGATTGTGGTGTTATTTACCCCATCTCGGATAGCAAGTGGATATCACCCGTGCAAGTAGTTCCCAAGAAGAGTGGTGTAACGGTTGTAAAAAATGAGAAGAATGAGCTTGTACCACAAAGGCTAGTGACCGGCATAGGATGTGTATCGGTTATATGAATCTCAATGCAATAACAAGGAAGGATCACATGCCTTTGTCATTCATGGATCAAATGCTAGAGTTTAGCCGGCCACAAGTTTTATTGTTTTCTTGATGGCTATAGTGGATACAACCAAATCGCCATACACCCGAATGATCAAGAGAAGACTACTTTCACATGTCCATTTGGAAATTTTTCTTATAGAAGGATGCCATTCGGCCTATGCAATACACCCGGTACATTTTGACGTTGCATGTACAACATCTTCTCCGACTTTATTGAAAGTAAGATCGAAGTTTTCATGGATGACTTTAGCGTATATGGACGCAACTTCGACTCATGTTTGGAGAATTTGGAGGAGATACTTGAGAGGTGTGTAGAGACTAACCTTGTACTTAATTGGGAGAAGTGTCACTTTATGGTGAATCAAGGTATAGTTCTTGGCCATATCATATCCGAGAAGGGCATTGAAGTTGACAAAGCTAAGGTGGAATTGATACAAAGTTTGCCGAGCCCTAAGTGTGTGCGTGACGTGCGAAGCTTCCTTAGACATGCCTGTTTCTATAGACGATTCATCAAAGACTTTTCCAAGGATGCTAAGCCAATGAGTGAGCTACTACAAAAAATGTGCCATTTGTGTAGAGTGAGGCATGCGAGCAAGTCTTCAATCGGCTCAAGGAGAAGTTGTGTACGGCGCCAATTCTTGTGTCACCAAATTGGGAGTTGCCATTTGAGTTGATGTGTGACGCCTCGGATTATGCCATGGGAGCCGTGCTCGGCCAACGTGTGGACAAGAAGCCGTGTGCAATTTACTATGCTTCGAGGACTCTCAATGATGCTCAACTCAACTACACCACAACAAAGAAAAAACTCTTGGCTGTAATTTTTGCTTTGAAAAAGTTTCGATCATATCTTTTGAATTCCAAAGTCATTGTTTATAGTGATCATGCCACCTTGAGATATCTTATGACAAAGAAGGATTCCAAACCAAGGCTTATTCGGTGGATTCTTCTACTTCAAGAGTTTGACATTGAGATCAAGGACAAGAAAGGAGTAGACAATGTGGTGGCCGATCATTTGAGTAGAATCATCAAGGAGGAGGATCGGCTACCCTTATTGGAAAGTTTTCCGGATGAGCAACTTTTTCGGATCGATGCAACAAGTGCACCTTGGTATGCCGACATTGCCAATTACCTTGCATGCCGCCACTTTCCACAATCCATGCCGAGCAACCTAAAGAAGAAAATCAAGAAGCAAGCTCGACACTTTTTGTGGAATGATCCATACCTATGGCGGCAATGTTGTGACCAAGTTATTCGACGATGTGTTCCAGAAGATGTGCATCAATCTATCCTTACCTTTTGTCATAGTGAAGCTTGTGGTGGGCATTTTGGACCAAAGAAGACGGCATTGAAGGTTCTTAATTGTAGTTTCTTTTGGCCTACGATTTTTAAAGACTCATTCATGTTTTGTAAAGCATGTGATAGATGCCAAAGAATGGGGAACATTGGAGCTAGAGACCAAATGCCGCTCACGCCAATCATTGAGGTATAGATTTTTGATTTATGGGGCATAGACTTCATGAGACCATTCCCTTCAAGCAAAGGCTTCCTCTACATCTTGCTTGCGGTTGATTATGTGTCAAAGTGGATAGAAGTAAGGGCCACATGCACCAATGATTCAAAAGTAGTTGCCGAATTCCTCAAGACCAACATCTTTTCACGTTTTGGAGTTTCAAGAGTCTTGATAAGTGATGGAGGTTCCCACTTTTGCAATCGCACTATTGAAGCCTTATTGAAGAAGTATGGCGTCACACACAAAGTCTCTACACCTTATCATCCTCAAACAAGTGGTATGGCCGAGGTAAGTAATCGAGAGATCAAGCAAATTCTAGAGAAAACCGTTGGATCTTCAAGGAAGGATTGGAGTGATCGTCTCGATGATGCTTTGTGGGCATATAGGACTGCATACAAGACACCGATAGGTATGTCACCTTTTCGGTTAATTTATGGCAAAGCATGTCACTTACCGGTTGAGCTTGAGCACAAAGCATGGTGGGCCGTTAAGGCTTTCAACATGGACATTGATGAGGCCGACCTTCATAGGAAGCTTCAATTCAACGAACTTGAAGAAATACGGAATGAAGCCTATGATGCCGCTTGGATCTATAAGGAAAAGACTAGAGCTTACCATGATAAGATAATTCGAGGGAAGAAGTTTCAAGTTGGACAAAAAGTTCTCTTATTCAACGCGCGACTTAAACTTTTTCCGGGCAAGTTGCGATCTCGTTGGTTTGGACCATTCATTGTTAAATGAATTTTTCCTCATGGTGCCATCGAGATCCAAAGTGAAGTTTCGAGAGATGCATTTAAAGTCAATGGGCACCATTTGAAGCCATATTTTGAGCCCTTCCTCAACCCCACGATCGAGGAGCAACTTGTGCGAGACACGCAGCCCGCAGCCCAGCCAACCGAAACAGCCTCACTGCTACTTCCTGCCGCACCACAACAAGCTGCCGAGAAGCAGTTTTCTGCCAAGCTGCCGGTTGTTGCATCTTCTGCTGATACAAGCACGTCTTCTGCCGACACGGATACGCAGGAGATGCCGGATACGAGTCCAGCTGCCAAGAAGCCTTCCGATACGTCCAGCAATGCTGTTGAGAGCCCCCATATGCAGGCTGCACGCGCAGCTGCAACTACAGCTGCCGATACAAGATCTGCCGATATGGAAGCAACATGACATCAACACCTTCTTGAGTTACTTGCTCTCGAGCTTAAAGTGTTTGGAACACGATGAACACATGCATCAACAATGAAAAGTCTAAGCAATGGACTATAAAAACAAAGCCCTACTTGGGAGGCAACCCAAGCCGATCAAAGAAAAGTGAAGGAGCCATCATTGAGAGTTTGTAATTTCTTAACCCTTCTCTTTTTCTTTGGTTTGGGATAGTATGTTGGAATGTGTTAGCCTATTGCATGCTTAGGAAATTCTTTGCTATTGTTTTGTGCTTACATTGAGGACAATATAATTTTCTAAGTGTGGGGTGGGATAACGTATTCCGTTTATGTTTTCGTGTGCTTAGTTTAGAAAAGAAAATTTCAGAAAAATTGTAACACAAAAAGAGAGTGTTTAAATTGTTTGTTTCGAGTCTTAGGATGCCCCTAATATGTCAATGATGTTTTTCTCCTCTTTGCATACATAGATGATGGTTGTGCATACAATTTAAAATTGTGAGTTTCATGGATTATGTGCATTGGTTGGAGCATGTAGAATATGTTGATTAATCAAGCATGCATGGTTTAGCTAGTTTGTTTCTATAATAACCTATGTGAGCTTTAGAGCCAAATTACTTTCTTCTTGAGTGATAAAAGGATAAAAATTCGATAGATACATAGGAAGCATGAAACCTCATAATTCTTTGGTTATTCGATGACTATATGCAATAGCTTTTCATGGACTCTAGTATTGCTAGAACTTACTCTTGTTGATTTTCAAAACAATTTTATCATAAAATACCTTGATTTTGAAAGTGATTGAAAAGATATCTTAGGTTTACCACCACTGCCAAATAAAGCATGTGCCTATTTGTGCCCATCGTGGGACACCTTAGTAACCCCTTCGAGCCTACGATTAACTTTTTCTTTCATCACCCTTAAACACTTTCCATGAGCTTAGTATAGTGATGCCTTTACCATATCTCAACGTGTTGGCAAAACTTGATTTTTGAAGGAGCTTCTGTGTGAAGTGATGAAGAAGAATAAGTGTAGAGTAGACTTAGCCATTAATGTATATAAAACATATATATGTATGTCGTGCCTTAGTAAAGAAAAGAGAAAGAAAAGTATTGCTCGGACCAAAAGAAAAAGAAAGAAAAGAGCCGAGAGAAAGAAAAATTTAAGAAAAGTATAAGGCACGGTATTGAAAAATTATCATGGCTTGAGTATTGAAAAATGTTGTTGTAACGTTTTGGGGAAGAAAAGAATGAAGGAAGGGTCCAACAAGATAATATTCGACCCTTGATGAGAAGACATAAGGAGTTCCGAGGTTTGACAAAGGCCACGGTGACGTTTTGAGCATCCTTATACAAATATCGAATACCTCTTAGCCTAGCCCCATTACACCCCTTTTATTGATCTTTTCATGATTCTTAAGATGGTTAAATTTGATTTGTGGAGATTATCTCAAGAGTAAGCATATGGTTTTGGTCCATTCGTGCATATAGTTATCATATGAGGTTTTTCCTTAAAACTTTATTCACAAAGTGCTTTCGTTTCTTTGACATATGCAAGTTACTCTTCGTAATTCATTAGATTTCACTTTCATATACTATTGAGTGAATAAGCCATGTTTCGAGAGAAAAGAAGAGAGTATGTCTAGTGAGGTGAAGTGGATTAGCATTAACATGTTTACATGTTTACATGCTTACCTTTTGTTCTTATATGTTCATATTGATGTTACATGTTCATGAAGCTTGGAATTTTCATGCTTAGCATTCTCATGCATTAACTTGAAAGCTATGTGTACATACGAGCCTGAGACAAATCGTTAGGGGCAATAGTAGTTTGAGTCTTAGTTTTGTTTAGCTTTGCTAAGAGACTAGCAAATGATAAGTGTGGGGTAGTTGATAGGAGCACAATATGCGACGATATTAATATGTTTATGCCCTCGTTGATGCTTTGTTTAACCCTTATTTATCTAAGATAGAGTCATAAATTACTTTAGTGTACATTTGGTAGAGTTTTGGCAAAAGTTGGTTAATAATCCGGAAAATGACTAAGTTTGAGAAATCTGGAAAATAATGCAAAAGTTGTCTTTTTCGTGGTTCTGAGACGAGTGGAAAACTGACCTATCCTTTTCCAAATTTGTTGAAATTTGGTATGGCTTGCTAAATTATTTTATTTCAAAAATTCAGATCAATCGGAGTTCGGGAAGTCAACCAAAAGATGGCTGCAACTCAGCAGCTCGAGCAAAAATGATCCAGGGACTTCCAGGATTTTTCCTGGGACTGTGTCCTGACTTCAAAAATTTATTCAGGACGTTTCACTTAGAGTCTGAGGAAGCCCTTTTATATGGTGAAATTTCTACGATCTAGTTTCTCTGAGATTTAGAATCTCATCAATCGGAGCACTGAGGAGAAAATTATGCTAGTTGAAACGCAACAAGGTCACTGCCAGCCGATTCCACAAAGTTTCTGCCTCTTTTCCTTTGTTTCTGTTTTCAATGGACATTTTGGCACACAATTGCATACTTGAAGATTGTCCAAGCTTATTGAAGGATAGAGAAAGACATCAAGTCAAGGCAATATGGAAAAGCATGAAGAAAGAAGCATTCCTAGTCGAGCTAGGAAAATGCTGCCGGTAGGCAAGCATTGATGCCGTATCTGCATTCTTGCCGATTGGAGTATTTTCTATGGATCAAGTTTATTCAAATGGAGTTGTCAAATCTACATTAGAAGTCCATGAAGATATGCAGCCCATGCCATGAAGAAAATTCAGAATTAAAAGTCCAAGAATGTAATGCTTTTTCCCACAAGGAAACATAAGCCAACTAGGAAAAGGAATTCCCTCTCACTTGTGTTGCCGACAGCCCTAGGGTTTCTCCCATATATAAAGTCAACTTTTCTACAGAAAAAATATCTCATCTCAAGCACAAGTACTAGCCAAAAACTCTACCAAGTCTCACAATCACCAAACACCAAATACTTAGCCAAGACCCACCATCACCACCATCCAAAATCCGATCCCTTCACTTTGTGTTTCTGTCGAGCAGTAAGCAAGCATCCATCACGTCTTGAAGAGTCTTCCAAGGTTCTAAAAGTGTGATCCACTCCCCCTATGGCTTATGCCTTTATTCATGTTTGTGTGGTTTGTAAGAACTTGTTTCGATTCTTGGTTTTTGTTAAACTTTTTGTATGAACCGATTTGGTTGAAGTTTATGTAAGTAGTTTTGTAATTTTAATATATGGATTTTGTGTGTATGGATAATTAGGGCAGTGGTATCTTGCATGTTTTAGGTTTGAAATTGGTTAGAAATCTAAGGATTGGGAGTTAAAAACCGAAACATTAGTATTGGCTTGAAGCATGTAAATCTAGATGTTAGGTTTCATCAAACCCGAGTAATAACAAATATGGCTAAATACTCAAAAGGTTGCTTTGATTTGTTTTGCTTACCTAGGGTATAATACTTTAAATTTCTTACATGTTAAAATAAGATGATTGACAACCTTGCTTGTTTTGCATGTCTCCGATTTTGACTATTGTGATTAATTGTTAAGTCTCAAAAGGATTAACATATATTCTAGGGTCCATACTCAAAAGGTCGATCTTAAGAACTTGAGAAGTCTTACAACTAAGTTGTAGTCGGAACTAAAATTGAATTTAAGCATGTTGATACTTGTTCCTTACTTTCTTGCATGCAAGTGTATATGTTAAAGAGTCTTTTGTGTGAATTGCTTGGTGTGAGAGATGATGATCACTTGTATATAGTAAATTAGGACTTTAAATTCATGTCATAGAGTTAGGGGCAGCAAAGCTGCCGTTCTCTTTTTATCCCCCAATATGTGACGTTTTTGTATATATGTATATATATTTTGTTTAACATTCTTATATCTCAGGTACCCTTAATCCCCGGCTTAGAACGATCCATACTTGCTTAAACTACTAACGATCTTTTGTAGTGTTATTATTTGTGTGAGCCTCGCGGTTCTCATCACCAGACTTATTCGAGGACGTATCCCAGGCGTATCCGCCGAGGTTCACCCTATGTCAAGACGTATCCGATACTGGCACCTCGTATCGGATATAAGCACTCACCTTGCACTCAGCCTGCGCGCCAACCTTGCGAAGCATTGCCTACCGTTGTCGAAAAGCTGTTGCGCAAGCTGCACAGCAGCCATGCACCTTCCCTACCAACCCACATGTGTGCCAGCTTGTCGCAGCCTTGTGTTATGCCCTACACATGCACCTGCCAAGATGCAGCTTTCCTGTCGATACTACACTGCAGCTGCCGAGTGCCTGCAAATCATACTGAGAAACCTCCAAGTGACCCTCTGAGTGGCTATAAGTAGCTGCATTGATTCAAGACGTGTCCTAAAGTTGCAAGGAAGAAGAAAAACGTGTAGAAAGCGTGTGAAGCATATCCAAATCTGGCAGCCACATGGAAAGCCTCATTGAAGTAAGAAAAGTGAAACCTATCCCGTTTTGGTTTGGGAAAACTCTCCCAAACCGTGCATACCCTTTCTCTTATAATTAAAGGCCGACACCCTTGAAGAAAATTGTGACATTCTAAAGCAAAAACTCTAGCCAAAACTCTACCAATATTCAGCCAAAAATCCTACATAAAATAGCTAGCCGACATCTCCACCACCGTAAAAATATCCTATCCATACCCTAGCCATCTTCCATCGGATCAACACGTCTTGAAGCCATCAAAGGTGTCTACAAAGTGTGATCCACTCCCTACTTTCTGTTTGTAATAATTTTTATGTAGCTATGTGTAGTTTTGTCTATGAAACTCATGTGTATGTTTGGTTTTTGTGTTTTCATGTCTATGTGAAAAATGGATTTGAGTTTGGTTTTATAATATGCATGTTAATTTTGTATTTAAATGGAAGATAAAACACAGATTGCATGTTAAATTGTAATGAAAATATGTAGCAAAAAGATAGGATTAGTTTCGACAAGCATGTTTACTTTGATTCTAAATTCGGTCTTGGTTTAGTCTTTAAATCCGTTTGCCTCAGAGATTGCTGCTTAGCACAAATCGCGATGTGTTTTGAGTATCGATCTTGTATCTGTCAAAATAAATAGGTTGAGTCGAACGCTAAGTTGTCTTGATTGATGTTATTTTAGGACAAGAGTGGTTTAAACGACTATGCATGTTAAATAAGAAGTGGCGACGCCTTGCTTGTCAGTACTACAAAAAACTCAATACACAACACATATCAGATAACACTTTGAAAGTTACATGTTGTATGAATGACTAAACTGTTTCACACAACCTAAAGTGAATGATTTGTGTTGTATGAGGGTACACATTTTCCATATTCTGAAAAATGTTTTTCCAGATTTTGTCACACAACTCCAACACACATTTTCTGTTGTATAAATAATGAAAATCTTGGCAGCAGAACTCCCTCCGACATTGAAACTCAAATTTGGGAAATGTCTAGATAGACAGACAATAAAGTTCTTATTTTGTGTTGTATGATAATGTCACATCTTGCATTAGGTGCCACTAGTGTAAGATGAAAAATATTTGTACAATAGAATTTTGTAATTCTGTTGTATGACTTGATTTGCTTGTTCTTGTGCTACATTCCTTTTGGCTCCAATTGCTCAAAATTGTGTTCCTTCAGAGCGGGAAATTTGCCTCCATTCACTTTTGGTTTTCAAAACATATATGTGCAAGATGTTTGGACAACAAAGTTATTGTTTTTGTTGTATGACGATGTTAATATTTTCAGGCGGTAGCTAGTATTTGTTTGAACTTCAATTTGGCCTTGTGCTATATTCATTTTGGCTCCAATTGCTCAAAATTGTGTTCCTTCAGAGCGGGAAATTTGCCCCCATTCACTTTGGGTTTTCGAAACATATATATGCAAGATGTTTGGACAACAAAGTTATTGTTTTTGTTGTATGACGATGTTCATATTTTCAGGTGGTAACTAGTTTTTGTTTGAACTTCAATTTGGCTCCAATAACTCAAATTCATGCCTCAAATGTGTGCCAAAGCGGGAAATTTCCCTCCTTTCATTTTGGCTTGACACTGACAAATATACAACAGTGGTTGTTTTTCTGTTGTATGAGAATATTACAATTTCTACTAGATGAACCTAGTGCAAAATGTAAAATCTTTTCGAAACAACTATATAAAAGAAGTCAAATTTTAAAAAATGCTATGAAATAACATTTGATCGTTATGATGAAATACGGTGATGGTCAAAAAATCACTTAAATCCGACAAAGTTAGAGCTCCGATCTATGTGGTCAACCTTATTTAAACTTATCTCTCTCTGTGGGGAGTCATAGTATCGGGAGGTAAACGTTTCTAAATTTTTATATGACTGATTACGTCTCATTTATTTGAGAGTTTAATGTTTAGAAGAGTCAACGAAACAAAGTCATATAAATGTACATAATAGTGTTTTTGTGTGATAAGTTTTATGAAAATATGGTTGACAGTTTCGATCCGGCATCGAATGTTCACGAAACGAGTTGATTTTTCTGCTCTACTCATATTTAACTATAACGATCACATCAGACGGTCAAAATTTTCATTTTGTGAATTTAGCCATTATAATGACAATGTGCTTATTAATGCGGTATAACTTGATTAGTAGATTATACTCGAGTGCACAGCTTTTCGAAACAACTATATAAAAGAAGTCAAATTTTAAAAAATGCTATGAGATAACATTTGATCGTTATGTTGAAATACGGTGATGGTCAATAAATCACTTAAATCCGATAAAGTTAAAGCCCCGATCTATGCGGTCAACCTTATTTAAACTCATCTCTCTCTATGGGGAGCCATAGTATCGGGAGGTAAATGTTTCTAAATTTTTACATGACTGATCACGTCTCATTTATTTGAGAGTTTAATGTTTGGAAGAGTCGACGAAACAAAGTCATCTAAATGTATGTAATAGCGTTTTTGTGTAATAAGTTTTATGAAAATATGGTTGACCATTTCGATCGAGCATCGAACGTTCACGAAACGAGTTGATTTTTCTGCTCTACTCATATTTAACTATAACGATCACATCAGACGGTCAAAATTTTCATTTTGTGAATTTAGCCATTATAATGACAATGTGCTTATTAATGCGGTATAACTTGATTAGTAGATTATACTCGAGTGCACAACTTTTCGAAACAACTATATAAAAGAAGTCAAATTTTAAAAAATGCTATGAGATAACATTTGATCGTTATGTTGAAATACGGTGATGGTCAATAAATCACTTAAATCCGATAAAGTTAAAGCCCCGATCTATGCGGTCAACCTTATTTAAACTCATCTCTCTCTATGGGGAGCCATAGTATCGGGAGGTAAATGTTTCTATATTTTTACATGACTGATCACGTCTCATTTATTTGAGAGTTTAATGTTTGGAAGAGTCGACGAAACAAAGTCATCTAAATGTACGTAATAGCGTTTTCGTGTAATAAGTTTTATGAAAATATGGTTGACTTTTTCAATCGAGCATCGAATGTTCACGAAACATGTTGATTTTTATACTCTACTCTACTCATATTTAACATCTTACGGTTGATATTTCTAAATTTTATTTCCTTTATAGAGTTTGTCTAGATAGATATAAAAGTACGGGTTTACATTTGTTCTAAATTTAGTTTTATTATGTGTGTTATTAGCTGTTTAACTTTAGTAAAAATCAACCACATCTATTGGATTTGAGTTGAGAGTGGGAAAGCCCTAATGGGTCAGCTTTAAGGAAAACAGATAAAACACTTGAAAAATTTCCTATTGTATGAAAAAAAAAAAAAAATTAATGCTATGGAAAACCAAATTTGGGAAGACCGGCGGCAAATTTCCCTCGGTTGCACATTTGAGCCAAAATAAAAAATATCACGTATTCAAGATATTTTCTGTTGGAAACTTAAAAGATTTTAAGACAAAATTTTACAGAAGTCCTTGCTTTCTCTTTTCACTCTCTTTTCTCTCAGAAGAAAAGAGAGAATTTTACAGAAGTCCTCGCCTCACATCACTCGAAACCTTTCTCCGCTCCACACTGCTCACCGCTCGACCTCCACACCATCTCTCTCGACCTGGAGTTTCACCAAAAATCTCCAGATCTGAACTCTCTTTCTCCTCACTCTCTCTCTCTCTCTCCACTCCAAACCTACCCCACCCCACCCTAGTTCGATTCCTCCCCCCAAACGGTTCAAACCCCGAACTCTCTTTCTCTCGATCCCGAGTTCGTTTTTGGCTCCGGCCGAATCTTCCATCATAACCAAATCTCTCAGCCCGCGAACCCAGTTCGATGACGAACTCAAAGCTATTCGTGGTAAGGCCATTTTCAACCAGACCCAGTTCGATTCCTCCCCAGATTTCTACTCCACCTGCTCCTCCCTCCAACCTGTCTATCTCCCCATACAAACTCTCAGATTTCGTTTTCAAGCCCTTAATTCGATTAGACTTCAAATTCTCTATTAGACTTCGAAGTAGTGGAGCTTCTGGGCAGTGGTGACGCGGTGGCGTATTGAGAGACTGGTGAGGAGTCCGGTGAAGAATTCAGTGATTAGTCTCAGTGGTTTGGTCCGATTCCGGTGAGTTCTGAAGAGGAGGAGAAAGGGATGAGTGAGGAAGAAGAAGAAGAAGAAGAGGAGGCGGAGGTGGTGGCGGTGAAGAATCAGAGGAGTGAGAGAAGGAGGCAACCCATTAGGGCTGCGAAGAAGCCCAAAAGGCCTAAGCGTCAAGAACAGAGCAAGCGTATTGTGGTGTGCAGTAGGAGTGAGAATGGTGAAGGCTAATGTGGCAAGATGGTCTGCTGGGAGGTATGGACTGTAAATTGTTTTACTCATTGATTTGATGTTGTGAAAATGTGAAATTAGTTTGGTTTTTCTGTGTTTTTGAGAATTTGGATTGTTGAGAATTGGTGAATTTGGATTTGGGTAATAGGTATAAAATGGCGGAGGAGAATATGTTGAAGGTGCTGAAGGCAAGAGTGGCTACTGCTGGGAAGCCAATAAAGAGGTCAGCTCTGAGAAATCAGGCGAGGAAGCTGATCGGCGACACGGGTTTGCTGGACCATTTGCTGAAGCATATGGCAGGGAAGGTGGCACCAGGTGGGGCTGAGAGGTTTCGGAGGGGGCACAATCCTGATGGGGCAATGGAATATTGGCTTGAGAGTACTGATTTGGTTGCCTAGTATTGGCTGTTGTATACTGTGTTATTGTGTGTCTTGGTGGTCTTGTTAATTGTTATATATTGTGTTGCAGATGATGAAGCAGAGGCATAAGATAGAGAGGGAACAGAACATTGGGGAAGAAGTTGGATGGTCCAAAAATGTGCAAGTTACAAAGGTGAACCTGAAAGCAGCCATGAATAAGAAGTTCGGGATGATTCACGGGCTATCATCTCTTGCCAAAATTATGGCCTTTGGCAGCCTTGCCATGCACTCATGGTATTTGGCAGGTAAACTTGATCTGTAGTATGTAAACAAAACCCGACTTTTTATTGAGGAACTTGCAATAAGCTATGTGCCAATGACAATACCAATTTCATTGTTGTAGGTCTCTCCTATTTTTGTGCTTGTTGGCGTACTGGTAATGCAAATAGCCTGAAATATATACCTATAAAAATTAGTTCATTGATCAGGGGTTTGGGTGTTTAGCTATAAAATTGAAGTAAGTTTTTTATTTTTGTTTACTTATGGAGTTGGTGTGTGTAAATGGTTCTTTTTTTGAGAAAAGCATGGTCTTCTCATTAATAATGTTCAAACATTGCCTCTTTTGTCCTAACAAAGAGACTCTGTTAGTGAAATTTGAACTCCCAGTGAGATATGTCAAATTTGTCCTGAAGAAGAGTTGTCATGTATTGAATTTCACTCCATCTATCATCAGTGTGTGTTCTGTGCCATATGAATTAATTTGCCTAAATATTATCTGCTAGTCAACTGAACTGTACTGTTTTGGATCATGTTGCGTGCATGTGCGATAATGATTACTATTATGGGGAAAATTGGTGGCAGTGCAAAAGATGCAAGTGTTATTTCAGTATAGAAAAGTAAGCAAGTGTCTATGGTTGTTGCTTGTATTATGGGAGTTAACTTACTATGTAAAACCATCTCTGTTGAAGTTAATTTATGCACATGGCTTCTGCAGGTAGTTGATTACCTTGTATTGCAATATTGTCATGTATCTGATTTTGCGTTGTGCTCCTTGATGTACATAAGAAAGTTTGTGTGAATGGGGCTGGAAGTTTACCGAAGCTTGTTCATTGCTAGAGGTTTATGTGCAAGCAAGGGTGCATCAAGAAGCTATTACAGAACTTACAAAGTCGAAGCTTGACCTCAGCTAAAGAAATTGATACTAATGAAGTTTGATTCATGGCATGGATCTAGATAGCAGCTAGGATTGTTTTTCATTAATGTGTATGTAGCTGTTATGAATGCTAATGTACTTGAATGATATGGATTCAAATGTGGTTTTATGTGGTAATATGAAGCATTATTTTTAGAAAAATATTCCAGGTTTGCATTATATAATGAACAGACAACAGGTGACTACCAATTAAAGTTTAGACAACTTAAAATTGCTCACAAATGGTTGATAAAAAGAATATGTTGTATGAAATCAAATTGTTTTCTAAATCAGACAATTCAATGGATAGGAAATAAACTCTGTTGTCTAAATTAGACGACTCAATAAATAGGAAGTTAAATCTATTGTGTGAATTAGACAACTAATTAAAATGACAATGATTCTGTTGTATGTTTAAAACTCACACAACAGAAAAATATATATGTTCTGTTGTATAAACTAGACATTTCAGTACTGCGCATGCCAAGCCAGCCACGGCATGGCACATAATTCGTACAACAGAAACTTTAAGTGACTTGTTTAACGTTTTATCACACAAGCTCGAGATATACAACGGAAAATCTGAATTCACACAACGGTGATTCACCGTTGTGTATTGAGTTTTTTGTAGTAGTGTGTTGATATGTTTCCAACTAAAAAGATTTTGTGTTTCATTAGTTAATTGGTTAACTTCTACGCTAAGTGTTTTTAGTCGATTAGCTAAAGATTAGGATTGAACGCTAAGTTAATTCTAAGTATTTTTGTGAAGTCTAAAACTAATTAAGATAACCGCTAAGGCCCTAGTTAAGTTGGAACTAAGTCGAGTATATGATATTTTTTGCTTGCTGATGTGCCTTGTCTTGTTAGTTTGCTATGTGTTTTGAGTGTTTTTGTGCTATTGTTTTGTGGAATTATGTCGACCAAGTTGTACATAGTAACTTGGGATTTATTTTTATGTCTTTAATTTCGAGTCTAGATTATTAGAGGCAGCTTGCTGCCGAACCTCAACTCTCCCATGATTAAAACTTGTAAATATGTCTATAATTGTGAATATTTGTTCTAACATTCTCATGTTTCAGGTACTCTTAATCCCTGGCAACGATCCCTACTTGCTTATGTTACTAACAATTTTCTGTAGGGTTTATTATTGTGTGCGTTCTGAGGCAGTCATCACTCATATCAACCTCATTTTTAAGATGATAAACAGTAGGATCCGGATAAACATTATACTTGAGTTTGAAAACCAATATTTCCAACTCTGGAAAACGATCACGTATCTGATGACAAAAATCAACAAAATTACAATTATGACCAAAGAAAAGTGTTGCTCATTCACTATAATACACAAGCTTAGCAGTATAATAACTGTCCATTGCACCTACAGAAAAAAAAACATCATAATATCAATAAGCAAATCCATGTGACTGTAACTGTACAAAATCTATCAAGTAACTATGATTGTAAATATCAAATTTGACAAAAAAAAAGAAGACAATCAACTACAAAGAAGTTGCTAAAGTAACTATGAAAAAAAAATGCAGGACTATAAAGAAAGAGCTTAAAAAATCGAAAGCAACTGAAACAACAATGAAAAATGCAAGATACAATGCGGCGTGCCGCTGCACCACACCACGACAGCATAAATGTCAAAGTAACTATCTTACTAACTATCCTAGTAACTATCATCTTGGTAACTATATTACTAACTAATTTACTAACTATCTACGTAACTATTATCTTAGTAACTATCTTACTAACTATCTAAGTAACTATGAAAAATAAAAAATGCAGGACAGAAAAGCAACAAATTAAAATCGAAAGCAACTGAAGCAAGAATGAAAATCGGCAGTTGAATAAACAATAACAAGTTTTAACCATTCAGAGCTATAACATCAAAAACAACACAAGTTGATTCAAAGCTAAAAATGACATATGAACACATGCAAAACCTTAAGATAACTTATTTAATGAATCAAAACTGACGAATCACATATGCAAAGCTTCAAAGGCAAATCGAAATCGCAGAATGAGCAATTCAACTGAAGAATTGCATATCGTCACATTTGATTCAGAGATAAAAATGAAATATAAACAGCTGCAAAACCTTAAGATACCTTATTTCAATTAATCAAAACTGAGAAATCGCATATGCAAAGGTTCAGAGACAAATCAGAATCGCAGAATAAGCAATTTAACTGACGAATTGCATATCAGCGGCAATAAAGAATTGCAGATCAGCGGCAATGTGGAATTCCAGATCAAGGGCAGTGAGAGAGAGAGAGAGAGAGAGAGAGAGGCGGCACTGAGAAGAAGAAAAAGAAAACGGAGCTCGAAGAGGGAAAGTAACAGAACGGGAAAGGAAATTTGTTACAAAAGGGCAAAATCGTCTCTTTGAAAACGAAAAACAGTCATTTTTTATTATTTAGTGAAATAGAATAGAGGTTTTTATGATAAACATATTAAAATTATGCCATTTTTGATAAAGTGGAAAAGAATAGGCTTTTTTTCTAATTTTCAAAGTTAAAATAGTCCTTTTATCTAAACTGTTGTTTAAACATTGGGATTCATGATTTGTGTCTGTTCTTTTTTTCTCTCTCTTTTTTTCTCTCTCTTTTTTTCTATCTTCGGAAGGCTCTAACCATAGGTGTTAAAGGGGACAAATGGACACAGGATGGTTCCTGTAATTTTGTAGTTAGAATATCACAACTCTATAAGTGTAAGTTTGATTGATTAGTTTTTTTTTATTTATTTATTTATTTTAGCCGCCATTGTAATAAGGAAGACTGGTTCTATTCATACCTTCCAAATTGCTATATACACCTCATATTTTTTTGATAATGTTTAAAATCATACTCTACCCTTTAGATAGAAAGAAAGAAAATAAAAAGAGTAAATACTTGTTATCCCCTAAACTCTTTACCTAAAAACAGTTTTGTTCCTATGGTTTTAAATTAAACTAGTAAATCCTTAATAACCCATATTTCAACAATTTAGTCCATTCCGTTACATGACCATCAAAATATTCTGTTAAATCTCTAAAATGACGAAAGTACCCCGTTCAAAATCAAATTTTTAAGAAGAAAAAAACATCCTCAACAAGGAACTATGAGCGTGATGCGACAAGAGAAAATGAAATTATAAACAATAATGCACTACCTTCCCTACAAACCTTGGGGAAGATAATAACCCCAAAGTTTTGTCATTGTGAACCGCTTTGCACGCCAAACATGTGTTCTAAGCCTCTTTGTTCCATCCCATGCGGTGCAAAAACTCTTTTCAAGGTTCTTTTTATAGTAAATTACATAGTAGCACCCGACCAAATTTATAAACACAAATAACTCACTTATAATAATTTTCAAACAAAAAAGGACATAAGTCTGGCAAAAAATTGAGTGGACCAAAAACTGATTGAATAATTGAGGCTGGAATGCCTAAAATGCCACTAATTTCGCCAAAATTACAATGCTGCCACTCTACTAACTGACAAGTTTCTCTCTCCTCATTTTTAAGTTATTTACAGGAATTTAATGTTTTCCGGCCAAACCGTCAACAATTTGGAGATTATTCCAACTACAAAATTGTTGTTCATCTCATGGGCTTTCATTTGAGTACTATAAGAACCCGTTCCGGAAATTTCCCTTAGAAATCCGAAACGGTAAAAAAAAAAAAAAAAAAAACCCTGAAACCAACTAAAAATCTCTTTGCTCCCAAACCGCAACCACCCACCCACTGAGAATAAAGACCGATTGCTTCTTTTATTACTTAATTTGACAAACAAAAAAACCCATTTTTAACCAGCCTTTACATTTATTACAGAAAAAAAAAATTCAAAGTAAAAATTACAATTGGTCAACAGTAATAATCAAGTCAAACGGTAAATGGTTAAGGTTAAAGTTACTATTTACTATTTACTGTTTACAGTTTAACTTTACTGTTTTACCATATACTTTTCACCTTTTACCATTTACTATTTACTATTCTTTAACCTTCCGCCGCTGGCAGCAGCGCCGGCAGCTCCGCCATAGGGCCAAAAACATCACCAACCACCTCGAAATTAACCCCAAACCATCACCATCACCTTATAGTTTCCTTTCCGCCACCTCTGCAGCTAAAAACAACCTTAGCCACCCCAAACGGCGGCCGACACGACTGCCGGTTTCCTCCACATTCCAATTTTTACCTATTTCAATCAATTGAACCTCAAATTACACCTAATCGACTCTAATCATCGGTCTGAGCTTGAATTTAACCTCTAAATTCACAAAAAACACCAATTTCACAACCCTCCAATTCGAACCCAAAAAGCCTAGAATTTTGAATCTAAAATTCACCTTACCTGGGCTGAATCGGGTCAATTCCTTCCATGAAATTGACGTGCAGGCCGAGGTCTCCCTTTCCCTCTCTGTATCGGACCGATTGGTGGCCGGAGGAGGGAGATTGGTTCGATCGGTGGCCGAACTTCAAGGACGTTGCACGGCCAAACGGTGGCTAACCCCGCCGTGCCGCTGCCACAGGCGTGACGAGGAGGCCAAGCTGGTTCGAACGTGACCGGTACGGCGGTCCAGTTTGGTCGGACGGCGAAGCTGGGTGGAGCGGCTCGGGTTTGGCCGATGGGGGAGAGAGAGAGAGGGAAAAAGGAAGAAAGAAAAAAAAAAAAAAGGAAAGAAAAAAGAATATTCCCCCGAAATCTAGAATATTCCCCTTTTTCTAGAACTTTCCACCGCCTACTAATTATACTTGACCAAAACCAGACAATTACCGATTTTTACGTCATAAATTTTTCATACGAATTCCAAATTAAACCTGCTACATGTCCGCGAACTCGTTTTAACGTCCTCTATCTCGTCCAAAAATAAAATTCTCGGTCGGGTTAACTTATAAAAAGTCAACCTCTAAACCCTTTGAAACGTTAAAAATAATTTAAAACTTTTAGGGAGTATTTTAAGGTTTCGGGTCGTTACAAGTATAATGTTGCATATATTTTGAGAAACTATGAAATTTCTAATTTTAACCACCACGAGCCACAATAACAGGTTAGTAGGGTTGACAGTAGCGGTTTGCCTCAAGGTTGACAGTAGCATTTAGTTTCTCTAGCGACAGTAGCAACTAGTTTCTCTATCCACAGTAGCAGTTAGCTTCTCTATCCACAGCAGCAGCCTTATGATTAGTAAGGTTGTAAGAAGGTGAATAAACACATATATAAATAGTAATAGTAGCAGTAGCAGGGATGGAAACAATAGTATCAAAAACTTCTCAGTCGCAGTTGCTATTAGCAGCCATGCCACTTCCCAAACGACAGTAGCAGACTAGCAGTAACTTCCTAGTTAATAGTAGTAGTGTCTTCCCAATCATTAGTAGCAGAAGCTTCGTAGTCAACAGTAGCAACGACTTCCCAATCGACAGTAGCAGCTATATAATCAGCAGTAGCAGAATCTTTCCAGTCAACAGTAGCAATGACTGCCCAATCGATAGTAGCAACTATATTGTCGGTAGTCGCAGCTACATTCACGATCGATAATAGCAGCTACATTCACGATCAACAGTAACAGTTAGATTTACAATATACAGTAGCAGCTAGTTTTGCAATAGACAGTAGCAACAACTGAGACTAAATGCATGCTTGTAAATATTAAAGGCAAAAGAGTAAATTAGTTGATAACATGTGGCAGCTTGTCATGCACATGGTACTGATTTGTAAATTTTTGTCCTAATTTGTTCAATTGAATATGTAAGTGATTTATTTGTTAAACAAATTATTGTCATGCACTTTTTTGTAGTTTGTTATTCTTTTTAAGCTCAGCTCTCCGACGAATGAGACGAGGAACACTCTTGTCATCTTTCTCTGCAGGCAAAGCATCGCTTTGACCAACGACTCTATGCTTTCGCTTTTTTCTACTTCTCTTTTTCGCGGCTTGATTGCCATAACCAGTGGTTCTTCTTCTCTTGCTCCTTTGAGACTTGAAATCATTGTTCAATAGGTTCGATACAATTGTGTGGAGTGTCACTAGTTCTGAAGCTCGCACCTTCGCAAAATTTTCGACACTAATTTTTCGAGGCGGAGCTGATGAAACTTGCAACCGTTTGTATCCAACGGTTGCCATTAAACTGATTCAATCTTCTTCAGCTCCAGAACACAATATTATAATAAAATTCAAGTAGCTTCTCTGTATTTTCTCATTGCACTACTCCATTACTCTGAAATGTCCAAATAATAATAAAAAAAAAACATTAAGGTAAGCTATGTAAGAAACTTTGGTTACCACAACACTGTATGCTTGAAATACAAGAAACCCACACTGATGTTTCCAAAACAGCAGTAAGGCATTTTAACAAAAACACCAAATTACCTTAATCAAGTACAAAAATCATTTTCTAAGTTTTGAAGATACTGATAAATCACTATGAGGATGACTTCCAAAGTACCAATTGAGATTTCTAACTATAATGATTATGGAAGGTAGTTTATAGTTCCTTTCTGTTTGCCCAGAGACCAAAGTAGTAGAAATTTATCATAATAACCGATTCCTTAAAATTGACAAAATAAGGGATCCCTTAATGGAAGTGCTATATATATATACACACACATATATCCAAGCTGAAGGGTTTCTGGCATGCATAAATTTTGGATCCGGCAGAACATAGCCACCATCACTGAGATCCTGGCATAGAGTTTTAACACAGCGGGGACCGGTAGAGCTCATGCTGGTAGTGATGAGTTGCCTAAGCACTTCCCAAATAATAACCCTATAAAAGATCATTAATAGTATATAATAAGTAGGGATCGTTCTAGCTGGGGACTAAGGGTACCTGAAACATGAGAATGTTAGACAAATATTCACATATATACACATAAAAATGTCACACTTGGGGGATGGAAAGGGATCGGCAGAAAGGCTGCACTAAAATCTAAAGACACGAAAATAAAAGCCTAAAACTACTATATACAAGTGATCAACATCTTTCCACGCAAAGCTTAGCACACAAGCAATCAAAACATATAACAATTGGACAAATAGAGGACGTAATAATATTAAAGTGTTCTAGACTCGACTTAGTTCCAACCTAACTAGTGCCGGAAGAGGTTCACTAATCGATTTTAGATTTCACAAGTGCTTAGGATTTTGATAAGCGCATTACCCTAATCTTTATGCTAATCAATTTTAATGACACGAAGAGTAGACACTAAAACCAATTAACACTTAAGCATATAAGTCTTTTTATAGTCGGAGACAAGTTAACATGTAAGACGTCACTCTTCATATTAAACAAGTAAATTCTTTAAACTACTCTAACCCTAAGAACAACACCAATTAGGACGCGAAGAGGTAGACTCAATCTACATTTATTTCGGCAGATGAATTCAACACCTAGACAACAATCATGGCCTTTCGATTGTACCTAAATATCTCCTTCGGTTGCACACGAGTTCAAAGAATTAACCAAGACAAATTTAAAACCAAATTAACATGCTTGCCGAACCTAAATCTATCTTTTTGTTACATATTTTCTTTACTCTTTAACATGCAATCCAAATTTTAACTTTCAAAAACCATAAGAACAGTTGAAACACGAATTGAACATACAAATCATAAAACCACAACTCAAATCGTTTTACACATAGACATGCAATTCGTAACCAAAAATTCATACAAGTCTCATAGACAAAATTTAGCATAACTATACAAAATTATTACAAACCGAAAGAGAGATGAGATGGGGTAGAGCACACTTTGTAGACACCTTGAAGAGAGGCTGCAAACATGACTTGATGATGCTTGAATGGAGGTAGGAACTTGGTGTGGGACGGATAGGTTTTAGAGGCGGTGATGGAGTGTTTTCGGCTTGTAGTTTTGTATAGGTTTTTTGGCTGAACTTTGGTAGAGCTTTAAGGCTTTGCTTTAGCTTAAGATGTGATGATTTTTCTGTAGGAAAATAAGACTTTATATATAGAGGATATCGGCAGAAACCCTAGGGACCAAAACCTAATGCAACTGAGCAGGAGAAAACCTTATGCAATAAGGTTTTGGTTCATTCCTTACTTGGTTCTTCTAGGAAACTTTTTCAGTTGATTTTCTTTGTGGATCGGGCTGTAATGCTTCATGGACTCTTCAAGTGGACTCAACAATTCTCTTTGATGGATAATGGTTCATGGATCGACAGCTACAAGCCTCCCTCGCACAACCGTCAGAAATCTGCCCAAACTGGCAAGTTTTCCTATCCGACCTAGGAGATCTTCTTTCTTAATCTTTTTCACTTCTTTTTGGCATGGCTGGATCTCCTAATCTTCATTAAGCTTGGAAACTCTCACTTGATGCTTTCGGTTGCCCTTTAGATGCTCAAATACAGAAAAGCAAGAAAATGGGCAGTAGATTCCTCTTCTCAGCAGGGCAGTGATCTCTTGGCATTGCGACTTGCATAAATTTTTCTTCAGGACAGCTATTGATGCGATCCTAAGTTCTATAAAAACTAGACTCGTAGAGCTTTCCGTGCATATATGGCACTTCTTCTAGTTCCTTGTGGTCTGTCTTGGAGAAATTCTGAAAATTGAGTGATGTGCCCAGGAAATTCCTAGAACTTGATGGATCCAAATTTGCATAGCATTTTTCGGCAGCTTCCTTTGCTCCCATTTCTATAACTCCTTCCATTGCTCAATCCTTGATATGTGCACTGGTCATATCAAAAGTATCATGGAAGGTTTACAGAATCAACAAAATATTTAGAGACTTCGATTTTCAGCACTTTGTCAATTTTCTGTAATACGATTTCCAATACTTAAGCATATTTTCAGCACTTTGTCAATTTTCAGCACTTTGTCAATTTTCAGACTTCGATTTCCAATACTTAAGCATATTTTCATTTAAACTCTACCAAAAGCTCATGACTCTATTACATGACTCAATTTTATGATATTAAGGATTAAAGAAAAATATAAACGAGGGTAAAACATATTAAGAAATTCGCATTTTATGCTCCTATCAGGTAGTCATCTTACAAACACTTTGCTAAAGATCCCTTTAGGGATGGACTAGATGGGGCAAAGAGATGTTTGAAGGAATTTTCAAAGCTGCCTGCCACGATCCCAGCATTAAAGGAGGAGGCGTAGTGGGTTGTCTAGAAGAGGGAACTTTCACCCCCTATGTTCAACGACAAAGCTTTGAAAGTATACTTGTCTTTGTTCGACATTGGACATAATATTATTTCTGTTTGTCCCAAAAATCATTAGAACAGATGATAGGAGCATAAAATGTGACGTTCTAAATGTGTTTTATCCTCGTTTATACTTTTCTTTAACCCTTATTGTTGTAGAATCGAGTCATTTTGGTAGTCTTGAATATTTGGTAGAGTTACATTGAAAATTTGCTAAGTATAGGAAAAAAAGGCAAAAATTTGTCAAAAACCGATTTATTAGTTCTAAAATGTTTCGTTGGTTCTGTAAAAGTTTCACTGTAATTTTGATGAATTTATCTTCTCTTATGTGCAGCAGACATATTGATGATTGAGCAATAGAAGAAGTTAGAGTAATCGGAGCCAAAGAAGCTGCTAGAAATTACAAGGAAGGTTCTATCGCAAATCCAGCAAGTTCCAGTAATTTCCTGGGCACGTCACTCAATTTCCATAATTTCTCCAAGATGGTCCACAAGGAACTAAATGATGTACCATATATGCACGGAAAGCTCTTCGAGTCTAGTTTCTAAAGAAATTGGAATCGTATCAAAAGCTATGCTGATGAGAAAGTTATGCCGGTCACAATGCCGGAAGCTCACTGCGTTGCTGAGAAGAGAACCTACTACCTGTTTTTTGGGAATTTCTGTACTGTTGCACCAAAGGCCAATCTAAATGAGTCAAGTGTTGCTGATCTAAATGAAGTATATTGGAGCCGGCCAAGCTAAAAGAAAAGTACAAATATGGAAAGAAAAAGTTTCCTAGTCCAAGTAGGAAATCTTGCCGTTTCTAGGAGAAGTGTTCATGTCTGAGCTAGAGAGGCTAGCAGCCAAAACTTGGACTTTTATCCATCAAGTGATGTTGTTGACCCATTAAGGAGTCCACGCAGCCATGATTTGATAGGAGCACAAAGTGCTACGATATTAATATGTTTATACCCTCGTTCATACTTTGTTTAACCCTTATTTATCTAAAATTGACTCATAATATAGATTAGTGTATATTTAGTAGAGTTTGGCAAAAATGTGCTTAAAAGCTGAAAATTTACAGAAAATTAACAAAGTGCTGAAAACCGAAGTCATTATATGTTTCGTTGATTCTGTAAAACTTCCATGTTGCTTTTGATGGATTTTTCTTCTCTTATGAGCAGTACATACATATATGATCGAGCAATGGAAAGAGTTTGAGTGATTGGAGCTAAAGAATATGCCAGAAATTGCCACGCAAATTCAGATACAATAGGTTCCAGGAATTTCCTGGGCAGATCACTCAACTTCCCGATTTTCCCCAGAACAGCTCTGATAGGAGCACAATGTGCGACGATATTAATATGCTTATGTGATAGGAGCACAATGTGCGTCGTTCTTAATATGTTTTTACCCCCATTTATCCAATGCTTAACCCTTATTTTTGTAAGATAGAGTCATATTTTAGTTTAGTGTCCCTTTGGTAGAGTTTTGGAGAAAATGTGCTTAATTGTCAGAAAAATGACAAAGTAAAGAAATCTGAGCAAAAAGTGCAAAATATGTTGTTTTCGTGATATTGAGGCCTGTGCTAAACTGATCTATCCTTTTCCAAATTTGATGAAATTTGGTATGCATATAACTGGCAAGCTAAAGTATATTGTGTCAAAATTTCAGATCAATCGGAGTTCGGGAAGTCACCCAAAAGATGGCTGCAACTTGGCAGTCCGAGCAAACCAATCCAGGGACTTCCAGGATTTTCCTGGGACTGTGTCCCAACTTCGAAAAATCATTCCCGACAACTCATAAGGAATTTGATCAAACAGTTTTATTTGGAGGTAGCTATGTGTGTCTAGTTTCTCTGGGACTTGGAATCGCATCAATCGGAGCTTTGAGGAGGAAGTTATGCCGAATTTACTGGAGTAAGGTCATTCTGCCGGGAAAACAACAATTTCCCAGTTGCACAAGGAAAGCTTTCCTTTGGACTTTTGAAGCATGGATCGGATATTATGGACCTAAAGATATGTCCATACTAACTTAATGAGAAGATTCAAGTCCAAGATAAGGCCAAGAAGAGTCTAGAAGAAAAGAATTCAGATAATAAGAGAAAGAAAAAGAATCCTGATTAATTTCGGGAAAATTCCTGTGCACGTCTCTCAACTTCCACGGACTCTCCCGGACAGCTCACAATGAATCAGAATTCAAGCCTTCTATGGATAGAAAGCTACGGGAGTCTAGTTTCCAACCCAACTGGAATCACCCCAATATCTATTTTCTAGAGAAAGATATTCCATAATCTTGACTCGAAGGTCAAATCTGCCAGCAGGATAAGTTTGAGAAAAACTAGGTTTTGTAAACCCTAGCTGCCTCCCTTGCCTCTATAAATACCACAACATAATTTCAGAATAATCATCTTCTCTTCTTCACTTAAACTTGCCGAAACTCTGCATCTCCAAAAATCCTCACCAAGAACATAGCCGAACCATCTTTCACCACCTTTCATAAAATCATTCCAATCATCAACACCAATCCACTTGCCGAATTCTTCAACAAGGTTGTCACTTGGATTGTAATTTTCGATGGCTTTAGTTTCTTTATATTTATACATTAATTTGTCTATGAATTATGTATGGATTCTTAGTTCCGATTTTAGTTTTGTTAATTATTCATGGGATTTCCGAATTCTTGTTATATTGTTTGGTTTTCTTGTGTTTAATTACTGAATTATGCATGTGATTTAATTGAATATGGTATGATGGGCAGTAGACTTTTGCATGTTTTCTTGATTTAATTAGGTTTATTTCCTTAATTCGTGTGCAACCGAAGGAGATGTCTAGATGCATTCGAAAGGCCATGAGTGTTGTCTAGATGTTGAATTCACTTGCCGATTTAATACATGTTGGATCATACGCGAAGTTGGTTTTAATATGTATTTATCTAAGGGCTAGAGTAATTCTGGAAATTTACATGTCGATGTGGGATGAGTGACGCCATACCTGCTAACATGTTCCAATTCGACATATTGTGCTTATGTGCTATTTGTGTTTAATTTCTACGCGAAGTGTTGTTAAACCGATTAGTACCATGTTTAGGATTATACGCGAAGTTAATTCTAAATACTTGTGATGTTTTGAATAATTAGATATACCGCGAAGGCTCTAATTAAATTAGAACTTAGTTGATCTTGAATACGATATTTGCTTGCTGCCCCTATTACTTGTTTTAATTTCGTTGCATGTGTAATGAGTCTTGTGTTTTGTGATTGTGTGGAAGATGTTGATCAATTGTAAATAATAATTTAGGATTTAAATTTGTAAAAATCAGTAGGTAATTAGATTAAAATTTGACAAACCCCTTATGTGCAACACTTTGTGTGATTGAAAGCCCTTGATTTCCCCGGATAGAACGATCCCTACTTGTCCTAACTACAATTGACAAAAGAAGGGTATTATGTGTATGAAGTTGTTTTGCAGGTACTTTGTGCTTGGATAATGTCTCCATCATTATGCCCTCATTTATGCTTCGTTTAACACGTATTTACCAAGATAGAGTCATAATTTAGTTTAGTGTCATTTTGGTAGAGTTTTGGAGAAAGTGTGCTTAATAATCAGAAAAAAGACTAAGTATAGAAATCTGGAAATAAAGTAAAATATGTCTTTTTTGTGATTTTGAGGCTCGTTCTAAACTGATCTATCATTTTCCAAATTTGATGAAATTTGTTGTGCATTTAATTGGGAAGCTAAAGTATATTGTGTCAAAATTTTAGATCAATCGGAGTTCGGGAAGTCACCCAAATGAAGGCTGCAACTTGGCAGTTTGAGCAAAGATAACCAGGGACTACCAGGATTTTCCTGGGACTGTGTCCTGACTTCCGGAATTTCTGTGGGACACATCGCTTAGAACCAGAGAACATGCCATACACCGTTGGAAAGCTCTACGAGTCTAGTTTCTCTGAGACTTAGAATCGCAGCAAAATATTTCCTGAGGAAACAGTTATGCCGGTTTGAATGCACAAAGGTCAAGTCTGCCGAAAGAAGAAAACCTAAACCGAGTTCTACATGGATTTGGCTTACGAATGTGGACTGAATTCCATCCTTTGTGCAAGATTTTTGGCTGAATTAATTCATGGAAAACCTAAAGAGATATTGCTCAATTATTCAGTCATTATCTTGGGAATTTTCGGCAGAAAATAGAGGAAGAAAATCGCAACAATTCCTGATCAAATTCGGCAGAATTCCTGTGCACATCATCCAACTTCCACGGACTCTCCCGGACATCTCACAACAAATCTGAGTTCGAGCCTTATATGGATAGAAAGCTACGGGAGTCTAGTTTCCAACCCAACTGGAATCACCTCAATATCTATTTTCTAGAGAAAGATATTCCATAATCTTCACTCGAAGGTCAAATCTACCAGCAGGATAAGTTTGAGAAAAACTAGGTTTTGTGAACCCTAGTTGCAGCCACCTTTTGGCCTCTATATATTTGACGATTTTCACACATAAAATATCTCTTCTCTCTCACTTTTCACTAGCCAAAACTCTGTCCAATTAGCACCACAAATCCCATAGAAAATTCAAGCCAATTCCATAGTTCACCACCACTTCCGATCGCAAGACATCATCCCACCGAATCTTCCTTTGCCGATTCCTCTTCAAGGTTTCTTTTAAAGTGTGATTCACTCATCTCTCATGGCTTGTAATTTTCTGTATAATTACTTAACTTTGTCTATGAAGTTTGTAAGGATTTGTGGTTTGTTATTTGGTTTTATTAATTTTACATTGGATTTCCGAAATTCTGTTATGTGTTTTGGTTTTCTTTTTGTCTAATTGATGAACATGTGTATGACGAATTGATTGTATGGTAATAGGGCAGTAACTTTGTTTGATGATTTGATGATTTTATTTGGTTTATTTTCTGAATTCGTATGCACAACAAGTTTTAGGGTTAAGTGAAGCTTTAGCTAGGCTGATCTTGGGTTTAATTCTTTATGTTACCGAACCACAAATATGAGGTAAGTTATACACGAAGTTGATTTATCTTGTATTGGTTCTAAGGGATAGAGTAATTCAGAAAATATGCATGTTGAAGCAAGGTGAGGTGACGCCATACTTGTTGCATGTTTCCAATTCGACTCATTGTGCTTATGTGTTTCTTGGTTTAATTTCTTGCACTGCGCCGAGACGTATCGGACATGGGCGTGGCGTGTCTGGTTCGTATCCCAGATTGAACCAGGCGTATCAGAGAGCGTATATGACACGTATCCGGCAAGGTTCTTGCCTTTGATATGCCATATCAGATACTGGCATCACGTATCCGATATCGACACTCATCACGCACAAGCCCTGAGCATGCCACGCCCTACCGCTGCACTTACCTTGCTTACCGTTGCTGCCTTTAGCCTCGCTAGCGTTGCCTATGACCGTGCGCCACCCATCGAGTACATGCTCACACATGCGCACGCGTATCCAGAAATTGCCAAGAAGCAGCTCAGCAGCGTGCGCACAAGCAGGTAGCAGCCTCAGCCAATGCACGCGCTAGCCTGTCAGCGCCCCTGCACAAGCCTTGCTGCCGAGAAGATGCTTTCCTGCCGAGAGAGCTTCCATGAGATTTCCAAGATTTTATGCCGCCTTCCTTTTGGCTGCAAGAGGCTGCCACCAATCCTAGGGACACAAGGAAGAGCTGCAGACATTAGAAGACCAGGAAAAGCCATGCACGTGTAAGAAAGCCAAGACCAACAAGGATTCCTGCCGAGAGGAGGAATATGCTTTCCGGGTGCAACTAGGGAAGGCTGCAAGCAGTCTTTGGACTTTAAAATTCATCAAAGCTTGGGCTGCCGATCCATTAGACGAGACCAAGAAGAGATGTAGCCAGCTCACGCAGAAAACGCACGGAAGATTCTTGAAGAAAATAGGAGTGGCCGGCAAGTATCCTAAACCAACTCGGTTTAGGTTTTTTTTTCCTACTTGTCGGTTTTGCGCAAGCTTTTCCCCTATATATAGAGGCTGTTTTCTTACAGAAAAACTTGTCACATCTCAAGCATAAACACTTAGCCAAAGCTCTACCAAGTCCCACAAGCACCACATACCAAATACAAAGCCATAACTGATGGGGTGCCTAAGTACACACACAATAATAACCCTACAAAAGATCGTTCGTAGTATAAGCAAGTAGAGATCGTTCTAAGCCGGGGATTAAGGGTACCTGAAACATGAGAATGTTAGACAATATTTACATATATACACATTGAAACGTCACATATTGGGGGTGTATAAGGATCGGCAGCTTTGCTGCCATACATCTAAGGGATACGAAAATTAAAGAGAAAATAAAACCTAATTTACTATTTACAAATTTGGTCGACATTCTTCCACAAAGCAATAGCACGAAAACAATCAAAACACATAACAAACAAGCAAACAAGACTCACGGCAAGGCATTAAAATGTTCTAAACTCAACTTAACTCCGATCTAATTAGCTCCCTATAGGTATTACTAACCGATTTAGATTTCACAAGTATTCAAGATTAACTTTACGTCTAATCCTAAAATTATACTAAACATATTTGAGAACTCCTATAGATCAAAACAAACATGCATAGTAATTAAACACGAAATCTTTTGAGTCGGAAACAAGTTAATTAAGTAAGGCGTCACTCTTCTTATTAACAAGCATGTTCTTTAAACCACTCTAACCCTGTGAAAACAACACAAATAAAATAACTCATTGGTTACTTAATCTATATTCATTTCGGCTAATGAGATCAATATTCCACACATTCCAATTGCATAGACTACCAACCTTTGCGCACACGAATTCAGAGAACAAATCAAGATGAATATAAAACCAAATTAACACATGTTTGCCGCTTGACCTATTTACTAATTTCATTACATATTTTCTTTACTCTTTAACATACAATTCAATCCTTTACTCTCAAAAACCAATTAAAAATAAAGAAAACGAATTGAACATGCAAATCCTAAAACCAAACTTCAATCCAAACAATACATAGACATAACATTTGAAACCAAGAATACATGTTATTTTCATAGACAAAGTTTAACATAACTACAAAAAAAAAATTACAAAACCGAAAGTAGGGAGTAGATCACACTTTTAGAACAGCTTTGGAGCTTCAAGTCGTGTTGATCTTGATGGAGAATGATAGAGGTCCGACAGGAATATTTTTGGATAGTGGTGGATGATGTGTTTCGGCTAGGTTTTCTTTGTAGGATTCTTGGGGAAATTTTGGTAGAGCTTTGGCTAGATTTTTGCTTTGGAATGTGAAAGCTTTTTCTGAGATTTCATTGGCTTTATATAGGGGAAAAACCCTAGGGCTGCCGGCAACACAAGGAATGTGAATTTCTTTTCCTAGTTGGCTTATGTTTCCTTGTGGGAAAAGCAATGCATTCTTGGACTTTTAATTCTGAATTTTCTTCAAAGCTTGGGCTGCATATCTTCATGAACTTCTTATGTGGACTTGACAACTCCATTTGATGAACTTTGATCCATGAAAAATGCACAAATCGTCAAGAACACAGAACCGGCAGCATTCTCCTCGTTGGACTAGGATTGCTTCTTTCTTCATGCTTTTCCATATTGCCTTACCTTGATGTCTTCCTCTATCTTTCAATAAGCTTGGACAATCTTCAAGTATGCAATTGTGTGCCAAATGTCCATCGAAAACAGAAACAAAGGAAAAGAGGCAGAAACTTTGTGGAATCGGCTAGCAGTGACCTTGTTGCATTTCAACTGGCATAACTTTCTCCTCATTACTCCAATTGATGCGATTCCAAGTCTCAGAGAAACTAGACTCGTAGTCATATAAAAGGGCTTGCTCAAATTCCAAGTGAAACGTCCGGAATAAATTTTTGAAGTCAGGACACTGTCCCATTAAAATCATGTGTCTCACAGAAACTAGACTCGTAGAGCTTTCTCCATATAAAAGGGCTTGCTCAAATTCCAAGTGAAATGTCCGGAATAAATTTTTGAAGTCAGAACACAGTCCCAGGAAAATCATGTTAGTCCCTGGTGAACTTTGCTCAAACTGCCAAAGTTGCAGCCGTCTTTTGGGTGACTTCCCGAACTCCGATTAATCTGAATTTTTGAAAGAAAAAAAAACCCTTCAGCAAGTCTATTATATGCATACCAAATTTCATTAAATTTGGAAAAGGATAGATCAGTTTTCCACTCGTCTCGGAATCACAAAAAAGACAACTTTTGCATTATTTTCTAGATTTCTCAAACTTAGTCATTTTTCAGATTCTAAAGCACCTATTTCCAAAACACTTCCAATTCGACACTAAACTAAATTATGACTCTATCTTAGATAAATAAGGGTTAAACAAAGCATAAACGAGGGCATACGCATATTAATATCATCGCACATTGTGCTCCTATCAACTACCCCACACTTATTCGTTGCTAGGCCCTTAGTAAAGCTAAATAAAACTATGACTCAAACTACTATTGCCCCTAACAATTTGTCTCAGGCTCGTATGTACACATAGCTTTTAAGTTAATGCATGAAAATGCTGAGCACGAAAATTCCAAGTTTCATGAACATGTAACATCAATAAGAACATATAAGAACAAAAAGTTAGCATGTAAACATGTAAAGCTAATCAAATCCTCCTCACTGGGCATACTCTCCTCTTTTCACTCGAAGCATGGTTATTCACAAATTGGTATATGCAAGTGAAAGATAATGAATTACGAAGAGTAACTTGCATATGTCAAAGAAACGAAAGCACGTTGTGAATAGAATTTGAAACAAAAACCTCATATGATAACTATATGCATGAATGGACCCACACCATATGCTCAACTCTTGAGGTAATCTCCACAAATCAAGGTATGCCATCTTAAGAATCATGAAAAACGTTATAGGGGAATAAATATGGGGCTCGGCTATAGGAAAGGAAATTTAGGGTAAGTGGTGCTTAAAAACGTCACCAAGACTTGGCAATTCTTAATCCTCCTTATGGCTTCACTACAAGGGTCTAATATCATCTTGTTGGACCCTTCCGTCATTCTTTTCTTCCCAAAACATCATAAATATGGACAAAGGTCAAAATTTAACAATGCTAGACCTTCAAATATGAACTAAACTCCAAGCTCACAACACTTATTCAAGGAATAAGACTTAGCAACTTTTTTCAATCAAAACCGTGCCTTATACTTTCTTTTTCTTTTTCTCGGACTTGGTATTTTTATTTTCTTTTCTTGGTCCGAATTTTTTCTTTTTCTTTTCTTTTTCTAAGGCACGGCAACATACAATTTTTCGTACAAATTTCAAGCCTAGTCTACCCCACACTTGTTCTTCTTCATCACTTACATCAAAATTCCAAATCGATTTCAAACTTTTGCCAAGTCTCGCTGACAAGGGTTTAGATATAACTATTCTAAGCATAGGAATTTTAATAAGGGTGATGAAAGAAAAAGCTCAATGTAGGCTCAAAGGGGTTTTCTAAGGAGTCTCACGACTGGCACAAATAGGGCACATGCTTTATTTGGCAATGGTGGTGGTCCTAATATAACGTTTTCAATCATTTTCAAAATCAAGACAATTTTCATGACTATCAAGTTTCAAAAATCACAAGAGCGAGTTCTAGCAATACTAGAGTCCATGAAAAGCTATCGCATATAGTCATCGAATAATCAAAGAATAATGCGGTTTCATGCTTCCTATGTGTCTATCGAATTTTTATCTTTGTATCACTCAAGAAGAAAGCAATTTGTCTCTAAAGCTCACATAGGTTATTATGGAAACAAACTAGCTAAAACATGCATGCTTCGTTAATCAACAAGTCCTACATGCTCCTACCAATGCACATAATCCATGAAACTCACAATTTTAATTGTATGCACAACTATCATCTATGTATACAAAGAGGAGAAAAACATCATTGACATATTAGGGGCATCCTAAGACTCGAAACAAACAATTTAAACACTCTATTTTTGTAGAACAATTTTCTGAATTTTCTTTTCTATACTAAGCACACGAAAATATAAACGGAATACGGTATCCCACCCCAGACTTAGAAAATTACATTGTCCGCAATGTAAGCACAAAACAATATCAACGAATTTCCTAAGCATGCAATAGTCTAACACATTCCAACATATCATCACAAACCAAAGAAAAAGAGAAGGGGTAAGAAATTGCAAACTCTCGGTGATGGCTCCTTCACTTTTCTTTGATTGACTTGGGTTGCCTCCCAATTAGCGCTTTGTTTTTATAGTCCATTGCTTAGACTTTTCACCATTGTTAATTGCATATATTCATCCTGAGCCAAAATAGCTCAAATCGGCAAGGAGGAGATCAACTAGGTGCGTTGGGCATTGGGCATCCAAATTGGCAGCAAGAGTGCTTGTGTCAGCGAAAGGGGCTGTAGCTGTGCGTGCAGCCTGCATATTGGGGCACTCGGCAGGATTGCAGGACGTATCGGAAGACTGGGCAGCGTGGTGTGGCTTCTCGGCAGCTTGAATCGTATCCGGATCAGCAGCTTGGTCTGCCACCGGGGCAGAGATTGGCATGTCAAGGAGCAGAGTAGTACTGCCGGCAATGGCAGGTCCGATAGGTAGGGTGTAGTGCAGCATACTGGTAGTTGGCTTGGCAAAGCAGGATGCGGCTTGACCATGATCAAGGTGTGTGGCCGACAATAGGTTGGGAGGAGTTTCCAAGCTAGCGGCAATGGTAGCGTGCCGTGGATCATTGTGGACATAGATTTCATCATTGAGAGGCTCGAATGGCTCGTAGTACGGCTTTAGTCTATGTCCATTTACTTTGAAAGTGTTTCCCGTGACCTTGTTTTGAATCTCTATGGCTCCATAAGGAAAGACTTGAGTAATGGTGAACGGCCCCATCTATCTTGAGCGAAGTTTCCAGGGAAAAAGTCTAAGTCGAGCATTGAATAAAAGAACTTGTTGGCCAACTTCAAACTTCTTCCCTCGAAGCATCTTGTCATGAGAGATCTTGGTCTTCTCATTGTATATCCAAGCGGTATCATAGGCTTCATTGCGTATTTCTTCAAGTTTGTTGAGTTGAAGCTTTCTATGAAGGCCGGCTTCGTCAATGTTCATGTGGAAGGCTTTAACGGCCCACCATGCTTTATGTTCAAGCTCTACCGGTAAGTGACATGTTTTGCCATATGTTGACCGAAAATGTGACATACCTATCAGAGTCTTGTATGCAGTCCTATATGACCACAAAGCGTCATCGAGACGATCACTCCAATACTTCCTTGAAGGTCCAATGGTTATCTCTAGAATTTGCTTGATCTCTCGATTACTTACTTCGGCCATGCCACTAGTTTGAGGATGATAAGGTGTAGAAACCTTATGTGTGACTCCATATTTCTTCAATAAGGCCTCAATGGTGTGGTTGCAAAAGTGGGGTCCTCCATCACTAATCAAGACTCTTGGCACTCCAAAACGTGAAAAAATGTTGGTCTTGAGGAACTCGGCAACCATTTTGGCATCGTTGGTGCGTGTAGCCTTGGCTTCTATCCATTTTGACACATAATCACACTACTACAAAAACACCTTCAGATGACGCCTTTCAGATGACGCAAAAAAATTAACCGTCATCTGATTGATTTTGAAATAATCAGACGTCGGTTCTAGTTTGTCCGTCATCTGAATCGCTTTTAGACATCACATTTTCTCAGTTTATGAGGAAAACATCCAAAGTTTAGTATTGGCAATGGTAGACATCTCAAAAACTCATCGTTCAAAAATTATACTTAATTCAGATGACGGTTGACTGTCATCTGAGGGTTTAGGGTTTCTACCAAGTTATAAGCGGGAAAATTCCCTCCCAAACTCAGCCTAGGTGTGCCATCACATTTTCTCAGTTTATGAGGAAAACATTCAAAATTTAGTATTGGCAATGGTAGACATCTCAAAAACTCATCGTTCAAAAATTATACTTAATTCAGATGACGGTTGACTGTCATCTGAGGGTTTAGGGTTTCTACCAAGTTATAAGCGGGAAAATTCCCTCCCAGACTCAGCCTAGGTATGCCATCACATTTTCTCAGTTTATAAGGAAAACATCCAAAATTTAGTATTGGCAATGATAGACATCTCAAAAACTAATCGTTCAAAAATTATACTTAATTCAGATGACGGTTGACTGTCATCTGAGGGTTTAGGGTTTCTACCAAGTTATAAGCGGGAAAATTCCCTCCCAAACTCAGCCTAGGTATGCCATCACATTTTCTCAGTTTATGAGGAAAACATCCAAAATTTAGTATTGGCAATGGTAGACATCTCAAAAACTAATCGTTCAAAAATTATACTTAATTCAGATGACGGTTGACTGTCATCTGAGGGTTTAGGGTTTCTACCAAGTTATAAGCGGGAAAATTCCCTCCCAAACTCAGCCTAGGTATGCCATCAAAAATTGAAAGGTTGAAACATCAGACGACGGTTGCACGTCATCTAATGTTTGGGTGCGAAATTTGTTAAAACGCTTTAAAACGGAAATTGGGCCGTCTAAATGACTTTTTTTGCCTGATCTTCAACAGAGAATAGTTTCAGATCGATGAGACGCAACTAATCGTATAAAAATTTTCCTCAAAATATTTACCGACCGTCATGCTACACATAGGAAAACGGAAGTAAAAAACAACTAACCGCAACATTCGGCACACAGATTTTGTCGGAATCTTCTCATTTTTCAACCGTAGACGTATTTCAATATTTTGGTCATATCTTATTTCACGACACATTTGCATTGAAAGAGTCTACGTATAGTAACTATTTGAAACTATACATTCACTTAAACACTTAGTAAACAAGTTAAGGAACATTAGTGCATATGTTCCGATTTCGAATCTAAGAGTTTGGAAAATCTATTCCAACCGTTAGATATCACCGTTAAGATTAAATACGTGTATGAAAAAAAATCCAACTACATCTGACAACGTTAAAGGCTCGATCGGGACGGTCAACCGGGTGAGTCAAACCTCTAAACGCTTTAAAACGGAAATTAGCCCGTCTAAATGACGTTTTTGGGCCTGATCTTCAACAGAGAATAGTTTCAGATCGATGAGACGCAACTAATCGTATAAAAATTTTTCTCAAAATATTTACCGACCGTCAGGCTACCCATAGGAAAACGAAAGTAAAAAACAGTTAACCGCAACATTCGGCACACAGATTTTGTCGGAATCTTCTCATTTTTCAACCGTAGACGTATTTCAATATTTCGGTCATATCTTATTTCACGACACATTTGCATTTGAAGAGTCTACGTATAGTAACTATTTGAAACTATACATTCACTGAAACACTTAGTAAACAAGTTAAGGAACATTAGTGCATATGTTCCGATTTCGAATCTAAAAGTTTGGAAAATCTATTCCAACCGTCAGATATCACCGTTAAGATTAAATACGTGTATGAAAAAAAATCCAACTACATCTGACAACGTTAAAGGCTCGATCGGGACGGTCAACCGGGTGAGTCAAACCTCTAAACGCTTTAAAACGGAAATTGGCCCATCTAAATGACATTTTTGGGCCTGATCTTCAACAGAGAATAGTTTCAGATCGATGAGACGCAACTAATCGTATAAAAATTTTCCTCAAAATATTTACCGACCGTCAGGCTACCCATAGGAAAACGGAAGTAAAAAACAATTAACCGCAACATTCGACACACAGATTTTGTCGGAATCTTCTCATTTTTCAACCGTAGACGTATTTCAATATTTCGGTCATATCTTATTTCACGACACATTTGCATTTGAAGAGTCTACGTATAGTAACTATTTGAAACTATACATTCACTGAAACACTTAGTAAACAAGTTAAGGAACATTAGTGCATATGTTCCGATTTCGAATCTAAAAGTTTGGAAAATCTATTCCAACCGTCAGATATCACCGTTAAGATTAAATACGTGTATGAAAAAAAATCCAACTACATCTGACAACGTTAAAGGCTCGATCGGGACGGTCAACCGGGTGAGTCAAACCTCTAAACGCTTTAAAACGGAAATTAGCCCGTCTAAATGACGTTTTTGGGCCTGATCTTCAACAGAGAATAGTTTCAGATCGATGAGACGCAACTAATCGTATAAAAATTTTCCTCAAAATATTTACCGACCGTCAGGCTACCCATATAAAAAAGTTATGTTTAATTTTCCCTCTTTCTTCCAAGATCTTCTTTTCGCAATTCTTTTTTTATTTTTTTTATTTTCCATCCTGCTCAAAATCAAAGCCCCCGTGCTTGCCAGCTGCTCCACCAAACAGTCCCTTACCCCCAGCTCCAGATCCAACGGCCCACATTGCTTCTTCCCTTAACGCAATCATCGGTCCACTACCCCCAAAAATAACACACCCCACAAACCATTCCCCCTTATTAGTTTTCTGTTTTTCACTCTCCCCTCAGATCAAAAAACCATCTCCTTCTTCTTCTTCTTCTTCGACCTCTCTCTTTTCCCTCTCTGATATTCAACACTAGAGTCTACTCATCAGAGTCTCAGCCAGAGCCTCACCATCTCCCACAACCAAATCCAGAATCACCGAGCCTTTCTCTTACTCTCTCACCTCATGCTTCACCACTGAATGAAAACACAAATTTAGGAAGACCGGCAAATTTCCCTCGGTTGCACGTTTGAGCCAAAATAAAAAATATCCTCTCTCTCTTTTCACTCTCTTTTCTCTCAGAAGTCCTCCACTCTCTCTTCACAAAAGTCTTTGCTATCTCTTTTCACTCTTTTCTCTCAGAAGAAAAACCTCGCCTCACATCACTCGAAACCTTTCTCCGCTCCACACTGCTCACCGCACCTCCATACCACCTCTCTCGACCTGGAATTTCACCAAAATCTCCAGATCTGAACTCTCTCTCTCTCCACTCCAAACCCACCCCACCCCACCCAGTTCGATTCCTCCCCCCAAACGACTCAAACCCCGAACTCTCTCTCTCTCTCTCGATCCCGAGTTCGTTTTTGGCTCTGGCAGAATCTTCCACCATGACCAAATCTCTCAAAGCCATTCCTGGTAAGGCCATTTTCAGCCAGACCCAGTTCGATTCCTCCCCAGTTTCTACTCAAACCCTCCCAAACCCATTTTCAGCCAGTACCATTTCGATTACCCAGTCCGTTGTCCGTCCAGTACAAAAGCATCCATTCCCTTCTCGCCTCAAAGCTCACCAGCCTCACCATCCCCTCCTCCTCCTCATCTCCACCTCAAGATTTCGACTTCAATGACGTTTTCGGTCCCCCAACCACCTCCACCGACTCCTCCGTGCTGCTCGTCCAGAACCGCTCCCACTCCTTCGTCGGCCCCTCCCCGCGCTTCACTCCTTCCTCCTTGCTCCTTGTAAGTGAGGAGAGATTCTACACTGAGTGAGTAGGTGAGGAGAGATTCAAACAAGAAATTGTTGGAGAGACAAATGGGTTGGCTGACGCGATTCCTAGCAGCCGTGGCTTTCTTAGCCATCGGGGTGATCTTCTCACCGGAGACCTTCTTCGGATCCAAGTCACCGGCACTCTCCACCTACCTGAAGCTGGCTCATCTTCTCAGCTTCTCCACCGCTTTTCTCTGGGTCACTTTCATCGACGGCATCATCATGTTCAAGTATGTTTTCTTTTCTTTTAGTTTATAATCAGAATTGTGGATTTGAATTGTGATTGATATTGAAATATTGAAATGGTTCAGTAGCAGAGGAAATATTGAAATATTGAATTGTGATTGATATTGAAATATTGAAATATTCAAATGTGATTGTGTAGTAGCAGGAGCATGAAAATGGTTCTTGCTGGAGTTCGTGATCCAAAAGATCAAAAGATTGTTGACTCTTTTCGAGAACTGTTGTTTATTGAGGGCCAGCTTCCTCCGCAGCACCAAGATTATCATACACTCTTGCGGTTAGTCTGATAAATTGCCAGTAGTTAAGCTAAGGTCTTCTACTTGCATAGTGATTGAGGTTAACTGAATTGCATGCATATTTCTAATGGCATTGTGTTCCTGTTAGGTTTCTTCGAATGAGGGATTTTGATCTTGCTAAAGCAAAAGAGGCCTTCTTGACTTATCTCAAGTGGCGTGAGGATTATAAGGTTGATGCAATTCCAAAGGTGAATTATTAAATTTTCTACTTGCCTGAATGATTCATATATTATCTCTTATATTGGTTTTACAGCATGCTCCAAGTACTAGTATCCAATTGGTGTTTCGAAACTTGAAATGACTGTATATTGGCTATATGCTGATGTTCTGTTGCTTATTTGCAGGAGTTTAAGTTTGAGGAGTATGAATCAGTGAAGAAATGCCATCCTCATGGATTCCATGGGGTAGATCGATATGGAAGATCAGTATACATCGAAAGGATTGGGATGGTAGACCTTAACAAGCTACTGCAAGTAACAACACTTGAGAGATTTACAAGGTACCATGTATCAGAACAAGAGAAAACACTGAATGTGAGATACCCTACATGCTCCATTGCAGCAAAGAAGCATGTAGCTTCTACAACAAGTATCTTAGATGTGCATGAGGAGTGGTAAGCATCCTTAGTTGTGATGCTATTACTACTTGCTGCTCAGGAGAATTATATTGTCACCAAATGTGTGTTATCTACTGCTATACAGTAAGTTCTTAATGATGTGCATTTTTTTTTATATTAGGGATTGGCAAATTTCTCGAACCCTGCTCGATATCTCTTTATGGAAATTCAGAAGATTGATAGTAATTACTACCCAGAGGTACTTTGAAATATTTGATTGGTGAGTCAGGAAACTAGTTACTTAGAATCAAGTATGGATGAACATAGGCGCTGAGTATGGTCAAGTAGTTTACTCGGTATTAGCAGGCTGAGGGAGGACCGTGGAGAAAGAAGATCACTGACCTAGATGGAACTGAAGATGAGAAGGACTTTCCGTGGTGGTGTCTGGATTGTGTGTTAAATAATCGCCTACCTCCTAGAGAAAATACCAAGTAACTTTCTTATTTTTCATGTATCTCCTTTGCTTTTGAATTTTTTTTTTATTTTTTCTGATGGCCGCAATTCTAGTGGTACCTATAGTATATGGCCAATCCTATTACAGTTATGTGGACTTGAATTGGTCATTTTTTTGCTACTGGTAGCTACAATTGTGATGGAAGAAGTTGATTTTGGTTTTGCTGCCAATGCATGTGTTTTTAGAAGTGTATTACTCATGGTTTAAAACAGATCTTGGTAGACATATAAATATGGCAGGTTTATTGAGTACTATACTACAGTTTTGGTTTATTTGCATGAAATTAGGTTTTAAATGTGGAGATGAACCAGTACTGTGGATTTGGTCAGTACTGTTCATTTGGTAACATATCAAATGAACACAAATGACAGACTCAGTCATAAAATAACTGACGTTAGAAACACATTCATATGACACAAACGAGTGACATCTGAACCAAAATCGTATGACACAAACAATATTATGCAAGACTGACGTCTAAGAGAGCTCAGATGACATATTATATGATAGTGTAAATGACATCTGTTCAAAATTCAGATGACATTCGCCTTGACAATATGACCGACGTTACATTGCACTTTACATGACGGTTTGAGTGTCATCAGGTTACATGCCATCAGACACAAGATGCGCACACCATGAATGCCAACCGTCATCCTTAGAAGATGTAAATGACAGTCATTAAAAATGAAAGATGATGTCTGAGAAGATATCACACGACGCTTGGTTTGATATATTAACTGACATAAAAAGTAGCATTAGATGACAGTCGACTGTCATCTCAATATATGCCATTCATCACTAAAAATGCGCACGTAAGTTGGCATCAGTTGGCACCATGAATGCCAACCGTCATCTGAATACAAAACTGTCATCCTTATGATCGGTAGATGACAGTTTTTTTTGGGTTTTAACCGTCATCTGAATGCATTTTAATAGATGACATTGCGATAGATGACAGTTTGGGAGCATATGAGATGACGGTTAAAAACCGTCATCTGAATCGATTTCTGTACTAGTGTCAACCGCTAACAAAATGTAGAGAAAGTCCTTGCTTGAAGGAAACGGCCCCATGAAGTCAATACCCCAAAGATCATGAATTTCAATTGCATTGATGGAAGTGAGTGGCATTTGATCTCGTGGACCGATATTCCCCATTCTTTGGCATCAATCACATGACTTACAAAACATGTAAGCATCCTTAAAAATTGTAGGCCAAAAGAATCCACATTCAAGTACCTTCAAAGCAGTCTTCTTTGCTCCAAAGTGACCTCCACACGCCTCACTATGACAAAATTTTAGAATCGGTTTATGCTCATGCTCGGCAACACATCTTCAAAGCACTTGATCACTACATTGCTTCCACAAGTATGGCTCGTCCCAAAGATAGTCACGAGCTTGCTTGATGATCCGAAGTCTCTCTTGTTTCGGCATAGTGCTAGGGAGTTGCCGAGTAGCTAGATAATTGGCCAAGTCGGCATACCAAGGCTCTAGTGCTTTGAGTCGAAACAGTTGCTCATCCAGAAAGTTCTCAATAAGGGGCAGCCAATCTTCTTCTTTGACAATTCGACTTAGGTGGTCGGCCACCACATTTTCCACTCATTTCTTGTCTTTGATCTCAATATCAAACTCTTGAAGCAAAAGAATCCATCGAATGAGTCTTGGCTTAGCATCCTTCTTCGTCATAAGATATCTCAAGGCGGCATGATCACTATAAACAATGACTTTGGAATTCAAAAGATAGGATCGAAACTTTTCCAAAGCAAAAATTACCGCCAAAAGTTCTTTCTCTGTTGTGGTGTAGTTGAGTTGAGCATCATTGAGAGTCCTCGAAGCATAGTAAATGGCATTCGGCTTCTTCTCTATTCTTTGGCCAAGCACCGCTCCAAGCGCATAGTCACTTGCATCACACATGAGCTCAAACGGCTTCTCCCAATTAGGCACGGCAAGAATTGGTGCCGAGCACAAGGTGGTCTTCATTCGGCAAAAGGCATCCTCGCATGCATCCGTCCACTTAAATGGTACCTCTTTTTGTAACAAGTTGCTCAATGGCTTTGCAATTGAAGAGAAGTCTTTGATAAATCTTCGATAGAACCCGGCATGGCCAAGGAAACTCCGTACATCGCGCACGTTCTTTGGGCTCGGCAAGTGTTGGATGAGTTCCACCTTGGCTTTGTCAACTTCAAGCCCTTTTTTTGAAATTATATGGCCAAGCACGATTCCTTGAGTCACCATGAAGTGACACTTCTCCCAATTGAGCACAAGATTTGTCTCTACACACCTCTCAAGTATCTTCTCCAAGTTCTTCAAACAAGTTCTTCAAACAAGTCTCGAAGTTGCTTCCACAAACGCTAAAGTCATCCATAAAAACTTCGATAATGTCCTCAATAAAGTTTGAGAAGATAGCATACATACATCGTTGGAACGTTCCGAGTGCATTGCATAGGTTGAATGGCATCCTTCGATATGCAAAGGTGCCAGATGGACAAGTAAAAGTGGTCTTCTCTTGATCATCCGGGTGTATCATGATTTGGTTGTATCCACTATAACCATCAAGAAAACAATAGAAAGCATGGCCGGCTAATCTCTCTAGCATTTGATCCATAAAAGGCAAAGGCATGTGATCATTCCTTGTTGTAGCATTGAGCTTTCTATAATCGATGCACATACGATGACCGGTTACAAGCCTTTGTGGCACTAGCTCATTCTTCTCATTCTTGACAACCGTTACACCACTCTTCTTTGGAACTACTTGCACGGGAGATATCCACTTACTATCCGAAATTGGATAAATCACCCCACAATCAAGCAACTTGATGATTTCGTCTTTTACTACCTTCATCATGGGGGGATGCAATCGGCGTTGAGCCTCCTTGGTTGGCTTTGCTCCTTCTTCTAGCAATATACGATGAACACAAGTAGTAGGGCTTATTTCCTTGATATCCGCCAAGGTCCAACCTATAGCGGTTTTGTACTTCTTTAGAACACTTATCAAATCAAATTCTTACTTCTCACTAAGCTTTGAAGACACAATAACTGGTAAAGTATCTTCTTCTCCGAGATAAACATACTTCAAGTGACTAGGGAGTTCTTTTACTTCTAACTTTGGGGCCTCTTCCACACTTGGACGAAATTTGGTTGTGGCACTTGGAATTGATAAAAACGAATCACCTCTTTTGTAGAATGGGGCAGCTCTAGCTCGGCAACCACTTGTCTAATGCAGCTCAAAGTATTTCTCTTCCTCATGCATGACTCGCTCTCCCTTCTTGTCAAACCCAACCCCTTTCTCGATCGCTAATTGCTATGCGTTGAGCGAGGTCGACATAACTTGCTCGACCTCCTCCAAAACATCACTAGCTTGGCACTCCTTCAAATCGGCAATGGGATATTTCATGGCATCAAATACATTGAATTTTATGACCTCACCATCAAACTCCATTGTCAAGTTGCCCTCGGAAACATCTATCTTTGTGCGTGCCGTCCTCATGAATGGCCGGCCAAGTAGCAATTGAGTGTTATTTACCTATGAGTCTTCCATCTCTACAACATAGAAATCGGCGGGGAATATTAGTTGGTTTACTTGCACAAGCACACCTTCAACATAGCCCTCCGGATACTTGCTTGAGCGATCCGCAAGTTGTATAATGACATTATCCTTCTTGAGTGGCCCTATACTCAACGTTTGATACACATTGAGTGGCATGACATTAATCGACGCTCCCAAGTCCAACATCACATCCTCAAATCGAGTGTTGCCTATCACACAAGGCACATTGAAGCTTCCCGCATCTTTCATCTTTGGTGGCAACTTCCTTTGAATAACGGCTGACACCGTTTCACTTATTGTAACCACACGAGTCTCCCTTGTATGCCTCCTTGTCGTGCATAGCTCTTTAAGAAACTTAGCATACTTAGGCACTTGCTTAATGCACTCTAACAAAGGAATGTTGACTTGCACTTTCCGGAAAATTTCCAATACCTCTTCATCGGACTTGTCCTTCTTTGATCTAGCAAAGCGAGAAGGAAACGGAATGCTTGAGTTTGGCACCCCTCCCTTACTCACTTGGCTCGGCAGTAGCTCACTCTTAGATGTTGCAGGATCACGCTCAAGCTCATGGCGCAGCCCTTCTCTCTCGGCAGCAGCCCTGCCCAGGCTGCTTGTGTTGCTGCTCGACAGCCTTGTTCTTCCTCTCGGCAGGAGGTGTGCTGCTGGCAATAGCAGGTCTGGCAGCCACCTCTTCTTCCTCAATCACATCAAGTGGCACTCCCCTCTTCTTTGGACTCCTCGGAGGCAACAACTCTCTTCTACTCCGAGTTTTTATCACTTTGGCATGCTCATTTCTCGGATTAGGAATTGTATTATTTGGCAACTTCCCTTCCTCGTTGAATCTTCCCATGAAGTCCACAACTTGCCCCATTTGAGTCTTAAACTCACCAATGTCCTTCGTGTGGTTTTGTTGTCCCGCAAGTAATGCTTGAGTAGCACTTGAGAGAGATTGGATCAAAACATCATAGTTTGGATTGCTCGACCCTCCTTGAACTTGGCTTGGCATAGCTTGGCTCAGTTGCATGGCATGGAACTGCCCTTGGTGCGGCTGCATGGCTTGATAAGGTGCTTGGCTCGGCTAAAATGGAGGTCTAGGCACAAAGGGTGCTCTCGGTGCATAAGGTGCGGCAGCCCCTTGATTTGGTTGCATAGGTGCCATAAGCACGTTGTCATTGTTTGCCCACCGAAAATTTGGATGATCATTGAACCATGGATTGAAATTCCCAAACCTTTGCCCTCCTTGGAAACCAACGGCATTCCACTCCTCTACTCCCTCACTTGATCCAAATTGAGGGCATTGATTAGTTTCATGACCTTTGGTGCATATACCACACACAATTGCACGCTTCTTCATCAAATTACTTACCAAGTCGGCAAGCTTATCAACCTTCTCCTCCAATTTTGCGCTTGAAGACGTCTCAAGTACCTTCTCATTCCGTGGCACATTGTTTCGTGCCATGCCAAATTGTTGGTTGTTCAAGGCACGAACCTCCAACAAATTCCTTGTCGGTGTAGCATCTAACTCCAAGAAACTACCTCCCGCGGCCGAATCAAGAAACTCCCTCTCCATAACACGCAATCCCTCATAGAAATATTACAACAAGAGTCCCTCACTTATGCCATGAGATGGACACAAAGAGACGAGGGACTTGAACCTCTTATAGTAGTCAAAGAAAGTTTCATCTCCGGCTTGCTTCACACTTGTAATTTGCTTCCTTAAGTCAGTGATCCATGAAGCGGGAAAGTACTTGAGCAAAAACTCATCCACCATAGTGTTCCATGAATTGATCCGACCACTAGGCACATCGAACAACCACTCCTTTGCTTGCTCTTCCAATGAAAACGGAAAAGCCTTCATCTTAAAATGTTGCAAATCCGTACCTCGTGGACACATTGATTCGGTGGTGAAGTTAAACCATTGTAAGTGCTTGTTGGGATCCTCACTTGGCATTCCATAAAAAGACTTCAACTTGTGGAGGAATCCACTGCTCAATTCAATTTCACCGGTCTTATCTGCTTCCAAAGGAGGGTAAGTAATATTGGAATGTGCAGCTCCTTGGTGCACTCAAATTGAAACTGGGAACGGCCCGAGACTCCAAATCAACTTCTGTAAAATCCTACAGAAAGTAGACTCAGAGACCTTTCCAACGGTGTATGGCTCACTTTCCCAAGTTTTGTGAGCTGAAAACGGCAGCCTTCCAAAGTCGGCTGACTGCACTGCCCGATTTCTGTTTGGGCAGACCTTTCCTCTTTTCTGCACTTTTTCTTTCCTTTCCATCCTGCACACACACAAAACACATAAAAAACGAACAAAAACAAAAACTACAATGCAAGAATACACAAATCTATTACTTAAACAAATTTTTCAAGGTATTACAAGAATTTTTCAAGCTATACACAACATCAAAGATTCAAGGTACGTGGAGCAGAGGAGCAAACTGTGCAATGGACTTGTGCAGCCCACGGTAAGGTCATGCTTTATCCGATATACCTCAAAACTTTAAAGACTCAAAACGATTTTCAGAAATATACAAAACTAACATTCAAACAAATCAAGATTTTATAATCCCCGGCAACGGCGCCAAAAATTGACGAGTCGCCGAAGCGAGCATCAAGCAATAATAACCCTACAATCGTTAGTAGTATAGAATAAGTAGGGATCGTTCTAGCCGGGGATTAAGGGTACCTGAAATATGGAATGTTAACACAAATATTCACAAACAAATATGCACACAATTGTCACACTTATATACATATATACGAATTTATCATGGGGGATGAAGATGAGGTTCGGCAGCAAGGGCTGCCCTTTAACACTAGACACGAAATAACTTGCTGAAAATAAATCCTAAGTCTAATATTTACAAGTTTGGTCGACATTCTTCCACAAAGCACTAACACACAAGCAATCAAAACACATAACAAACTAGCAAGCAAGACTCACGGCAAAGTATTAAAGCGTTCTAGACTCAGCTTAACTCCAACCCAACTAGCTCCTTATCGGCACTACTAATTGAGACTCTCTAGTACTTCAAGATTAACTTATCGTCTAACCCCAAAGTTATACTAAACATATTTGAGAACACTTATCGTCGAAAACAAACATGCAAAGTAATTAGGCACACGGTCTTTTTAGTTGGAAACAAGTTAATAAAGTAAGGTTGTCAATCTTCTCATCAACAAGCATGTTCTTTAAATTACTCTAGCCCTTATGAAAAACAACACAAACAAAGTAACTCGTTGATTACTTTAATCCATATTAAATTTCGGCTAATGAGATTAATAATCTAAGTATTGCAATTACATAGGCTACCAATCTTTAAGCACACGAATTTAAAGAACAAGTCAAGAAAACCCTAAAATCAATTTAACACATGTTTTTGCCGATTATCCTAATTACTAGTTCATTACATATTTTCCTTACTCTTTAGCATGCAATCCATATTCTTACATCTAAAGCCTCACTTGAAGATAAAGAAAATAAATTGGCATGCAAATCATAAAACCAAATTTCAATCCAATTCATACATAGACATAAAAATTGAAACCAAGAATTCATGCTAACTTCATAGACAAAGTTTAACATAACTACACAAAAATTTACAAAGCCAAGAGTAGGGAGTGGATCACACATTAGAAACCTTGAAGACTTCGTCGTGTATGGATCCGTGGATGATGGTGTTCGGATGGCTGCTGCTCGGCAGTGAGGGTATCGGCAGCAAGGGGAAATTTCGGCAGGAAACTTTGGTGTGGTGGTGGTGGTTTTGGCTAGGGTTTTTGTGTAGGATTCTTGGGGAAATTTAGGTAGAGCTTTGGCTAGATTTTTGCTTTGGAATGTGACAAGTTTTTCTGTGTAAAAGTTAGCTATTTATAGAGGCAAATTCGGCAGAAAACCTAGGTAGAAAACCTAGTCCAAATCGGCAAAGGCAATCCTTGTGCAACAAGGTTTTGGTTCCTTCCTTTCTTGGTTCTTCTAGGAAACTTCTTTTTCTGATTTTTTTCTTCAATGCCTTGGCTTGGTGTCATCCTCTAACCTTCCTTAAGCTTGGACCATCATCACATATGCATTTGTACAACATTTGGTCCATCAAAAACAGAAAACACAAAAAGGGGGCAGTAGGTTCCTGGAATCGGCAGATTTGATGTTGCTGTAGTAACTCCGGCATATCTCCATCCTCGGAGCTCCGATTGATGCGATTCCAAGTCTCAGATAAAATAGACACATATAGCCATCTCCTCATAAAATATCTCGATCAAATTCCTTGTGAATCGTCGGGAATGATTTTTCGAAGTTGGATCAAAGTCCCAGGAAAATCCTGGAAGCCCCTGGATTGGAATGCTCGGACTGCCGTTTTGCAGCCAACTTTTGGGTGGCTTCCCGAACTCCGATTGACCTGAAATTTTAACACAACATTCCTCAACATATTAATATTAAGCACACAAAATTTCATAGAATTTGGAGAAGGATAGATCGCACTTTTGCTCATCTCAAAATCACGAAAAAGACACATTTTGCACTATTTTCCAGATTTCTCAAACTTAGTCATTTTTCGGATTCTAAAGCACATTTGATAAAAACTCTACCAAAATGACACTAAACTAAATTATGACTCTATCTTAGACAAATAAGGGTTAAACAAAGTATAAATGAGGGCATAAGCATATAATATCGTCGCACATTGTGCTCCTATCACCTTGGTTATATATATTCCAACTATACTAACTTAGGCATCGGAGAGGAGAAGGCCGGCCCGCCCGGTATTCCCCTTAGTGAGCAGGATTGCAGGAGATCAAGTTGGATTCATCAAGTATCTACTAGGCCCCCGGGTTTAGGCAGAAACACATATATAGTCTGAAAATAATATATATATATATATATATATATATATATATATATATATATAACTTTAATTAATAACAAATTAATTAACACATACATATATATATATATATAAATCCTTAATAATTAATTACATTACAATATATATTATTATCAACATCAACTCATATATATATATATATATATATATATATATATATATATATATATATATACCATTAACAACCATTATTTAACACATATATATATATAATTAAACTCCACACACACACACACAAACACACACACACACACACACACACACATATATATATATATATATATATATATATATATATATATATATTTTATCTCCTAATTAAAATAACATCAAATTAAAGCACATAATTAAACTCTAACTTAAAATCAACTCAACTACAACTCAAAATCAACATATATACATACATTCTAATACTAAAACAACAACAAAACAAAAAATCACTTACTAAATCAAAATCACTAAAACTCAAAATCAACTCAACTAAAACTCAAAATCAACATATATACACATATACGTACTTATATATAGCTCCACAATGTAAGAGAGGACGGATTTCAACAATACCCACAGATTTTTCACTCTTTCTCCTTTTTTTTTCGTTTTTTTTTTAAATAAGCAGCTGCTGTTTAGATCTGAAAATATATAGACTTATAGCCGACGAAAATGTCAATTTCGTCGGCCAAAATTTCAAAAAAATTTAGTCAGCTAATGTTTCAGAGAAAGGCCGACGAAAATCCAAATCGTCGCCTGAAATCTGAATATAGCCGACAATTTTTGTTTACACCAACGAAAAAAAAGGATCGTCGGCTATTCCCAAACTATGACCACCGATTTTATTTTTCTACCGACGAAAAATAAAATCGTCAGCTATTCTATGGAATTACCGACAAAATTTTTAGTCGTCGGCCGTGTTTTTTTTTTTCGTCGGGAAAAGCCTTTTTTCTGGTAGTGTTGGTGGCTCAACAATAGATGGCTCGGCAAAGGCAGTGTCTTCTTCAATGAATGGCTCGGTAAGAACCTCAAACTTCGGTTCCTCTAAATCACACGAAGAAGAAATACGAGAGGCCAAGCTAGGTGATGATGATGATGATCGAGGACTAGAGGCTACTGAGCTAGAACTACTTGAAGGTACGGACGGGGGCAGTGGGGTAACAATGGCGATGGCAAGTTCCTCGTTCAAACGTTGTAAACGGCCTCGGTGATCTGTTGTCCAAAGGCTCGATTCAGACATGCACTATTTCTGAAATTTTACAACATAAAGCAAGTTAGCATCGTCGTAAAGAAATAAAAAGAAAAAATATACATAACATTATAGGGCACGGCTGCATTACAAAACATCTTTCAAACAATGGCACACTTATACACAATCGGCAAAGAAGAAAAACACACGGCATCATAGAGAAAATCAACGACAGTTTAAAGGTGATCATGTAAACTCTAAGTCTAATTATTTTTTAAATTTGTTCTAACTCTCAAAGTATGTGGAGCAGAGGAGATAACGGTACAATGGACTAATACAGCCCCCGGTAGTATCATGCTTTATCCGATATACCTCGAGAGTTCGAACCATATAGAACGTTTTCTTTTAAGCTTAAAGAACCACTCATGCCGAATCTATCTAAGTCTTGAGGCTCGGTGGACATACGACTTTACTGTTATAGTTCCATACATATAACACAGTTTCATTTATTCACACACACACACAAACACTCAAAATTTTTAGCGCTCAAGCAAAATTCAAAATAAGAGCAGTTACATAATAGTTACTTTGATAGTTCCAACCATTTATTATTGAATAAAATGGTCTATGACATCTATAAACACTGTATATATGTGTATTAAACCTAAAATCATCTTCCAAGGTTTCATCTAATCAACTTAGTGTAAACATCTCAGATTTCTTAATTATCCCCTTCTTTAGATTTCTCAAACTGAATCAATCATCTCAGCGTAAATCATCTCAAATTTCAAGGACATGTTTAAATTTCGGGTACAATATCACCAATTCGTTTCTCTATTTGCTCAATTTTGATTTCAAACTTCAAAAATTCAGATCTCATCGATTTTGTTTTAAAACGGATAGAAAAGTATATGAAAAGTTCTCTATGTTTGTTACCTGTAACGATTTCAGACGTCTGGTACGGAGAGGTGGAGAAACAGCGATACTGAAGTGAAGCAACCCAGCGATGACGGTAGAGAAATAGCGGTGAGCCGATGACGACTGAGAATGTGGGAATGAGAGAAGGAGACGTATGAAGACTGAGAATGTGGGAATAAGAGAAGGAGACGTATGAGAAGATAATGAGTTGTATGAGGAGAGAAGGAAGAGAAGTTGATTCGGAGACGTATAAGGAGAGAAGAAAGAGGAGTTGATTCGGAGACGTATAAGGAGAGAAGGAAGAGAAGTTGAGTCAGAGAAGGAGAGAGGGAATAGTAGTGGAGTGGAGTAGTGGAGAGAAGTTGGCAGTAACCTAATTGAATTCTGTAACCACCTAACGGATCAACGGCACAATCACCCTACTCCGTTCCGTTTTCTTTCCTAAATAGCTTTAGTATCGGCATATTTCGTAATTATTTCATGTTGTATGGTTATTTGTTTATTAGAGTCTTTTTTTATAAACAACCCAAAATTTAGGCTTTTTTTGTTTTTCTAATTTTTGGTCTTCAAAAGCCCTAAATTATAAATAGCCCATGTTTAAAATCCACCTTTCTTTTAGTACATTCTGAAAAAATTAATAATAAGTCTATCACTATTATCATTGATGACTTTCTAATTTGTGGTTACATCTTACATATATAAACTACAAAGGCCAGACACAAGGAACTGAGGCCCCAAACAATATTACACGATCAATCATCAAATAGACGGTATAATTGAAAAACTGAAAGCAGTATACCTGAAACAGCAACCTGAGAGTTATATAAACCTTAGATACCAAAGACATTTGTGAAGACAATTTTGAGTAGATGCTTGATAGTACACATATGAAATCAGATTGAGATTTAATTTTGGAAAAACAGAAACCACTAACCAAGCCTTGAACAAATGAACAATCTTGAGTTCAGAAAACTACAGGTTCCTGTGTACAACTCAAAGGAAAAGCAAATTCCAAAATCTGTTAAAATTATGTTGTCAATCTACTTGGGGACACCCTCTGCACCGATTCCTCAAGCTCGGGGCTTATTTGAATGTTGTCTTCTTTCAATCTCTGAGATATCTCAGTATACTTTTTTTGTTAAATGTATAAAGAGTAAAATTGATATTCAGATATATTTATAAAAAAAAAAAATTCAAAACATGAGTGATATGTAGTTAAAACTATTGGTTATCACCTTGATATTCATGTTTTTATCTCTTGAGAGAAAATAAATATGATTTAATTTTTTGTAAAAAAAAATATAAATTAAACTTTTGAGTTCTGTTGAAGGTAAAATAATTGAAATTTTATTTAGTAAATCTAGTATATGTGATTTGAACACCCACGATAATACATTTTGTTGATTAGATATAACTCCACGGAGTAGTTTTGTGAGTATTTACATTACCACGATTGAATTTCTTAACTTATTTTTTCAACATAACTATAAAAATACTAAATGCATGATTTTAACCCAAAATATTAAAAATATACAAGTTTTTATTTTATTTTTATAGATTATATTTAAACATCAATTTTCCCCCATACATTCAACAAAGAAGTTAATATAAGTACTATAGTGCCACATAAAACGTAACTTCAGGTACCAAACTGTTCTCTTTGAAACGTTGGGTACCTAAGTATCTAATTGGCTATACGTAGAATTTACCCTTTAATTAATACCCAACATGTTTCAAAAAGGTCGGGTCTGACCCGGAATTGACCGACCCGACCCAACCCGGTTGGCGTTTGTTTGTACGTATAAGTAAAAATGCTCCAGGATATTAGGGAGTTTTGGGTTCATCTGATTCTCCGCCAAAAGAAAATGAAGGCTTTGGCGGTTGTTTGTCCCGCAAGCATCTCGTGGCAGCGACAACAACACCTTCCGTTTCGGTTGCGGTCCCAACCGAAATCTCAGCCCCGAAACTCGCGGCGGGTTCGGGTCTGGTCTTGTTTGGTGGGATGAGTATTTGGATTCTGTTTTTTTTTTTTTTTTTTTTTTTTTGGGTTCGCAATTCAGTTGGGTGTGTTTTTATGTAAATGTGAGCTAACTATCATGTGTTAGTGTTTCAGATGAAAGAGGCAGAAGCCGAATCGCAATCGGAGAGTTACAAAGGTGGAGTGGTGGATGAGTTGTTGTTGAACGTGTTCAGGAGCAAAATGGTTGAAGAAGTGGGGTGGGATTCGGATAAGCCGGGATATGATGGACTGATTGAAGTTGTGAACCAGATGATGCTTAAGAACCCAACGAATTCTGATACTAAAGAAGCTGCGGTACACTCTATTCTACACTCCCTCTCATTTTTTATGTTGTTCAGGGATATATTGTATTCTTACTCATTATAAACAACAGAAGAATTCGGATTAACTTTGAAATTGCTTATAATTTAATCTGTGCTGAAAAACATTGAATCTCCTTAAGCAGAGGCTGCATTTCCCAATTAGAGGATGCGACTTTCTGCACAACTAAAAGTGGTGGAGCTTTTGAGTAGTCCAACCCCGAATAAGCTGCAAAAGCTTCAGCAGAATGAGCAACAATAGACTTGATCATTCCATATATGACCCTAATGCAAGCAATATCAGCCTTTTAGCTCAGATACTCCAGGCCCTCTATCACCATTGACTTTCATCAGGCTTGTGCACAGGTTTATCAGCCAAAAGTATCACACCCTTTGTGAATTTAAGTAGAAGAAAATTCAGACACAGCAGCCAAAACTATCAACTTGACCATTAAACGTGGATCGATAACACTTCACACCTAGCCTTCCAAGTCGTCCATAGCTTCTTGATGGCTCTTGTCTTAGCACAATCCTTGGATTCGAAAGGAAACCAATCATAGTTAGAGACAAAAGAAAATTACAGATTACAATCTTGTTTTTAGAAAGACTAGCAAAAGTTGCTAAAACACACACCTCCAAATCAAGTGCTTGACTTTGGGTAGAGCAGCAGTTTGCTGTATGACAAATAAGCTTCCAAGCCATTTGATCAATAGCAGGAAAACTATTTGGAGACTGGATCAGACAGATTATAACCCATTTGTTTTCAAAGTGAGGGAAGTCTAGTGATTGGTACAGATCAAACTCTGAAGATAAAAGGGTTTGCAGATAGCTCCCCACTTCTGTACCTAGAAAGCATCTAAAACTCTGTCATAGTTGATCTCCATTGAACACGATCACCAACCAGAGAGCATGGTTATTGAAAAGGTAACTACCCTCAATATGCAGCTTCAATCCCAAGTTGCTGTTGAACCCTTACAAGCTGACATGGAGTCTGCATTTGGAAACTTATCCATTGTAGAACCTTAGCCCACAGACCTTTGGAATATAGTCCATTGTGAAATTCTACTTAAATAAGCCAAGAAATGCAGATGAAGAAGAGTCAGTTAGACACTGGAACTGCCTCCACTTCTCTTTAGCATCGCACCTTATCTCAACTTAAGTGATTAAGATTTCCACCATTGCTTGAATAACCACATGGGAAATTAGAGAGAACAACATCTAGCTCTTTACAAACAGCACTATCAAATCTGAACACTATTCTTGGATAAGCAGGAATTGAGCTGAGAACAGACTTGATGAGGACTGACCTACCTGCATGGAAAATTACTTACAAGTTTCAACCTTGTCTTTCACAAAGGGGGGCTGCTTCTTGAGGGTGCCCTCATTATTGCATGCCTGAATTACTTTCTAGAATCCTCAGCACCATTCACACCCAACAATGTACTCAATTCCATATGTACTCAGATACTCAAGTTAATCTATAATCTTCAAAGATTGACTTCATTACGGTCCAATTTGATGTTCTGGACTTCTTTCATATGCCATTTAATGTTTGATGAACTTAGCGCTAAATTTACCATCAGAAAGAGAACTACATTTACTAGTTGGTGCACATGAGTGAATGCTTTGTTCTTGGCAGGTCCGAGTTCTGATATCTCTGTTTCCACCATTCCTGTTAGAACTTTATAAACTGCTTATAGCTCCAATAAAAGGTGGAAAAATAGCCGCTCTCATGGTTGGTCAGTATTTTCTATGCCACATTTTCACCTTCAATGCTGGACTGTTAATGAATGTGCACAAGGCTTCTTATGTTCTTATGACTATTCAAGTGAATTATGAACTTTAACTTTTACGGCAAATGTTTTAAATTGAAGCAAGGGTGACTGCCATCAGTTGTCAATGGCTTATGGGGCACTGAACTGTTAATTCTGTCGACCTGCCCAATGGGAATTCATGGACTAGTGGGGTAATCTTCTCTTCTCCAATTTTCTTGATCAAACTTGAATAGAATTGTTGGCCGTACTTCCAAGCATAGATAATAGCTGACATTATTGGGAGGGGTTGGCATTCATGCAGGTGTTTGTCGAGAAATGCAAGTACTTGGAGGAAAGCAAATGTGTAGGGATCTGTGTCAATACTTGTAAGCTTCCAACTCAGGTCAGTACGTGATGATTTAGTAAAATGTTAGTTGACTGCCCAACATAACAACTTTGGTGCTGATTCCATGAAAGTTGTTGCTCCAGTCTTTTTTCAAGGATTACTGATGGAACCAAACTTCAACGACTATAGTTGCCAGGTTAACCCAATTCCTAGCTGACTCCACCCTCTTCAGCAATTTCCTTGAAATGACTCACTATATATCTCAAACTCTGCAGTTTAAATTCGGGGTCCTTCCTCCACTTCCCGAAGATGATGCCACTCTGAAGGAGCCTTGCTTAGCCATATGCCCTAATGCTAGCCGCAGAAGAGAAATCGCAAGAAACTTTAACGTAGAGCAGTGTCCCAAGGCATAAAAACAGTAAAATTGCTGTGGCACTAGAGGACGTCATAATACAAGAAAATTGTCTGTTACAGGTAACTAGTTCAGCATGTTGGATCCCCTACTCTCCATTAGTTGCCGAAGGATTTTGTCACTTTCTTTGTTTGTTAATGTATGTATAGACAGCCATCATCTCTTATATATAGAAAATCTTCTGTCAATGAATCAATGATGACGATTCGTTGCAAATGTAGTGAAGGTGACTACAATACCAGGTGTTCAAAATACAAGTATAATTTTTTATGTAAGTTGAGCCAAACATGCCAAATTGGGAACCTTAAGGTGCGCACCAGAGGTACCCTCATGAGCAACCATAGCAGTTGAGGGGGATGGCACGCCCTTCTTATGCTCAAGCTCATTTTCACAGTCGATGGAAGTGTACAAAATTAATATGCTTTGTAGTCTAGAAACGGTTAAGCAAGAGATTAATCAAAATTTTATCTGCTGTAAGGATCAAATCTATGAAATGAAATATATAAGTTACATGTACAATCAGGAACTAGGAAAAGCCATAGAGCATACCCAGACCTACAACAATACAGATATAGCAGGACTCTTGATCTACAAGGGAAATAAAATTTCTAATTCATTTGTTTGAGTGGTCTTCATCTGTATCATCAACAGTTCCAACCAGAGCGCCTCCACCTTTCTCTTGGTTTATCTCTAGAACTGCAATAGGACAACAGATGAACCTAATAAGCATTACAAATAGACAATATTTTATAACTCTAGTTCAAGTTTAGACGAGAGCATGAAATTAACCTTTCTGTCGCCTTCTGGCTCGAATTTTCTCCAGTGTTCTGAGAAGAATTGTTTACCACTGTTGCAGGAGTGGGAGACACTGTATTGGTTGTCTGAGGTGCATATATGCCTCCCCCAATGGAACCACCAGCTACAAATCCTCGTAGTGCAGGCCTCTTGTTGGCATGCGCACTCGAGCTGTTACCAGAACCCTGACTTGGAGAGTTTGATGAAGCAGAAAAAACTTACTCTTAAATTGAGACATCATTCCTGTTCCTAAAAAAGTAACAACGGCAGATCGACTCGTAACAGCAGGCGATGGAGAACTATTGGATTCTGGATTATATCCAGTACCCAGACTAAAATCCACCCCCCGCACACCTCGACCACTGCTGCCACCACCCACCACCACCTCTACCCTTACCCTTCTTTCTACCTGGCCATATATATATATGATAATTTAAAACATTAGATAAAGGTATTTCATATATCATGGGCTGCCTCAACAAACTGCTGCCACATCAGTATCCTCTGCAAAAGCACCTAAATAAAATAACAGTTATAGCATGATTAAAAGTCATACCTCCTTTTCTTGAATCCCGTTTAGACCTGAATCTTCCATTCTGCAAATTGCAAGGTAAAATGTCTTTAGAATAGAGCGTGTAAGATCTGAAATCCAAGACTTCATACTAACCCATAATCATGTCAAACAAGCTCCTCACACAAGATTGCATATATAAAACTTTCAAGATGCATAATATGCTGTTTGTGTTCTCTCTACATTTTTAGTTACTTTTCATTTGAAAAGAAACACAACTATATAAATGAAAACAAAAGGTACAATACAAATGGAAGTGAAGGAGTCGATCACTTCACAAACTAGTACAGAAGAATCTACAAAACAACTATGCATCAAGCATCAATCAAAGGACCGCTAAGAAATAATGCTAAATCAACATTGCTATGCTGTTAACTTGCGACAACTCTTGTTATGTAAAAGTACTTCATGCAGACGTGCAACTACCACCCCTGTTAACTTGCGCATCTAAATCTAATTTAAGAAAAAGGGTGTTGGTGAAAATATGTAACAAAGGATCTATAGCTCATATCTAATTTGATTTCATATTAAAATCCAAGAGGTTTGTATAGGGAGTATCACCTTGTTGTCAATATGATGTACAATGGGATATGGAAGTCATTAATTGGAAAACTAAGTGTGTTGTTTTAAAGCCAAGAAGACCTAAAATATTCTCGTCCTATGAGTAAGTTTGGGCTTTTAGTTCATCCCTACACCACATCCAACCCAACAAGCCAAACTACATCCCCAGCGATTGGTTTTCATGTAGACTGTGGTATGGAAATAAAGATGAACATTCAACCTTTAAGTACTAACCAGCACCTTTTTCATAAATAACACCTTTACTACGTTTCAGAAAACTACAAAACATAACTAGCACTTACTCATGTGACAATAATTTTTAGTAGTTTTTCCTGCGAAAAACCTACAAAACTGCTAAAGGCAACTAGCACCTTACTCATGTGACAAGTACCTTCTGCATACATAAGTAACATAACTACCAAAGGTGTTATGTTTTGTAGTTTCGCATGCTGTGGCCTTTACAAGCCTACTAATTAGCACCTTTTTCAAAAATAAAAGTCGCCATTATTATTTACTTGCTTTGACCTAAGGTTACAACTTATAACCCCAACGGCACAGTAATTTTTTTTTCTTTTTCTTATTCTAGAATGACTCCAACTGACAAAACGAGTCCATCTCAAAGTGAACTATATATCAGGAGCAACCTATGAGACGTATGGACCTATAAACCAGAGTGCACGTGACACAAGCTAATTCAAAAGCCAAACACTTGAGTATACTTATCCGATGATTTCATTCATCTCACTAGATGCTTGAGGTACTAAGAACATAACATGATTGGACAACTTCTAAAGGTCAAGATAGCAAGGAGTACGAAAATTAAAGCAAAGTACAATTGGATGCATAAACTCTATAAAATTTAAGAATTTGATAAATAGTGCACAATTACCTTCATTGGAAGGTCCATGAGCTACACTGGAACATTCTGACCAGCACCAACTAAGCTATTAACCAATTCTCCAGCAAACCGTGCCTCTTTATGCGTGATAAGTGTGTATGCAGTCCCATCTTTATCACCAGCACGACCTGTTCTACCAATACGATGAACATGCATGTCCATGTCTTTTGCAATATCGAAATTCACAACTGACTTGATTGACTTGATGTTAAGACCATGAGCAGCAACATCAGTGGCAATTAGAACATGGTAAGTGCTGGATTTAAATTTTTGCATAATATCCATCCTAGTAAACTGGTCCTTATCACCGTGAATAGCTGCAACTTTAAAACCTTTCTGAGAAAGCTGGGTTTCGACCCATCCACTGCAGCTTTTTTAGAAGCAAATATTAAAACATCACCATCATCAATCATACCAGGTAATTTTTCAAGAAGCCACGGCAACTTCTCAGCTTCCGAAGGAAGTACATGAACAACTTGAGTGATATCCTCATTTGCCATTCCCACCTCACCCACTATAACTCTTACAGGGTCGGAGAGAATCTCCCTAGCCAATTTTTCAACTTCACGAGACATTGTAGCAGAAAAGAGTAATGTTTGCCAGTCTGGCCTAATCTGACCAACTATAGACCTAATTTAAGGCTCAAAACCAAGGTCAAACATCCGATCAGCCTCATCAAGCAGTAGGTAAGTTGTCCTTTGCATCATCAGTACCTTCATTTTAATCATGTCTATCAATCTCCCAGGAGTAGCTACAACAATCTCACATCCTGCCTTCAGTTCTTTGAACTGATCAAGTTTCGACATCCCACCATATACAGCACAGACACGAATACCACCAAATTTCTTGGCCTCTTAAGTATATTTGCTGCGCCAGTTCTCTAGTAGGTGCACATATGACTCCTATAGGACTTTCATCTTTCTGAAGTTCCGGCTGATCCATAATATGGCAAATCATGGGAAGCACAAAAGCAGCAATCTTTCCGGAGCCGGTTTTTGCTATGCCAATAATATCCCTCCCTGAAAGAACTATGGGTAATGCTTGGCACTGTATCGGTGTAGGCTTTTCATACTCTTGATTTTAATTGCACTCATGAGTTGCGGAGAAAAGGCAGTCATCAAACGTCTTAACAGACCTTGGTACATCAAAGCCAGATACTGATGGCCAAGCTCTTTCGGTACTCGGCAACATCCTGCTCACTCATCCCTAAACAAGACTCACAAGTAAGTTCATTTAACTCAAATCTATATCCTCCTAATCTTATCCGCAAACAAGACTCAAAAGTAAGTTCATTTGATTCCAAACTCTATTCCTGCTAATCTATTTTCTATAACCAGCTCAGCATTCAATTGATTTTAAAGTTGCGAAATCGAATCAACTCGAAAACTATTAACAATGGTAATGTACCTGAAATGGACTCTTTTACCTCCTAAAAATCCTTAGTGAAAGGCTCATCGTCAATGCAGCTATGATCCAAAGCCGAAATCGGCTCGATCTTCTTCCTGTCCACAACAACCGGATTGTCATCCGAATCATACTCCACCATTCTGGCATCAACAGCCATGGCAGCAGCATAGACCTCCTCGTCGGAATAATAACCAGCGTGAAGCGCGTCGGAGGCCAACGTCAGCATGGCGTCCTTCTTCGCCCTCATGAAGCTCTCCAGATGATCCTCATCATCATCCAGATACTTCTCCTCCTTCTCCTTCGGCTTCGGCGCCGGAGCTGGCCTCACCTCCTCGTTTATCCCCTCCATGAACGCATCCAGCGGATCGACCTCTTCCACCTCGCCGGCGCCTTTAACGGCGGTGTTCGCGGCGGCGGCGGCGTCGGTCGTTATCGATGTTGTCGAGGTCGGTGTCCTCGTAATTGTCGTGGCCGTGGGCGCGGGAGGAGGGCGGGAAGTAGAGGAGCTGCGGTGGTTGGGACTGCTCGAAGTTGTAGGTGGATTGCCGGTTTATGCCGAAGCCTTCCAATCCGAACTTGCGCTTCGACATGGTTTCGAGTAGGAGTGGACATTCGAAACCGAAAACCGAAAAAAACCGAGCCGAAATCCGAACCGAAATCGAAAAAAACCGAATCGAAAAAAAACCGAACCGAAAGGAAAAAACCGAACCGAACCGAATCAATTCGGTTTAGTTTTTGGTTTTATCTTGTGAAAAATCGAACCGAACCAAAAAACCGAATTCTCATTGAAAAGATGTCGTTTTGTATTTTATTATTAAATATTTGATTTGATTAATGTGATTTTAGGTTTTATGATTATATATTTTACTTTTTTATTAATATTTTATATTTTATTTTGTTTTTGTGTGAGGTTGTGTGCATGTCAAAATATTCAAAATGTCTGTGTAAGACTCTAGGTAAAATATTAAGAGTGTTGTGTTGCCTAAAAAATCCAAGGCCATATTTTTTTAATTTAAAAATATTAAATTATGATGTCATAGTTTGAATTTTTAAGAGTTAAGACTTTGATGGTTACAATTTTTGTAGAATGATGATTTGTTGACATAAATATTACCAATAGATTGTATGCGTATGCTTATAAAAATAAGGAACTATCAGAAACAAAAAAAAACTCAACTACTTGAATTCTCGAATTCGCGAATTTTGAATTTTTCACAAAGTTTTTTTTAAATACAAATATTTAATATTATATTTTTTGCAAAAAAAAAAACTGAAAAAAAACCGAACCGAACCGTTCGGTTTGGTTCGGTTTTCGGTTCACTCCCTCCAAAAATAAAAAACCGAACCGAACCGAACTGAATTTTTAGTTCGGTTTGGTTCTCGGTTTTGGTCAAAAACCGAACCGAATGGAACCGAATCCACCCCTAGTTTCGAGATTTGGGGAAGGAGGATCGGAAATTGGATAAAATTACCTTAATCAAGTACAAAAATCAGTGAAGTCAATGGAATCTGAGTAGGTGTATTAGATATAGACTTTTAAAAGTCTATAAAAATTTGGGTGTATTCAATTATGATTTAAAAAAATAACAAACTATAAACTAGTACATGACAGTAATTTATTTTACAAATAACTCGCTGATATATATAATTAAGTAAATTAGGACAATAATTTACATATAAGTACAAACTGCTGTAACGCTGTCACGTGTCACTGACAAATTGACAGTTTTACCCCTTGTTATATCTAACAACTTAAAGAATAAAAAACCCCAATTTAAAATCCCCGAATCCCCGATCATACGTCCCATGCTTCCTCTGTGTTCTTCGTCAATTGCCGGAGCCGGAGCTTAATCTAACTAGGGCTGGGCGCGGGCCGGGCCGAGCCCAAAATTTGCAAAACCCGACCCAAAGCCCGACACCCTCGGTCCGAGCCGAGCCGAGCTTTTTCAGAAACGAGGACCGGCCCGAGCCCGACCAAGTTTGGCCGAGCCGGGCTTTCGGGCTTTTTCGGGCCCAAATCATGGTCACCAACCCCATTCCTCTTCAAGCTCGTGACATGAGAAATGGAGCTTCCACAGTCAACGAAGATGAAGATCAGTGCACCTCCACCACCATCTCATTCAACAATAATCAGAACCCAAACTCAGAAGAAAAAAAAGGAATAGAAACCTGTATCCTTTAGCCTCAAGTTGTCTCCATACAAGACCATGGATGACACCTCAGCTGGTGAATCATGGATGACCTCCACCTGCCGCTCCCGACTCAAGATCATAACTTGATTTAGGACAACTTCCAAAGCTTCACCAAGGTTGAATTCACCGAGGAGGAGGAGCCGCTCCCGACTCAAGATCATAGCTTGATTTAGGACAACTTCCAAAGCTTCACGCTGATCTAGGAGGAGGAGGAGGAGCTGATCTAGGAGGAGGAGGAGGAGGAGGAGGAGGAGGAGCCGATCGACGAGGAGGAGGAGAGGCTAGGAAGGAGTTGGTGGCGACTGGCTTGGTCGATTGGAGCCGGAGTCAGTCTGTCGAGTTGGAGGAGGACTCGAGGAGGGGACGCCGGGACGGAGGCACGGAGCGATGGACGAGTTGGAGGCTTGGTCGATTGGAGCCGGAGTCATTCTGTCTGGGTTTGGATTTTGGAAATGGAACTTATGTTTTTTTTTTTTTTTTTTTATATATATATGAAAAAGTCGGGCCGGGCCGGGCTTTCGGTCCCAAAAATATTTAAGCCCGAGCTCGGACCGACCAGCAGAAAGTCAGGCCGGTCCTTCCTCGGGCCGGTCCCAAAAATTTTAGGGCTCGGCCCGTGTCGGGTTTTTTTGGCCGAGCCGGGCCGGGCTTTCGGTCCTTCGAGCCCAAACGCCCAGCCCTAAATCTAACCCTAACCTCGTCAGATATTCATAAATTTCGACGGTTTTAGTTGGTGATCTTTCAGGTAGTTCGTTGCCGGACGTTGATTTCATTGGACATTCACAAGTTCGTCTTCTTCTTCAGATAGTTCGTCAATTGATTTTTCAGGTTAGTTTGAATCTTCTAATATGATTTTTTGTTTGTGTCAATTGATTTCATGTTTCAATTGATTCGTTTACGCAGTAGCAATTTTTGTATCTTTTTGAATCGACATAGTTGCAATATCATTTTGTTTTTTCAATCGAATTCATGATTCCTATATAATTTTGTTTGCGCAGTAGCAGGTTATAGTTTTTATTGACACAGTAGCAGGTTATAGTTTTTATTGACACAGTAGCAGTTTTCATGTTGTGTTTGTATCGTTTGCCATAACGTAGTAGCAGTAGCAATATCAATTGCTAATATGTAGTCCAGGTCTGTGTAGTGCACTATGGTTATCGGCTGGTTTTCGTGTTGCAGCGCCACGCCACTTTTTGAATAACACAATTTATTGACACAGTAGTAGGTTTTATTTTTTCAGTTTTTTTGTGTTTTGTATCGTTGCCTTAAAACAGTAGCAGTAGCAGTATCAGTATTGGTTGTTAATATATAGTCCAGGTTTGCGTAGTCTATTATGGTTTTTGAGGTTCGCGGTGCAGCGGCACGCTGCTTTTTGGATAACACATCTTATTGACACAACAGCAAGTTTTATTTTATTTTTTTTGTGTTTTGAATCAATGCCTCAACCTAGTAGCAGTAACAGTATCAGTTGTTAATATGTACTCCATGTCTGTGTAGTGCACTATAGTTATAGGTTTGAGGTTCGCGGTGCAGCGGCACGCTGCTTTTTGGATATCACATCTTATTGACACAGTAGCAGGTTTTATTTTTTGTTTTTTTTTTTGTGTGTGTTTTGAATCGATTTCTTAACCTAGTAGCAGTAACAATATCAATTCTTAATATGTACTCCAGGTCTGGGTAGTGCACTATAGTTATAGGTTTGAAGTTCGCGGTGCAGCGGCACGCTGCTTTTTGGATAACACATCTTATTGACACATCTTATTGACACAATAGCAGGGTTTTTTTTTTGTTTTTTTTTTTTTTGTGTTTTGAATCGATGCTTAACCTAGTAGTAGTAATAATATCAGTTGTTAATATATATAGTCCATGTTATGTTTTTGAATTGTTTATATATGGTTATATGCTTTTTGAATAACCCAATTTAATGACACAGTAGCAGGTTTTGTTTTTTGTATTTGTTTTGAATCAACCTAGTAGCAATACCATTTTTTATTAGTCGAATTCATGCTTCCTATTTAGATTCAATAACGCAGTAGCATCTTTTATTTGTTTTTGTATTGTATTTTTTTTCTTCAGTTTTTTGCTTTTTGATTTTTGTAGTTTGTCAAAGATTATGTTTGGAAGATTTACATATGGGAAAGAGACTGTTAATATTTCATTGTCCCAAACCACGACATATGAAGAGTTGAGTTTTCAAATTTCTTCAAGGTTCCGCTCTCTCAACTATGGGCAGTTTATGATGAGATATGTGCTTAGTGATTGTACCAACTGCCTCTTGGAGAGTGATGATGATATTTTGATAATGTTGAGTATCTTTGAGAAATTAAGTGGTCCATATATTGATATACATGTTCGTGATCTGGGTGATTCTTCAAAGGCGTGTGATAATATGTTTGAAATATCTACTGCTGTGAAGCCCTCTTCTGGTAATAATGCTCCTGTCAGTAGTAGCAGCTTACATGTCAGTAGCAGCTTACATAATAGTTGTGTTAGTAGTGATGCTTCTGATTGTGAGGATGATGACAACATGATAATTGGAAATTTTGTGAGTGTTAGATCAAAGAGGAAATATATGTCCAGTGAATGGGTTGGGTATATTGATAAGGTTGGTCAAGTCTTCATTGGTGGTGCTTCCGAATTTAGAGAAAAATTGTCCCAATTTGCAGTGGAGAAGGGTTTTCATTTTGATTATGTTAAAAATACCAGCCTTAGAGTTTCTGCTACTTGTTCCAAAAAAGCATTCTGACGGGTGTGAGTGGTACGTTTATGCATCTATGCACAAGTCCAGTGGTTATTTTCATATCAAGAGTTTGGTGAATACTCATTCTTGTTATGGTGTTGTGCGGCAACGGAAGCATAGGTGGCTGGGAGCTAAAGTAATTTCTAGTATAATTGTTGATAGGGTGCGGTCTAATCCATTGATTAAACCCAAGGAAATAATCAACCACTTCAAGCATGATTATGGGTTAGACATTCCTTATTACATGGCATACAGGGGCAAGGAGTCTGCTAATCAGTTGTTGCATGGTAGTGAAGCACTTGGATATGCTCTACTTCCTTGGTATATTGACTCACTCAAAAGAACTAACCCCGGTTCATACTGCATCCTCGAGTCTAAAGAAGGTCGTTTTCATCGATTGTTCATCTCTTATGCGCCTTCTAGAGAGAGGATTCAAATTTTGTCGACCCATGCTGTTTCTTGATGGAACATTCATTAAAAACAAGTATAAGGGTGTTCTGCTAGGTGCTTGTGCAAAGACAGGGAACAAAGGTATGCTGTTTTTTTTTTTTTTTTTTTGTACTTTCTGAATTTCTATTTATAATTTATGTGGACTTGACAGTAGCAGGTCTTTTTTCTGTTTTGTTCTTGTGACTCTTCACATTTTTTTCTTTTTATGAGTTTGTTTTTGCATGTTGTCGTTTTTCTCAGACTTCTCTAAGTGCCAATAGCAGTAACAGTGTCACTTTTTAGCAAGCAGTAGCAGTTATGTTTTTCTAGCTATGTTTTATCTAATCACTTTCTTATAAAATATCTTTCTTTTTTGTTATCGCAGATGTTTTCCCATTTGCTTTTGCTGTTGTCGACGCTGAAAACAAAGAAAATTACAAATGGTTTGTGGAACAGTTGGCTATGATTTTGGCAGATGACTACCGGCAACTTGTGTTCATGTCAGACCATGGTGCTGGTTTTCTTGATGCTGTGAAAGAAGTTTTCCCAAATTTCCCCCATTCATATTGTATCAAGCATTTGAAAGACAACCTCAATGGCAGGTATCCGACTTCCTTTGGCTCTTCTTTCAAGAAACACATTGTTAGGTCGTTCGCAAAGTGTGCATATGCCCGTACAGTGGATACTTTTAACGAAAGGATGGAGGAGTTTATAAAGGAAAGTCGTTCGCAAGGTCAGTCATTTCTTGATAATTTGCACCCTGAAAATTATGCAATAGCCTTCTTCCCTGGAAAACGATATGGTGAGATGAGCAACGCCTTATCTGAATGCTTTAACAATATGATTAAAGATAATAGATGTATGTCGTTGCCTCAAATGCTTGAGACCATGCGTGTGAAAGTTATGGAGTTGTTGCAAACAAGGAGGGCTGAATCCTCTACTTGGGGAAGTGTTTTGTGCCCTGAGTATGAGAAGTTGTTGTCGAAGAGGACTGAAACAGGGAGGAACTGGACTGTTACCCAGTCTAATGATGTCATTTTTGAGGTATCGACGGAGGATAGCACTGTTATGGTTGACATTGCTGAGAGGGTTTGTTCTTGTGGTTGGTGGCAGCATCGTTGCTTTCCATGTGCCCATGTTGTTCAGGTGATGCTAAAGGCTATTATATGCCATATATGCTTATCGAAGATTACTGGAAAACGAGTTTTTATAAGAGCACACATCAGCATGCTTTTTTTCCTGTCCCGGATCTTGATAAGCCCAATGCCAACAGTTTTGGTGATTCAGCTATGCAGCCCCCATCACTCGAAAACCACCCGGAAGACCACAGACAAGGAGGTTCAAGTCTTTTGGTGAAGAGTCTAGACCCATACAATGCCAACGTTGTAAGAAAATTGGCCACCACAACAGCAGGTCTTGCAATTCTGCTATCTAAGCAGTAGTAGATTCAGTCATGAACATTAGCAGATAGAACAAGTAGCAGTAGCAGTAGCAGTAGCAGATTCATCAGTAGCAGTAGCAGATTCATCAGTAGCAGTAACAGATTCATCAAGAAGATAAATACATAGGAAAAAGGAAAGGAAGAATGAACAGTAGCAGACTGAACGAATAGCAGTAGAAGTAGCAGTAGCAGTAGCAGATTCATCAGTAGCAGTACCAGATTCATCAGTAGCAGTAGCAGATTCATCAAGAAGATAAATACATAGGAAAAAGGAAAGGAAGAATGAACAGTAGCAGACTGAACGAATAGCAGTAGCAGTACCAGATTCATCAGTAGCAGATTCATCAGTAGCAGATTCATCAAGAAGATAAATACATAGGAAAAAGGAAAGGAAAAAGAAGATAAACCAACTTCATTTTGCAGATGGCATTGATTTGTTGTCACAAATATTACAGATTTTCAAAGTTTACTAAAACAATTTCAATTTTATTCTAGATATTGATATGTAGTAGCACCCACCTAAAACTGATGTTTTTCATGATTTTGGTAGCAGAGATTGTATGCGAGGTTTATCTTACGTTTCTGATATGAAAGTAAAAGATTGTGTGCGAACCAAATGTGCATAAAAGATCCGAGAAATGTGTGATGTCCATATATATTCGCATGACTTTTACTTGAAGTTTCTTCCACCAAAGAAAAGTGTCTTTGATTTCATTACAAAGAAAAATGTCTTTGATTTCATTACATCTCCACGTACCTAACATTGATAATTGTCATCATGTTCATTAGCAATTGTAAGCATTAATAAAAGAAAAAAAAGTAAAAAAAATGTGAATGAGTCAGTAAGTAGCATTATGCAAGGATTACAACATTATGCAAGGACAACATGCTTCAAACACCTCTAGTCATTTCAAATTCAAATTAACAAGTGCATCCAAGTCCCAAACTGAAGTATCAAAACAGGTGGTGTAATTTAACCCCTCATATCGAATTACAAGCTTATGATCCAAAATGTAGTAGCACTCTTTTACTCAAATCTGCAGTATCACTTTCAGTCACCTTTTTTTCTTTGCTTTCTTCACACCTTTTGTAACCTCAAAGTCCTCCATTTCCTTCTCTCTTCGATCCTTCCTTTCTTTGATCCTCCTTATTACTGAGCGCGTCCTAGGAGCAGTGGCAGTGGCAGCGGCAGCGTCATCACACTTATCGTTGCCAACGTCAGTAACAGTCACACCCTGATACACATTTTCCAAATTACAAACTGTTTATCGCATTCCAATTGATAAGGAAAGGTATAGTAACAATTGACATATGCATAAAGAAATAGCATATTTATCAAATTAAAAACTCTTGCCTCATTTTTATTCTTTTCAACGTCAGTAGCAGCACCTACAGCTGCACCACCGTCCACAATTGCCCCTCTTTTGCCTTGTTGTAGTTTCAGGATTTGTTCGCAATTACTTTTCCACAAGCTGATTTCTTGATTTTTTTTCTTTCAGTGCAGCCTTCATCAAGCAGATATCTCCTGCGTTCTTCTTTAACGTGTGCTTCAACTTTTTGTACTTCTTTTTCACGCGCTCATGTTCAAGAAAAAGCATATCAATGTACTTTTTTTTTTGGGAAAATGGCTGGATTGATCACTGAAGTATGCCCCATTCTAAACTTTGCTCACTGAAGTTTGTCCAATATCACTTTGCTCACTATCGAATTACACTTGTATTCACTTTGATCACTCCGTCTAAATCAGACGTTAAAATTCAAAAAATTTGTAAACGATCGTTAACAGTAGGGGTATTTTAGTCATATCACTTTATTCACTATCTCTTTTGCCTGACCCGAAGAGAGAGAAAGAGAGAGAGAGGGGCAACCACCGCCGATGGTGGCGATTGACCCACCATTCGAAAGCTCTCACTTAGCCCAATAATCTATCCAACTACACCAATGCTCCTGTAGCTGCAATGCAAACTCGAGGTTCCAGAGAACATCTCCCATTGACGGCCTGTCAATGCTCTGGTCTGACACACACTTCATTGCTGTTTCTGCAAACTTCCTGAAGCATTCAGGTGTGATCTTTCCCTTGAGGTAAGGATCGAGGATCTGATCAAGCATGCCTTTCTTGTGGCAATGTGCAGCCCACTCTGCTAAGCTCACTTGTTCCTTTGGCAATGTGGGGTTCAAGGCTGGGCGAGCACATAAGATCTCAAAAAGGACAACTCCAAATGAATACACATCAAACTTGTCGGTCAGCTGTTGCCGCCTAAAGTACTCCGGATCCAAATACCCAAAACTACCTTTGACAACAGTGCTGACATGAGTATTATCCAATGTAGGACCTGTTTTTGACAAGCCAAAATCTGAGACCTTTGCAACCCATTTCTCATCTAACAGAATGTTAGTTGTCTTAACATCTCTGTGGATGATTGTGTGCTTAGCACCAGTATGGAGATAGTGTAAACCACGAGCAGCCCCAATGCAAATCTCAAGCCTTTGCGTCCATGGTAGAGGAGGCTTTTGGGTCTTGTACAAATGCTCCCTCAGGGTTCCAAAAGCCATGTAATCATACACAAGAATCATCTCAGAGTTATCCTCACAATAGCCAATCAGTGAAACAAGATGACGATGACGAAGCTTTGAGAGCATTTCAATCTCAGTCTGGAATTCATGCACACCTTGATCAGAGAGAGGGTTTCCACGCTTGATGGCTACTTTGGTCGTTCCACCATCAATGTCACCCTTGTACACTTTCCCAAAACCTCCCACACCAAGGAGTCGAGCCTCTTCGAAGTTGTTAGTGGCAGCTTTGATCTCAGCAAATGAGAAGTGACGACAAAGGTTTGAGGGGAGGGAGGAAGCACAACTTCGTGTTGTGTTTGTCTTGGCAGAACTTGCAGATTGTGAATACAAAGACAGAGGGAGCCAACCAGATGGTCCTTCACTTGTACTTGAGTCCTTAGGTTGTCTACGGCGGCGTGACACACACATAGCAAAGAAACCAAGGACAAGTGCCAAGACAACTCCACCACTAACTCCCCCGGCAATCAGTGCTTTATGGTTATTGTTCTTACCCTTGCCAAGTCTTGACCTAGCCTTAGATGGATCAATGTTGACCTGCTTGGGACGGGGTATAGGATTAGGCCCTCCCAGATTGCCAGTAGTATCATTGATCTTGAAAATCTCGACTCCATTAAGGATTGCATCGTAGTACTGTGGCTTAGTATTAGCATTTGGATGCAGTGCGAGCCACAAATCCTCCTGCGGGCTCCCATTTGGAACCATTACTACATAATCTCTGTATAGTGGAACTAAATTCTTTCCTGTGAGTCCAGCAACATCAAAACCAGACTCAGCAGTCTGGTTATTGATATAGATATCAAACACTCTCTGATTCACACTTCTCCGGCAACCTCGTCGCCGATCGAACCCACCGATCGATAGGGGACGCCGAGCCGCGTCGAACACGCCACGTCACGAGGTCGGAGGTGGCCGGAGCGACGGCGATCGCCTCTGCCCCTCTCTCTCTCTTTCTCTCTCTTCGGGTCTATCCCCATAAGCCACAACCAGTAAACACAAAAACACCAAACTCCACATCCTACCCATGGCCATATCAACCAGTCCACAATGCCACCGACATAAATTTCAACCCCAAAAATCCAAAAAACAGAGCATAATAACCAAAACCCAGATCCAGTAATGCAGAGAAGGATTCAGAACCTGAGATTTTAAGCCGAGCAGAGCAAAAACCAGATGGGAATTCCGACACCAATTGTCCAGCAAAGCACACTAATATGACTCCATTATTTGCAAGATTCAGAAACAGTTGAAAGAAAATGAAAGGCCTAATTGTAATAATAAGTCTCAAGTGCTAACCACCCAGAATGAGAAAGTGAAAGTTGAACAACACAATCCTCTCGCTTTCTTCACTTTTCTAACAAAAAGCCAGAGTCGGTCTATTTGTGGTGGGTCGGTTAATTACTGTTGCTTAGAAATCAGTGGACAATGTCGATGATGAGGGAGTAAACTAATGAAATTCCCAAATTGTCCTTAAAATTTGTACATGAGTGGCACGTGTCATTGTTTTTAACGGCATAAGCAAAATTTTAACGGCTGATTTAGACGGAGTGATCAAAGTGAACACAAGTGTAATTCGATAGTGAGCAAAGTGATATTGGACAAACTTCAGTGAGCAAAGTTTAGAATGGGGCATACTTCAGTGATCAATCCAGCCATTTTCCCTTTTTTTTTATGCTTTTGTCAATCATCATATCGTTCTGCAACGAGCATCTTTTTCGCCAATATTCCACGGTTTCTTTGTCTTCATCTTCACTGCTACTCAGCTGATATCCATCTTCAAATGCTTCGTGTTGAATCAGCTTCTCCCAATCTTCGAAATCATCTGGAGTACACATTTTACTGTCCTTCCTAGCTTCTTTCGATATTTCAGTAGCAGCATCTTCAATCTCAGTAGCAGGGCCACTCTCAGTTGCAGCTTCCTGATTCTCAGTAGCATCACCTTCATTATCAGCTGCAACACCAATCTCAGTAGCAGCACCTTTATTATCAGCTGCAACACCAATCTCAGTAGCATCACCTTCATTCTTAGTAGCAGTGCCACTCTCAGTAGCAACACCTTCATTATCAGTTGCAGCTTCCTCATTCTCAATAGCAGGGCCTTCATTCTCAGTAGCAGAGCCACTCTCAGTAGCAACACCCTCATTCTCAGTTGCAGCTTCCTCATTCTCAGTAGCAGGACCTTCATTCTCAGTAGCAGCTTTGTCAAGCAGGTTTTCTTGTTGCTCTAAGTTTGCGTCAAAGCTAAAGCCATCCCCAACACCCTTCCCTATAGTAGCTCCTTCAGTTGTGTTGGGTCGGTTGTCCTTAGATGCTCCAACCAAGATTTTATCCACCTGTTATAAAAAAAATCCATACAATGTTTAGTTAGAATGTATACTTAATAGTAACTGTATCTAGTATATAAAAGTAATTGTACTTTCTACCTACCCAATCTCTTAATGTCAGTTGTTCTTCTTCAGTTTCTGAACTTTCTGTAGCATGCTCCTTGGTCTGTGCAGTAGCATGCTCCTTGGTCTGTGTAGTAGCATTCTGAACCTTATGAGTCTTTTTGGGTTTCTTTCCAGTCATTTTTGACATTCCCTCATTATTATCTTTTTGGCTTCTTGTCTTTCTCTTTCCCTGCTCAGTAGCAGCATTAGTAGCAGCATGCTTCAGATGAGGTGTCTGAAAGTCATCATCGCTTTGCCCATCGTTGTTTCCAACTGCCTCATTCATTTCTACTGCATTATCAATCTACAAAAACATTGAAATACATAAATATATATATAAGATAACGATATTATCCAAATCACATATTCAAATACTTCGAAAATTTGTTGCTATTACCTCTATATTTTCCATCTTGATTTTACTCAAAACTTTGCATAAATTTGGGAGACTCCACTTGACAAACCCTGGAGTCATTTCGCACCTCCCTTCAATTTTGCAGATAATAGTAGTCCTCTCGCATATCCAATACTGTTAACATAAACAATGTAACAATAAGTACTACAATGTAAAAACTAGCAGTAGCAGTAGCAGTAATGACGTACCGGAATTAGCGTTACACAACCACTAATCTGTCTTGATTTCCCCTTTGTGCTAGCATCCAAACAATGAACCAAGTAGTCTCTCACAGCAGCAGCCCAGTTGTGCTTGTTCATGGTTTCAACATCGATTATGCACTTAAGAAAACTCCACCCCAAGGTTGAACCTGAGTTGTCAACCCTTTCTTCAGTCTTTTCCTCCAACTCTTTATCGATGCAGGTACCAATAAAAGATCTTTTAATCCTAGTCTCATTCGCAAAAAACTTCTGCACAATAGGATTGTTGATTGGTTTTTTTGGATCCTCAGTTGGGTTTGGCAACCCTAAAACGAATGCTGCATCTGCTACTATTATTTCAGCCATTGGTTGCTGAACTTGAACTTTTTAAGTGATGGTTGGTAGCACTGCACCAGTCTATGCATCTCTAAATCATGTTTTCCAGCCGTGTTTTTGTCCATAAGCCCCTTATGATAAGCTTCCACTAACTTCCAAAACAGCGTCTTCTGCAACTTCCTTACCAAAGCATCATTTTCTATACCATCTAACTTCTGATAAACTTTCGAATAAATTTCTTGAAAAGCCAACATATTGCACTTTAATTGCACCTTTCCCACCTAAAAAACACAGTATTTTCAAAACACAGTAGCATGATTTGATTTCTACTAAGAGCATTACATTCATTCATTATATAACAACCAGTACAAGACTACAACAGGTGACAAAGAGTAGTATAGCCTCGTTACCTTATCACTATTCATTGATCTTCTTTAAACAAAATCGTTGGCTGCCACCAAGGAGTAAAATATCAGATATCGAGGAAATATCGATGTTTCAAAATACGGATATTTCGACGGAAATATCGATAAAATATCGATCCATTAGAAATTTTAACAAAAACGACGGAAACTATAAGAAATACATGGAAATTTGTATTGAAACTTTCTAAGGTTGTTTTATGCTATGTTATCGATCATATGTGAGAAGAAAATATTAATAAACTCAAATAGATATAAATTTATTGAAATGTTATATGAATTACTACGTGAAATAGAGCTGATATTTATTGAAATATGATTTAATATATATAATTTATGATTGAAACCTAAAAGGAGGCTAAACCATCACACCCTTTAATATAATTTGTACATAATATTTCACAAAAGCAACTACATGAAGTTTTTAAAACCATACAGAAGACCAATGAGGTTCGAAATTCGCACTGCCTTCTTCATCGTCTTGTGTAGAGTCATGAGTAAACTACGAAGAATATTCGTTGAATGATTGCTCTCCTCTAAAATTTTACATATATTGACTTACATGCCAACCATATGGGTCAAGTGGCGATCTTTCAGGATTCTGAGACTCATAGTATGGACCACGCGTTGCTCCATGATGATCATCATCTGAGTTAATTTGTGTCTGTGACCATGAGCTATCACTGGATGGCATACCATAAGGCAAGTAATATGATGGATACGGTATTGTAAAGTTCTGACCATGATTGTATCCCAAACCAGCTTTGCATAATTAGTATGATTAACTATCGATGGGGAACAAATTTCGTGGGGCATCAATAACACTATATATATATATATATATATATATATATATATATATATATATATATAGCTACTGATTAATCAGTTATCAAAGAGTTTCTCTTGCTTTTGTCATTTCTCTTTTCATAGACAATTACAAATCATGATGCCAGAGACAGACGAGATAATGTGAGAAATTGGAGAATGGGGTGAGGCAAGTACTTTATTGGTTCATCTACAACATTACATATGTCAAGTGATATAAAGTGATTGCATTAAAATTAACTGATGCCAAAGCTAGGACATAATATATGTATGTATTGCCGTATTGGTATTATTCCCCAATGCTTCTTCTGATTATGTTGGTTGAATACTTGAATTCTTCTGATTATGCTTCGTACTGGTAATTACACCAGAGTCCAAACCAAGTAATTGTAAGTCTGTAACCATCATAAACCACAGCAGCTTGCTGAGCCCATCCCACTAAACAAGGTCCCTTTGTTGTTCAGAACCTGAGGCTACTGACCTAACTGTGCTGCATTGCCATAAAAGTCTAAGTAAAGATCTATATCCATCTCAGTACTATCTCTCTTTTCTCCTAGATTCCCTTTTCATTTGGTATTATTCATATAAAGTCTTAAAATATCGGAAATTTCCCCGGAAAATTGGAAAAATCGGTGAAATATCAAAAATATCGGAAAATATTGGAAAATTTCGACGAGAAACTGAAAGAATTGAATCAAAATATCGATCCCACGGAAAAACGAAAATTTCACCAAAATTTCGCCGAAAAAATCGATTTTGCATTCCTTGGCTGCCACTGCCACTGCTAGTGCTACTTCACATGGAAGAAAGCTAGTACAGCCTCCAACGTGCCATAAAACCTGTCAATTTAGTGAATTCCTTTTTCAACTGTGCTACTGTGAAGTTTTCCAAAAAAAAAAATCAAAATTTGTCCTGCGCTACTCACCGATTGAAGAGGAAGAAGAAGGATATTTGATGCTACTGTGTCAATCGCTCGCATGAAGGTTCAAGAGTTTACCAAAATCACGCTCCATGGAACTTCTTCAATCTCTTCTTTTTTTGGCTGCTACTGCTCCAAATCTCAATAATCGTTGGTCTTCTACTACTCGTTGGTCTGCTACTGTCTCTAGCGTGCTACAAAACCTGTTGATTTAACGAATCCGTTATCGAAATCGATTAACACAAGCCTAGTTTTAGATTTACCGAAAAACTAAATCTGAATGAATTTACAATTGAACTACTGTGTCACTCACCGATTGAGTTTCAGATGTTGAAGACGAAGAAGATGAGAGGATATCGCTGCTATTGAAGTGTTGTGGAGAGTGATCGATGCGTTCTAAAACGAGTTTTGGAAACGAAGAGATGGCTGGCTTTGGGCTGCTACTGAGATTTGGGAATTCTGGAGAATTTAGGGCTAGGTTGAGATTTGGGGGTGGAGGGAAACATCAGTGGCATAATTGTAAATTTAATGAAACGCAGTGGTGTTTTTGTCATTTGGTTTTCCGGGTCGGAGCCTAGCCTGCTTCATTTACCTGTTGGGCCTGAACTCTTGTCCTAATTTGTATAACAAATTTTTAAAGTGAGTTTTCTGTATTGTTAAATTTGGTCAGGTACTACTGTGTAATTCTCTATTAAAAAAATTAATATAGAATCTACCAGAATCTAGGGGTATTCATTATGGAGTTTAAAAATAAATAGAATTTTGAGGATATTCAAAATATTATTCATACTTATGGAATTAGTAATTTATGGATAATCATGGACTTTTGTAGTATAAATTATGTACACAAAACTCTAATATTTTTCCAGTCTCCAGACTAAAGATTTCGAAAAGTCCACGACAGACATTTTCTGCCTATGAAGAGATTAATCCTCCGTCATCTCTTCATTTTTTAACATATCAACTATCTATCCTGTTTTTCTTTTCTCTCATTTTTTCTATAATATTTTATTCAATCAAACTCTTATACTAATATGTTCATTGTTGTTGAATTTGTTTTTCAAATATTTTTAATTTATTTCTCATTTATTTATGAAATCCTAAAATACAAATATTATCGTTTGCACAAGTCAGTTATGGAGTTTTCAATTTCATTTTTTCCAATACTTGTTAATTAATGAATAAGATTGATCAAATGAATATAAATCAAACTACATATTTGTAGTTGGTATATAATAGGATATAAGATAATAAAAATTCAATAATTACATTAAATAATTATATAACTAATATATAACTCACTAATTACTATACGTTTTCTTTCATTATTAGGTAAATATTACTTAGGTTACTGCGGATTTCCCAACGGCGCTGATTTTTTGCTATATTTCGAGGTACCCGATATCATCTCAAAGACTTTGATGGTGAAGGAAATCATCGTATTAATGCAATTGAGTTATTCAATCTTCGACATGCTTCCTTGAGGAACGTAATTGAGAGGATATTTGAAGTATTCAAGTCACGTTTCACTATTTTCAAATCAGCACCACCATTTCCATACATGACACAAGCAGAGCTAGTTTTGGCTTGTGCAGGATTGCACAATTTTCTTCGACAGCAATGCCGTTCTGATGAATTTCCTCCAGATCGAGAAGAGAACCCCAGAACCGATCAAAAAAATAATTTTTAATGTGGTGATTTTTAAACCCAAGAACAACAGAGAGATAGTGCTAATAAATGGAGAATGAGTATTGCCAATCATATGTGGGAAGATGCCCAACCAAATGTTTAACAAAATGCCAATAATGAAAATGATAAAAATGAAGAAAGTGACGATGAAGGAGAAAAATGATCTTTTCATTGTTTTAGGGACTTATCCGCCAACATGAAATTTTGTTAAAGTATTTTTTTCTTCCTTTATGTTTTAATTATTTTCTGTTATAACATTATTTTGAGGTGAAATATGTAGAAATCGTTCATAATGAACTCTGTGGATTTTCATAAATCAATAAAAGTCTGTAATCAAAATTAATGATTTTAAAGAAATCGACAGAAATCTATGTTAGTCTATGGACTATTCTGAAAGTCTATAAATTAAAAAAAATCCATACAAATCCATATACAATACACCCCCCTAAGTTTTGATGATACTGATAAATCACTATAGACCAAGTATAGACCATAACTGCTTCGTGTCAAATGGGTTGTCTCAATTCTTTGTTTAGTGCAGCTACACTTTTAAGAAAAGTGATGGTTTGCCTGCAGAGAAAGATGACAAGAGTGTTCCTCGTCGCATTTGTCAGAGAGTAGAGTTGAGCTTAAAAAGAACCTTGAAAAGGGATTTTGTACCTCAAATGATGGAAATAAGCGGAAATTCTTGTATACACGGCCGTATAGGTAGACGACGCAATCTTAGTTATTTAAAATATTTTATACACAGAACTCACCATATATCTATATGAAGTCATCTAATCTTGACCATTCAAAATGTGCAGATACACGCCGTATACTGAAGATATTCTGGAAAATAAGAAACATAGCATGTGAAGCGGTTCCAGAGCTGTCCTGAAGTGGTTCAAAGATGGACCGACTGCTCGTCCATGATGCAAGCTATCATGTATCTATGCAATTGGAGGGGAGGGTACAAAGGTAAGATATTTACTTTCTATCTTATCATTATCTTAAACTGACCATTTTTCGTTTCCTCATATATGAAATGGTGGAGCAGATAGGTTGCTTTCCATTGCTAAATTTCCGTTTTTTTTAATTTTTGTTATTTCATATGCTTTCAGGAATCGTTACGATGGGGTACTTTAAATTTTTGTATCAAAACTTAAGGCAACTGAATCAATATCTGATGGGATACTTTAATTATCAATTGCACATCTAGTCTTGCTGCCATGCCGATTCTACTTTTGCACACCATGACGAGCTTCTTTAGATCCGTGGTCTTCATCTTGGGTGACATGATCAAAATTACTTTCATATGTAAACTGGTTTATGTCTCCACTCACAGAAGATTGTCCATATTGGAACCCTGTATCTCCACCACTTTTTCCGCTTCCACCACCACCATCATCTAAACTATCCGGAGTTGCAGTGCTCCCCCATACAACATCACTGTCAGAATTATCTCATTGGTTTCCAACATCTTCATATAATACCTTATTCACATTAATTCCGCTGTCAGTCGCAGAAACTACCACTTGTGGACAAGGGGAATCCGGAGTTCTAATTTTTTTTTTATATCCCTCAAGGTGATTACTGATTACTTATTCAATTACTTTTCTCTTAAACATTCTCGAATCTCGAGAAAAAAAATTTATTAAAAATTTTTATAGATATTTCGTTAAAATATCGGAGATATATTGCAAATATCTTAAACATCGGAGATATTTTAAGTTATCGGAGATATATCGTAGGTACAGGAAAAGAGAAGATATTTACCTCAAAAATATATCGGTCGGCCGAAAAAAAAGAGATATCGATAGAGATATCAGATATATCGCAAAGATTTTAAACCCTGTTTCTACCTTGCGCCAAATTTGGATTTGCGTATGTTGCTCTCAAATTAGCTTGCCAAATAGAGGTAAGCATGCTTTCTCTTTGCTCACATTCAAGCTTTATACTGTAAGGTCTAATGGTAGACGAGGTTAGTAATTGGAGCCTGGGTAGCCATTTGAATTCCACTATTTCTACGAGGTTAGTAATTGGAGCCTGGGTAGCCATTTGAATTCCACTATTTCTTCTTCTTTTTCTTCTTCTTAAGGTAATAAAGGATTGACTGTTAACCGTTGACCGGCGACCGAGACTGGATTCTGGCGAAAGAGGCTAGATTCTGGCGACCGGTGACAGTTGATCATTAACCATTGATCGTTGACCATTGACCCCATACAAACCTCCTATTACCCCTCAATAAAACCCCTACTGCCAATATTACCCCCAAAAGACCCATATTGCCCCTCAATAAGACCCGTAGTATCCCCGTAATAAGACCCCTTACTATCCCCGCAATAGTCCCCTACTGACCCGTAATAGTACCCTACTGTCCTCCTAATAGAACCGTCCTGCCTCCTAAAATAACTTTGATAACTAGAAACTCTAAATAAATCTAAAGTAAACATTTATTAGAGTAATAGAGGGTTGACTATTGACCGTTGACTGTTGAGAAATGAAAAATTGAGAGGGATATTTTGGACACGAGAAATATGAAATAAAAAAAAAAAAGTGGGTAAGTGGAAACACTCTCTTATAGTCTTTTGTGTGGGTGAGAATTTCTCAAATCTTATTTGCTAGTGGGAAAGATTTTCTCAAAATCTTGGCTATGGGCATTTTTCCTCTTTTTTTTTACCGAGTTTCTTTTTATCTTTGGTAAAGAAAAAAGATAAAAAGATAAAAAGATTTGTGTGGTAACATTTAGATATGACTATTTATAGTATTTGATGTTCAAAGTGAAGTTTTACAGTCAGCTTCCAACAAACCCAGGTCTACCCCTATTTTGACTACCATAATGGCATAGGGCTGGGTTCGGTACATTACCAATTTATTTTTGTCTCTACCATCTACCAACCAATTGTAATTGGTAATGAGAAAATTTGTACCATTACCGACCACCGAATCCCATGCACCAACTCTTCGGTATACCAATACTTTCGGTTGGTTCGGTTGGTAGTGGGCCTCTACCAATATATGATATCGGCACAATTAAGTCTAAGGCCCAGTCCAAGATATAATTGTATTGATCTCTTTCTGAAAGCTGGAAGTTCATCATAAAAAATACAATAATGAGTACTAATACAAAAATGTCAATACACAACACAAATCACACAACTCTTTGGAAGTTTATTGTTGTATGAGTGACCGAATGTTTACCTCCCGAGACTATGGCTTCCTATAGAGAGAGATAAGTTTAAATAAGGTTGACCGTATCGATCGGGACTCTAAGTTTGTCGGATTTAAGTGATTCTTTTACCATCACCTTATTTCATCATAACGATCAAATGCTATTTCATAGCGTTTTTCAAAATTTGACTTTTTTTATATAGTTGTTTTGAAAAGTTGTACACTTGAGTATAATTGTAATGTCCATATTTTTAAAGTTGGTCAAATTTTATTTTTCTTTTGAGAAATGGAAAGTAGAGGTCGCCACGAGTTCGTCATATTTTTCAGTGAATTATTTGAGTTCCCGAGCTATTTTTAACGATTTTTAGAAGTTTGGTCGAAATCTTGTCCTTCGCCACATGGCGCGTCCCTATTGGTCAATGAGTTTGCTTAGTGACTAAGGATTGCTGCCATTTGTTTCAGCCCTATCCCATTTTTTCATGAATCATCTTGAAATGTGTCAATTTTTTGTCTTGGTTATGTGGCATTATGTAATGTTGACACATGTCACCAAGGGACCAATCCTTGCATGACACATGGCATTTTGGAGGCTATAAATAGGATCAGCCCCCCCTTCATTTTTCAGTCTGTTTCTCTCTCTCTCCCTCCCCGTCTTTCTCTCTCTAGAAATATTATTAGTTTATTAGTTTTGTGACGAAACTTCCGCGGATCATAACTTTTGATCCGTAACTCCGATTCTGAATCCGCGAATGGCTACGGATTCGTATCGACACGATCTTTCTATCTATGGTGGTTGGAGCTAGATCCAATGGTGATTTCTAGAAAGCTCGTTCTAGGTTGCTCGATTTACTATTTGGGTGTCGATTCGATTCGTCGAGGTGAGTGGTTTATGTAATGTGTTTCAAATATTCTTATATGTTTTTAAAATAGTCAAAAAGCATGATTTTGATCTATTTATCAAATATCTATCTATTTTCAAGCGAAGGATGTCGATTTATGAAATGTGCGGAGTTTATGTATATATTATGTGTTGGGTCCATTGTTTGACTAGTCATGGAACATGTGAACTTCTTGATTGGGTTATGCCGAAGTAAGGATGTGGCACACGGTTGTATAGGGCAAGAAGCCATTAGGTGCCCGTAGGAGATCACTAAATTGAAGGATGCCCAATAAGAAGGGTATTATGTGTATTGTGGTCGACGTGAAATATATGATATACGTATTTTGTAGCGTGCGTAAAATGACTTGGCTTTGCTAGCATATTACATGATCTACTCACTGAGCGCGTGGAAATGCTCATCCACCCATTTAATTGTTGTTTTGCAGAGAAGTACTGAGAGTGTCGAACGAGTCTAGAGTGAAGCCTAGATTGAACTTGTTTTTATTTTTATTTACATTCTGCTTTGTAACATTTAACTCACACCCCGGGAGCGGTGTCCACCGACGCCGGGACCGGGGCGTGACAGAGTGGTATCAGAGCTAACCAGAGATTAGAACCCCAGGATATGTGGTAGATTAGGATTTTCGAGTCATAGCGTAGAGCCATAAATGTTTTTGTTTTTGTAGGTGGTGTGAATTTCGGGGACGAAATTCTTTAAGGAGGGTGGATTGTAATATCCCGATTTTTAAAGTTGGTCAAATTTTATTTTTCTTTTGAGAAATGGAAAGTAGAAGTCGCCACGAGTTCGTCGTATTTTTCAGTGAATTATTTGAGTTCTCGAGCTATTTTTAACGATTTTTAGAAGTTTGGTCGAAATCTTGTCCTTCGCCACATGACGCGTCCCTATTGGTTAATGAGTTTGCTTAGTGACTAAGGATTGCTGCCATTTGTTTCAGCCCTATCCCATTTTTTCATAAATCATCTTGAAATGTGTCAATTTTTTGTCTTGGTTATGATGTAATGTTGACACATGTCACCATGGGACCAATCCTTACATGACACATGACATTTTTTTCAGTCCGTTTCTCTCTCTCTCTCCTCGTCTTTCTCTCTCTAGAAATATTATTATTTTATTAGTTGACAATAATCTACTAATCAAGTTATACTGCATTAGTAAATATGTTGCCATTATAATTGCTAAATTCACAAAATGAAAATTTTGACCGTCTAATGTGATCGTTATATGATAGGAGCACAATGTGCGACGGTATTAATATGATTATGCCCTCGTTTATGCTTCGTTTAACCCTTATTTATCTAAGATCGAGTCATATTATAGTTTAGTGTCATTTTGGTAGAGTTTTGGAAAAATGTGCTTAATTGTCCGAAAAATGACTATGTATAGAAATCTGAGGAAATAATGCAAAATATGTCTTTTTCGTGATATTGAGGCTAGTGTTAAAGTGACTTATCCCTTTCCAAATTTGATGAAATTTGGTATGTATATAAGTGGCAAGCTAAAGTATGTTGTATCAAAAATTCAGATCAATCGGAGTTCGGGAAGTCACCCAAACGTTGGCTGCAACTTGGCAGTTTGAGCAAAACGATCCAGGGACTACCAGGATTTTCCTGTGACTGTGTCCTGATTCCAGAATTTCTGTACGATGCATCACTTTGAACCAAAGGACGTGTCTTATATGGATAGAAATTCATATAATTCTAGTTTCTCCAGGACTTGGAATAGCATCAGTCGGAGCACTGAGGAAAAAGTTATGCTCGACTGAAGACACAAAGGTCAAATCTGCCGAGAAAATGTCCACTCGCCAGCATCCTCACTCGCCAGAAGATCAGTCGCCAGAAGCTCGCTCGCCAAGCCCTTGTTCGCTCGCCATTAGCCTCGTTCGCCAGCATCCTCGCTCGCCAGAAGATCGATCAGCCGCCAGCACTAGCACGCCAACCCATCTTAGCCTCGCTCGCGACACGAATGTCCGCTCGCTAACCATCCGCGCATGCCAGCATGCATGTTCGCACGACCCGCCAAGAAGCCTCGCCAGTACCCGATACTAGCAAGGTCTGCACCCGCGAGCAGAGAGGAATTTCCGGTAATGTCTTCAAGCAGCTACAAGCGTGCCAAGTCATTCCTAAGAGTTATGCAACGCCCAAGAAGCTTCCTATGCATGTCCTAAATGTATGAAGAAATCCAAAACCGGCCAAGCAAGAGTTTCTTTGTTCAAAAGGGAGAGAAAAGCCTATTCCAACTCGGATTGGGACACTTTATTTAATGAAGATTTCTATACCGTTTTGAACAAGGAAAAGTTCTAAAATGCACAGCCCTTTCTCCTATATATAGGGGCCGGCACCCATCATGAAAATGGTCACATTCTAAAGCAAAAATCTAGCCTTATCTCTACCAAAATTCCCCAAGTATCCTACAAAGAAAACCTAGCCGAAACACATCATTCACCACCACAAAAATACCCTAGCCGCACCTCCACCATCATCATCGGATCAACACGACTTGAAGCTCCAAAGGTGTTCTAAAAGTGTGATCTACTCCCTACTTTCGGTTTCGTAATTCTTTCTTTGTAGTTATGTTAAACTTTGTCTATGAAGATAGCATGTATTCTTGGTTTCAAACGTAATGTCTATGTATTGTTTGGATTGAAGTTTGGTTTTATAATTTGCATGATCAACTCGTTTTCTTTATTTTTAATTGGTTTTTGGAAGTAAGAATTCGCTTTGCATGTTAAAGAGTAAAGAAAATATGTAATAAGTTAGTAAATAGGGCAATCGACAACATGTGTATTTGGTTTTAGATTAGTCTTGATTTGTTCTTTAAAATTCATGTGCCTTAAAGGTTGGTGCTTTATGCAATAGCTATGTATGGGGCATTGATCTCATTTGGCCGAAAATAATATGGATTAAGTAGATGTTAAATTGCTTTTTGTATGTTGTTTTCATGAGGGCTTAAGTAATTTAAAAGAACATGTTTGTTAATAAGAAGAGTGACGCCTTGCTTAATTAACTTGTTTCCGACTCAAAAGATTTCGTGCTCAATTACTTTGAATGTTTGTTTTCATCTATAGGAGTTCTCAAATATGTATAGTACAATTTTAGGATTAGACGCAAAGTTAATCTTGAATACTTGTGAAATCTAAATCGGTTAGTAATACCTATAGGGAGTTAATTAGGTCGGATTTAAGTCGAGTCTAGAACATTTTAATGCCTTGTCGTGTGTCTTATTCAAGGACTAAAATATCCTCGATAACTTCGATATTTCCTCGAAATTTCCGTTTTTTTCAAACATCGATATTAATACTCATATCTTTCCGATATTTTATTTTTAGTCTATTTTTATCTAAATATACAATTTTTACATAAATTTTTGGTAAAATTTCCATCGATATTCGATATTTTCTCGAAATTTCCATCGAAATTTCTTTTTTTCAAACCATCGATATTTCCTTAATCGTCGATATTTAATACCTTAGTCTTATTTGTTTGCTTGTTATGTGTTTTTGATTACTTTTGCGATATTGCTTTGTGGAAGAATGTCGACCAACTTGTACATAGTAGTTTAGAGTTTATATTCCTGTTTTTTTTTATTTCGTACCTAGCTTAGGGCAGCCCTATGGCTGCCGATCCCTATTTCTTCCTCAAAGTGATGTTTTCTTGTGTATAATTGTGAATATTTGTTCTAACATTCTCATGTTTCAGGTACCCTTAATCTCCGGCTAGAACGATCCATACTTATTCTATACTACTAACGATTGTAGGGTTTATTATTGTGTACGTGCTTAGGCACTCATCATTATAGCTAAATATGAGTAGAGTATAAAAACCAACTCGTTTCGTGAACGTTCGATGCTCGATCGAAAATGTCAACCATATTTTCATAAAACTTATCACACGAAAACACTATTACGTACCTTTAGATGACCTTGTTTGGTCGACTCTTCCAAACATTAAACTCTCATATAGATGAGACGTAATTATCCATGTAAAAATTTGGGAACTTTTACCTCCCGATACTATGGCTCCCTTTAGAGAGAGATACGTTTAAATAAGGTTAACCACATTGATCTGGGCTCTGAATTTGTCAGATTTAAGTGCTTTTTTTACCGTCACCGTATTTCATCATAACGATTAAATGCTATTTCACAGCGTTTTTTAAAATTTGACTTCTTCTATAGAGTTGTTTCGAAAAGTTGTACACTTAAGTATAATCTACTAATCAAGTTATACAGTATTAGTAAATATGTTGTCATTATAATGGCTAAATTCACAAAATGAAAATTTTGACCGTATAATGTGATCGTTATAGTTAAATATGAGTAGAGTATAAAAATCAACTCGTTTCATGAACGTTCGATGCTCGATCGAATCGGTCAACCATATTTTCATAAAACTTATCACACGAAAACGTTATTACGTACTTTTAGATGACCTTGTTTGGTCGACTCTTCCAAACATTAAACTCTCATATAGATGAGACGTAATTATCCATGTAAAAATTTAGAAACTTTTACCTCCCGATACTATGACTCCCCCATAGAGAAAGATAAGTTTAAATAAGGTTGACCGCATCGATCGGGGCTTTAACTTTGTCAGATTTAAGTGATTTATTTACCATCACCGTATTTCATCATAACGATCAAATGCTATTTCATACCGTTTTTCAAAATTTGACTTGTTTTATATAGTTGTTTCGAAAAGTTATACACTTGAGTATAATCTACTAATTAAGTTATGCCGTATTAGTAAACATGTTGTCATTATAATGGCTAAATTCACAAAATAAAAATTTTGACCGTATGATGTGATCGTTATAGTTAAATATGAGTTGAGTACAAAAGTCACCTCGTTTCGTGAACGTTCGATGCTCGATCGAAACGGTCAACTATATTTTCATGAAACTTATCACACGAAAACATTATTACGTACCTTTGATGACCTTGTTTCGTCGATTCTTCTAAACATTAAACTCTCATATAGGTGAGACGTAATCAACCATGTAAAAATTTAGGAATTAGGAGTTAGGGTTGAGATGTTTTAAGGGCTGAGATTGTGTTTGGCTATTGACGAGTCGCCTAAGCGAGCATCAAACAATAATAACCCTACAATCGTTAGTAGTATAGACATAGGTATGGATCGTTCTAAGCCGGGGATTAAGGGTACCTGAAACATGAGATTGTTAACACAAAATATTCACAAACACATATGTACACAATTGTCACACTTATATACATATATACATATTTACACACGAAATCAAGGGGGATAAAAGGCTCGGCAGCAAAGCTGCCTCTAAATTCCTAGACATGAATTTAAGACATGAAATTAAATCCTAAGTTACTATATACAAGGTTGGTCGACATCTTTCACACAAAGCACTCCACACTCGACTCTTTAACAAATAAGATTCGCACACAAGAAAGTAAGGAACAAGTATTTAGCATGCATTGAACTTAAACAAGTTTCGACCTACAACTAGAACGTTTCCGATTTTTACCTAGTTGAGAGACTTTCTAATGTTTTAAGATCGAGCTTTCGCGAGGTGATTCTAAAAGTCATGCTACCGTTATACAACTCGTAACATTGAAGCACAAAAGTCTATAGTCGAAGACAAGCAAACAAGTAAGGTCGTCAATCTTCTTATTTAACATGCAAGTCCTAAGGTTAACCACTCTAGGTGAGCACAACAAATCAAAGTGATCATACGTCTACTTAGTTCATTATAACTCAAGCAAATTAAACCTAATACCTAGATCATGTTCAAAGACAACACTAAGTACTGATTATAAGCCCTCACCTTAGTTCTAACTGGTTTAAATTCTCAACATGCATCAATACCACTGTCCTAATTATCTAAGTGTACTCATCTTACAAGTTTTATATTACAAATTAACATGCAAATTCATTGTTGCCGAAACTTAAACCTAAATCTAAGCATCGAATTCAACAAATCATTAACATACAAATTATAAAACCAATCTCCAATTTGGTTCATACATAGACATATAATCCAAAACCAAAAATACATATAAGTTTCATAGACAAAACTAAACATAACTACATAAACTTTACTAAACCGAGAGAAGGGAGTGGATCACACTTTTGTAGACACCTTGATGACTTCGACTTGTGTGGATCCGATGGAAGATGGAAGAGGTATGGAGGCTGCTCGGCAAAGGGTTGTGTTGGCAGACAAAGGTTCCAAGTTTCAGCAGAAACTTGGGTGAAGGTGGAGGTGATTTCGGCTAGGGTTTATGTAGGACCTTTGGGGAGAATTTGGTAGAGCTTTGGCTTTGTGTTTTGGCTTAAGATGTGACACCATTCATGATGGGTGCCGACCTCTATATATAGGAGAAAGGCTGTGAAGTTTGAGACTTTTCCTTGTTCAAAACGGGATAGAAATCTTCAATAAATAAGGTTTCCAAATCTGAGTTGGAATAGACTTTTCTCTCCTTATTGAACAAAGAAACTCTTGCTTGGCCGGCTTATGATTTCTTCTTGGACGTTGTAAAGCTCTTTGGAATGATTTGGCACGCTTGCAGCCGCTTGAAGACATTACCGGAAATTCCTCTCTGCTCGCGAGTACAGACTTTGCTAGTAACGGGTACTGGCGAGGCTTCTTGGTGGCGAGTCTGGTGCTGGTGAGTATAGGCTTCTGGCGGGTTGCGCGAACATGCATGCTGGCATGCGCGGATGATTGGCAAGCGGATATGTGCAAGCTGGCGAGCTAGTGTTGGCGGCTGATCTTCTGGCGAGCAAGGTTGTTGGCAAGTATAAGCGAAACTGATTTTCTTCCTTCTTCTCAGCAGATCTGACCTTTGCGTCATCAATTTAGTATAACTTCCTCCTCGGAGCTCCATTTGATCTGTATTTTTGACACACAACCCATTAGCAAGCCAATAACATACATACCAAATTTCAGCAAATTTGGAAAAGGATAGGTCACAATTCTATTCATCTCAGAATCACGAAAAGACACATTTTGTACTATTTTCCAGAATTCTTAAACTTAGTCATTTTTCGGATTCTAAAGTATATATTTCCAAAACTCTATCAATTCGACACTAAACTATATTATGACTCAATCTTAGACAAATAAGGGTTAAACAAAGCATAAACGAGGGCGTAAACACATTAATATCGTCGCACATTGTGCTCCTATCAGATATATCAACGGCTAAGATTAAATAATAAATTAAAAATAAATAATTAAATATTAAATACTCAGTTGGTAGGGTAATACCAACTTTCGCTAAAATCATTACCATTACCGTACCAACTTAGAGAAGTTGGTTCGGTATTACCGTACCAAAGTTTCGGTTACCAACATACTTAGTAACCAACTTACTTAGTTCGGTTAGTAATGGTTGGTACGGATTTGTTTGGCTCATTTTTACCAGCCCTATAATGACACGTTTACTTCATTAGAATGAAATTCATTTGAAATAGAAATCGGAAAGAATGAGAAACAGAATGAAATAATACGGGAGGAATGTGAATGAATATTGTTTACTTACGATAATGAATTATAATTAAATTTAAATTAATTATTAAAATGTCTTTTTAAAATATCATTTTAATATAAATCAAGAGGATATTTCAGTAGAAATTTTTCATTCATATTCCGTCCTATTCCTACCTTTCTTCTCCCGGAATTCATTCCCCAAATTCAAACGTAGGCCCCACCATTATTTTCATTCAACTAAACACCGGAATGGAATCAATTTGGGGAATACAATTCCATTCCGGTGAAGTAAATATGCCATAAGACTCCCCCTTCCTTCCTTCCTTCCTTCCCTTTTCATTTCCTTCACTCCCATTCATTCTCACTGAAACCAAAAACCAAACCCTAATTTGGCGATGGCCGATCATCCTCTGGAGGACGACGCCGGAGGATCGTCGGCGCTAAAGGAGGACGAGCTGTGCATGGAGATCGACCCGCCCTTCAGAGAAAGCACCGCCACAACGGAGGACTGGCGTAAGGCTCTCGCCAAGGTCGTCCCTGCCGTCGTCGTTTTGAGGACTACGGCGTGTCGTGCGTTCGATACTGAGGCCGCCGGTGCTAGCTATGCCACCGGATTTGTCATCGATAAGCGCCGCGGCATCATTCTCACCAATCGCCATGTCGTCAAGCCTGGTATAATTCTCACACTGCTTCTTCTTGTTGTTTTCTTTACAATTTCGCATTCAATTTTGCTTTGGAATTTGTATATCTCTGTATGAAACGCAATTACAGTTGATCAACGTCTGTTTTGAAAGTTGATTGGAACGAGTTTGCCATTGTATCATGGAAAATATCTGAAAATTCTAATTTCGACTGTGATTAATTATTCGAGTCTGGAGAGACACCATTAGCCCTGTTTCTTGCTTTTCAACTGCTCCTAGCTTTTAGACTGTGATTAATTATTCAAGTCTTGAACCTACATTGCTTTTGTTTCATTATTTTTATTCGATTTGATTGTGCAGGACCTGTAGTTGCAGAAGCTATGTTTGTGGATCGAGAAGAAGTTCCAGTATATCCTATTTACAGGGATCCGGTCAGTTCTCTGTGTGTGTGTGTGTGTGTGATGCCATTGCCTTCCGAATGTGCATAGACCCCTTATCGCTAGAGGTAAGGGGTTCTTTTGAAGGTTTCCATGGTCAACATCTATCTTTTTCCTGCCGATGACCAACCTATTAGGGTGTACCTTTTTTCTTGTGACCGGCAACACTATGAATATCTGTTTAGCGTGCATCTATTCATGCTGACAAGGGTAAGCCTTGTCTAACAATTTCTATGGTCTTGGGGGTTTGCCACTGCCAATTCGTTGTGTTGGATTCTCAAATTTCTTGCTTATATTCACTTGTCTAGGATCCATGACTGCAGATGCTCCATTTTAATAAATTTTTGCCCAAGTGTTTGGCTCATGTTACACCACATTTGAGAGGTTGTCTTGGGGCTCGCCATTAATTGTCATTTTGTTTTTCATTAGATGTCCAAAATGTTCAGATCTCTTATACGAATTGAATAGAAAATGAAAAATTGGATATATAATAAAAACGGGATTCATTACTTTTCTTTTTGGTTCCTTTCTAGACCAACTTCATCATAGAGTCAGCAATGCACAAACTGGCAAATCATGCAGATGCAAAAGCATTCGTCGTTAGTTTTTGGTGCATTTAAGATGCAGATCTTCATTCTAAACAGGATCATCAAATACTTCTTCACATGTATCCTAAAACAAACGTGTGGACCCTTTTCCTTCTGAACATCATGTCTATTCATCGACTAATATATGGTCTTCCTGAACAGGTCCATGATTTTGGCTTCTTTTGTTATGATCCTGATGCAATACAGTTTCTGAAGTATGAAGAGATTCCTCTTGCACCTGAGGCTGCTTCTGTTGGATTAGAAATTAGGGTTGTTGGTAATGATAGTGGTGAGAAGGTGAGAAACATCACACTTGTGCTTTGACTTTACGATATTGTTTGGAAGTTATAGTGCAAGGAATTCGTTAACTAGCATCCAATTTACACATACATTACAAACACTTGCTTATGATCCATATGCTTGACTTTTTACTTGTGGCTAAGATCAACTTTTGTTGTGCAGTTATAGTTTGAGCATCTGACTGGATGCATTTCTATAGGATTTGACAATGAAGTTTTAATTTCACTTCCACTTACTATTTAGTCTTGGCTATGCACGTTCTTTTTCTTGATATTGTTTATGCTGTTGATTCTAGGGCTTTTAAAAGGGACTTTTTCAATCCTTGTAATTCCTTTTTATCAAGAAAAGTCTATTTCTGATAAAAGAAAGTTGAATTAATTTCAGTTTACCTACTTGAACTTTGGTTGAATCATCACTTCAGTCCCTATATTTTTGATTTCATCAACTACACCCCTATACTTTCTAAATTAATCAACTAATACTAATTTTGTAAATTCCGTACAAACGATCTATCAATACCAAAGGCTTTTTGGTATATTTTCCCTACATTAATGCACCGTTACCATATTACGATTATAAATAAAGCTAAACAAATTATATAATCAAGTTGAACAATAGAAAATAAACAAAAATAAATCATATATGATAAAACAAAAAGAAATCACCATATATGATTTGTTTTCTATTGTTCAACTTGATTATATGAATTGTTCAGCCTTGTTTATAATCGTAATATAGTAAGAGTACATTAATGTAGGGAAATTGTACCAAAAAGCCTTTGGTATTGATAGATTGTTTGGACGAAATTACAAAATTGGTATCAGTTGATTAATTTAGGGAAGTACAGGGGTGTAGCTGATGAAATCAAAAGTACAGGAACTGAAATGATGATTGAGCCAAAGTTCAAGTAGGTAAACTGAAATTAATTCAAGAAAGTTATACCTCCACTAACTAGTAAAAACAAATTACTTATCTCTTGGCTCCTTTGCTCTAGTTGTTCTAAGAGACCATGTTCATTCTTCTTCGCTCCTGGTAATTTAGATCTAACATTGATGATTTTGACTGGAGGAAAGGCGATGGTAGTAAATTACCAAGGACCATACAGTTCTTCCCCTATTATGATTGATACTACTACCAATCATGCTTTTATGATAAATTGATGTTAGATTTCGAATACTGGCATAGTGGTAAAATTAGTGTGTACATGTGTCTTTTTGTGGACACTTCTGCCATGATGATGTTTCTTAATTGTTTCATGGCGATGTTATACAGTTGCAATGTCCTTTGATTGATTCATTTTTGTTTTTAGGTCTCCATTTTGGCTGGTACTCTTGCTCGTTTGGATAGAGATGCTCCTCATTACAAAAAGTACGTATCAGCTTTTGTATTACTTTCGTGATTTCTTTTTGCATCTTAATATATTTAGGAAGTCTACTTATGGTTGTATGATATATTTTCACATATTATAAATCAAATTAAATGAATAGATCAAGCAGTCAACATGTAATACCACCTCACTAGGAAGATACAGTAGCTGATAAACTAGACCGTAACTCAAAATACAACTGATGCTCCATATATTCATAAAAAATTTTCTTCCAGTTCACCTCAAATTACCTGTAATGCTCTGTTGTCTGGAAGTCAATTATAAGAAGGGATGGAGGTCAAAGCACGGGCTTAGTTGTACTGCTGTGGTATGATCTGGGTTAGATGTTTTTCAGATTGATTTCTGTTTGGACTTGGGGGTCCATATGATATGGGTGCTTTTCTTTTACTCACGCCCAGATAGTTTCTCTGGTTTAAATGGTACCACGTTGTTTCCGGTAAACGACAAAAAAAAAGGTTGTTTTGGATCAAATGAGGAATACATTAATTTTTTTTTGGAAAGGAAACAAGGAATACATTTTTTTTTGAAAGGAGACAAGGAATACAGTTTTTTTTTTGAAAGGAAACAAGGAATACCGTAAGACTGAGGGGTTATAATTCAATAGCACGATAAACGCTCAAAGTGATGCGTATTTTTATAAAGAAGACTTGAATGTTTAGCCTCCAAATGTTTGGGACAAAGCAGGATCAGAAGTGACAGAGCAATACCCAAGGGGAAGTGAAATTTAGAAAGCTGTCTATCTAATGCATCTATGGGACTTGAAATCCCTCTGATGGCTGTGTGTAGCCCTAAACCTTTTGTTCAACTATTTCGTTAAAAAGAAACAATTGAAGAAACAGAAGTAGGAGCTTTTTAAGCAATGGAGACTCTTATATTCTTACCAACTTAGCTCTTTAAGCTGAGCAGTTCAACGTGCTATCACACATTACTTCAGATTCTTTCAGGAAAATCACACTTAGCTCTTTAAGCCGAGCAGTTTACACTTATATCCTTTCTTGCAATACAAGTACATGATCCAACATATTAAAACTATAACAAACTATATTGTCACGGGATGGTTTCTCTGCTCGTCCAAACACCGTGCGGCCTTAGAGCTGATCGCCTTCTTGAACATTGAAGTCAGCCTCGACCTCCAACGCTGCTGAATAAGACCAACACAAGAAAGCAAGAATGCTAAACACTTAGAGGATTGGGAGAAAGGAACTTTGTATTAGCTTGTATATGCTTTACAAGGCTTTCAAGACTCAATTGCTTGACATCACCTCTCACTATCTACCTCCTATTTATAGCCTAGCTTCCCCTTAATGGATGGCTAGGATTGATTTGATTTAATGGCTACAATCTACTCTTCTAGAATGTACATTAGAAATATCTACAATGAAGGTTCTAGAGAAGAGCGCTGTCCAAGGTTCTAGAGAATTCTCCAAGCTCTTCTCTAGATTTCTCTACCATGCTCTAGGTTGCTCCCCTTGGATTTGGGCCTTGTGTCATGGGCTAAACCTCACTCATGGCAGACCATGACATTCTCCCCCACTCAAGTCGGCGGCGTCCTCGTCGCCGTTGCGAGTTGCTCGCGCTCGAACTCCGCGATCTTGTCCTTGAATTGCCACAAGGACTCCTCTTTCTCCCAACTTGCCTCGGACAATGGTAGCGCCTTCCACTTGACAAAGTACTCGGTGTACCTCGGTATCCTCTTCTTTCGCACCTCGCGTTTAGCTTCAATACTCTCCACTTCTTTGTCAAAGGAAGTCGTTACGTATGCGGGAGCTCGCTGGGACTCACTTCGTTCAGGCGCCTCGGCATCTTCATGGTGAGGCTTCAATTGACTCACGTGGAATACCGGGTGCATCTTGGTGTTGGAAGGTAATTCCACGTGATAGGCAGCGTTTCCGACATTCCGCAGGATTTGTAATGGGCCTTCATATTTTCTCAGTAAACTTTTATGAAATTTCATGTTTCCCTGGTGCCGAGTAGGATTTACCCTGACAAGCACCTTAGAGCCTGGTTGATAGTCCACGTCCCTTCGGTGTCGGTCAGCATATTTCTTCATCTTCTTTGCTGCCTTCTCTAATTGCGACCGAGCGAGCTCATTAGCTTGTTGCCATTCCTTGGCCGTCTTGTACGCGGCTGGGCTGCTCCCCGTGTAGCCCGACACCAGCGTGCTCGGAGTCAAGGGCTGTTGTCCGGTTGCCAACTCGAATGGGCTTGCTCCCGTCAACTCGCTACGTTGCAAGTTATAAGAGAATTGGGCTACGTCAAGCAACTTTGCCTAATTTCATTGGTTTGCGCTCACGTAATGCCTGAGGTATAACTCCAACAAGCCATTGATGCGCTTCGTCTGCCCATCGGTCTGCGGGTGAAAGGCTGTGGAGAAGTTCAGCTTTGCCCCGAGTAGCTTGAAGAGCTCCGTCCAGAATCTCCCAGTGAATCGAGCATCTCGATTGCTGACAATGCTATCCGGCACTCCCCAATATAACCACGTGTTTTTGGAATAAGCTTGCTGCTGTCTCCGCAGGACACTCGATAGGGGCATGGATGAATGTCGCATACTTGGTGAACCGATCTACCACCGCGAAGATGGATCCACAACCTTCGGACTTGGGTAGATTGGTGATGAAATCCATGCTTAGACTCTCCCATGGTCTAGCTAGAGTGGGAAGGGGTACCCGCAGCCCCCCCCGGATGCTTTTGCTCCACCTTGTCTTGTTGGCACACGAGACACGTCTTCACATACGAATCCACTCATCTCGCATTTGTGGCCAATAGTAAGTGTCGCTCAGTAACGCCAATGTGCGATGAGTGCTGGGGTGTCCAGCCCATTTAGAATCATGGCACTCACTTAACACTTCTCTCCGCAGATTGTCCCATTTTGGCACATAGAGACGCATCCCGGCGTCGTGTACAGTAACTCGTCCTCGAACCAGAACTGCGGTGTCTTTCCACTCTTGACAAGCTCCACAAGGTTCACGGCTTGGGGGTCGTGGACCAGTCCCTCCTTGATCCTCCCCATGAGGGTGCTCTTCGGTGTGATTATGATAGGTGCTAGCTCGGCCTTCCGGCTTAGGGCATCCGCAAGCACGTTCTCCTTTCCTTGCTTGTACTCCAACTTGTAGTCAAACTCGGCAAGAAACTCTTGCCATCTAGCCTACTTCGGAGTGAGCTTTTGCTGCGTTAGAAAGTAGCTAGTAGCGACGTTGTCGGTCCGAACAATGAAGTGGGATCCAAGCAGGTAATGCCTCCACGTGCGCAAGCAATTCACGACTGTTGTCATCTCCTTCTCATGCACGGAGTAGCGCCTCTCGGTGTCATTGAGCTTGCGACTCTCGTATGCTACCGGATGTCCTTCCATGAGTACACCTCCAATGGCAAAGTCCGACGCATCGGTGTGTACCTCGAATGGCTTGTTAAGGTCTGGCAGCCTTAGCACTGGTTCTTCCATTAGTGCATTCTTCAACTCCTCGAAGGCATGATGGCACTTGTCCGTCCACTGCCATGTCTTGTTCTTCTTCAAGAGGTCCGTCAAGGGTGCCGCAATGGCAGAATACCCCGATGAATCTCCGATAATAGTTAATCAACCCAAGGAAAGAACGAAGTGTGGGTACCTTGGTTGGCAGCTCCCAATCTTGGATGGCCTTCACCTTGCCCTCTTCCATTAAAAGCTTTCCGTCCTTGATCTTGTGGCCTAGGAAATCCACCTCTTCTTTGGCAAAGGAGCACTTCTCCCTCTTCACATAGAGCTCGTGCTTCCTAAGGGTCTCGAACACTATACGCAGGTGCTCGATATGCTCTTTCAAAGTCTTGCTATAGACCACAATGTCATCGATATAAACAACCACAAACTTGTCGAGATAAGGGTGAAATACCTTGTTCATCAACATGCAGAATGTGGCCGGGGCTTTGGTAAGGCCGAATGACATGACTAAGAACTCAAACGACCCGTATCGCGTCACACATGCGGTCTTCGGTTCATCTCCGGGTGCAATCCTCACTTGGTAGTACCCCGAGCGAAGGTCCAACTTGGTGAAGTACTTCGCTCCTCCCAATTGATCGAACAAGTCGGAGATCAAAGGAATCAGATACTTGTTCTTGATGGTGACCTTGTTGAGCGCCCGGTAGTCGATGCACATCCTCAACGTGCCATCCTTCTTTTGGAACAGGACTGGGGCTCCATACGGACTCTTCGACGGTTGAATATAGCCAGCATCGAGCAACTCCTTTAGTTGCTTGCGAAGCTCCTCTAGCTCCGGTGGCGCCATTCTATAAGGCGACTTCGAAGGGGGCTTTGCTCCGGCCTCTAGCTCGATGACATGATCCAACTCTCTCCGCGGTGGCAGCTTCTTTGGCAACTCGTTGGGCATGACATCTCCAAACTCCCTAAGGACTGCCTCGATCTTGCTAGGCAGCGGCTCGGACTTCCCTCCAACCTCCTCGTCCATCTTCAAGGTGGCCAGGAAAGTAGGCTCGCCCTTCTTCCACGCTCTCGCAAACTGCATGGCGGACATGGTGGGTGTCTTCCCTTTGAACTTAGCGTCGCCTTGGTGGCTAACTTTGAACTCGATAAGAGACTCGGCTGCAGCGATGGCCTGCGACAAGGTCTGCACTTGTCTCCTTCATAGCTCGTGTTTGGCCCAACTTTGTAGTCCACTCATGAAGTACATGAGCTTGTCTTTCTCGGGCATGTTGGGCACTTCGAACAGCAAACTAACAAAGGTGTTAACGTAGTCTTTGACACTACTTGTTTGCTTGAACCACCTAAGCTTCTCCTTGGCTTCATATTTAGCGTTTTGGAGGATAGAAGTGTAGCATGATATCATCTTTGAATTCTTTCCAAGTGGTGAGGGTGAACGTCGTCGATTTCCATGCTCCTTCGACGCCACCACATGAGGGCATTGTCGGCTAGGAACAAAGTAGCCATTGAGATTTTGTGCTTGTCGTCGTTGACTTAGAGGTATTTGAAGTACCTCTCCAAGTTCCACAAGAACGTGTCGAGCTCCTTCGCCTCCCTCTTCCCGGTAAAGGGCTTGGGTTTGAAAGAGTCCAACGCCTTGGAGTCCTTTGGCCCTTGTTACTTGTTGAGAGCAGCCTCTTTGCATAGCGCCCAATATCCCTCAACTTCCTTGACTTCCTATTGGAGCGCTGTGAGCCCGGCTGTGACTTGGTCGAGTCGCTCTTGGACCTCCCTCCGGATAGTGTCTGTCATCATGTTGAGAGCGCCGTGCATGCTCTCTCGCAACTCCTCCATCATGGCTGCGAGATCGTCCCTCTTCACGACGTCTTCCTCAAGTCGAGTGTCGAACTCGACCACGGCTATTACCATCTTTTCCAGCCGTGCGCCCAAGGCAGCTACCTGGTCCCTGACGCTCTTTTGCGCACCACCAGCGACGGTCTGCTCCACAGAAACTCCTTCTCCGGACATCTTTCTTTGTGTGTGGTCTGTGCACAAACAGCTTTGTATCGGACACAGTATTGGATACGGGCTTCAGGTATCGGACGTGGCTCTGATACCAACTGTCACGGGATGGTTTCTCTGCTCCTCCAAACACCGTGCGGCCTTAGAGCTGATCGCCTTCTCGAACAATCTAAGTCAGCCTCGACCTCCTACGCAGCGGAATAAGAACCAACACAAGAAAGCAAGAATGCTAAGCACTTAGAGGATTAGGAGAAATGAACTTTGTATTAGCTTGTGTATGCTTTACAAGGCTTTCAAGGCTCAATTGCTTGACATCACCTCTCACTATCTACCTCCTATTTATAGCCTAGCTTCCCCTTAATGGATGGCTAGGATTGATTTGATTTAATGACTACAATCTTCTCTTCTAGAATGTACATTAGAAATATCTACAATGAAGGTTCTAGAGAAGAGCGCTCTCCAAGGTTCTAGAGAATTCTCCAAGCTCTTAGAGTTATCTAGATTTCTCTACCATGCTCTAGGTTGCTCCCCTTGGATTTGGGCCTTGTGTCATGGGCTAAACCTCACTCATGGGCAGACCATGACAATATGACTATTGTATTGACACACCTTTTATTAAATGCAATGTACATGATTTGATTTTTACTGCTTTTCTGATGAGTGATTGTGTTCTCTTGCAGGGATGGCTATAATGATTTCAATACATTCTACATGCAAGTAAGTGGAATATTTTAAATATAATTATGCATATCTATCTATCTTTTTTTTTTTTTTTTTAATTATTGATACTTCGATATAGCTTTCTATAATTATTTATATTTCAATACATTCCTCTGCTGGATTAAATTTTCGGTTTAATATCTTTAGTCAATGGAATCATGTCAGAAACTCTGACGACATATCGTAAGCACCCCCAGTGTTATAATCTTCCAGCTGCCGGATAAATTTGAATTAGTGATGTAGTCTTGTCTGTATTATATCCAACGGTCATGTGAGAGTTTCTGTTTCTTTCGAACGGTCATTTATTGGCTATATTTTTGTGGTGTTCCATGAGAATAGATCAAAGATAAAGAAAAGCAAATTCTATTAGAAAATAGTTATAATGGATAATTTTATAGAAAAAAAAGATTTATATTTAGAAGACAATATATTAATGAACCGTAACATGTGGAAAATTCTCAATGGATGAGGTGGGTGCCAAGATTAAATGTTAAATCATTTCATAATTTCATTAAATTACCAAGCACCAGGCAATTAAGAATGTTCTTTAACGCATTAGAGTGTCGTTCCCGATGTTTCATCCGTGGTGGAAGATCTTGTAGTAAATGGAAGGGCAACTCATGTTAAACTTGGGGTCATGATTTTGCAGCCAGGGGAGAGATGTGGGAGCCAAGTTGAGGTCGAGTTTTTCTGTGGTCCTCCTGCTAAAATTTTTAATAAAATTTTGTTTCATATAAGAACCATTTAATTAAAAGCTATTCTTTGGTCTGCCTCAAGGTCCATATTGTTCAGTTCTTCAAATGTCATAGATTATTACCAAGTGCATTAGTTTGACAGTTTCCAATGACTCCTGTATCAATGGCTTTCTAAAAGGAGCTGCACTAGTTGTGCAGATCGGTTTTTTTTTTATAGGAAGTAGATGCTTTTAAACTAAATAGACATATGTGACATTATCTGTGTTGTGGGCATTTATGCCCTTATAAATGTCATGTGTCCTCCCCACCATATGTTGGACATGTTTTCCCTATGGATACAATTTTGAAATGCATCAACCATTTCTGGGAGTGGTTTGCGTAGTGATGTAGGCCCTCTTCATTCGTGGAAAAAGAATGCTGCATTCCTTGATAAATTGTATAAGATGTATAAAACTTGACAACCTTTTTGTTTCAAGGGAAGTAAGTCAAACTCATGTAAAGCTGATGAAAAGCTATCATGTCTTCTTGATTTTTGTTATTATTCTTTGAGAAGAAAGACAAATTAGTATCTAATTTCAACAAAAGACAATTTAGTATCTTATTTTAGATTCTCATGTGAACTTTATGGTTGGTGTTGGAGCATAATTCTCACAAGAGAACATTAGTGAAAACTCCTCGTAAGGTGACAATCTATTGCTTCATCCTTTTGTCTATCTAAGTTGGTCCAACTTTCCAAACCTCGTTATCTCGTCTTAGATTTCTAGGGTTGCTAGAAAATTAAACATAATTGAGAGATTTTTGTTTAGATGGTTGTGATGATCGTGGAAAGGGATCTACATAAAAAGAAGGGAGTGACAGGGATGGGCAATCGAAGATTATAAAATACAGCCTTACCCTTTAATTTTTTGGTTCCTCAGAACTTCTAGTCCAGAGCTGTTTTGACTTTTTTCCTTTTCCAATGGAATTTTACTTTTACAAAAAGAAATAGAGTTGTTTTGAAAGGTCTAAATAGTTTCTGTTGATGGCCTAACTATTTCTCTTCTTTTCTTTTCTTTCATATGTATATATATGTAGAAGAAAAAATGATTTATTAGGACAAAAGAGACTGATACAAGGAGTGGTTAAAAAACCCATGTCTTGGGACAGAGGAAACATAAAAGATATAGAAACAAAGACGCTAACAGCCACATAAGAAGTGAGTCTCACTTTACAAAGGCTAACAGATTTAAAATAATAGATATATTCCCGAAATAGTGGTAACCATCATTGATTCTCTAGGATAAGATGATTTTCAGTTTCTGCTGTCATTCATTGGGAAATGTATGTTTTGGTATTATTGCAGCTTTAGCCTAAACTTCCATTCTTATACTCATTAATGGTTTTTCTATAGGCTGCATCTGGTACTAAAGGTGGGTCCAGCGGGTCTCCTGTGATTGATTGGCTAGGTAGGGCGGTGGCTTTGAATGCTGGTAGCAAGTCGTCAAGTGCATCAGCATTTTTTCTACCACTGGAACGAGTAAGTGCACATCATAGTGCTTACCCTTATTTTGGCTCAAAATCTCTTTATACACCATCACCTTGCTAAATGGTCAATCTGCACCCTCTCTGTCAATGTCAAGATGTGTGATAAATACTTTTTGTCATTTCAAAGTCTGGGTCTGAGTCTTTACCGTTTGGGTTCCACTTCACATCTTCCTCTCCTCATACCATGTGGATTACGTGATGAAAGCAGATTTACTCATTTCAAGAGGGACATTCACGGTATAGAGTCAAATTCTGACTTGTACTGTTGTAAATACCCATCATTAAATTGGTTTGTGAAGACATATTGGATAGTAGTGTTGGAAGTGATGTCGTGCAAATTGAAAATTGTACCCTCGAATGGTGTGTAAATTGACCATTGAGCAATATCGGAGTGCAAAATGATATTCGCAACCACAAAGTGGGTGCAATCATCATTGAACTCATATCTACTGAAATGCTAGGTTTACATGATGTAAAAATTCAAATTTTAATGACACAATTTGTTTAAACTTCAGGTTGTGAGGGCATTGAGGTTTCTTCAAAATGGCAGAGATTCTTTTATCAAAAAATGGGAGGCAGTTTTCATATTGCGTGGTACACTTCAGGTTTGTATTTAAATTTCATCCAAATAATTCGCTTCAATGAAATGTTTTGTTTTTCACACACTGTTTACCTATGTTGAATTTTTCACAACCTGGTTGGTTAAAACTGGCTGAAATTGCTACTGGCTGGAGTTGCTACAGATGACGATGTGTTAAATGAATTTTATTCATTGAAATGAAATATTGACAACATTCTGGTTTATTAAGTATCAGGAATACCTACCTAACTTTTATGGTGTCAACCTCATTGACCTCTTACAGTTGTAGTCTTACTCATCCTTCATGTTCTCACAAGAAGTGAACAATATTTTAATCTAGGTCAGCAGTTTAGTTTGGACAGCTGCAGTTAGTTAATTAAGCTTGGTGTTTTGTTCTCCTGTGATTGGCGTCATTTCTTCTTACTGAGTCAGTTCTTTCATCAGCTGCCATGCTAAGATTAAAAGTTACATTAAATTCCTGATGTAGATGAACAGTGCCTGATCTTGAAGTGTGTCTGTGTGCGTGTTTTGTTCCTCTTTTTCTTATTCTATGATAGTTGTAGACTCATCATACTAAGATGATATTCAGATTTGTGTTTTTTTGTTCGATATTATTTTTGATATGGAATGTTGTTGGGTTTTGTGTTTCACAATTGTTATTTTGACGCTTTTGATGTACTTTATGATGTAGGTGACTTTTGTCCACAAAGGATTTGATGAAACACGGCGACTTGGTCTTCAAACTGAGACGGAGCAGGTCTTTTATCTTTTTGTCTAATCTCCCCATCTTTCATATTTTCCATGAAAAGTGTGCCTCAACCGACTCATGCATTTGATTTTTCAGAGAGTTCGACATGCATCTCCGCAGGGTGAAACGGGAATGCTAGTTGTTGAATCTGTGGTAAGTCTGGCTGCATGACTGAACGGACTGAGGCCGAAAGATGAAATAAAATGAATATTGGCCAAACCAAAAGGCTTTATTCTTTTCTAATACACGAGTAATATGTACACACACACATATACAGTTCCTATCCAAAGCGAACCTTCACTTTGAACTTACCGTGCGAAGTTCAGTTTTTGACACATTTTTCTGTCATGTTTTAACATCTCAACCATTCAGATGTTAGAACCTAATGTATCGTCTCTGCCAAATTTCATTCAATTTGGTGATCGATAAGGTATCGAAACTTATATTAAATCAATGAACAAACTAAATTTGTTCAACCTGAACTTTTCGTCGTAATCACTATAACGAAAGACCGAACGATTATTAAGTTGAATAAAATTTTACAGAGACGATCGATACATTAGGTTCTAACATTTGAACGGTTGAGATGTTAAAATATGATCAGAAAGTGTGCCAAAAACCAAATTTCGCACGGTAAGTTCAAAGCGAAGGTTCGCACTGGATAGGAATTGTATATATATATATATACACATCCTTCCTACAAGCGTTATGCGCGTGCGAAAGAACTGCGCGTGCGATTGGACTGTGCTTGCTCGTGCGATTAGGTCTATGTTCTTTACTTTCCTGCCGATATATTGGTTCCTAATTTGGCAACAACAATATCTTCGATTATTGTTTTAGTTCTTTCGTACTGCTGTATGCTAACATCAATTAGTTCATCACTACTATAGTTTATACCTGGCCATCTTAATACACTCACATTCATTATGGCTGTCTACAGAAATAAGCACAATAAAACAAAAATAATAGATTACTTGCTATAAACCCCTAAGATTGCATTTTAGAGCTAAACCTAACCAAAAGAAAAACCCAAAAGAGTAATGGAGAAAAGTTGTTGACATTTAAAAATTGCAATAAGAGGATTCAATGAGGTCCAAACCCAAACAAACTCAATACAGATATACATAATTATAACATGCCTGTAAATATATATTCAAAACAAATTACGAACCTTGTCTCCCACTCCATTGCCTCATAACAAACAAATAGCTTCCTTCGAGTGGTTGATAGGGACTTGCATATTCAAAATCCATGTCTCCCACTCCATTGTCTTCCCGTTCCGTCTCCCTCTCTTTATAATCTAAAATATTGTATGATGATAAGGTAGACCTGTTGGGGAAGTTAGAAGTACGTGATGAAGTTGGGGATAATTTGTAGGAGAGAAGAAAACTGACAGAAAGTGGTTTCTCTCCTTTTATTTATTTATTCATTTATTTTTTTGTACTTTTTTTAACCTATATACGAAAATTTCTTCACATAAATAATTTTATAATCGAAGGGTAGTTGCAGGTATTAGCTGTTTGATGGTCACATAAGCCAGATTGGCTTAATTAATAAAGATATGTATACTCATTTTGGTGTGGTGTAATGCTTCGTTTTATTGAGATGAGTGGACTTGTTTCAGGTGCCAGGCGGTCCAGCTCATAAGTGTCTGGAGCCAGGTGATGTTCTTGTTTGCATCAATGGGGAAGTAAGTTATGTTCTTCCTCTCATGTTTAATTTGCCATATATAGAAATAAACCCTTCTTAGAAGGGACATGTAGAATTTATGCTGCTTTTAGTATTGTCCTTTGTTGTTGGTACTTCCATATGTTTGTACGTATTAGTAAATTTTATTCCGGGATCATCTGATAGTATGCTATGGGGGTCAGATTAAATCTAGTTTCAACTCATTGCAACCTCTCTTTCAAAACCATAACAATTTTCTGGCCTTTAAATCATGATGTATTGTATTGATTGAATTGAGAGTCAGAGTTATCTGCCTCTTGAATCAGGATGTATTGTAGGATCAACTTAATATATTTTCTTTGGTTTTGGATCCATTTTAATGTTGCGAAAACAATTAACAATTTTCCTTTGACATATTTAATCAAGTAATACTGACACATTAAATTCCGTGTGCAGGTAATTACCCAATTCCTAAAAATGGAGACATTACTTGATGATAGTGTAAATGAGAAAATTGAAATACAGATTGAAAGGGGTGGCACACCATTAACTGTAAACTTGCTGGTGAGAGTTCTTGTTTCATGCTTTACTACTGAAGAGACTTTGTGTTGTCTCAGAAGTTGGGTGCATCATCTATCAATTGGTGCACTATTTTGCAATATCTTGCACAGCTGCTTACTTTTCTTGACTTATATTCTTTGTCCAAGTATCAGAGTTCCAGTGTTCAATCATCACCTTGAAATTCAATATATAAAGGCTGAATATAAGATGTATTGCAAATTTTGAATGTTATTATATTTCCTTTTTATTCTCAAAGATTTGAACTATCTGGGATTCTGTTGAGTAAAAAATCCAGCAGCAGTGAAACTCTGGAAAATTCTTCTCATTTTAAGGACTTCATGGAAACTAATTTGATACCCACTTATTCTGGAAGTCGTATATCACTTTGGTACGCTATTTCTTTGCATGCTAGTGTGTACTCCTGTGTGCTAGCATTCAAATTTTGAGATCTAGGCATGCATCTTGTTGATCTGTGTCATTTACTTGGTTGCACTGTGGTCGTATGGGGTCAGTTTCAGTTTTCATTGTTAAAATATGGTCCTTACAATTAGCTAAACTAATATCAATACCAATTAGTAAAATATTATCCTACTTATTTCAGGTGCAGGATTTACACTCAATAACCCCTAATTACTTCTTAGAAGTAAGTGGTGCAGTGATACACCCTCTCTCGTATCAACAGGTTGGTAGAATATTCCTTCCTTAATCTTTTCTATTCTTTTTTTTTTTGGCATTTTTTATAAAAGAAACAGCTTTTATTAAGACAAAAGCAATGCACAGAAAGGCGGACAAGGAGTCCGCTTCAGGAAACTAGAGAGGCAGCAAAGAAACAGGGGCTTAGCAGCCCTACTGTTGATGCTACCTCAGTATTAAGCTTTTAAGGCATACACTACAGCTGCTTGCCAATTAAGAATGATAGAAGAAAGATTATGATCCCTAAAATCCATAACAGCAAAGAAACAGGGGCTTAGAAGTCGAAGCCCATAACGATTCTCAGAGTTTAACTCTCTCCCACAGGTCTTCCTTCTCCACTCCATCATCATAGGATTCAGGCAATCTTTTATTTCTTTCCATCCATACCACCCACACTACAGCTAGCTCCCCACATCCCCCAAGGATTCTAGCCTTTTTCCTTTTGCCAGAAGCTGAAGGATTTCCTTTTAGCAATTCACTCCTCTCTTGTGGAGTTGCCTCCCTAAATAACTTCTCCCATAAGAAATTAACCACCTCACCGTGCATAAAATAATGATCCACACTTTGCCCTTGAACTTTACACAAAATGCACCAATGGGGAGAGAAGCAACAACTTGGCCCTCTCCTCTGAATAACATCACATGTATTCATTCTCCCGAGTGCTACAAGCCAACCCAAAATCTTCACCTTTGTATGGGCCTTGACATTCCAAATAAACTTTGCAGGAGCGAATATTGGATCTGATCTGTCATTAACCAGGAAACTATGAAAAGATTTGCAAGAGAAAATTAGGCTCAAGCTTCCACCTTCTCTCATCTGGTTTTGACTCCACTAATCTGACATTTTCAAGTTTAAGCAGTTGAGGCAAACTCCATAGCCTCTTGGTCGTTAAATTTCTTCTGAATCCGAAATCCCAACTCACTGGAAAATTGAGCTGAGTTGCTAAACTTTCCACCGAAGAGTTTGTATCTCTTGCTAATCTGAACAACCTTGGGAAGCAGAAATTCAGAGGTTGTTACCCGAACCAAGAGTCTTCCCAAAACCTAACCCTCTTCCATTTCCTACAACTAGTTTATGGCAAAGTGAAAATATGTTCATTCCGTGTTAGGGTTTTACCCCTAACTGGAGGAAAACTACAAGCTAAAAGAAAGATAAAAATGAAGATAAAGTTCTGATAATATTCGACAAATGAGCCAAGAGCTCGGAAGCAGTACATATAGACCTAGTAGGTTATCACATGCGCGGCACATGACTACTTGAGGCTAAAATCATAACAATCCATCCCCCTTAGCAAAAAACTTGTCCTCAAGTTTCACCTTTGGAGTCAAAATCTGAACTCTGCAAGATCTCATTGGAAACCATCTCAGGACATAACCATCATCACTATCATGATAGTCATGTGGCCCAAAAGCTTTAAGTAATGCTGAATATAGTACAAGTCCCTGCATGTATATAACTGATACAAGGCCAATCCATTTTCTATACAAGATCATGATCAAGGCTAGATCAACAAAGCATGAACAAATTGGAGGCTTAACACGTTGGACGATCTGGTTGCTTGACGAGTCCTTCAGGAATTGGGTCATTATCCCGTCACAATAAAGCTGCGATACTATACCTTCAACAGAAAAATGGTTTTTCTCCAGACCCTCTCCTATCCACATCAATATCATCAACTTTGAAGGTTCATACCTCATTGCAGCAGCACCTGCACAAGCACTCCAAAATGTAGAAGCACATGGACTCGAGGACATGAATATGAATACTCCATCAGCAACAAATAACAGTAAGGGTTTAGCATTTCTTTGTAAAGCAAAGATGGAATTATAAGTGGGGTCTACTACATCCGCAATTGCTTCAGCAACATAAGCCAGAGCACCCGGCACATTGGCTCTCTCCTCCTTCCTGATCAAGTGAACTAGCCCCACTCTAAATGGTGTAGTCATGAATAATGTTGTTGTCACAGCTCCATTCTTTGCAATTCTTCTCTTCAATGCAGCAGTATAGAAAATATCATAACCTTCCAATCCATTAAACCAACATATGAGAAGTACCATTCTTAAAATTTGGAGCTCAAACTCACACTTGCAAGCTAGCTTATCATAAAAAATCATCGAGAATGCTTGTTCACCCAAAATAGCTAGTTGGTCAGTAGCAGGAATTCTGTAATCATCTTTGGACCCATAAGTAGAGGACTCAACGACATGAGGGGATGAGTGATTCAATAGTGAAGCCCACCCAAGAGCATAATCATCATCACCATAAGTAAACTGATGTAGTCCAAAAGCTTTGAGAACAGTGTTTGCAGCTCTATCGATTTGCACAATATGTGTGATCCCATGGACCTGCAAGCAACCAAAAATAAGGTCTTGTAGGTCATAGTGCTCTTCTCTTCCACCAAATGAAAGTTTTTGTCCCTCAAGAGTCAGGTGTGGTTCATTCAAGATAATAGGAACTAACTGCATCACCATTTGAGCACTCTTATTGGTGCAACATCTTATAGCTTCATCCAGACTTTGATAGGTGGCAATTCGGAGGTGGGATTCTCCAATATCTCCTTGATGAATCTCATAGAAAATAGCAGATGATGCATACTTCAAAGCTTTCTCATGATCACCATCAGTGCTTTTATACTTGAGACCCTCCAAAATAACTATACCTTCATCATTCTCAAGAGGCTGCACATGTAGAGCATCCAACATAAACAAATTCCCATACCCTTTTGACTCCCTCATGTACTGCACTGTAGTATTATAATCTTTAATTCTGAAAATAGAGAGAGATGCATTCTTCACAATAGTCACTTCAGCCATCAAGAACTCATAGTCATCTTCTTTAATCACAGGATCAAAAATTGAATTCTCATTAAGCAAGTCACCAACGTCAGAAGACAGTTCAATCTCTTCTATATCATCTTCTTCATTCATGTTCAAGTTAAGAACAACTAAGCATCCCTCATTTCTACTAACCATGAAACTATTAAATTCATCGCCTCTAGAGAGACGTCCCTGATCATGGCAAAATTTCCAGCACTCATTTTTAAAATTAGTCACTGAGATCTTAGTAACCCATCTCATATATTTCTCAACATATCCATACTTCCATAATTCAATCAAGGCAATCATTAGGGAAAAGGTAAATTGCAAGCTATTACCTGATTTAGTTGGAACAGACAAAATCATGATCTTGTTCCCAGCAAGATTGGCACGAGTTTTACCAGCATAGAGGGATACTGCTGATATAGCATTTTCTCTGAGCTCTTGTTTGCGCCAACCCCATTCATTAGTATCCTTGAGCGGTTGAACCATATAATAGTCAACTTGGGCCATCAAGAAGTCACAGTTGTCTTCCTCATACAGAGGATGAGTCACTGGATCAAAAACCCAATTTGCTTCAAGCAAATCTTTTATTGTACTACCATATGAAGAATGAACTTGAGCTGGAATTGTTACTGGTCCATCATGCAACTCAAAGCCAAAACTCATCCCTTCCTTGACACAAGTATTCGCTCCAGATTCCACTAAATCAGAGTTTCTCTTTAGCTTCTCCTTACTTTTCTCAATCTGCTTAATTTGGAGTTCCAATAAACAACTAACAGACTCCCAATTACTTGCAATGTCTCTCAAAAGATTCTCTGTATCCCCTTTGCTATGGCCACCCCCACCTTTGTCCCGAATACTCGTAAGAGCAGCAACTCTCCTTCCAGCATTACAAAACCCATCTGACCTTGACATTTTATCAAGCAGACTGAGTGCATTGTCACATGAATATGGCCCTTGCATTTCACCTTGCTTAACACTGATACCTTCAAGTTTACCGAGTTCTTTCCCATCTCCATTATCCATCTCACCCTTCACACCAGAACTCCTTTTCTCGTTATCACAAATCATATCAACATCAGATGACTTAGCACCAGTCACATAAGCAATACTATCACAACCATTGTTCACGAAATTAGGATTAGGAACACTAGAGCTAGTGAGATTAGGAACAATAGAGCCAGTACCACTTACTGAATAGGTGTTATTCATTTGAACTGACACAGTATTGCCGAGCCGAGAAGACACAACTAAGCCCTTTATTAAAGACTTATTGCGCATTAAGAGCTTATTGCGCTTCCAGTGCCTTCGCTTCTTCACTCCTCCAGTGGCCGAAATGGCCTCTCCACAGGCTTGTTTGAGATGAGACATTGAGACCGAGAGAGATTGAGCGTCACCCAATAGAGAAGATGACTTGGTGACGGGTTGTAGCCGCAGTGGTGAGCAGACCCTGGGAACAGAGGGCGACGAGTCTTCGGACACCTGAATTCCCTTCATACATTTAGATATGTGGTTATCTAGCAATCTACTCACAGATTCGATGAACTCATCCAGCGTTGCATCTGAGAATTGGAAAGAGGAGTGACTCGAATCAACAATTGGGACCTCTGGATCCGTCACCCGATCAAGTTGCGGAGGGACTGAACAAAGCTGAGGATTAGGCGGTGGCTCATGTGTGGTATGTGGAGGAGGAACAAATTGGTTTGTGGGAATGAAATGAGGTTGGTATGCATACGCGGAGTAAGGATTGGGCGTTGGTGGTGGTGGTGGTGGGTATGAGTTTAGCTGTGCGAAATGCACCGGTGGCGGGCAAGGGTTTGGTGGTGTGAAATGGTGCGGTGGTGGGTAATGGTTTGGCTGTGCGAGATGCAATGGTGGTGGGTAATTTCCCGGCGGTGGCGGGTGATAGCACACCGAGGAAAATGGTATATCTGACTGCTGCAGAGGCGATGAGAACTGCATTGAGTACCACCACTGCGGTTCAATGCCGTAAGGTAGTGATGCCGGTTGCCCAGCTCCCAGATTCATGGCTCTGGATACCAATTGTTAGGGTTTTACCCCTAACTGGAGGAAAACTACAAGCTAAAAGAAAGATAAAAATGAAGATAAAGTTCTGATAATATTCGACAAATGAGCCAAGAGCTCGGAAGCAGTACATATAGACCTAGTAGGTTATCACGTGCGCGGCACATGACTACTTGAGGCTAAAATCATAACATTCCGGCTGAGATGTCCTTCCAAGGACTTCTACCTGACTCACCCCAAAACTGGTTTCGAGTCCCAACCATTGACATCATAACCATACTTACTCCTGATCACAGCATACCATAAGGACTCTCTCTCTAACGGAAATCTCCAAAGCCATTTCCGTAGGAAAGCTTTATTTCTTACTACCAGATTCCGAATTCCCAGCCCTCCTCTTTCTTTGGTGTTCGACACAATCTCCCAACGGACTAGATGGTGCTTCTTACCCTCCCCGATTCCATCCCAAAAGAAGTTTTTCAGAAGAGATTCAATCCTCTTTACCACTCCCATCGGTATCTGAAATAGAGATTAGTAATAAGTTGGGAGGCTGTTTAAGACTGCTTGAATCAAAGTCGGCCTACCCCCTCTTGATAGGAATTCTTTCTTCCATCCCTCTAATCTCTTCTCAACTCTCTACAATTGGAATACTTTAGGGTTACCTCCTAAAGGAAGGCCCAGGTATTTTTTTTTATATTTTTGGCTATTGATGTCTTTTTATTTTTCTTTGCCTTCTGTATTTGAGAATGATACAAACAAGTAGGGGAGGTGCTACAGTCTGCTTAGTAAAGGTTAGATTTGGGGAAATTACACATCTTCGGCATGATGTTAAAAACCAAATTGTTTTGTATATTGCACGTGAGAGAGTTGGTTAGAAGCACTGGATGGAAAATAAATAGAAGAAGTTTTAAAGATCTCGGAGGTGTAGGGTTGGAAGAACTTTTGTCTAGAGTGAAGTATATGGCAGCTTTATGGGTTTATGTTTCAGTAAAATTTAGAGTTTAGATAATTTCTTTATTTATGATTGACTGGATGGCATCTGAGTCTAGGCTTGTTTCTTCGGGGTTTTATATTGATAAATTAAGACTTGAGAGCTTGCAGTCTTCTTCTTTCATAACTTTGTTTTTATTTTTGTCCTTGTTACTTTTTGTCCACTTGTATTGCATTATTCTGTTGATTGATCATAAAATTTGTTTTTTTTTTTTCAAGAGAGTAAAAAAAAAAAAATTGCTAGAAAGTGCCCATACATATTTCTGTTGGGCCTGCTGACACATCATGTTTTGCTCCTTTTGGCAATCATTGCTTTTTCTTTCACCTAGATTGGCCTGATCATATTCCATTTAAAATGTAACATTATATATTTCTACAATTTGGCTTCTTTAACTATACTTGTGCTACAGGCCAGAAATTTTCGCTTCCAATGTGGCCTTGTGTATGTGGCGGAGCCAGGGTACGTTCTCTTTGTCTTGTAGACATGTTTATCTTACTGTTATTACTAAGAGTATAATATGCGATGCGGGTGTCTGTTTATATATCAGGATGCCGTTTGTTTCTCTGAAGGCAGTAATAGTCTTGTATTGATATGTTATGATCCACTTGAACTCCTCCAGTTAGAAGCCAAAATAAAAATAAAAAATTCATAGAGAAGTTTTCTTGATTACCATAATGTGACCTTGCCACTATTCCTTGAAATGTTTCTTTCACATAATAATAATGGTTCTGGGTTTGGTGCTACAAATTTGTCTGGTACCATTCTATTGTTTTTCTTCTATCAATTCTGTTTTCTTATACGGCTTGATCACGAGTTACATTGTGGTTTATGTGGTGTTGATTGCCCCGTTATACATCTAAGTTCACATTCTAGCTGTTTTTTCATATACTACGTTATTGTTATAATTTCTATGACATGAACTTTAAGTTCTGATGCTATGTTGTATTAAATAAGAGGTTTGAGAACCATTTCATGTAGTAGGGATCACACGCTTTTCGATCATTATTTCATTTTTGCAGTGAGCTCTTGAAAATGCCTAGTGATTTATTAACTTGAAATGTTGCAGATATATGTTCTTTAGAGCTGGAGTTCCTCGCCATGCAATCATTAAGAAGTTTGCTGGTCAGGAAATATCACGACTTGATGATCTAATTTCAGTTCTATGCAAGCTATCTCGGGGTGCTCGAGTGCCTTTAGAGTATGTAAGCTATGCAGATCGTCATCGGAAGAAGGTATATATTGATTAATTTGTAGAACATATTTCAGTAATTATCGAAATAAACTGGTTGTCCTATGATAAGCTCTTAAGTTATACATGATTATAGATGTTGAGTTTGCATAAATCATCTGAGAGATTACAAAATGGATACTTAAGAAAGTTACGATTTCAAACAATGGTGCCTACTAGTTACTAAATAGCATAGTCTTGTAGTCCTGACGTTTCGTGGAAACCCAACAGATGCTGTTTACTTTTTAATGTTTATTCTTTTAATCAGACACAAAGTTCATTATGGAAATTACTACTAGCCTATTGGATGAAAGGTCCAACAAACACAAAGATAATAACAAACCACAAAGCCAGAAACCCCTTATCAAGAATATTTAACCTTATAGGATGTGTCTCAAAGTTTGTTAACATGGAAACCAAAGAAGCAAGCAATCTTTCTTCGTCCCAAATTCCCACTCCCTCCTGTTGGTCGACTCCTGCAAACCAAGCTGGGAAAGGGGGAAAATACTCTTCGACGAGTCATGACGTTATGGGCTTTCTTTATTGAGCAATCTTCTGGCCATAGAAACACTTTGTCAAACGATCTTACTTCTGTTATGCCTAAGTAACTATAGTCCTTTTTCCCAGTAAACATCACATTGTTCAGCACATAAATAATAAGATATGTTTAATTATTTTTTTTAGATAAGGTTTCACGTGCTTGATAGCATGAGTGTAGGCATTCTTTATTAATGTAATGGTAGATACACAAAATAAGATCTTTCTTTCTCTCTCTCTTCCCCTCTTGATGGCAATTAGCTTTATTTTCTTCACTATTTTTGATGGCTGCAGTCAGTCCTGGTCACTGTGGATCGCCATGAATGGTATGCGCCTCCACAGATATACACCCGTGATGATAGTACTGGTCTTTGGACTGTGAAGCCTGCTTTTCAGCCTGATGCTTGTCTGCTTTCATCTGGTATCAATGATCTTGATGGAATAAGAAGTCATGCAGTCCCTCTATGTACTGAGGCCTCTTCTGTCGGACACATGCATCGTAGTAGCCATGCTGAATTGATTGATGGGGTCACCAGTATGGAGACTAGTTATGAACATGGTTCAGAAGGAATTCATCCTCGGGATGAATCTGATGTTGAAACAAAGAAACGTCGAGTGAAGGAGGAAATTTCTTCTGATGGAAATATTGTATCAGACTGTTCCTTTCTTGAAACAGATGACGGTGATCTGGAGGAAGCAAATACTGTGGAGAACTCTGTTATGAGAGATTTTCAAGGTGAAAATGTTGCAGCAGCTAATTCTTCACTAGCTGAACGTATTATTGAGCCAACTCTTGTTATGCTTGAGGTAACTTCTTATATCATAACATTCGGAAGTTTTATTGCCTAAGTTTATATTTTTCCAAATAGTTTCTCAGCCAAGTGAATTATGTGCATTTAGTTTCTCATGTCATCTTAGACCACAAACAATTTGAACCAAGTCAGTTAGGTTGTAATTGCTTCTTTTTTTCCTGTCTGTTGTTTTTTGCTCCCTTGTGTGTGTGGGATGGGTGCTCTCTCACACACACTCTCTCTCTCTCTCTGACTGTTTACGAGCTGAAGCCTAGGTTGTTACACAATCATAAACTGCACAAATTGATCGTCATAAGATATTGAAAAAGCTTCTTTTTTAACATATGTAATATGAATCAATATTAAAATACAAGGTTCTTTATGATTGAAATGCAAATCTTGATGATCAATGTTGTTTAGAATACAAATCTGTATTCAAAATGACGAAATATAAAACATATAATGCCTTGGGTGTTAAGCGATTACTTCAGCATGTGTATATTGGAGACAGATGTGGGATAATTTCTAGCTGCTCTTTGCTGTACAGTTATATATAATTTTAATGGACATCTTGGTCCCTGATTGCACATGCGTTTTTAGGTTTTGCATCAATTTTCATCATGAAAGCAAATGTATTTAGATAACGTTTGGAATCTCAAGCTGGTATCATATGTTTGCAGGTTCATGTGCCACCATCATGTATGCTTGATGGTGTACATTCACAGCATTTCTTTGGGACTGGTGTCATTATATACCATTCTCAAAACATGGGATTGATTGCTGTTGACAAGAATACTGTTGCGATATCTTCATCTGATGTGATGCTCTCATTCGCTGTATTTCCAATTGAAATTCCAGGGGAGGTAATCTATGCAATGTGAACATGCATTCATTGTATACCTCTATGTGACATGGACATGTCCACGGTGCCGACACCAATAGTTGTATATTGCTCAATCTGCATAACTTAAAATTTCAGGTGGTTTTTCTCCATCCTGTGCACAATTATGCTCTTATCTCATATGATCCATTGGCCCTTGGCGCTGTTGGTATCTCGCTTGTTCGTGCTGCTGAACTGCTTCCTGGTAGGGTTAAATTTTCGTTTCATCTCATTCTTCTGTTTTTCCCTTTCAGTTTACATGCTGTGCATGTGAATTGATCATGTACAAATTAATTTATTGCTATTTCAAAGAAAAAGATACTTCTTTACTGGGGGTTAATTCTTTAAGCTTATAATAAAAGGTATATACATATACCCGGAAGTTTGGCCTGTGTGGCACTTCAATGTGATTTTATTTGGTCAAACCTGGGAGGCTTATTCAGTTATTCCCCAACTGGGGGCCTTTACATAGGCATATTGTTAACTCATATCCTTCACTTATCTTGAAATTATGAAAGTATGGTTATCTGATTCAGTTCTCCTCTCCTTGCATTTGGTGGTTTGCTTTGTACCTGTTCTGTTGGGGTGTAGTCCATTAATGTGCCTGAACAGTTTACTTATTAAATTTATCTGTGAGGCAGAGCCTGCAGTACGTCGTGGGGATTCTGTTCATCTTGTTGGGCTAAGTAGAAGCCTACAAGCAACATCTAGAAAGTCTATTGTGACCAACCCCTGTGCTGCCGTAAATATTGGCTCCGCTGATAGTCCACGTTACAGAGCAACCAATATGGAAGTGATCGAGCTTGATACTGGTACTTGGAGCTACCATTGCTTGTATCACTTTTTTTTATTTCCAGTAGTCTCTTTTAAATCATTTCCATAATTTTGCCATCTACCCTGTTCAGATTTTGGCATTACATTATCTGGAGTCCTAACTGATGAGCATGGAAGGGTCAGAGCTATTTGGGGTAGCTTTTCAACTCAGGTGCATACTTTTCTCCTCGGCAATAAAAAGAAAAAGAGCAGTAAGAAAAAATTCAGGTATTTCCTTTTACTTCTGGTAATTTGATATTCATTATTGATTCGTATCGCAGCTGAAATTTGGTTGCAGTAGCTCTGAGGATCATCAATTTGTAAGAGGTATCCCAATATATACAATCAGTCAAGTCTTTGAACAAATCATATCTGGTGCTCAAGGCCCTCCTCTTCTCATTAATCGTGTCAAAAGGCCGATGCCTCTAGTTAGAATTTTGGAGGTTGAACTATATCCTACACTGCTTTCAAAAGCCCGCAGTTTTGGACTGAGTGATGAATGGATCCAAGTACGTCTTCTTCCCGAAACCGAGTACTTATTCTGTTTCCTTATATTAGATGAATTTATGAAACTAGAGGCAGTAGTTTAGGAGTACTTTTTGTTTCTTTCTTTGGGAGTTTAGATATGGATTATGTTCCTTCTCTGTCAAAATTGTTACACTGCAGTTTCCTTGTTGCTTAATGGTCAATTGTTTTTTCTGTAGGCACTTGTCAAGAAAGATCCGATTAGACGACAGGTTTTACGTGTGAAAGGATGCTTAGCTGGATCTAAAGCCGAAAATCTGTTAGAACAAGGAGACATGGTCCTTGCAATCAATAAGGAGCCAGTTACATGCTTCCGTGATGTAGAAAATGTCTGTCAAGCATTGGGAAAAGATGAAAACAAAGATGGAAAACTTAGTATGACCATCTTCCGTCAGGTAAAGATAGTTTGTATTTGGTTGCCTTTACCTGTCATTTCAAGATGTTTCCTCTTCTAGTTAGGGGAAGGGCCGGAGGATTATGATTTTAGGAGAAGAGAGTTTGTGATGTTTTCATTACTATTTGATTTTCTCTTGTAGATCTTAAACATCCATTTGCATTATTTGCCAGGGGCGTGAAATTGATATTCTTGTCGAAACAGATATTAGGGATGGGAGTGGCACTACACGTGTGATAAATTGGTGTGGCTGTATAGTTCAGGATCCCCATCCCGCAGTGCGTGCTCTTGGATATCTTCCAGAAGAAGGCCATGGTGTTTATGTTGCAAGGTAGAGTTTTGTGGTCAACTTGTAAATGATTGCTTTAAGTATTTTTTTCGCCTGTTCCCAATAACAAGAAATCAGTATGTTTATTGTAGAATCTGTGCCCCTCGCACATACTATGCCAGATTTTAGGAGATAGAATATATGTATCTCTAAGGTAGAAGCAATGCCCCATCTAAATGGTTCCATATCTTCATGGTTAGTGCCTCAAGGGAAAGCAAAAAGCATCAAGATTAATGGCCCCCTATTCTTTTCTCTCCCTACTGCTTTATTTGGGTTGAAGATGTCTACAATGTGTATTATGCCTATGTTTCATGCCATTTACACTTTAAATTTTTCATGCTGACGATTGAGGGAGTCATTTGAGTTGGGTAGTGCCAAACCATTGGTTCTCTCACTTTCTGCGACAGAATAGGGTTGAGGGGAGGGACAAAAGCTGTAAAGTTTATTTGTGAGTGTATTGTGTTAGCTTGGACGTAGTATTGGTTGCTTGTGTTAAATAAATACATAGTCAATTGAAGCATATTGTGTAGCAGTAGAGGGAATGTTTGTGGGAATTTGCTTTGATTCTCTAAGGGGGGGAGGGGGGCTGAGGAACTGGGTTTCTGGGAAATTAAATGATTTTTATTTTCACCATCTATAATATTAGAATGCAGTTGTAAATATGTTGTTTTAGTGCCTTAATGCTTGTACTGTGGGTTTTAATGTAATCGTGTCCAGGCTTTAATATCAGTAAGAGCATAATCTTGTTAAATTTAATCTGTGAGCTTTTGTTGTGTAATAAGCTCCATGACATAATATGAAAATAAGGTCATGCAAATAGACTTGTCCTTTAGCAGGATATAGGGTTCCAATTTGAAAAGATTCTGGGCCTGTCCTAAGGTTTTCTTTTGAATATATATATATATATATATATATATATATATATATATATATATATATATTCTTTTGGTCTTAAATGAAGTTCAGTTTTCTCAGTATGCTATCTGCCTCTCCATTACCAGGTGGTGCCATGGTAGCCCAGCACATAGATATGGCCTGTATGCACTCCAATGGATTGTTGAAGTTAATGGAAAACAGACTCCTGATTTAGATGCTTTTTTGAATGTCACAAAGGTACCTTTTTTCATTGTTCTCCGTTTATGTTCCTTTTCATTTTCAGATACTTGTTTTTTCGGATATCGATGTGTAAGGTGCATCTAGTACATGACTTGAAGGTTGAAACTGAATGATGGTAAGAACTCATATGTTTCAGTTGTATATAAGAGGAAATACTTGAAAAGTATTCGATTCTCGGTTGTGTGGATTTAGTACTTTACTCCTGTTTAAATATCCATCACCCTAGTCTGTAGAATATAATATTATCTGCAGGGATTTTAGTGCCCGTGGTTTGCATACACGGTCATTTATTCAGTAAAACCTTGCCTTGAGTTTTTTCTGTACTGGCCAAGTGGAGTGCTAATTGAATTTAGCAGCCCAGAATTTTAATATAAAAACATTGTCTTTGTATTCAGTACCAAGTCTAGAAGCTTAATATCATGGACGTGTCTGGTGTTAATCACATAAAGTGATTGGTATTTCTTCACAGTTATTAATTTGTGATGCTCCTTTTGAAATTGTATCAGGAATTAGAACATGGAGAGTTCGTTCGGGTACGGACCATCCACCTCAATGGGAAACCTAAAGTACTAACACTGAAGCAGGACTTGCACTACTGGCCCACATGGGAAGTCAGATTTGATCCTGATTCCGCTATGTGGCGTCGACAAACAATCAAGGCACTAGACTATTGTTCCTAGTCTATGAAGGACATTTATTGAAATCTGGTGGTAAATTTATTATGACATCTCAGCTACAGATCTTCGTTTCGGCATCGGGATTACTGATCGAGTCATATGCAGGCAGGCAAACTATCTGCATCTATTATTATTTTAAGTGTAATTTCATTCTATTCTGGAATGACTGATATAGAGTTGGTGAGAATTGTAATATAAATGTTAGTTTCGGCTTTACTCTAGAAAGTAGGGTTGGGTATTTGGTCTCGAAATTCCGATACCGAGGCGGGATTTATGTTTGAAAAATACATATTCCGTTCCATTCCGATCCTGTTTTAAAACAACGGGATCATGATCAGCTAAATAAGACGCATTGTGTTCCATCCCGTATTACATATAAAATTAAAATAAATATATTTTATAAGGCTATTCATTAAAAAAAGGCATACAAAGACCTAAATTTATAAAAAATGCACTAAGTTTAATTTGATTATAATTAAGGGCATATACTAAACTACTACCCCAATAGGTTGGAAAAATTACAAAACGTGCCACTACAATGGTTATTTTTATCTTCCATATGTAGTTACCGATCACTCTTTTCCAAATCAAAATCACTCTACAACCTTCATCTCATTGTCTCTCTCTGAACCTATCACCATCTCTGTTGTCACCGACCTCGCCGTCGATATCTCCGCCGATCTCTCTCACCTCTCTGACCCTCATGTCTTCGTCGGTGTCGCCACCGGCGTCTTTCTCTTCCTCGCCGACTTGGCCCGCCATATCTGCCTCCCCGTCGCCGTCGACTTCATCCACGCGGAATCCTACGGCTCCGGCACCGAGTCCAACGGCTGCCCCAAGGTTTCTTCCGACTTGAAGCTCGACGTCGCCGGCCGTCACGTCGTCCTGGTAATTGGATTGGGGATTGATCGTAAAGGCGGAGAGATTCATTGCTTGGTTTTGAAGTCAGGGTTTGATTTTGATCTGTATGTTCAGAATTCGTTATTGTTTGTTTATGCTCAATGTTCGTGGCAGATTTAACACCCGGCGAACAGTCAGCACTTGGGGGTGGAGGATGCGTGCTCCTCGCGTGTCTTCTGTGTGCTTAGGCGTGCCAGCACCTTTGGAGTGGTGCAACCCGACTGCGGACGACCCCTGGTGAGTCCTCTCGTCTGCTCCCAATAGACTCTGACTTCCTGACCAAGCGACTGTTACGCGGGCGCTGACTAAGCCGGCGTACAGGGCTCGAACAAGACCTAAATAGAACTAACTAACAGGATTTTCTTCTCAACCCCTCAGCGGATTGAGGATCTTACTTTGATCCGAAGAAGCAAAGCAGAGCTAAACCAAGATCACGGGTGTGTGTTACCGGGATAACGACTCGATTGCTACCGGAGTAGCGGACTGACTCGATTGGCTCAGCAACCGCTCGACACGAATGCGAGACGTGGTCGATCGCAGGTGGAGGCAAATTGCGTGAGTCGCTCAGCAACCGCTCGACACGAATGCGAGATATGATCGATCGCAGGTGGAGGCAAATTGCGTGAGTTGCTCCGGAGAGGCTTTATAAGTTAGCGTTGCGTTAGAACTTGTGTTTGTTTGTAGATGGTTGAGAACCCTTCTCTAGTTACAAAAGAGTTATATTTATATGGTTCACGAAACCCTAGTGCTTGAAGATCCAGACTGGCGGATTCCGAGACTGACTAGGATTGTCCTTCCTTAAACCGACTCCAATTAAATCAATTGAAATAAACTGAGACCAGTCTTTCCCTTTACTTAGGGAACTCATTCCACACCGAATATTGCCTGGATCAACACTCAATTAAAGCCGAGATAAGCCAAATCGACTCCAAAGAGAAATCAATCACTGATTTGGCTTAAGATACCTTTCGGAAAATAGATTGCTATCCAAAACAATCCCTATTAACCCCAATCAGCGTTTATACCTTATTATCCGTTAAGGTAACTCGTGTATTGTATAATTGGATTACTACAAAATAACCCAAATCTGATCGGATAGCAAATCAATACTTTCGCTCCAAGCAATCCCTCCTAAATGGAACGGGAGGTGCTCATATTGGATTTGGTTTAACCTAAACCTCTCTGGGCCTCGGGGTAAAAGCCCAATTGAAGTAAATTCTAATTGTGGCCCAAACATTGCCCCCTAGTCTCCGATATTGAAAGTCCAATGAAATAGAAGGAAGACTGAGCCCCAAACGTCGGCCTATCCGCAGCATTTAAATATTTGGACTGTTGCGCCGTTTCCTCACCAATCACAGTTTTCCAAAATTGAAACGATATCACTGTTCATCTAAACCCTCAATTACCGCAAAACCCAACGTTTCGAAAGCTCAAGAACCCCTTTCGGATTCTTTATAAACCTAGCTGAGACCCTTCGGTTTCTCCTTCAGACCATTCTCTTCCCTTTCTCAGCTCAATCTTAGAAGAAACCCAAATTCGAATCCAATGGCCTCATCAATGAACTTCGCCATCCGCTGCTCTACAGCGAACAACGCCAAAAATCAACTCCTCCCTCTCATCACCTGCTCCGGGGCTGACGACCGGACCTGCCTCAGCCTTCCCCAAGAACAACAAGCCTCTTTGGGTCCCTATGTAGTGGGCTATAACGCTGACGACGACGGCGGAGCACACAAGATACTCGACGGCCCGGCTCGCCCGCTGCCGGTAATTTTCCGCTCTGAAGACCCGGTGGACTGCCCCAACTTCCAAACCAATCACCACCAAGCCGCCGTCAACCATGCCGCCTAGCCTCTGGTTAAGCCCTGGATGAAAGAATGGTACGCGGCCAGGCTCCCCCTCGACAAGGAAATCTGGAAAAAGGTCGGCGTTGCCGACGTGATTAAACTGTGCTTCAGCCTCAGCCCAAAAGGAGGAAACAGATGCGCTCTCGTCCCGCTGATCAGCCTCTGGAACCCCTCGGTCAACGCTTTAGAGTTTAAATTCGGCCACGCTTCCGTCACGCTGCTGGATCTCTACACCGGCATCGGGTTCCCCCTCGGCACCAAACCCTATGATGAGAGCGACTATTCTGAGAAGGCGTTCCCCCGAACCACTATTGGTATCGCTGAAGCCGCTGGGTTCGAGAAGTGGGTGAGGATGTTCTCCCAGGCAGACAATGCGCTGAGTGGAGTAGCCTTTCTAGCCTTCTGGCTCAACAAGTTCGTGTTCTGCTCCAACACCAACAAAATGACCAAGGTCTACCACCGCATGGCGGAGGTGATTTATGCTGGCCAAGAGATTGGCCTAGGCCAATTTGTTTTAGCACACCTCTACCGCTGCCTCTACCAAATATCCGCCCAGCCCATGGACTGTGCCCAGTCCGGCCTGCTCTAGATCTTAGATATTTGGTGCCAGATGCACTTTCCCCAACTCATTCCAGCCATGAAGGGGAAATCCAAGCCTGATCAAATTGTAGGGCAGGAATACGTTGGGTGCGCCCCCAACCCAGACCTCAGCTACGCCATCTGCCTTGACATCTTCTTCAACACAACCGCCAGCGAGTTCTTTGCAGAGGCACAGCGGCTGATCCATCTAAAGTACCCGCGCGGGCTAACTGGGGGCTTCCTCCCGTCGAGTGAGCTAGGAGTAAAGGGTCGAAGGCTCTTTATCCATTGTACCTCCATGGCGGATTTGCCCCTCTTCTGCAGCGACAAAAGGAATCCCAGCTACGAGGTCTATGCACCTCACTTCTTTGCCCGGCAGTTCGGATTCATTCAACTTCTGCCATATCCGCCGCTGAAGAGCGTGAATCTTTTCTCGGCCTGGCGGAATAGCAGAGAGTTCCCTCCAGTGTCCGCTGTCAACCAAAGACCCTGCCTGGAACCTCTTAGCATGCCGGGCTGGGAGCACTATCCAAACCTGCAGGCCTCCATGGATGCCACTGGCTCCTACCAATGCTGGTGGGCGCATCAAAGAGGCTCACTCTTTGATCAGCCATCCGTCTTCTACTTCCGGAGGCTCTTTCGAAACCAGGGCAAGCACCTTCCCCAACCTGATCAAAAGGTGCTGAAGGGCGATCCGCTATATCTCAACTTGCCCCCAGGAAAGGTAATAAGCTTCTGCTTTTAACTGCTGTTCTTGGTTTGCCAGAATTCTCCGTATAACCCTTCATCGTTTGATGAAAACAGGCATCTGGCCAACCCTCAACGGATAGAGGAAAGCGGAAGGCTGATTGTGAGCTTCTTCCGCGCCCAAAGAGGGGCAAGACCGTCATCGAGGCGGATGAAGAACCTGATGAAGTGGAGGATGACACACCCGTAAGTGATTTCAACCCTCCCTCGACTCTTTGTGGTTTTTAATTACCAGCTTATACATGCATATGTGATGTAGATATCCAAACTCTATCCATCTCTGCAGATCCTTGTACTCCAGAGAAGGAGCTCCTCATCCGCTGCAGCCGCCAGCCGAGGCCCTGAAGTGATTGAACTTTCATCTGGTGAGTCCTCTGACTTCTCTGGAGATTCCACAAGTTCTTCTAATTTCGAGGAGGATTATCCGGTCCTCTTCCAAAATCTTCAAGAGATTTGTGGCGACTGTTTTCCTCAACCCGTTCCTCTGCGCTATCTTGATCCTCATGCAGGTACATCCCCCAGTCTTCCACTAGTAGTTGGTTAGAGTTCAATTAAGCCAACCCTGACATCTTCTGCCGATGCAGAAACTGGGATGGAGGTGAGGGAAAACCCTGAAGTCAACGTGGTGGAGGCAAAAGCAGATGAGCCTCTACCACGGCCTAGTGGTGCGCCCAGCAGCTCTTCAATTCCTAATCCGCTGGCATCCAGCTCATCTCCTGGACTGGAGCTAGAAGAAGAAGAGTCAAGCATCGGCACTGAGCAACCAACTGCACAAGCGCCCTCCTCCCCTCCACCTGATCTTTCATTGGCGGAAGAAGAAGCTATTGCTGGTGTAGAATCTTTGGCGGATGCTGCCCCCCAAGTTGAACACATTCCAACCCCGGCGGATGGCCGGCCTGGACCAGATCAGCGAGAGCAGCATGGGGTTCCTCTGGACCAGCCAGAAGCAATCCCTCAGCCAGAGATTGTTGAGGTATGTCATAAATCTGCTTAAATTGCCATCCTCCTTGGTTAGAACTGCTCCTAACCCTCATTTCCTATGAACAGGTGGATGATGATAATGTGGCAACCATCAGTGCCACTCCGCCGGCGGATCTGGTTCTAGAGTCCAAGACAAACCTGCCCCTTCCTCCACTTTGGCCGAAGACTTCTTCCCCCGGCCCCACAGCCCTGAAGAGGAATCTGTGGAAGTGCAGGAAGCCTGGGGATTCCTAGAGTACTTGGGAGAAAAGGATCCTGCTGACGCCCGGGTATCGGACGAACTCTTCTCCGCCCTAGAAGTTCTTAAGGGCCAGTTTCAGCAGCTACCTCCTGAACTCCAAACAGAAGCCAACACCTCCCTTCTTTCTCTCCCAGCAGAACTAAAGAGTCTGCATGGACGTCTAGCTGCCCGGTCCCCCCAGCATGCCAAGCTCCAAGAAGCTGGCGTGGCCTTTGCCAACGCTGCCCGTGCCTATAAAGACTTAGTCGCTGCGGCCGGCAACGATACGGAGGCGGCCAAAATAGCCAAGCTTGAGGCCATGAAGGCGACCATAGAGCAGAAAATCTCCCTCCTCCGCCAGAAACAGGCCAATCGCGCGGATCAATTGAACCAACAAAAGCTCTTAGCGACCCAACTACAAGAGGAAGAGCGCCAGGCGAAGAAGGCCAATGTAGAACTAGACCGTGGGATCAGCAAGTCCAAGGCCAAAATCAAGAGATTGGGCCTGCACTTGTATGGATTTAGGCCCAACCCAAAATGAACTAGCTTGATATATATATATCTATGTATTTTGTTTATTGACAACCAAGCCCACTAACTAAGCCCAACTTAGTCTGGTTCAAGAACCAGACCCTCTGCACGTCTGTCTTATCAATGCTGGCAAAGCTGCAGAACCGTTTCTCAAAAAATTGAAATTCAAATGCAAACGGTCCCCATACCCAACTGCCTAATAACTGCGCAATTCCAACTCAGCCCTTGGATTGCTTCCCAACGAGGCTATAAAAGCAACACCCTTTGGCTGAAACAGAGAACCCCAAACCGCCTAACAATGTTGTTCCTTATTTCTTTCCTTAGGTTCCCTCACCAGCCGCTATGGCTTCCTCAATCTTTTCCCCCAGATCTAACTCAGATGTTCTTCCGAACACCCCTGAAACATAACACTCCATGTTAAACAAATCCTGAAACATAACATCTCATGTTATGTCCTAGGCGGATGTGACCATAGATTGGTAGCTGCTGACTGGGCGCCCTTCTATTCGCATCTGTCGGGGGTCTAATATGGATGCAGTTTCGGGTACCATTCCCCTGCCTCATGGGACCATTTGTCTCCCTCTGAGTTGAGGCCACGCCGGTATGGGGGTGGTTATGCCCTAATAGACCCGTTGTCGTCTTCGTTATGAAGGGAATTCTGTCTCAGTGATCATCTTCCGGATCTGAGATAGGCCCTTCATCGGCGGAAATAGATGGCGTTCGTCTATTGGGCTCTTGGAGCAACAAGAGATTCAAGGCAGCGAGTCCCTATTCGCCACTCTGTTCCGAAAGGAACCAATACTGACTCTGCCAAACAATCTTCATGCTCTATCCGCTCGGCGGAATTCCAGATTGAAGGACTGGCGGATATGCCCTATGCATCGTGATGGTATCAGAGATAGTTGTCGGATATGTTTCTTTATTTAAATTCTGCCTTTGTAATAGCCGCGGCCGCAAAGCCCCTTATTTTGCAAATAAAACATCACTTTAGAATCAAGACTTGCACTGAATGTCCTATTACCAAAGGCGAGAATAAGGGTGCACCCCAAACGGATGCTCTTAAAAAATCCTAATTCAGGGGATGAAAGGGCCTAACCCTACGGAGTGTTCCAAAATTTTCAAAATTCTGCCCTCCGAGAAATCGGACAAATATAGCGGATATTGCCCCTTGGTTGCCCCCCTAGTTCACTTGGCTGCGCGGATGTGTGGAAGACGAGGTAAAGCCCAGTAAACTAGATAGTAAATATAAATGGCTTCCCCCAGAGTGGGTGAAGATATAACGATTGGGAAAAACCCGTCCGCCGTGAGGCAAATTTGGTCTGCTAGAAATAAATAACAAGCCCAAGGACCGGCGGCCCAACCCATAATGAAACATTGAATAGGTAAGCTGTCATTAATACGTGATTGGACCAACGCAGCATCGAAAGAGGGCAGAAGCCCGAGGATTCGTCAGTCAAACCCCATTTATCGCCCTCATCGGTTCCCAACTGAACGGGCGACCAAAATGGGCAACCTCATAAAGATGGGCGAACCACAGCAATAAAGTCATGGCCACCCCCAACCGTTGGATTCTCCTGAAAGGCAGTATAAAATGAAATCCTTGTTGAAGAGGAAAAGCACTCGGCTGGCCATCTTAGAGCAGCATGGCAGCAATAGTAATACCTGCAAATGGCCAAACCCACTGGTTGCCCCAAGCCGTTCCACCAGATATGCTGATAGTGTGCTAGATACCCTATAACCTCGGTCACCTAGCGTTAAACAAACCCGTCCAGTCACCTAGCGTTACACGCTCTGGGTATGAGCTTCGAGGTGGTCAGGTAACAACTGGCCAGTCTTGGCTGTTCCCCGCGGCCAGTAATCCTAGTGACCTAGTTAGGAACCACTCCCGTTGGCGGAAGAGAATCCCGAACCCAAATTTGGCAGCTACGGAAGGGCACTGCCCCATTTCCATTTGTCCCCACATCTGCCGCGCGCAGCTTCCCAAAGCGGGGGTGCCATGAGTCCCTTGGTACGGGTCCGTCAACCGGTGATGGTTCCAACAGTGCGTTGGGACCCCTCTCTTTAGGCTTCCTCTAGCGGATCTAGAACGGGCTAGAGATATCCGCCAGCAGTGAAGACTCATACATGTAGAGATGGTTTCAGAGCTAGTTAGTAGCTCTTTGTGTTTTCCTTTCCCTGTAATGCCTTTGGCCGCAAAGCCTTATATGAATGTAGCAAGTTGCAATTTCAATACTTATAGCCAAGAATCAGCAAAGATGGGAAATCTATTGATAAATAAAAGTACAAGAACATTAACCACCCCAAACGGATGTCTAGATAAAACAGGGAAAACAACAAAACCCTAACAGTTTTGCAATGAAAACTAGCAAACCCAAAACATGGAGGACACACCCCTACGGATGCACCGCTCTGACTTAATGCCCCCCGAGTCCGTTGGACTAAGAAGAACTCGGATCAGTGTCATCATCCGCCGGGGGCGGGGGGGGGGGGGGGTTTCATACTCCCAAACACTTGGAAAGTATTTCTTGAGATAGCGCCCATTAATTGGGTTTCTGTGAACTTCTCCTTCCAAGTCTCTGAGCTGGTAGGCTCCCTTGCCCACAATACGATCAATGACAAATGGACCCTCCCAGCGAGCACTCCATTTGCCCCGTTCAGGCTCATCAAGGGGTAAAGCTACCTTCCAGACCAAGTCTCCCTCGCCATAGGACTTACCCCTGGTCCGCTTATCATATGCCTTGGCGATCTTCTGTTTCTCCAGGATGATACTATCTAAGGCTTCTAGACGCTTCTCGTCAAGGTCTTCATGCTTCTAGACATAGTCCTCACCAAGCAGCTGGTGATGCTCACGAACCCTTAAAGAAGCTACATTGATTTCCAATGGCAGAACGACATCATGGCCATACATCAACGAATAAGGAGTAGTACCCGTAGGAGTCCTTTTGGAAGTCCTATAGGCCCACAGTGTGTTATCAAGTTGAGTATGCCAAGACCTTGGGTTATCCGCGAGCATCTTCTTCATGATATCGATAACCTTGTTAGTAGCTTCTGCTTGACCATTGGATTGAGCATAATAAGGAGAAGAATGCAGGAACTGAATACCATAATCCGCTAGCCAAGTCTGGGTTTTCTCGGCCATGAAACCTGCCCCCCTGTCCGCTACTATGCATTCCGGGATACCATATCTGCAAATAATATTTTGGAACACAAAGCGGATGACGGTGTCAGCATCACAGTTCCTTGTTGGAATAGCCTCGACCCACTTGATAAAGAAATCAGTACCCAACAAAAGAAACTTGTGCTGTAAGGATGAATGGGGGTTAATCTCTCCTACGAAATCCAATGCCCAACCCCGGCCGGGCCAAGGTTTGATAATGGGTTGTAAAGGAATGTTTGGGATCCGCTGAACTGGTCCGTGCTTTTGACATTCCTGACAACCCCGAGCAAAACTGTGGCAGTCCTTCAAAACAGATGGCCAGTGGTATCCATATCTTTTAATGAGCCACCTCATTTTGGGTCCGGATTGATGAGAACCACAGACCCCTAAGTGTACCTCCCTCATGATCCGCTTGGCCTCCACGCCAAAGATACACATTAATAAGACCCCATCTTCCCCTCTCCGGAACAATTCCTCACCCCTGAGAAGGTAATTAGTCGCGAGGTATCTGATTCTTCTTTCAGATGGTGCAGATGGGTCCTTCAAATATGCGATGATTGGTATCCGCCAGTCAGTGTCAACAGGTTCGACTGTAGCGACCAACCACTCTCCGCGGTCCTCCCGGCGGATTGCAAAAGATGGTAGAGTTCTGCGCTCTACCTTAAGGATTCTTTCCTTTACTCCATGGGCTAGGCTGACTCCTGTGGCCAACTGTGCCAACTCATTAGCTGCAAAGTTCATCTCCCTGGGAATATAATCCAAGGCAACATCAATGAACCGGTCCAGCAACTCAATAGCCCGCTCGTAGTAGTGCAGCAAATAGAAAGAAACACACTTGTAGACCCCAATAAGTTGATTAATGACTAGCATAGAGTCTCCAAGTACTTCAACTTCTTGTGCTCCCAGGTTTAGTAGTAATTCCAGCCCAATGAGAAGTGCCTCATACTCTGCCTGGTTATTGGTGCACGTCCACTCCAGCTGAAAAGAGTAAAGGTACTTGGTACCTGCTGGATTCTGGATACAAATCCCTGCACCCGCCAATTTACTGGTACTGCTACAGTCAAAGTGTAAAGTCCAAGGCTGGTACCGGATCATGCTAGCAAACTTTGGCGATTCTGTGAATTCCTCCTCGATAGGATGGTGAAGAAGAAAGTCTGCTATTGCCTACCCAGTCATAGCCTTCAGCGGCGCATACTGCAAGGAAAATTCTGAAAGGGCTAACACCCACTTGCCAATCCTACCCCTTAGGATAGGTCTCGTTAGCATATACTTCACCAAATCCGTCTGTGCCACCACTATCGTTGTGAATGAAAGCATATAGTGGTGGAGCTTAACACCAGCAAAGTACAGGGCCAAACACAGCCGCTCGATTGGTGAATACCTGGTCTCTGCATCTAACAGTGTCCGGCTAATGTAGGAAACTGCGTATTCAATCTTCCTTCCATCCGCCAGAGTCTCATCTTGAGCCAGCAGACCTGCAATGGAAATATCAGATGCAGAAATATATAATTTGAGGGGAATACCAGGCGTGGGCGGCCGAAGGACTGGCGGACTAGCCAAGTATTCCTTGATCCTGTCAAAAGCAGCTTGGTGCTCAGGACCCCATTTAAACACTTCTCCTGGTTTGAGTTTGGGCAGAGGAGAGAAAGGCGCAACCTTGCCCGCTGAGTTGGATATAAACCTTCTGAGGAAATTAATTTTACCCAGCAAGCTCTGTAACTCCTTCTTGTTCCTTGGCCCTGGTGCATCCAACACGGCCTGTACCTTGTCGCCAGCCACCTCAATGCCTCTCTCATGTACCACAAACCCTAGAAAGTCACCAGCACAAACCCCAAAAACGCACTTGGCTGGGTTCATTCTAAGCTGGCGCTTTCTCATGATGGTGAACACCCCTCGAAGATGATCAATGTGGTCCTCCCTTTTCTTGGACTTTACCACCACATCATCAATGTAGACCTCCAGGATGTCCCCCAATATCTTGCTGAAAATAACGTTCATTGCACGTTGGTACGTAGCTCCTGCATTGGTTAAGCCAAATGGCATACTAAGATATTCAAACGCTCCTGTGAACCCGGGGCAGCGAAAAGCTGTTTTAGGGATGTCCGGCTCGTATATAGGAATCTGGTGATAGCCCGCCGTTCCATCCATAAAAGATAACAACTCATGCCCCGCTACTGCATCCACTAACATATCTGCTATAGGCATAGGATAGATGTCCTTAGGTGATGCAGCATTCAAGTCTCAGTAATCCACACAGACTCTAATCTTGCCATTTTTCTTCCTAACAGGAACAATGTTGGATAACCATTCCGGATACAAAGTCGGTCTGATTATCCCAGCCTCAACCATGCTCTGAACCTCTCGTTTGACCGCCATTGCAGTTTCAGCATTCATCCGCCGTTGCTCTTGCTTAACTGGCCTGCATCCTTCCTTGATGGGAATGCGATGGCAAACCAGCTCCTTTGACAAACTCGGCATATCTTGATATTTCTCTGCAAAGCAATCCTTAAACTCCTGCAGCAACCCAATCAGTTGCTGTTTCAAATCTGGTTCAAGGTACTGACTGATCCCCACCTCCATGAGCTCTGTTTCTGTTCCCAAGTTAACTTTCTCTACGGGATCGCGTACCTTGGGTGGAGTGTCATCCAACGCTACTGGAGCAGGCTGAATTACTTCCACCCCTGTAAAAGCATCAATATCTTCTTCCTCAATGCACTCCACCAGTGCAACCCCTTCTCAGGCCATTTGATCTAATCTATAGATAGATAACTGTTGCATTAATAGAGCAAATGCCTCTGACTCCTCTTGTGAGAGGGCGTCATTCATTGGATACGTCGGGAAGAAGCTCAATGGAAATTGGCCGGCTGTAATCCGCCATAGCCTGGGCAATTCCCCATTGAGACAATTCATTCTGGGTCACCCCGATTGGATGCCCCCTATGATCAACCCCCTCGATTTTGAGAGGTCTCATATTTCTTGTGTAATAGCTGGCCTCCAACTGGACGGCCGCTATGGAATAAGGACGCTCATCCGCCTTGATGAGCACTGGTAAATCCGCGACTGGATCCCACATAATCATCTCTTGATGAAGAGATGAGGGAACTGCGAGTGCCTTGTGGATCCAGTCCCTCCCTAGAATCATGTGATAGGGAGCATCCGCCTCAGTAACAAAAAACCCTTGGTAGGCGTCTGAAGGTCCTATCTTTACCTTGAGCATGACCACCCCAGCAGTAGGAGTAACATTCCCTGAGAACCCCTTAACCTTGGAGTCGGTATTGATGAGTTTCTCCTTTGGAATTCTAAGCGGTTCCTTGGTGGTGGTGGTGATGATACTCACGGCAGCGCCGGTGTCTATTAAGACCTTGCGGACCTTGATTCCTTCCACTTCTGCCGTAACATACAGAGGCTTCATATGCTGCGACATGTTAAATGTCGGTCTGGCGAACATCATGCACTGCTTCAAAAAGTCTCTAGCCCCTTCAGGATACTCGTGGTTGGATTGGAAAACCCCAGGCTCTACCTCCGCCTCACTCTCATCTTCAGGTTCCTGTATTGAATATACAGGCTTGGCTGACTCTTCATTGTCGATAAAATGTGCAGTGGGCACAGGCTCTGGCAGAGCATAAGCTGACGAGAGTATAAAAGCCATGTTGCAGTGGTGGACCATAGTTTCATCCTCGACATGTTCTTCTTCCATTGGCACCTCCTCCTCATCCGCCAGCTTTGGTTCCTCCTCGTAGTCGACCATTTTGTCCTCATTGTCGAGGTCCGCATCTCCTACCTCAGAATCAGCCTTTACGCTAGAGGCAATCGAGGATGGCCTTGTCGGCACATGCATCTGCAGCTTCTTGGCTGCATACTCCACGAAGTTGGTCGACGCCTTCGGCTCCTTTGGCTTGGCCTGTGATGAGATAGTGAGCGGCCTGCTTGGCTCCGCCACTGCTAAACTAGATTCCTCGGGGACAACGCCTTCCGCAGGAATCCCCACGCTACTCGTGCTCGCAGCCACTGACGTACTGCTTTCTTTAGGCATCCACCTCATAACAGTGGAACCCTTCTTAGTGTCGATCACCATCACGTCATCTTGAGGCTCTAGCACCTCCTGTCTCCCAATAGTCCCGGGCTGCGCCTTCCTTGGGGAAGATTGTTCGGCTTTTGACCGCTCCGGAGAAAACGCCAGCTTCCTCCTTGGCCTTGACTGTGGTGCTCCAGTGGATCTTGGCAGATCCGCCAGCCTGTCATGAACGTTACTCCGAGGAGCAGGTGGAGCCTCCATGGAGCACTGCCGCCTGGAATCCACATAGGACTTAGTCCTGACCCTGTACCGCCTGTGAACCTGCTCCACATGCTCTACTGGCACCGACAGTTCTTCCTCAGTTACCTTCCCGGAAGCCAGATCCGCCAAGGTCTTCTTCGCTTTGCCAAAGCGCCTCCTTTCGTTCCTGGTAGTCACGGCAGCAAGCTCGACTGCCTTACCGGCACGTTGGGTATACCATCTGTCTGCCTTAGGATCATTCCTAGAAGCTGGCGGAATGTATACTTTCGCAGATGGCTCTGGATTCGCAGCACTGTACGAATCCCTAGCCGTGGCTGACTTCACTCCGGAAGGCCCTGGGTCCTGCCTGGGCCTCGCCTTGCTAGCATAACTGTCCTCGGACCCATGGTGATGCTTCACCCGCTTGTGACTCTCCCTTTCTGACCTTTCGGGAGGCGGATGTTCCAACTTAGCATTTTCGAAGGCCCTCTTTTCTGCCTTCTCCTCTGCCTCCTTCACAGCCGCCTGAAATTCCTCGTAAGTAATCGGCTGCCCTGTATTCAACCTACAGGTTAAGCAAAGTTTAGACCGAGGAACTAACACCATATCCTCTTCTTCAATAGCCCCGACCCAGAACTCTGGGCAAGGACTGGGCCTGTTCTCAGCAAACTCTAGCTTTCCATCGTTCAGTCATTCCTGAAGCTGATCCTTAATACCTACACAATGAGATGTACAATGATCAGATGAACGATGAAAAATGCACGTGTATCCGCCATCCCCAGTATTGGGATGGCATTGGTAAAACTCCCGAATCTCCGGTGTCCCCTCATGCACCATAGCTTCCCAGATTTCCTACGCTTTGCTTGCGTCATATGTGTACTCCTGAAACCTGGAAGCTTGCTTCCTAAGCTGCTGCGTTGGGCCCAGACCGATACTGATTTCAATCGCATTCACCCACGGACCGGTCTTAGCCGCTGCCCATTGAGGCTCCTTGGGAATCTCTAACTGCAAGGTTTTGTCATTGATCCAGGTCTGTAGCTGATCCTTCAACTTCACACAATCCTTGGTGTTATGGTTGTTCATATTGTGAAAGCTACAGTACGTCTTCCCAGCCATGTAATCCGGTTTAGGAATGAATCCGCCCTCATGCTGGAGACGCCCCTGGTTGAACAGCTCCTGCAGAATCTCTGGAGCCTTGTGAGCATTATAGGTATATGAGTCAAAAGCTGACTTGGTTGGAAGTGGGGTCAATATCTTCACAGTCTCCCTGACCAACCTTGCGGTTTTGGACTGCAAAGGTCTCTGATCAGTCATCTCTATAGCCGCCACTTCGTGTTCCAATTCCTCATTATCAACCCAAGTCAGGATTGGTCTAGGCACCGCATCCGCCTGGATGGTCGCCACCGTCTTAGTAGCAGCAGGAAGTGGAGTCTTGGGCTTCAGAGTCCCCGGATAGTAGGACACAGGAGTCCCCTTCCTTCTTTCGTTCCTCTCCTTGGACCGATCAACGTAGTGCTGCTCTTGACCTAGCCGATTGGTCAGATCCGCCATAGTGGTCACATGAACCTGCCTAAATCCCTGGCGGATCTCATCCACCAAACCATCGATCGCCATCTTGACTGCGTGTTCTTCTGGAATATCCATCTCGCAACGGGTTAATTCCAGCTTAAACCTTCTCAAATAATCAGTGGCGGATTCGTCAGGCCTCTGCTCCGTTTCCGCTAGGTCCTTGACCCCAATCTTCGCCTCTACAACACCAAACATAGTTCTGAAGAGAACCTCCATAGTCTTCCAGTCTGGTATTGATCCAGGCTTCAACCGCTTGTACCAAATAGCTGCTTCCCCCGCCAGCGATGTGGGAAAAAGCTTTAGCTTCATAATTGGGTCTTCAGCATATTGACCAGACTCATTAGTAAAACGCATAATGTGCGTTTCAGCATCATCTGTCGTCTGGCAAGTAAACGAAGTGAAGCGGATTGGCTTGAATCCGGCAGGGAATGGTATCGCATTGATCTCCCGAGTCAATGGGTTCTCATACGTCTTGTCGACGTCGGACAACCCCTGTAGTTCCCTGAGCTTCTCAACAAAAACTCTGCCAATATCCTCCATGGTCAGCTGGGCCACGACCCCCGCTGGTGGCTCTGGCAGATTGTTGCCATCCTGTCCATTAGGATGGACATTGTCGCCTGTTTGATTGTTAACTGCCCCGACATTAGGTCCGCTGGTGCCGCCACGACCAGCTGCTCGTCCCCGCCTGTCTCTCGGCGGATTTGCACAGTCAGACCCCTCAGACTGGTCGAACCGATCATAAAGCTGCCCCATCAAGGTGTTCATGTTCTCGAGCGTGGCATTGGTAGCCGCCAACTGCTCCTGTTGCTGTCGCCAGCAATTATCAGATTTCCTAACATGGGCAGCCATGCTATCCGCCAGTAACCTCTGCTGTCCGGCGAGATAGTTGAAATTAGCAGTGAACCCCGTTTGCTCTGTCTCCATTCGCTTAACGGATTCACATAGATTAACGACCACATTATTGGCCTTCTTCAGAATCTCATCTGTACGACAAGATTTGTCGATCAACATCCTCAGAGTGTCCGTCACCTCTATGGGAGATGCAGTCTCCCCAGTAGACGGTGCAACAGGTGACGCAGGCGGATCCGCGGACTCGTCCGCAGACCCCTCCTCTAAGAAACCAAATGAGGCTGCCCGGTTGGTAAGGCCAACAGAACCATTATCAACCTGAGAAGCAGCCGTCACCTTTACTATCTCCCCCTCATTCACGACAACTGGTGCCGCGGATGTTGGGGATTGATTGTTCCTGTCTCGCACGGCCTTGAGGGCTGCAGCAATAGTTGCTTCATCCCCCAGGGTCCCGCCAAACACTTCCTTAGCTTCAGCGTCAGTTAATCCCCTACAATCAGCTGTTCCATGCTTGATCAGCTCCTTATGGGAATTCTTCAAACAATTCATGGTTATCCTTTTGTAAGGATCACCCTTTGTAGATCCCGCAATCTTGACACTGGTCCCATTGGGCGTGCCAAAATGTTCGTGGCGGATTTAACACCCGGCGAACAGTCAGCACTTGGGGGTGGAGGATGCGTGCTCCTCGCGTGTCTTCTGTGTGCTTAGGCGTGCCAGCACCTTTGGAGTGGTGCAACTCGACTGCGGACGACCCCTGCTGCTCCCAATAGACTCTGACTTCCTGACCAAGCGACTGTTACGCGGGCGCTGACTAAGCCGGCGTACAGGGCTCGAACAAGACCTGAATAGAACTAACTAACAGGATTTTCTTCTCAACCCCTCGGCGGATTGAGGATCTTACTTTGATCCGGAGAAGCAAAGCAGAGCTAAACCAAGATCACGGGTGTGTGTTACCGGGGTAACGACTCGATTGCTACCGGAGTAGCGGACTGACTCGATTGGCTCAGCAACCGCTCGACACGAATGCGAGACGTGGTCGATCGCAGGTGGAGGCAAATTGCGTGAGTCGCTCAGCAACCGCTCGACACGAATGCGAGATATGATCGATCGCAGGTGGAGGCAAATTGCGTGAGTTGCTCCGGAGAGGCTTTGCAAGTTAGCGTTGAGCTAGAACTTGTGTTTGTTTGTAGATGGTTGAGAACCCTTCTCTAGTTACAAAAGAGTTATATTTATATGGTTCACGAAACCCTAGTGCTTGAAGATCCAGACTGGCGGATTCCGGGACTGACTAGGATTGTCCTTCCTTAAACCGACTCCAATTAAATCAATTGAAGTAAACTGAGACCAGTCTTTCCCTTTACTTAGGGAACTCATTCCACACCGAATATTGCCTGGATCAACACTCAATTAAAGCAGAAATAAGCCAAATCGACTCCAAAGAGAAATCAATCACTGATTTGGCTTAAAATACCTTTCGGAAATAGATTGCTATCCAAAACAATCCCTATTAACCCCAATCAGCGTTTATACCTTATTATCCGTTAAGGTAACTCGTGTATTGTATAATTGGATTACTACAAAATAACCCCAATCTGATCGGATAGCAAATCAATACTTTCGCTCCAAGCAATCCCTCCTAAATGGAACGGGAGGTGCTCATATTGGATTTGGTTTAACCTAAACCCCTCTGGGCCTCGGGGTAAAAGCCCAATTGAAGTAAATTCCAATTGTGGCCCAAACATTCAAATTGGGTCGGTGGGACTTGCACACCAGATGTTCGACGAAATGTTTGACAGAAGTGTTTGGTCTTGGAGCTAGGTCTAGAGATTTCAAATCGGTGGATTCGCTGTTTCGGTTGATGCCTAGGAAGAATGTAGATTAATATTAAATGTCTTGCTCTGCAGGCATGTGGATTAATATTACTGATTGTGATACATTTCTAACCTCATACATAGAACTAAACAAGTTCTTATGAACCGATTTTTATCGCAATTTGTTCGCTGCTGTAGTTTCTTCTGGTGCACAAGAGATATTTAAGCTTCTCCCTCATACTTTTGTGGAGCCTAGCAGACTTCCAGGAATATTTGCGACGGTGTGTAACAAACTCTTTCTGCATAATTATTTATGAGGAATCCCTTCTTGTCCTTTAGTTTCATATGTTTCTATTTGGTTAACCCATCAGGACATCAAAGAGGGTCTTCCAAGTAAATGGTTGTGTTGTGACTTGTAAAGACATGGTTGAACACAAAGATTCCAAAAAATCATTTGACAAAGTAAGTCCCTCTTTGTTATTTTTTAGATACTTGATTGTTGTCATCATCAAGGATATTAACCCAAATTATTGTATTGTATTTCAGGCTGATTATTATGTACATCCAGAACACTACAACCCAGTTTTCCATGAAAAGATAGCTCCTTATGCATCTGTAATTGGTGTGTATTACACTCTTCCATCAAATATGCTATTAGTCTCTCACTGTTCATATTGATGATTCAATGTTTACTTAAATATGTACGTTATTATATTATTCTTCCATTTTCTTTGGCAGTGAATTGTATGTATTGGGAGAAAAGATATCCTCAATTATTGAGTACCAAGCAGTTTCAAGATTTAACAAGGAAAGGATGCAAGCTTGTTGGTATCTCTGATATAACTTGTGATATAGGTGGATCAATTAGCAGTAATTATGTCTGATCTCAGGGATATGTTGTACCTTGGAGCGATCCGCACCTCCTTTACGAATGGGGTTTATAATTTCCATTGGAACATCCTCCAGAGCCAAAGTTTGTAGATTAGAAAGGTATTCAAGGCCCAGTGGTACGGTTTTCAATTCCATGCAGAGAACAATTTCCATTTTCCAAGTGCTGGAGATTAGACATCACCCTTTTTCTATAGATATCTTTTTCAACGAGCCAAAATTCATCAATTGCAATCTCACCAGCTTTGCAAAGCCTCTGTGAAAACACAACTCTTCCCCAACATATGCATTTATAAGATAAAGCGTTGCCAGATTGGGAAGTGCTTCAATGTGAGCTAGTAAATCTTCTTCAAGTCTAGACCCAATGCAGTTGCAGATATGTGAGGCTATGCATTGAAGAAAACCAAGGAATAAAATTCTGCAATCATCCAGTCAAATAAAGCCTCTGAAGGTGCGGAAGCGGTACACATTCGGCTTTCACCGGAAGAATTTCCTGTTCGTCACTTGCCATTAACTCCAGCGATTGAAGCATAGTCAACTTTTGAATTGAGCTGTTATATGTTCAAACTACCTTTAGTTTGTCCAAACTACATTTCCCAGTCTGTTATATGTTCAATGAGCTCGAGTTTTCAAGGACCGAACGACTTAAAAAATTCCATGAAATTTATGATAAAATTATGGATTATTTGAGAGCCCAACTTAAGTTTCATTGGGAGTTTTAGACGCCCCATGTACATATCAAGTTGATCCTTTACCTGCAGACAGATACTCTGATGCATTGGAATGGCCTGAGTTGGACATCCTTAGAGTAATTCATCATATCTAGTTTCATTTTTCAGTATCTACAAATGTTTGATATTATCTTACAGTGATAAAATGGTTCGTAATTGAATAGGCTTTAGAGGAAATTCTGCTTTCAGAAAAAAACTATCTTACTAACTATAAATCTTAGAAACTATCTTACTAACTATGTTACTAACTATATAAGTAACCATCATTTTAGTAATTATCTAACTAACTATGTTAGTAACTATAAAAGTAACAGTTCTGGTTTGTTTAAAAGCTGAGAACTATCCAAGTAACTATCAACAATAACTATGAAAAAAAAAATGCATGACACAATGCAGCGTGCCGCTACACCGCACCAACGTAGATATCAAAAGGATGTATCAGAGTAACTATCTTACTAACTATCTAAGTAACTATCATCTTAGTAATTGTCTTACTAATTATCTAAGTAACTATCATTTTACTAACTATCTATATAATTACTAACTATCTAAGTAACTATCATCATATTAACTATCTTACTAACTATCTAAGTAAATATCATCTTAGTAACTATCTTACTAATTATCTAAAAAACTATCATCTAAGTAACTATCATCTTAGTAACTATCATACTATCTAACTAACTATCTTACTAACTATCTGAGTAACTATCATTTTATCAACTATCTTACTAACTATCGTACTAACTATCGAAGTAACTATCATCTTACTAACTAACTAACTAATTATCTTACTATCTTAATAACTATCATCTTAGTAACTATTTTACGAACTATCTAAGTAACTATCTTATTAACTATCTAACTAACTATCTTACTAACTATTTAAGTAACTATCATCTTAGTAACTATCTTACTATCTATCTGAGTAACTATCATCTTATTAACTATTTTACTAACTATTATCTTAGTAACTATCTTACGAACTATCTAAATAACTATCATCTTACTAACTATCTATATAGTTACTGACTATCTAAGTAACTATCATCTTTATAACTATCTTACTAACTATCTATATAGTTACTAACTATCTAAGTAACTATCATCTTTATAACTATCTTACTAACTATCTATATAGTTACTAACTATCTAAGTAACTATCATCTTCGTAACTATCTTACTAACTATCTAAGTAACTATCCCAATAACTATAAGAGTAACTATTTGAGTAACTATCGGAGTAACTATCAAAGTAACTATCAGAGTAATTATCAAAGTAACTATCAGAGTAACTATCTCAGTAACTATTAGAGTAACTATCGAAATAACTAGTTACTATCGGAGTAACTATCTTACTAATTATCTAAGTAACTATCATCTTAGTAACTGTGTTACTAACCATCTAAGTAACTATCATCTTACTAACTATCTATATGGTTACTAACTATCTAAGTAACTATCATCTTAGTAACTAAAGTAGTTACACATATAGTTACAAAATCGATAGTTATTAAAATAGTTACTACTATAGTTACCAAACATAGTTACACATTTAATTACACAGATAGTTACAAAATTAGTAGTTACTAAGATAGTTATTAAGGTACTCACACAGATAGTTGATAGTTATTAAGGTAGTTACACCGATAGTTAGAAAAATTGATAGTTACTAAGACAGTTACAAAAAATAGTTTACTCAGATGATAGTTACTGAGATAGTTACTAAGGTAGTTACAAAATTAATAGCTACTAAGATAGTAATAGTTTACTCAGATGATAGTTACTAACATAGTTATACAGATAGTTACAAAATTGATAGTTACTAATATAGTTACAAAGAATAGTTAACTCAGATGATAGTTACTAAGGTAGTTACACAGATAGTTACAAAATTGATAGTTACACATAATAGTTTACTCAAATGATATTTACTAAGATATATACTAAGTTAGTTACACATATAGTTATAAATTAAATTGATAGTTACTAAGATAGTTACACAGAAAGTTACAAAATTGATAGCTACCAAGATAGTTTCTAACATAATTATACATAATAGTTTACTAAGATGATAGTTACTAAGATAGTTACACAGATAGTCATATAATTTGAATCGATAGCGTGTCCCTATTATGCTCACGCCTATGCCTAATTGAATCGACACAATTCCAGTCATATATAATTTATCAGCACTAATGAACTGGTTTTTCAGTCTCTCAAGTCTATCAGTAGTGCTCTTCTTTGGTTTCTCTCTTCGATCAGTGCTCTTCCTGGAAACTTCGTAAACATCAGTACTCTTCCGAGGCTGCTCAAACTGGTATGTGCTTCTCCTAGAACTGAGGCAGCCGAGCAGTAAGATCCAAAGTCTAGCCACTTCCAACTGATTGACCATGGAATTTTTCAGGTGCACATCGTATATTTGGGAGAGAAAAAACATGACGATCCATCATCCACAAAAAAGTTTCACCATAAAATGCTCACCAACTTGTTAGGAAGGTATGGTTTTACTCTACAGTCCATAGTAGTCACTGTCAATAAGATTTGAACTTCAGAGATAAGAAAGTAATTTTCATGTTGAAGCAAAGAAGCTGCATACAGCTCCATTCTATACACAGCTATAAGCATGGCTTTTCTGGATTCGCTGCAAGATTAACAGAATCTCAAGCAGAAAAAATTACAGGTAATACCATAGCTTTCTTCAAGACATTTATATACAGCTTCAATATCTGCGTATGTGTTCTACTCACTTGCCTGGAACAGAAAAACAAGATATGAGCCTTCCACGATACATTGTGATGAAACAAAAAGCATTTAATGAAATGTTCTAAATTCAATAGAAAAGATAAATGCTCAAATCTCCAACTAACATTTCCAGATGATTGCCCATACCCTGAATAGTCATACCTGCAGAAACATTACAGATGCATGTAAGTCCATATTTTTCAGTAGTCAAAAATGTAATATGGAGTTAAATGGAGATAACATCTATCCATAGGCATGGAAAATCATTAATCAACATGAAGACCACAGAACCTATTGAACAATAAATGACTAATCCACATAAAGAAATGAGCTACCAATCATTATGATTTCCAAACAACTGTCTGAACACCTAAAGAAGTTGGTGACAAAGCAACTAAATTTCAGTGCAGATCAAATTAAACATAGATCACTGGGCTCAAACTCATCAACATAACTAATTCTAGTGGAATTTTATCAATATTCTGCACACAAATTCAATTACATTTAAGTCATGACCTTGCCAATCAAGTATGAGATAGAGAAGCATTGTGTTACCTGATAAACCCGTCCACGGTGGCGGTGCCAAGCTCAAAGCCATTGTTCCCGGCCTGAACCGGTGTGGCTTCTTCACTCATCCGATCGCCGGAGCCAACTTCCGGGCAGCCTTGGTCGCCAGCTGCTTCCTCGGCACCTTTCTTCCGATGGATTTCCGAGCGGTGATGACCTAGCTTTAATTCTCTGTTTGATTTCAAAAATCGAAGCAAAATCAGAGCCATCGTTTCAATCTCAAATTCAATTCTAAGCAAATTCAAGCTAGGCTTACTTGTTGACGGCGGAACGAAGAAAGCTCGGAAGATAGCTACACCGCGAGAACTTGAAACCTAGAATGAGCTCCATTGTCACGGCGGCTGCACCAGTGACGTGGCGGTGCTCGAGGACGGCGACGGAGAGTCCGGAGCGTGAGAGGTACGCCGCTGTGGTGAGGCCATTGTAGCCACTTCCGATGACCAGCACGTACAGTCATCAAGTCCGATCTAGTTCAAGAGAGAGAGAGAGAGAGAGAGAGAGAGAGAGAGAGAGAGAGAGAGAGAGAGAGAGAGAGAGAGAGAGAGAGAGAGAGAGAGAGAACTATGAGCTCGACCTTCTTCCTCGCCGTTGACGATTTGGCTGGCATGAAAGAGCACGGCGACGCCGCATGGTAGAGCATGTTCAGTCCTTCAAGTCTGATCTGGTTCGGATGTGAGAGAGGATCTCGTTTAGAAAAGAGAAAGAAATAGGAGTGAAATCAAGTTACATAAATCAGTTAAAAATAGAAGGGAAGGGTATAATGGTCAGAAGAAAAAATAAAAACAGTCTTTTTTATAATTTTTAAAAAGAAATTTTTTTTTTATCATTTACATATTAAGATAATGTCTTTTTTTTATAAATTGGAAAACAGGGGTTTTTTTCTAATTTTGAAATTGAGACAACCCTTTTTTTATAATATGTTTTATTTTATATACATTTTGACTTTATTTTAGCGGTTGATTTCATAAAAATAAAAATAAAAATATCAGCGGTTGATATCTCATCCGCAACACCTCTCTGGTTCTCTCTGACTCTCTCTCTCTCTCTGTCTCTCAGACCTCACGATGCCCACTCCGCTCAGAGCCTCAGACGCTCTCTCTTTAAGACTCTGGGTCTCTCCGGTATCATCTCCCTCTCCCTACCTCCAAGCTTGGCACCAGCAACCCACCGTTGACGAGGAGCACATGTATCCCGACTCACCGGCGGCCTCGGCTTTGTCGGCTCTGCACTCTGCCTGGAGCTCATCTGACGAGGAGCCCGTCAAGTCCGAGCTTCATCCCCTTGGTCCCACCTCCTCCTCGATCAAGGCGTGATCTCCTCACCCTCTTCCCCTTCGTCTCTTTTATATGGTTTTCTCTCATCCAGTGCAAGACTCCTCTCAGTAAGCATGCCACTTGGCAATTTGGTTCAAGGGTCAGTCTTTTCACTGTTTCACTTTGTAAATTTCTCTGCTTTAAATTGGTGAATGAACATTTGGGTTCAGTTTAATTTCTTTTGATTGCTATGTGCTGGTGTGAACTTGATGCAGGGGATTTGATGAGGTTGTTGATTTTGAATCTGGTAGAGAAAGGCTTAAGGTTGCAGTGGACACATTCTCTGTCAATTGTGAGTAGTGAAATTTGCTTTTTTTGATTTGGTATTTGCTGCTGTGTGGAAGCTGATATGACCAAGATGTGAAAGATTGAATCTTTGTGAATGGTGAATGATTTAGTGCTTGAATAAGTGGTCTTTGTAATCAAGTAGTTTTGATCATTGGCATAGTATGATATTAGAGGCAAATTGCTAGTGTGTACTGTAGAAGCTATTGCAAACTAATGAATACTTATAGAGGTTGTCTTTGTGTTCTGTTTGGTGTATGGATTATTTGATGCCAGAAATGATTTTACTCTTAGCTTTAGTCCAACTTTTTGTCATGCTATTATCAGGTGGATTATGATATTAGTATACATTGTGTTAAAGCTTGCATTGTGGTTTAGGTGTGCCATCCAAATCATTATAGTGAACAGAAGTACCCTACTAAATTTTAGCTTGGGTAACAGAGGAACTAAGCTATATTATTGGAGTTCTTGGATCCTGTCATGAGGTTGGGGATGCAAAATGGTATGATCACAGGAAATGGCACAGTAAGAAGCATATATTTATCAGTGCCATGTTAGGATATAAGTTCCTCAAATCTAAACTGGAACTCGACCTGAGAACTTAATTGTTTATGTATGTCTTGGAAGCCTTGGTCGTATTGGAACTCCCCAAAATCTTCACTCGACAAAAGAAGCCGCCGACGACGGAATCCCATTTTGATCCCAGTTCCGCAGGCTTGGCGGGATCACTTTTCAAAAAGTCTAATCCCGTCTCATCTCATCCCGTCTCTTTTAAAATCTCACGAGACAGGACCGGAATCAGGTGAATCCCTTCCTATCTCGTCCCATACCCAGCCCTACTAATAAGCAGGGTATTGTTAGTCTCCAGTTTCTAGCACATGAATATTATCTAACATGGCACAATATTTCTCGAAGAGCACTATTTAAACTGCTCATCAATAGAGACTTGACGTTCTTGGCCAATTCTCACTGAGGATTCATCATCATATTTTTCTTCATCGTCTACTAAGATCGATTTGTAGATGTATTACAACCTATATTAACTTGTGTAATAAATCCATTATCAAATTGTTCCGTCTGGTAACGACTAACATGATTATTAGATATCTTTGTTCAAATCATTAATGCCTTGTTCTACTTCACTCCTACATGAACTAAATTTCTCATCTCTGAACAAAGGCGTATAGAGTGGGTCAAGGCTCCTAATGAAAGGTACATAATCATCGGTATACTTGTTTGGTTTATTTCATTGAGTTCGCAACCTTAAGATTGACCTCTAGCACTACAGAATTAAGTACGAAATCAATGCATTTCTAATGTCTTTCCACCTAGTAGATTATAAGAAGACCATTGTCTAATTTCGTTGTTCATCATTTTAAATTCTTTGGCTGAAAGGATCACGTAAATTTATTCAAATTTGTGAGAGATGAGAAACTTCAAGAGGCAAAATGGAAGTCCGGGGCAGGGGTGAATATCTACAAATGGTCAACATAAAAGTACTAAATCCGACACTTTTTGATGCGGAGGCGAATCACGGTACAAACAAAGTTCAACAAACGTTGAATACTTAGGGAATTCATTAAAATATTTCTAGTAAAATACACAAGCCAAAGGCCTTAGGGAACAAATGAAAACACTCTGAAAACTTAGATTTTATAACTAAATACTTGATTGATAAATTTAATCTGATAGAGTCTTTATATAGACATTATAATATACCAATTCTTAATAGAACTATAAAATGAACTAGGAATCCTAAATAAAACTTAAAGACTAATAACCTTAGAAAATAAAACAATCATAAGGTTAAAAGGCATATGCAAAGCTATTGTTCTGCTTTCTTCTTCCTCCTAGCTAGCTGATTATCCAACTTATCTGCAAGCTGTTCTAAAATCTTCATCTTCTTCATAAAGCACTTTCAAAAATTCAAACCCAATAACATCTTGAGAAAGTGTCACCAATAGCTGGCCTCTTCGACTTAAAGCATCTACGACACGATTAAGAGTTCCTGACTTGTGCTTGATCACAAAGGAAAGCTTTTACAGAAACGTAGTCCACCGAATATGCATCTTATTCACACTTCGTTGGCTGTTGATATACTTTAAAGCTTGATGGTCGGTGTAGAGTACAAATTCTCTTTGCACAAGGTAATGTTCCCATTGTTTTAAAGCTCGAACAACCGTAGAGAAATCCTGGTCGTATGTACTCTACTTTTGCTTAGCTTCATTAACCTTTTCACTAAAATACGCTATTGGCTTCTTTTCTTGACATAGGACAGCTCCTATTCCTACTCCACAAGCATTGGTTTCCACTTCAAAAAAATTTGTCAAAATCAGGAAGAGCTCAAATTGGCGTTCTGCTTAACTTTTACTTGATCATGGCAATGCTCTTTTCTTGTTCTTCTCCCCATTGAAATATGCCCTTCTTCAAACATTCAGTAAGGGTGCAGTGACAGCACTGAAATTTGGTACAAAGCGGCGATAAAACGTTGCTAAACCATGAAAACTTCGTACTTCTCCAACAGTTTTCGGGGTGGACCATGACTGAATTTCTTTGACCTTGTCTTGGTCAACATGAATACCTTCTGAACTGACAACATAGCCTAGAAAAAATAGTTTGGTGGTGAGGAAACTACACTTCTTCAAGTTCATGTACAACTTATTCTCTTGTAGAGCTTCAAGGACTTCTATTAAATGTCGTAAGTGCTCTTCCTTGCTTTTGATGTAGATCAATATGTCATCAAAGTATACCACCACATATTTCCAATAAATTGTTTTAGGACATGATACATCACTCTCATGAAGGTGCTAGGAGCATTAGACATCCCAAACAACATAACTAGCCACTTGTAAGCCCATCTCTTTACTTTTGAAGGCCGACTTCCACTCATCACTCGGTTTTTTGATGACAAAGGAGTAAAATGAGCTGATTGGTGTCTATGAAAACTTGATGAACTGGTGTGTAACTATTAAAGGGGATGAAAGATCAATCATTAATTTTTTTTTTGTGAATAATATTGTTTTGTTTTCTTTTTTGAACACAATGTACTTAATTGACAAAGTTCCTTTTTTTTTATTAGTTGTTTAACTCTTCTTTTTCTGTATATGCAGGGAGGATTGGAAGTTTTTGATAAGTTAAAGGATGCTACTTTTTCGAGAATATTTGCAGGGGGATTGAATAAATTTTAGCACATTAATCTGTTGGTGATTTTTTTTTTTTTTTTTTCAGGTTTGGGTTTTTGATTGACATAACTTTTGACATCTTAGGGATTTTGTTCCCTTTCAATTGAGAATGAAGATGGAAAATGGTTTAATATTTTGATCATGTAGTGGTTTAGTGATAGGAGCATAAAATGCGATGTTCTTGATATGTTTTACTCTCGTTTATACTTTACTTTAACCCTTAATATCATAGAATCACGTCATATAATAGAATCATGAGCTTTTGGTAGATATATATTGAAAATGTGCTAAAACATTAGAAATTTACAGAAAATTGACAAAGTACTCAAAATAAGAGTCTCTAAATGTTTTGTATATTCTGTAAAGCTTCCATGATGCTTTTGATAGATTTTTCTTCTCTTATGAGCAGTAAACTTGTTGATGATTAAGCAATGGAAAGAGTTTTAACAATTGGAGCAAAAGAAGTTGCCACGAATTGCAAGACATAATCGGATCTAGTAAGTTCTAGCAATTTCTTGGGCACATCACTCAACTTCCAGAATTTCTCCAGGATAGACCACAAGGAGCTAGAAGGCATGCCATATATGCTTGGAAAGTTCTATGAGTCTAGTTTCTATAGAATTTAAAATTGCAGCAAAATCTATCCTGAGGAGAAAGTTATGCTAGTCACAAGGCTAGAACGTCACTGCCCTACCGAAAAGAAGAATCTACTGCCCATTTTTACACTTTTATATATTTGTGTATTAAAAGGGTATCTTAATGCATCAATCAAGAGTTACTGAGCTACATGAAGTACATGGGAGTGGACCATGCCAAAAGAAGGTGCAAATTATGGAAGAAAGAGTTTTCCTAGTCCAAGCAGGAAAGCTGCCGATTCTAGAAGGAAGCTTTCCTGAGCGAGCTAGGGAGGCTAGCAGCCAATCTATTGGACTTTGATCCATCAAGCAATATTGATAATCCATTAAGAAGTACAAGAAGGCTATGATCCATGGAAGAAGTCGGGCAGAAGATTCTAGAATATCCAAGAGTGGCCGGCAAGTAACCAAAACCAACTAGGTTTAGGTTTTCTGTTTCCTTGTTGTTGCCGGCAATGCTCTAGCTTTTCTCCTATATAAAGACACTATTTTCCCACAGAAAAATCATCTCATCTCAAACACAAGTGCTAGCCTAAAGCTCTACCAAGTCTCTCAAACACCAAACACCAAATACTTAGCCAAAACCCGATTCCACCATCATCCAAAATTCCGTACTATTCTTCTACTTTCTGCCGTGCCTCTCCACCACATCTTGCGAAGTTTTCAAGGTTTCTAAAGTGTGATCCACTCCCTCTATGGCTACTGTATTGATTCATGTTTGCATTGTTTGTAATAACTTGTTTCGATTCTTGGTTTTTGTTAAACTCTTGTATGAACAAGCTAGGTTTGAAGTTTATGTAGTAGTTTTCCGATTTTAACTTGTTTGATTTGTATGTATAGATATTTAGGACAGTGGTATTACATACATATTTAGGACTTAAAACTTGTTAGTAATCTAAGATGAGGGCAGAAAAACCGACACACCAGTTTTGTTTAAAGCATTTGTTATTTAAAGCATGTAATTCTAAGTGCTAGGTTTCATCGGCTAGAGTAATAAAAAACTAAGTGGAACGTATGTTGCTTTGATTTGTGTTTGCTCACTTAGGCCTATTAATCTTAGAACTTGCATGCTAAATAAGAACATTGATAACCTTACTTGTTTACTCGTCTTCGATTATAGACTCTTGTGCTTCAATGTTACGTGTTGTATAACGGTAGCATAAATTTTAGGATCACTTTGCGAATATCTATATCTTAAACGTTAGAAGTCTTTCAATTAGGTAAAATCGGAAACGTTCTAGTTGTAGGTCGAAACTGATTTGAGTCTAAAACATGCTAAATACGTGTTCCTTAGTTTCTTGTATGCGTATCTTACATGTTAAAGAGTCTTATATGCTAAATGCTTTGTGTGAAATATGATGATCACTTGTATATAATAATTTAGGATTTTATTTTCGTGTTCTTTAGTTTTAGGACAGCCTTGCTGCCGATCCAAATTCTCCCCCTTTGAACTCGTGTGAATATGTATATATGTGAATAAATTGTGCTAACGTTCTTATATTTCAGGTACCCTTAATCTCCTGCTAAAACGATCCCTACTTATCATATACTACTAACGTTTCTTGTAGAGTTATTATTTGCGTGAGGCTTAGGCGACTCGTCATTTAGGATGGTGAAGATGGTAGAAGAAGGAAGTCGATTATGCGATTCTGGGTTACAGAGAAGGAGGACCAAGAAGGTACAGTTACAGAAGGAAGTCGATGCATGGTGTACTTTATTTCTTCAGTTGTTGTTCCAATTTGTATGCAAATTGTGTTTTGTCACAGTCACCCACCTTCATACATAACAGAATTTTACTCTTGAGTTGTTGTTTTAGTTTGCTATTTTGCTACTGAATGTTCTCAATTTCTATGTGTTTACTGAAATCTTATAGTATATTTTTCCATAAATTGCAAGGGGATACAATTCATGGATTTATAGAAGATGACACATAAAATGAAAGAAGCTTCCTTCTATGACATCTACAAATTTTGCATCATTAAATGCTTCTCCAGTTACAGTGCAGTCAATCATGAGGCTCAGCTGTTGTTTAAAGAATCTACAGAATTTGTACAAATGAATAAGACATCTCCTCGGACCCTAAATATAGGCTTCATCTTGCCACTGTTGCCAGACTAATAATAGGCTGGTGGTGTACCTAATGGTTCTGTGGAAACAACCAACTTATCACATGAAACCAAAGAGATCATCATCATTAAATAACCTTTGTTTTAGTTGGTTTGGAGGATGAATATTTGTATTGTATCACTTATTAAATGAATCTCTCTATTACCAGAATCAGCCCGACATATTTAATATTGTTAGTTTGTTTAAAACCTTAGTTGAACCTTCACACCAAGTACAAAACCATATCCCTTATGCAGTTTGGTTGATAATGAGAAAGTTTATCCACTGATAGGAGCACAATGTGCGACGTTATTAATGTGTTAGTATCCCTTATTTATGTTTTATTAAGTCTATTTAGAGTAAGATAGAGTCATAATTTAGTTTACTATCATTTCGGAAGAGTTTTGGAGAATGTGTGCTTAATAATCAGAAAAATGACTAAGTATAGAAATCTGGAAATAAAGTAAAATATGTCTTTTTCGTGATTTTGAGGCTCGTGCTAAACTGATCTATCCTTTTCCAAATTTGATGAAATTTGGTATGCATATAATTGGGAAGCTAAAGTATATTATGTCAAAATTTTAGATCAATCGGAGTTCGGGAAGTCACCCAAATGAAGGCTGCAACTTGGCAGTTTGAGCAACCAATCCAGGGACTACCAGGATTTTCCTGGCACTGTATCCTGATTTCGGAATTTCTGTGGAACACATCGCTTGGAACCAGAGAACGTGCCATATGCCGTTGGAAATCTCTACGAGTCTAGTTTCTCTGAGACTTGGAATCGCAGCAAAATCTTTCCTGAGCAAAACGTTATGCCGGTTTGAATGCACGAAGGTCAAGTCAGCCAAAAGAAGAAAACCTAAACCGAGTTCTACATGGATTTGGCTTACGAATGTGGATTGAATTCCATCCTTTGTGCAAGATTTTTGGCTGAATTAATTCATGAAAAACCTAAAGAGATATTACTCAATTATTCAGTCATTATCTTGGGAATTTTCGGCAGAAAATAGAGGAAGAAAATCTCAACAAATCCTGATCAAATTCGGCAGAATTCCTGTACACGTCATCCAACTTCCACGGACTCTCCCGGACAGCTCACAATGAATCAGAGTTAGAGCCTTATATGGATAGAAAGCTACGGGAGTCTAGTTACCAACCTAACTGGAATCACCTTAATATCTATTTTCTAAAGAAAGATATTTCATAATCTTCACTAGAAGGTCAAATCTGCCAGCAGGATAAGTTTGAGAAAAACTAGGTTTTGTTACCCTAGTTGCTGCCACCCTTTTGCCTCTATATATTGGACGATTTTTACACAGAAAAATATCTCTCTTCTCACGCTCAAGCAAGGCCGAAACTCTACCAAAATAATCCCACAAAAATCCTATACAGAAAATTGCTTTAGCCGACTCCATCTCACCTTCACCAAGCTTGCCGATTGCAAGTGTTCTTCATCATCAAGTCATCTTTTGCCGATTCCTCTCAAGGTTTTGTTTAAAGTGTGATTTCCTCATCTCTCATGGTTTGTAATTTTCTGTATAAATTCAATACTTTGTCTATGAAGATTGAATGGATGGTTGTATTTTGTTTTGGTTTTATGCATTTAATATTGGATTTCCGAAACTTTGTTATATGTTTTGGTTTTCTTCATATTTTATTTTGTGAACAGTAATTTTGATTTTATGGAATTGTGATTTAGGGCAGTAATTTCGTATGAATACTTGTATAGATTTGATTAATTTTCATGAGTTCGTGCATCACAAATTGTATGCTTGAGGGCTGACTTTGTGGCTTCTCCTTAGGTACCGATTTTATATACCAAAATAATTTAGATTGCATCATACACGAAGTTGTTGTGATTTAGGTTGTTTAAATAGGGCGGATATAACCTTGAAAATTTGCATGTTCAAATATGATGAGTGACGCCATTACATGTTTGCATGTCTCCGGTTCGGCTTACTGTGCTTATGTGCTTCTTGTGTTTAATTTCTACACGAAGTGTCTTTAAACCGATTAGTACCATGTTTAGGATTATACACGAAGTTAGTTCTAAATGCTTGTGAAGTCTTAACGATTAGATGAACCACGAAGGGCTCTAATTAGAATTGGAATCGAATCTGTCTAAGTGTTTGTATGAAGAACTTGCTGCCGTATGTCATGATTGTGTGTTTTCGAAATTGCTGAGTTGTTTCTTGTGCCAAGTTTTGTGTGTGGAGATGATGATCAAATGTATATAGTAATTTAGGATTTAAATTCAGTAATTTTCAGTAGGTTTTAGAATCAAATATCAAACCCCCAACATGATTTTGTAATGCTTTATGTAATTGAACGCCCTTGATTTCCCCGGACTGAACGATCCCTACTTGTCCTATACTAACGATGACACAAGAGGGTAATATTTGTATGAAGTTGTTTTGCAGGTACAATGTGCTTGGATGATAGCTCCATCAATTTTTGGCGCTGTTGCCGGGGAAATTATAAGTTTTGATTCATGAAGTGTTACTTTGTAACTTTGTATCAATTTTTGGATGTGTAAAATTTTTCCTTAGTTTTGGGATATGTATAATAGGTTTTTCGGAAGTGTAATAGTAAATAGGAAATTTCGGTTTTTGGTTTTTGGTTTTTCATGAGTTTGCCGAGTATGTGATATATCATGTTTGTGTGATTGTTTGTAACACTTAGATAAATTTCTAGGAAGTTGATAGTTTTATGTATGCTTAAGTTTATTGTAGTTTCTAAAGTGTAACATGTAGGTGAAACCTCTTTTGTTGATCATAACCTAAACCCTTCATACGAATGATGCTTTGTTGGATCCGTTTTATGTAGATTGAGAAACGCGGGATACTTCCGCCCCACGCATACAAGCGACATTTTGACAAAGTTATTATTTTTATGAGGTTGAGGGCAGTTTTAATCAACACTTGTAGACCGCTAGGGACCCGAGTTTATTTTACAAAGTATGAGGCAAGTTATTTTCATTGATTGGTTCTCAGGTTTGTAAAACTAGTTCTCAAGGCCCACAGACTGATGTTCATTCTCGGTGAGTGAGTCGATAGGGGACTTGTTCTCCGTGGTTACCAATAATGAGACCTGCCTGGTTCCTAAAGAGAGTTCACTCTCCGTGGATTTTAACGACACCGCCTTAAAAAAGTGAAATACGCTCAACCCTAGACAACAGCTTGTGCCGAAGCATCACCTCACTTTAGATGCTAGAAAATAACTTGAACATATGTGAATCTATTTTTCTTCAAAACAAAATTCGTCTTTAATTTTTGAGGTATATCGGAATAAGCATGATACTACCTTGGGCTGCATCAGTCCATTGCACTGTTATCTCCTCTGCTCCACGTACCTCGAATTTTAAAGTTGTGTGAATAAAAGAAATAGACTCTAGGTTCGGCAATCTCATACTATTTTCGACACTCTTGGAAAACTAGGACCGAATTCTTGTTTGTTACTTGTGAATTTTGTGAAAGCTTGAAAATCTTGTGTGATACTTATATATATTTCGTTGACTATACTTATACAATAATAACACTTACACAAATTCTAACTACACAAATACTTTTATTTTTCTTTTTGAATTCCTTACCTAAACACTTGATTTTCGAATAATTTCAGGTACATGAATGTCCAGTTGGTCACGCGACATTAGAGGCCGTTTGTATCGAATTGGAGAGATATACGATCTAGAGTTGCCAGCAACTCTAGGTCAAGCACGTTCACCATCATCAGAACATCAGTTTGTATCTCCCACCTCATCACTTTTTGATAGAAATTTCGTTACACCACCATCACCATTTCCTTCAGAAGCTTCGTGTGAACTTAATCCTTTGTTTCACGAAGAACCAGAGTTTGAGTTACTTCAGAGTCCCATACCAATTCAATATTTGAACTTTGATTTACCTGATCCCATATTCAATATGACTTCATTGAGGGAAGAAAATGGGCAAGTTGATGCACCACAAGGAGGGGCAGTAAGGCCAAGCAATGTGACATATCCTGCTGTTGCAGCTGGCAAATCAGCAGAATTTGAGTTGAAGGGTGGATTTATCCACCAATTGCCGAAGTTCTATGGTCTTAGTGGAGAGGATCCAAATCGCCATATTCAGAAGTTCGAGTTTCGATGTGAGACTATGTGTCCAACGGGAGCGGATTTGCAACATGTGAGGATGAAAGCTTTTCCATTCTCACTTGAAGATAGGGCAGCGGAGTGGTTCTTTGCTATTCCACCTGGCAAGATAACGTCTTGGAACACAATGGTGAAGGAATTTCTCACCAAATATTTTCCTTCATCAAGGGTGACACAGATTAGGAAGGAGATCACTTCAATCAGACAAGAACCGGATGAGGCTTTTGATGTGTATTATGATAGGTACAAGTCTTTGGTGGCAACGTGTCCTAATCATGGGATACATGAGGGTCTTCTTCTTTAGTACTTTTATGAAGGGTTGCGCCCTATGGAGAGAAGATTTCTTGATTCAGCTGTCGGAGGATCGTTAATGGAGAAGAGCAAAGAGGAGGTTACGAACTTGTTGGAGATGCATTTTACTAACCAACAACAGTTCGGGTCTACTTCCTCTAGGCGTGTTAGTGAGGCTAGCGGATATGAGGAGTCAAGTGCTATTAAGGAGCTTCGAGAAGACATGGGGAAGATCACTCAGATGATGACACAAATGATGAAGCCGAAGCAAGCTCAGGTTTGTGGTGTATGTCGCATGGAGGGACATGCAACTGATTTATGTCCTCAACTTGGAGTGGACGAGCATTTTGAGGAGGCCAATGCATTGGGTTTTCCTCAACAACAAGGAGGGCAGCGGTTTAGGAATTTTAACCCAAGATTCAACGATCACCCTAATTTTCGTTGGGCTAACAACAATAATGTTCAGAACCCCCAACCGTTGGCGCCACCACAAGCAAACCAAGGAGGCATGGCGTATCAACCTAGACCTCAAGGACAGTTTCAAGGATTTGCAAGACCTCAGCAACAATTCTACAACAACAATGCTCAAGCATCATCGAATCCAAATTATGATGCTATCGCGTATCAACCTAGACCTCAAGGACAGTTTCAAGGATTTGCAAGACCTCAGCAACAATTCTACAACAACAATGCTCAAGCATCATCGAATCCAAATTATGATGCTATGCTGAAATCTTTGAATGATGCAACTCATACTTTGTTGCAATCTACAACCTCAAACACAAAGGATATTTCTGAGCTGAAGAATCAGATGGGAAAGGTTGTGGATTTTATGGGGCAGATCCAAGAACAAGGGAGGTTACCTGGAGGAGTGATCCCTAACCCCAAGAATGAGCAAGCAAAGTCAATCACCACGAGGAGTGGAAAGATCTTGGAAGGGCCGAAAGTGGGGAAGACAAGTGAGGCCGTGATCTTGCATGATGAGGATGAGGCCGAGCATAAAGCTGCACTCGGCAATGAAGGGGCAGCACACGGCAAAGAGGCCAAGAAGGGTGAACCGAGCAAGGATGAGCTCGATGCTATGAAGAAGAGGGACTTGGAGAAAGATCCCGCCACCTCAGAGACACATAAGGTAAATAAATCTAACTCAAGTGGTTTAGTTATTACTAACCAATCTTCGTGTTTACCTTTTCCTTCTAGATTTGCTAAATCAAAGAAGGAGAAATCAGATGAGGAGGTACTAGATATCTTCAGACGTGTGGAGGTGAATATACTATTGCTTGAGTGCATCAAGCAAATTCCGAAGTATGCCAAATTTTTGAAAGAACTTTGCACAACAAGGAGGCATACACGAGAGGAGCAAGTTGTGAAGATGAGTGAGACGGTTTCTGCCGTCATACAAAGAATGCTACCTCCCAAAATGAAAGATCCGGGCAGTTTTACAATTCCTTGTATTATTGGTCAATGTTGTTTCTCTAATGTTTTGCTAGACTTAGGAGCATCAATTAATGTGATGCCTTACAATGTTTACAAGTCTCTAGGTCTAGGAGAACTGAAGAGAGACAATGTGATTATACAACTAGCTGACAGATCTAACAAGTATCCTGAGGGATATGTTGAGGATGTTCTTGTGCAGGTTAATAATCTGATATTTCCTGCAGATTTTTATGTGCTTCATATGGAAGATTTGCCCCACAATTCAACTCAATTACTTTTGGGGCGACCATTTATGAGAACAGCAAGAACGAAGATCGATGTTGCTGAAGGGAATCTCACCATGGAGTTTGATGGTGAAGTGATTGGCTTCAATATTTTTGAAGCGATGAGGTACCCTATCTCTGATTTAAAACCGTGCTATGCTATTGATGTTGTTGACTCTATTGCACAGGTTTTATCAGAGACTTTAGAGCAATAGCAATTAGCTATTGAGATGGGGGCCGGTTTTGACAAGTGTGGAGAGCATATGACGATGGAGCGAAAGGCAGGCTTGACGCCACAAGTCTTGGAATTCGTTGAAGAAATTGAGGCAGCCCCATTTGTAAGTTATAATAAACTCTTGTCAATTCCCATTACAACTAATAAGTTGTTACCATCTGTAGAACAGGTCCCAACATTAGAGCTTAAGGCTCTACCAGATCACTTGAAGTACATATACTTGGGAAACGATGACACTCTACCAGTTATTGTGTCATCAAAGCTGAATGAGCAGCAAGAAACCCAATTGACTGATGTGCTTAAGAGGAATAAGACTGCCATTGGATGGACTTTGGCAGATATCAAAGGTATTAGCCCTACTATGTGCGTGCACAGGATTTTGTTGGAGGAAGGAGCCAAGCCAACTAGGGAGGGTCAGAGACGTTTACACCCCCCTATGATGAAGATTGTGAAGGACGAGGTTATTAAACTTTTAGATTGTGGAGTGATTTATCCAATTTCGGATAGTCAATGGATCTCACCTGTCCAAGTTGTACCCAAAAAGAGTGGAGTTACTGTGGTAAAGAATGAGAAGAATGAGCTCGTGCCTTAGAGATTGGTGACATGTCATAGGATGTGTATTGATTACAGGAAGTTGAATGCTACTACACGAAAAGATCACATGTCGTTGCCTTTCATGGATCAGATGCTTGAGAGACTAGCTGGTCATGAGTTCTATTGCTTTTTAGATGGGTACAACGGTTACAATCAAATTTGCATCCACCCAGAGGACCAAGAGAAGACGACGTTTACTTGTCCCTTTGGTACGTTCGCTTATCGACGCATGCCTTTTGGTTTATGCAACGCACCAGGTACATTTCAACGTTGCATGTATTCCATTTTTTCTGATTATATTGAAAATATCATTGAAGTGTTTATGGATGATTTTAGTGTCTATGGACAAACTTTCGATGCATGCTTAGAGAATTTGGAATTAATTTTGGAAACATGTGTCAAAACTAACCTTGTATTGAATTGGGAAAAATGTCACTTTATGGTAAATCAAGGGATAGTTTTAGGACATATAATTTCTGCTAAGGGAATAGAGGTTGATAAGGCTAAGATTGATATTATGCTTCACTTACCCTCTCCCACAACTGTGAGAGAGGTACGTTCGTTTCTTGGCCATGCAGGATTTTATCGAAGGTTTATCAAGGATTTTTCCTTGGTAGCAAAACTCTTGTGTTCTCTTTTGCAGAAAGATGTTCCGTTCGTGTGGAGTGAAGAGTGTGAAGCAGCTTTCGGCAAGCTCAAGACATTGTTCACGTCGGCCCCTATAATAGTGCCACCAGATTGGAGTCTTCCGTTTGAGCTAATGTGCGATGCATCAGACTATGCCGTTGGAGCAGTTCTTGGTCAACGAAAAGACAAGAGGCCGAATGCCATATACTATGCCTCTAGGACTTTGAATGATGCTCAATTGAATTATTCCACCACAGAGAAAGAGCTATTGGCTGTTATTTTTGCTTTAGAAAAATTCCGTGCATATCTATTGAATTCTAAAGTGATTGTTTATTCTGATCATGCAGCCCTTAGATATTTGATGAAGAAGAAAGACGCCAAGCCACGTTTGATTCGATGGATTCTCTTACTCCAAGAATTTGATATCGAAATTAAGGACAAGAAGGGAAGCGAAAATGTTGTAGCGGATCATTTGAGCATAATTGTGCAAGAGGAAGAGACGTTGCCTTTGCAAGAATCTTTTCCGGATGAACAACTTTTTCGTTTGGAGACACACGCACCTTGGTATGCTGATATTGTGAATTATTTGGTTACTAAGACTTTTCCTAGTAATATTTCACAGGATACCAAGATACGGATCAAAAAGATGTCAAGGCACTACATTTGGGATGATCTATATCTATGGAAGCATTGTAGTGATCAAATCATTCGACGTTGTGTCCCACAAGAAGAGCATAGGCCGATCCTTGCTCTTTGTCATTCTGAGGCGTGTGGAGGCCATTTTGGGCCAAGGCGTACTGCCCTTAAGGTATTGGATTGTGGTTTCTTTTGGCCTACACTTTTCAAAGATGCTTATACATTTTGTATGACATGCGATAGATGCCAAAGAACAGGTAATATTGGTTCTAAAGATCAGATGCCTCTCTCCCCTATAATTGTTGTTGAAATATTTGATGTTTGGGGTATTGATTTTATGGGACCTTTTCCATCATCCAAAGGTTTTCTTTATATCTTATTGGCAGTTGATTATGTTTCTAAGTGGGTGGAGGCGAAAGCCACAAGGACTAATGATTCTAAAGTTGTTGCAGGATTCTTGAGAACTAACATATTTTCTAGGTTTGGTGTACCAAGTGTGCTTATAAGCGATGGAGGTTCTCACTTTTGCAACAGAACCATAGAGGCTTTACTCAGGAAATATGGAGTCACTCACAAGGTTTCCACCCCGTATCACCCTCAGACTAGTGGAATGGCAGAAGTATCAAATAGGGAGATCAAGCGAATATTGGAGAAAACTGTTGGTCCAACAAGGAAGGATTGGAGCAATAGACTTGAGGATGCTTTGTGGGCATATAGGACAGCCTACAAGACGCCTATAGGGATGTCACCCTTTAGGCTTATCTACGGCAAAGCATGCCATCTCCCGGTGGAATTGGAACACAAGGCATGGTGGGCGGTAAAAGAATTTAACATGAATGTTGATGATGCAGGTATCCACCGAAAATTGTAGATTGGAGAGCTTGAAGAAATCAGGAATGATGCATTCGATGCGTCTTGGATTTATAAGGAGAAGACGAGGTTATACCACGACAAGAAGCTAAGAAGAAAGACGTTTCTAATTGGCCAAAAAGTTTTGTTATATCATTCTCGTCTTAGATTATTTCCTGAAAAATTGAGGTCACGTTGGATTGGGCCTTATATTGTTACTAATGTGTTTACTCATGGTGCTATAGAAATCAAAAGTGAAGTTTCAGGTAAAATTTTTAAGATGAATGGTCATCGACTTAAGCCTTATTATGAACATTTTGAAGAGCAACTTGAGGAAATTGACGTTGAGGATCCACCAAGATCGACATTAATGGAGAAGAAGAGTCTAGGCTGAGTAGACTATAACATTAAGCGCTGCATGGGAGGCAACCCATTTCAACCAAAATTGTGAAGGAGCCATCAACGAGAGTTTGAATTTTCTAAATCCCTAAACTCTTTTTGGTTGAATTGTATAAATGTGAAACTTGTGTGATTTATCATATGCTTAGAAATTACTACATAATTTCTGTTTTACATTGAGGACAATGTAATTTTCTAAGTGTGGGGTAGGGAATATATGTTTCACATATTTTTTTTTTTTTTGTTTTGAGACATATTTTGTTTTTTGTTTTGAGTCATATTTTTTTTGAGTCATAAAAGAAAAGAAAATAAAAATCAGAAAATCAGAAAAATAAAAAAAATAAAAATTTCGTTGCTTTTGTTTGTTTTGTGTTATTTTTGAGTCTTAGGATGCCCCTAAAGAGTCTATGATGATTATGTCTTTGAATACATAGATGATGGTTTTGCATAATCATGAGAATTAATTATGAGTTTCATGGACATTGTGATTGGTATGAACATTTGAGACTTGGATTTATTTGTGTAATAAGCATGCATGTTGTGTTGATTTTGTTCTATAATAACCTATTGAGCTTTGATGTCATACACTTTCTTCTTGAGCGATAAAAATGGGCAGAATTTTTCTAAACTTCATTATTCTTTGATTATTCAATGACTATGTGTCATAGCTTTTTAATGAACTCTAGAATGCTAGAACTTGCTCTTGATGATTTTTGAGACTATTATTCATGAAATGCCTTGATTTTGAAAAGGATTGAAAAGATCTTGTTAGGATTACCACCAATGCCAAATAAAGCTTATGCCTAATTTGTGCCCATCGTGGGACTCCTTAGTTTTAACCCCATTGAGCTAACATTGAGCCATTTTATTTCATCACCATGATACACATTCCTTGAGCTTATAATAGTTTAACCTTACCATTGTTGTCAAGACTTGGTCAAATTTAATTGGAATTTGTTATTTGAAGTGATGATTTGAAGCAAGTGTGGGGTTGAAAACAGTGATATTTTTGATTTCCGGTCAGCGTTTAATTGAGAAACTAGATTTCAAAACTTACTCCAGTGTGTGCAACTCCTCTATTCTGAACAATTTTATTGCTTTTTCTTTTTTCTTTTGGGAAGATGAATGTTCTACACTGCTAGCAATGTTTTGCCCATCTCACAAAACCTCCAAGCCCTACCTCTAAGACAAGGAGATAGTCTAATCTAGTTTTTTCCTTTAGTTTTGAACTATGCCTATTTACTATCTTGCAGTATATATAGGCTTGCTTCTTTTTTTTTTTTTTTTTTTTTTCTTTTTCTTTTTCTTGTATGATGAATAAGTGAGCAGAATCTAGGAATGAGTGGTTCTAGCATGCCATGTCCTTAACTTGTCCAAGAGAGGCAAGGGAAGGCATGTATCCGAGCCATTCTGGCCTCAGTTATATATAAATGATATACCCAATAGGTATTTTGATAAAAATTAAAAAAATAACAATTCCACAAATAGAATACAATCATACATCTCTCTAACCCTAAATTTTCACAAGAGATAATGGCAATATCAGATAGACTATGCATACTATGAAGTAAAGTTGTGCTGATTCAACCTAGCATCAAGTCAACCAGGAAATGACTGTATTTGAGAATGTTATATTTATTAAGTTTATTTCTTATGCTGTAATACATGCAGGGGCCGGCGCAGTTCTTCCATCTAGTACGCCTGGTATTCCTTGCATGTTTGGTCCGCATAGGAGGCTGTCATACACAATAAGCAGAATGGCTCTTGAAAATGTAAGTAGATTTTGAACTTTAAGCTTCTAAGTTCCGACTCTTCTTTTATGATAAATTATACCCTCTTCTTTTATGTTTAAATTACTAATCCTTTGCTTTTTTTTCTATTTTTTTGACTCGGTCCTCGTCGCTCCTCTCTAACATAGAACATGGGGATGAAGGTCAGTCACTTTTTTGACTAATCACATCTGAAGGATGGGGTACCATATATAGTTATATACGTCCATTCAATGTTAAAGCTACAAAAAAAAGTAGCCTCTTTTGTTGTAATTACACAGTGATATTGCTACTACCGTTTTGACATTTCAGGCGGGAAACAAGATTTGAGTAGCTACCATGCCTACCGATCAATAATGCAGCGGTCATATTTTTTCCCACAAGCAGGAGAATGCAATGGAGATTTAGAGAGAGAGCAAAGCATCTGACATATTTTTTGGATTCTGAAAGTGGGGAGCCTCTACTCATGTAGAAATTCGCTGTACTGTAATCATGTCAACAATTTTGTGATGAATAATAGTTTCTACATGTGCATATAAAATGCAGCTTCTAGAACCGTCAAAGTGTTAATGAAACCTAAATCATAAATTATGTAGCTTCTTTGTTTATCACTATTATGTTTCTTCTGTTTTCATAGCTAGATAATTACAAAAATTCATAAAGGAATATAGAAAAGTACTGCTACGTAAACCCCGCATCTGCAGGTTCTTTAAGAACTGAATCACAAAATATCTATTGCAGTGCCGACGCACAATCTAACACAGATATTAGCACGACTCCGCTTCTATAGCTTTAGGGTGTAACAATAACACTATCACGACACTGCTGCAACGCGCTGGTTTAACCTAGTAACAGCTATATATACAGTGCTTCAACTGTTCAAGATTTCCTCCCCAAAAGGCATGACTCATTCAGAGGTCTTAGTTGCTGTCTCCTCCCAGGCTTCGGTACGTAAATTGTTAACGATGCTCAAACGAGGAAAATAGTGTGACTAGGTGGAGGCATAGCTGTATTTTGAGTAACGAATTGTTTTTGGGTGCCCTTGTTATCCATCTGGCTGGTCAGTTAGGACTGAAAGCTAGTGAGGTATTAGCTCGTTTGCACGACAGGAAATTGTGTAGAAACTCTCTTTTTTTGAACATGGAAGTGGAAAGCTATGCTCAGAGAGCAATACAAACTCCGGATGAACAATTTGTTGATCAAAGTGATGGAAGGTTACTATTGCATATAGTTGGCAAGTCGGTGAACTCACTTTGATCAGTTGCCATCATGGGTTTTGCTGCTGGACAATGGATACAGTCAGGCATCTTCTTCATCCAAACACTCATCATATTTTACTTGAAACATATCACTGGATGCTTGCTGCACTTCTGAAGCAATCTTGCAGAACTAGCTGGATTTCTAAATTTATTCAAGAGTATCTCTTGAATTCCAATGGTAGGGAACCAAATGCCTCTATCCAAAACTACCTGTACATTTGTATCAAGACAAAATTGATTAGGACGACAATGATGATAATGCAGTCCTACCACAAATTCTCTTCCGAATGAACCAAGGTTCTCAAAATTCCATCACAGATGAGGCAAGCTCGAGCAGTGGCTCCAGTGCTGTTGGAGAAAACTTACGAGCAAATAGGTTACAAATGGATGTCATCTCTGAATTGTACTGACAAAGTGCTCCATTATTCCTTATAGACCGTACAAAATCTTCTGTAACATTATCTCCACCATGCATTGCAGGGTGTGGTCCTCCCACAGACCAGTCTACCCAAGTCACAGTTCGATTAGAGTTCAGTGAACCATGGAACATATTGAAGTAAGTTGCCAAGTAATGCTCATCTGGGTAGCAAGCAGGCAAACAATATTTGCTGAACAAGGTGTAGTACTTCACTTCTGAGACTACTATAGTAGCTAAAGCACGGCTAAGTTCAAACCACTGAGACCCTTTCCTCCACTGATACAGCTGAATATGAGGAAGCATTTTACGGCTGTAACGCCCACGGCCAAAACGTCCAGGATTGTCGTATGATTCAACAAAGCTATACTTGGAATCAATGAGATACCTGTACACTATAGAAAAGTTATAAACTGGGATGCAACTCTCAGAGAGGAGAACAAAGCGCTCATTTGAGAAATCAAGCAAGGCATTAGCTAGAAGGCGCTTCTCTGCATCAACCAGTGTAACGGTTCCCCAAGAAACAGGCTGCATAGAACAGTAATTGAAGATAAAGAGTAGGTAACACACTAGGAAAGTATATATTATTAGTATACAAATCCATACTAATTAATCAAATTTACCACAAGTGTCGCAGAATCATTGTAAATGCAGCATATTTAAACATGAAATGTGAAGTCGGTTTCAAAGGCATTAAGCAATGCATATCACTCTAAAGTTTAAACACCTGGCCAAACCAATACAGTAAGATGAAACAATAACTGTTTGTCTTACACAGACTTTAGCCTGTGAACCGTCAAGGTAATGCATAAAATAGAGTATTGAAAATGGAGTAGTGTGTCCCAGGTGATACTGCTGCTCAAGTCTCCTAAATTGCAAGGCTTTCTCTGTTTGCACCCATGCTAGTTCATAATCCATTCGAGACAAAAACATCGAAGGAAAATTCACATAGAAAAGTAAATGCGTTGTGCATTTTAAGGTACCCCATTATTAAGAGGGTTGCCCATTATCGAAAGGGAATCCAGTTAAATCCCCAACAATTGCAACTCCATCAGAGACTAAGAAGAAGACACTTCAACATCACAAGTTCTCATATTACAAAAGTGCAGCCACCTTCTCATTAATGCGAGGATTTGACAACTTTCTAGCCAATTAATTAATAAAAGAACATACGGTTTACATTGAACACGATAAACATCATTGCTAATAAAGCTATAAACTTATATCCATGCCAAGGTCTCTTCATATGATAAACACCTAATGCAAAGCTTATACCAAATGAATCAGCAGTTAGCAAATACAACTTTCTCTACTTTTGCAAAGCACATCAGAAAAATTAGTCTAGACAGCAGAGAAAAGATGTCACCAATTTTTAGCCAGCACAAGCCTTATCTAAAAAAAACACTAATGATAAAAATCCTCTTAAAGTTAGTTTATTAAATCCTAAAAGTAATCCTAAAAAAAATATTAATGAAAGACACAACAAGTTAGCCATTATGATCCACATTCAAAAATCATAACTACCTGTACTCAATCCAAACTTGAGTCTATTATCTGATTGACACAGAAAGAATTAGTGCTAGTATGGATGCCGCATATGCTTAAATGGTCGACTGTGGTTTAAATTTTTTTATCATGGGATAATTGACTTGGATCCTAACTTAGGACACCATGGGATTGTAAGAATAACAACATTCAATTCCCCAATATGAAAATGTAAGCCAAATCCAGAATCAAGAGAAGCAATGGCAATGTTATACCTGACTGGGGATTTCACGTCGATAAAAAGGAGAAGTGATTGAAGCATTGACCCTATACCCCGGAACAACATGCACATAAATTGAGAAAAGGTTGTGATCATGTCCCTGAAATAACCTCTCCCACAGTGGCATCAAAGGCAAAGGGCCTCTAGTCATAAACATGAAAGCCACTTTAGGCACTCTCTGATACGGATACTCTTCCATACCCGGAACCATTGAAGCTCTCCAGAACAGCTCATTATCCGGCATACCATGTGTCAAGTTCTTCGGCTCCAGAAATGTCTCCATGCTCAAACAATCAACTCTCTGGCAACTTTGCAAAACTGCCGAGCAATAATTAGACTCCTCCTCCGCCTTATGTGGTGGTGCTGGCGGCGGTGGTGGTGTCCCCTGGGAAGAAGAAAAGTGGTTGATAAAGGAATAAATCTCGGTTTGGGCACCGAAATGACGATTGATGTGGGCGCTTGTTGCCAGTCCTATGACCACACCCACAACAAAAACAACCAAAAAGGACACGAGTTGCAAGAGTTTGAGCAAACCCGTGTTCTTGTCGTACAAGTAGTCTGCTTCTCTCTCCCCTCTGCTTCTTGCCATTGGCTTCCACATTCAAACACTACTTGTCATCTAATGATAATAACCTTGTTCAACATGTCATAATCTCTTGTTTTCGAGTTGTTTCAGAACCAACAACCCAAGAGAGAGAAGATGAAGAGTGAAACTTGTGCCTGAGGGCCCCAAACTGAATCGATGGAGATATTACCATGTACAAGAAGGAAGAGCCTGAATCAATAATTCTGGAGAAAGCCCAAGTGGGCTTGGTGATGATTTTGATTGTTGTTGGCAAGTTGTGGGTGGAGAGAGAGAGAGAGAGAGTGCGAGAGAATCTGAGTTATTGTTCTTTACTGCTGACTAAATCCGTGGTGTTAGGCTTGGTGATTATTGTAGCGACGGAAAGTGGCCCTTTTTCCATTTCCTTTGTTTAATCATCAAACTCTTCGCTGATATTTATAAATATTTTTCACCCAACCCAAACCAGGAAAACGATTCCTTCCATGACGTGGATTTCTCTCATGTGCACAGCAGCCTATAATTTATTGCTGAAATTATTAGGTCCGGATATAAACACGCATGGTCCACTATTTTCAGTTTCCACCAACGGCATCGGCACCCTTCAAACAATGATCATACTTATATATATATATATATATATATATATATATATATATATATATGAACTTTCTAAAAACCTCCGCACTCATTTTTATAGTACTAATTGTATGGATTCTTGGTTTGTATTTCAGTTTTGTTATTTATTCATGGGATTTCCGAATTCTTGTTATATTGTTTGGTTTTCTTGTGTTTAATTACCGAATTATGTTTGTGATTTAATTGAATATGGTATGATGGGCAGTAGACTTTTGTATGTTTTCTTGATTTAATTAGGTTTATTTCCTTAATTCGTGTGCAACCGAAGGAGATGTCTAGATGCATTCGAAAGGCCATGAGTGTTGTCTAGATGTTGAATTCACTTGCCGATTTAATACATGTTGGATCATACGCGAAGTTGGTTTTAATGTGTATTTATCTAAGGGCTAGAGTAATTCTGGAAATTTACATGTCGAAGTGGGATGAGTGACGCCATACCTGACATGTTCCAATTCGACATATTGTGTTTATGTGCTATTTGTGTTTAATTTCTACGCGAAGTGTTGTTAAACCGATTAGTACCATGTTTAGGATTATACGCGAAGTTAATTCTAAATACTTGTGATGTTTTGAATAATTAGATATACCGCGAAGGCTCTAATTAAATTGGAACTTAGTTGATCTTGAATACGATATTTGCTTGCTGCCCCTATTACTTGTTTTAATTTTGTTACATGTGTAATGAGTTTTGTGTTTTGTGATTGTGTGGAAGATGTTGATCAATTGTAAATAATAATTTAGGATTTAAATTTGTAAAAATCAGTAGGTAATTAGACATTAAAATTCGACAAACCCCCTTATGTGCAACACTTTGTGTGATTGAAAGCCCTTGATTTCCCCGGATAGGACGATCCCTACTTGTCCTAACTACAATTGACAAAAGAAGGGTATTATGTGTATGAAGTTGTTTTGCAGGTACTTTGTGCTTGGATAACTACCCCACACTTAGCTTTTGCTAGTCCCTTAGCAAAACAAAAACAAAAAGACTCAACTACTGCCCCTAAATGATTTTCTCAGGATCCTTAAAACACATATCTTTCAAGTTAAGCAATTCAATGTAAGCACAATAATCCCAAGCGTCATAGACATGTATCAAAGCATGAACAAGTAAGAAACGAAAATCACAAGCAATGACATGTTAAGTTGATTTCATCCTCCTCACTAGGCATACTCTCTTCTTTTCACTCATGATATGGCAATTCACTCATAGTACATGCAAGAGAACAGATTGTAAGGCAACAAATAGCTCGCATATTTCATCAAATAAAAGCACTTTGTGAATCAATTTTCTGGAAAAACTTCATGTAACAACTATGTGCACAAATGAACCAAAGCCATAAGCTCACTCTTGACAAAAATCTCCACTAATCAAAGTTCACCCATTTTAAGAATCATGAAAAGATCAACATAAAGGTGATAATGGGGATTGACATAAGGCATTCACATTTAGGAAGGTGGTGATAGAATGTCACCAAGACTTAGCAAAATTCAATACTCCTTATGACTTCACTTCAAAGGGCCAAATTTCATCATGTTGGGCCCAACTTCATTCTTTTCTTCCCCATAACATAGTGAATATAAACAAAGGTCAAGTATAGCAATGCTAGACCTTCAAATAATCATGCAATTCCAAATTCACCACAATAACTCATCAAATTATTTTAGTTGCCGAAATCTCCAATTTTTTCTTATTCTCGGATCGGATTTTCTTTCAAATTTTTCTATCCGATTTTCTTTTCTTTTCTTTATTTCGGCAACAAAATTCTTTTCATGCAATTGGACAAGTTTTACCCCACACTTACTTCACAACATCACTTCAAATAACAAATTCCAATTAAATTTTACCAAGTCTTGACAACAATGGAAAGGATAAACTGTTCTAAGCTCAAGGAAAGTGTATCATGGTGATGAAATAAAATGGCACAATGTCGGCTCAAAGGGGTTAAAACTAAGGAGTCCCACGATGGGCACAAATTAGGCATAAGCTTTATTGGTGGTAATCCTAACATGATCTTTTCAATCCTTTTCAAAATCAAGGCATTTCATGAATAATAGTCTCAAAAATTGTCAAGAGTGAGTTCTAGCATTCTAGAGTTCATTAAAAGCTATGGCACATAGTCATTGAATAATCAAAGAATAATGAAGTTTTGAAAAATTCTGCCCATTTTTTCTTATATTTATCGCTCATGAAGAAAGTATATGGAGTTAAAGCTCACATAGGTTATTATGGAACAAAATCAACACAACATGCATGCTTATTACACAAATAAATCCAAGTCTCAAATGTTCATATCAATCACAATGTCTATGAAACTCATAATTAATTCTTATGATTATGCAAAACCATTATCTATGCATTCAAAGATATAATCATCATCGACTCTTTAGGGGCATCCTAAGACTCAAAATAAAATCAAACAAAAAGCAACGAATTTTTTTTTTATTTTTTCTGGATTTTTCTGATTTTGTATTTTCTTTTTCTTTTTATGACTCAAAACAAAAGACTTAAAACAAAAACAAACATGTGAAACATGTATCCCTACCCCACACTTAAGAAATTACATTGTCCTCAATGTTACACAAAAATTATGTTGTAATCTCTAAGCATATGATAAATCACACAAGTTCCACATTTATACAATTCAACCAAAAAGAGTTTAGGGATTTAGAAAATTCAAACTCTCGTAGACGGCTCCTTCACACTTTTGGTTGAAATGGGTTGCCTCCCATGCAGCGCTTAATGTTTATAGTCTACTCAGCCTAGACTCTTCACTTCTTAATCAAGTTGTGGGCGACGCCTTTTGGAGTGCGCACTCCAAATTCGTGCCTCCTTACAATGGTTATCATAACTCGATGCATGATTACTCCACTCTTCAACTGCATCGCATCAAGATAAAGAAATTTAGAAGAGTGGAGATGAGAATTCAAAGAATAAGTTAGTAGCGAGTTAGTGAATTAGCTAAAGTTAGAAGTTAGTGTATAAATATACAATAATTAGCTAAGTAGAATTTAATTGTAAATCAAGAACAAAAGTTGAGAGTGGAGTCTCATTTCTTGCAACACTTGTCGTCCTTCCCAAGTCAATGAGAGCTTCAATCAACTGTTTACAATATACTTCTTCACCTCTTCCTTATGATCTGCAACTAACTATTAAACTCTACAAGAATCATAAGAATCAACATGTATAGATTAGAAAGAATGAGTTAGAATGAGTTAGAGTATAGGTTAGAAATAAGTTAGAAGTAATGTAAAATTTTCAAACTATAAATGTATCATACGAATTCTCTATAAGTATATATTCTACACGATTTATGCAAGTATAAGTTTCATAAAAATTTACAAGTATCACACAATGGATCGGTCCTAGTCTTCCAAGAGTGTCGAAAATAGTATGAGATTGCCGAACCTAGAGTCTATTTCTTTTATTCACACAACTTTAAAATTCGAGGTACGTGGAGCAGAGGAGATAACAGTGCAATGGACTGATGCAGCCCAAGGTAGTATCATGCTTATTCCGATATACCTCAAAAATTAAAGACGAATTTTATTTTGAAGAAAATAGATTCACATATGTTCAAGTTATCTTCTAGCGTCTAAAGTGAGGTGATGCTTCGGCACAAGCTGTTGTCTAGGGTCGAGCGTATTTTACTTTTCAAAGGCGGTGTCGTTAAGATTCACGGAGAGCGAACTCCCTTTAGGAACCAGGCAGGTCTCGTTGTTGGACACCACGGAGGACAAGTCCCCTATTGACTCACTCACCGAGAATGAACATCAGTCTGTGGGCCTTGAGAACCAGTTTTACAAACCTGAGAACCAATCAATGAAAATAACTTGCCCCATACTTTGTAAAATAAACTCGGGTCCCTAGCGGTCTACAAGTGTTGATTAAAACTGCCCTCAACCTCATAAAAACAATAACTTTGCCAGAATGTCGCTTGTATGCGTGGGGGGGGGGGGGGGGGGGGGGGGGGGGGGAGTATCCCACGTTTCCCAGTCTACATAAAACGGATCCAATAAAGCATCATTCGTATGAAGGGTTTTCGTTATGATCAACAAAAGAGGCTTCACCTACATGTTACACTTTAGAAACTACAATAAACTTAAGCATACATAAAACTATCAACTTCCTAGAAATTATCTAAGTGTTACAAACATTCACAAATATACATCACATAATTCGGCCATTAGTCAAACCAAAAAAAAAAAAAAAAAAACTGTTCACGACACTATTACAATTTTACTGTTCACCGTCACTATTCACGATCACTGTTCACAGAAGAAAGAAAAAAAAAAATTCAAGAGATCATACAATGACACACGAAATTTACAAAGTTACAAAGTAACACTTCATGAATCAAAACATTATAATTTCCCCGGCAACGGCGCCAAAAATTGATGGAACTATTAATCAGGACACAGTCCCAGGAAAATCCTGGTAGTCCCTGGATTGGTTTGCTCAAACTGCCAAGTTGCAGCCTTCATTTGGGTGACTTCCCGAACTCCGATTGATCTGAAATTTTGACACAATATACTTTAGCTTGCCAATTATATGCATACCAAATTTCATCAAATTTGGAAAAGGAAAGATCAGTTTAGCACAGGCCTCAATATCACGAAAACAACATAATTTGCACTTTTTGCTCAGATTTCTTTATTAAGCACATTTTCTCCAAAACTCTACCAAAGGGACACTAAACTAAAATATGACTCTATCTTACAATAATAAGGGTTAAGCATTGGATAAATGGGGGTAAAAACATATTAAGAACGACGCACATTGTGCTCTTATCACTAATTTGATATTTTAACTAACTTTTTGATTGAATTTTTATATCTCTACCGTCTAGTCTTTAAGTACTCATATATAGATCATGTTTGTAAAATTTCAACCAATTTGATAATCGTTAAGTTATTCAAAAGTGCAATTTCTTATTATAAACATGAACGATTCAATTTTGACAAAATGTAGTATGTCCATTTATTTTAATCTAGTTATATGCTAATGGTTATCAAATTAGCTGAAAATTTGTAAAGATGATCTATACATGAATACGTAAAGATTAGACGGTAGGATGTAAAAATTCAATCGAAAAGTTAGTTAAAATATCAAATCCGCACTATAAGAATTGGTGCAAATGTCCTTAACCAAGAAAGCATATATATATATATATATATATATATATATATATATATATATATATATATATATCCCTTCCACTAAGGGATCCCTTTTAACATCTCTATTTTAAGAGATCTGTTATTAGACCAACTTTTTTTTATCATATTTTAACATTTCTACTGTTCAATTACTAGGTTTGTATGTGTAAATCATTCTTGTAAATTTTTAGCCAAAATGGTGATCGTTAATGCATCTAACTAGATGAAATCAATGGACGTATGAAATCCGTCAAAACTAAACCGTCCATGTTTTTATTTGTAAATTTCAATTTTGAATGCTCTAATGATTATCAAATTGAATGAAAATTTTCAGAGATGATCTACTCATATAAACATGAAAGTTAAACGATAGAGATGTTAATATGTGATCGAAAATTATGTTAAATGATCGATCCCTTAAAATGGGCAAATTAAAAGATCGCTTAGTGGAATGGGCCTATATATATATATATATATATATATATATATATATCATTATTATTATTTTTTAATAGGAAAGGAATATATTAGACGGAAGAGCCTTCAGTACATGTTAGGGTATCTCCAACAGCTTCCCTATTTTTTTTGTAAAATAGGGAAGCAAAAGTCAGAATCTCTAAAAAAATTATGCTCCAACTCCAAGAGCTTCCCCATTTTGGAGATTTTCACATTTATTACAACTACATTCATATTTATTTCAATAATATAATATTCTTTTATTTATTTATTTTTAAACATGTAATAAATACTCTATATCTAATACATTTATTGTAAATTGTAATTAATGATTACTTTTAAGTTATTCTATAATAATAAATTTATTTATTTTAAATAAAAATCTATATAAAATTCTATAATTAATGATTACTTTTTAGTTTTCTGTGTCAAATTGATTTGATCATTAATTTTTCATTCTGCAAATTTTTCTTTCTCTCTCTACAAATATAGGGAAGCATATATTCTCTCTCATCCAAATCCCCATTTTAGGGAATGAGATGGAGAATCTGTTGGAGGAGATTTAGAGCCCAAAATCCCTAAATTTAAGTAAAATCCCTATTATAGGGAATCTGTTGGACTTGCTCTTAGTCAGGGCATATTAGTCAACACATTTAGTACACATTTATTTTCCCTCTTTAACTAAAAACCTAAAACTGTGTTAAATAAGACTTAAAAAGTTTGGTGAGATATTGCAGCCAGGACAAAGTTAAATGAGTTTTGTTAAGGTTCGCCTCCTCACTAACTCACTTGTATTCCGTGGTAATGTGTACTTTTCAAAAGCCAAGAACATGCTAACACCAATTTCATGACCCTACTGCAATGCAGGATCACCAAAACCATTTCATAGTCAAATTGCAGCTTCTTTTTCTGAGTTTTTTGGTTTGAAATCTTTAATTTCATATTTATAGTTGTGTTTGGCCTTCTATATTTATAGTTGGGTACTATAAATTTAGATTGGGATCTCTATCATAAACTTGGGTGTTTCTTGTTGCTCTGTTTGAAAAATTCAAGGTATATTTTCTCTAATTCAATGGGTTCCTTGGTACATATGTGTCTAATTTTTTATGGGTACTTCAAGTATTAGTGAATTTTGTCTTGCTACAACATTTTGTAAGATGGGTTCTCACAAATTTTTGCATGGATGAATGATTTGATACACTTTAGAAGATTGAGAGGTAGATACAATGAGGAAGAACTCAAGTTGAAGATATCGATTTTTTGTCCTTCTTAACTAGTCCTACACTGCCAATATGGGTCTATCTACTCTTATTTAAACCACGCTTAACATGGGAAAGACAAATATTAACTATAATGACGTGCCTACTAGTGTGGAGAAACAAAAGTGCACTTAAACCCCATACATAACTTACCAACAACTCTCGTGATAAGTATTTCACGCTTCCCTTTTTTTTTCCTGTATGTCTACAAATACAAGGCATATATAAGTTGATTCCAAAACTGTTTTCCCTTGTTGGACTCCCTATTAGTGGTGTAGAAATTGTAATTATTGGTTATTCATGTTTGGACAAGGGAACGATATTCAGTTCAGCACTCTAAGACCATCTTTCAGGATGAGGGTCATAATGGGCTCTCTAGCCCTTTTTCACAAAAAATGGACTCCAGTAGAAGAAAGGCGGAAGAGCCAAAGGGCAGTGCAGAGGGCTAGATTTGACTCTGAAAGTGGCTCTTCAGTCCTTAACAGACCTATATTAAATTAACAGTAACAAAAAAGTGGGCTGACCAAATTGATAGCTGTACGTGAGTTTATTTCTTTTTCATCTAAATCCAATGGATGTAAAAGCTTGACCATTAGAGTTCTAATTAAGCCATGCAATTAAGCCAAAGATCATGTCGTTGAAGAATCATGTCGTTGTGCAATTAAACCAAGAAACAAACGGTCAAATTTTTATTTCTAACGTATATATTTCATTCTATGCCTATATATATCCATTATATCTTCATATCTCACATTTCTACCTTCTCTTCACATTTCTATCTTCTCTTCTATCATTTTATTTCTTTGAAAATTGAAATATGTCTACTCCTTCTCTCAAAGGTTCCAATTGGACAAGAAAAGAGAATGAAGTCTTTTGTGTTGCATATATGAAAGTTCCAGAAAATTGTATCAAGGGTAATGACCAAAAAAGAGATGGCATTTGGAAACAAGTGGATTGGAAATTCATCGATGGCTTCAACGGAAATCCTCCGAACGCAAGATCGTTTGAAAGTTGAAAGTTTTGATGGTAAAAATCTATCTTCCCATACAAGAATAAGTGGCATTCATGCCGCACACGCACCTAAATGAGACTTCAAAGTGAGTTTTTATTTTTTCCTAAATTTATGTATTTTCTTTAATGTCTTTTTTTTTTAAAACCATTATTCTTATATTTTTTTTGAATATATTGTCATAGCAACACCATGCCGAGGATATGTTTAGGGAAGACATGAATGAAAAATCGTTCAATTCTCATAGTTGCTATGATTTATGCAAAGATTGGGTGACATTTGACCTACCCCACAAGAAAATTTTGGTCATACACCGGTGCAAAGAAACCTCCCGGTGTCCTTGGAAGATGATGAAGACAATTGATAACAACTCCACACCAACTTCAAGTAGGAATCCGGCTCCTAGGCCAGTAGGAAGAAATGCCTCAAAAAGTAAACAAATCAAGGACCAAGAAAATGATAGGAAAGTCTTTGAAGATAAATTACTTGCTCGTATATATCGATTGGTGGAAGATAATGTAAAGGCGGAAGAAGCAAAAGCAATAAGGGAAAAGATAGAGATCAAAGCAACTTTAATGTTGCAAACCGCCGATTATTCTCCGGGGAGCAAGGAATATTTTGATGAAGAAAGGAGGAAAGCAATGCAAAGGCTAAGGGCACCAGAGTTGTTTCCGAATACCGGCTCATCATTGAATGCCTATCATCCATACATGCGATCCAATTAAGGCAAATTGTAGTATAAATTATAATTAGTTAAGTTAATGTAAGTTTTTCAATTAAAGAATATTGTTTAATGTTAGTTAAGTTTATGTAATTTTCAATTTAAGAAATGCATTGTTCAACTTTCAATAAACTCACACAACTTATTCAATATTTATTCATTACAATTGAAAGAAAACAAAAGCCACACAAGAAAAATTAAAGCATATAAAAACAAGTTACACATAAATTTAAAAAAGAAAAGAAAAAGAGCAGTAGAACCCGTGACTTGTTTTAACATGTCAATTATTTTAGTGACAGTGTATTGTCACACAGCTTGTCCTCCTTTTCCCCTTTTGACCAAATGTGTCTGACAAGATCTTGTCGTAGATTATTGTTTGCAATTTTTGAACGTACACTTCTGTAACGGGACATGTACTCGGCTATTGTGATTCGCCCGATTCTTGGATTCACCGATAGGTTTGGGCAATCGTACATTTTAGCTCGAGCACTCCTTGATCTATTTGGGTTCGGTTCATCATCATCAGATTCACCATTATAATGATCATATCCCTCGTCCTCCACAATCATGTTATGCAGTATAGTACAAGCTAACATGATTGTAGATAATGAATCTTTATCCCAATCTCTTGCAAGATGCCTAATTTTCGTGAATCGTGCTTGTAAAATTCCAAATGTTCTTTCAATATCCTTCCGGTAGGGTTCTTGTTTAGAATTCCAAAATACTGCTCTTGCTCATTCTCAGTTTGCTGATAGATTGCACAAGTGTTGCTCACTTAGCACTTAGGGTAAATACCATTAGTAAGGTAGTAGCCAAACTCATAAGGATTCCCGTTGACATGGTAGTTAATTTGTGGTGACTGACCTGCTGTGATTGCATCAAATAGTGGGGAACATATGAACCAATCATTCAAGGAAACCCTCGTCTCTCAACTCTTTGTAGGAGCATATCAAGATCTTCTGTTATAGGAGCCGGAAGATAGCACTCTTGATAAATGGTAACAATAGTACGACAAAATCGACCAAGGTTCTCAATGGCAGTGGATTCAGGCATACGGAATGCTTCATCTATGGAATGAGCTGAGCATGCTATAGCTAGCATTCGGAGTGCACACTTTAATTTTTGGTGAGGCGAGAAGCCCGGACACCCAGTACAATCCTGTGACTGCTTGAAGTATGGGTCGACTGTCTGGACATGGCTTAACATACGGAGGAACACTTCACGTCACATTATGTAACGTGGTCTGAAAATTTTAGCAGGGTACATAGGGTCAGCTATGAAATAATCATTTTACAATTTTCATTAGCTACCTCACGAGATCGATGATGGGTTTCGCGGTTTGGAACAGAACTACCCCATTGAGGTTGTTGCAGAAGTGGATTATTAGCGAACCAGCTAACTGCCTCCACAATAACTTGTGTAGTATTTCTTCTCCTTTGCGCATCATATTCTTCATCTTCCTCATCTTCACGTAGCCTCTCATTACTCTAGGAAAACCAGTTGAAATTCATTGCTAAATGTAATGAAAACATATAAAAAAACTAAACAAAGAATTAGAGAAGAGATAGATGACTTAGTGAGTTATGTATCTGAAACCACTCTTTTATTTAGGTTTGAAGTTGTAGATAGAACGCTACATATGCAGAAAATCACATCCGAAATCTAGAGAATTGATCTAAACCCGACACGTGACATGCAAAATCCTATATGAAATTTCGATAAGTGCCCGTAATGATTAATTTTGCTACGTCAACACTATATATAAAAAATAAGCACGTGACACTTGAAAATCCTATATGAGTATGTTATCATCAAATATCACATAAACACATAAAGTACATATTGTCCTTTTATTAAAATAAGAAAAATAAAAAATAATTTTTGTCTCATAAATTAGTTTGATATAAATTAAATTGTTACTATATCAAAACTAAATCATTATTTTCAAAATAATGATGTAAAACTATAAAAAAAATAATTTGAAAGGGTTAAATTTAGCCTCTCCTTGTTGGAGATGGTTCACCATATCATAATAAACTATATTATTTCAAAGGGCTAAATCATAGCTCTGGCCCAAATATTGCCCTCTCTTACTGGAGATGGCTAAGAGATTAAATTAGAACCAAGATATATAAGGTTACTTTAAGTAGAACACCATCAATCAAGACAACGAGCCAAGTCTGCATCAGTGTAAGTAGAAAGAAAAACGAGTTGGCTTTAAGGACGAAAAGTAAGACCATGATCAAGTGTAGGCCTCATCATTTGGCCCTTTGGCCCTTTGGCCCTGGCCCGTCCTAAAGCCCGCCCTACCTTATAGGGCCGAAGCCCGGCCCGGCCCTCCATTAGGGCGGGTCGGCCCCAGCCCCTTTCGAGTAGGGTAGGGTGAGGGTCGAGCAAATTAAACCCGGTCCTACCCTACGGCCCGGCCCTACCCTACGGCCCAGCCCTATTGAGCCTGTTTCTGCACAAACCCGTAGGCCTTGTAGAGACAGATGAATCTTCACGTGATCTCCTGTAAACCTGCTTACTAAGGGGAATACCGGGCGGACCGGTCTTCTCCTCTCCGATGCCTAAGTTAGTATAGTTGGAATAGATATAACTTAAGCACGTATATAAGCGGTAGGAAGGATCAGTTACCTATTAATGAGGGTAGTTGGGGCCCTTATATAGGTGGTCAGGAGTGAGGTCTGGCCTTATCCTTTGATGTGGGACTGGTTCCCTTCTGTTTGCACACCAAAGGGCAGCTTTGGTGACCTCTTTGGCAGGCAGGGCCCCCGGAACCCGGGCCCCTGGTGGCAGGATAGACTGCTGGACCCCGAGGCCGGGTGCTGGTGATCTGGTCCTGGGCCTCGGGCCGGCCCCTGGTGTACTAGCTGCGGGTCTGTGGGCCTGCTGTAGCCCCTCTGTGGCTACTGTCAACAAGTCCCCCAAGTTCTCGGTCAAGTGCAATCTTGAATGGGGACTTGATCTGTCTTGCTCTTGCCCCACAGACCCGCAGGGTTACCAACCCAACGGTGCCCAGTCCCCCAAGTCCGTATTGAAGATTGGGCGTGACCGGGCGTTGTGCTATATCGAGATGAGCCGGAGAGTGCATGGGACCTCGACCGGGCGTTCTGCCATATCGGTACGAGTCGGAGAGCATGGGACCTCGACCGGGCGTTCTGCCATATCGGTACGAGTCGGAGAGTATGAGACCTCGACCGGGCGTTCTGCCATATCGGTACGAGTCGGAGAGTATGGGACCTCGACCGGGCGTTCTGCCATATCGGTACGAGTCAGAGAGTACTAGCCTACGGGAAGGCCTGTTGGTGCGTGGAATGATCCAACAGGTGCCCTCGGTGTTGTGGTCATTCCGAGGCACAGGTCAACATTTGCTAGTTCTCAGCTTTTGTTGGAATAAGCGAGGTAAATGTGCAGGTTTGTTAGCCTGCGGGGAGACTTGTTCTGTGTTAGAGAAACAATCTGCCCGGTGGGGTGGCGTTGAGATAACGAGTCTCGCCAAGTATCCCCAAATGTATCACAGTTCAGTGTGATGCAGGGTTTTTATCCTGCTGGACAAGAGTAAATGTGTTAGATGTAAACTCGCCCGGGTTTATAAAGCCCATGCGTTTGGAAGCCTTGAGTTGTTGCTGGCTCGTTCCTGCCCGTAGGCGAAGGAAAGTGACTAAACCGGTGGAATGCTTTGGAGTCGATTCGCATGCCCGGTGGAATGTCATGGGACCGGGTGGGACTCGCCCGGGCGTTCTGCCATACCGAGACGAGTCCCCCAGTGAGATGCCATGCAGCCGGTTGAATGATACCTAACCGGTAAACTGCCATGGTACATGATGGATGGCTCATACCCGGAACTATGCTCTGGAGGCGGTTCAAGCTGGTTGAAAGATCATAACCGGTGACTTCTTGGGGGAGTGGAGGGAATGGACGCCTCGTTCTGCGCTCCTATCTCCCTCAACTGCCGCTTGTAGGTGGGACAGGTGGCGGACATGCGATGAAGGAGAGAGCCCATCAGTCCCATTAGTTATGATGGCATGAGAACCTTTATCGATGCTGGGACACGTGTCGGCAAGGAACGGTCTGAGACGAAGGGGATCTGCGGCTGGGGTTGCCTCTCTTTTATGCTTGCCCTATTTATCATCCCCTCAACTCTCCTTCTGCCGTCATATCTTTCTGTTCCTTGCCCTTTTCCTGCCGTCATATCTTTCTACATCACTAACCTCCGTTATCTAGGCTTTATGGCATCTGGGAGAGCGAATCCTGTCGGTTCCGGCCGTGGGTTGAGGTATGAGCTGCTGGATGGTGACAGAGTGATTTTCTGCGACGAGCCAATCAGAAGCATGTCTGAGAGAGAGATAAGGGACTTTCGGGCGAAGTAGGACATTGATTCCTCCGTTAAGCTTCAAGGTCTGCATCCCGGGGAGCTGGCCTGCAATCCGGAGCCGGGTTGGGTTGCCGTTATTGATGATCAATTTTGGCACGGACTATCTCTGCCGCTGCCGAAGTTGTCCAGTTTATGCTGAGCAGTATAAATCTTTCCCCAACTCAACTGCCTAGCAACCAGTGGCACTAACAGAATTGATAACGCGATTGCCGGAGCATGGGGTGTAGAGGCGTACATGTGGCACTTGTGGCAGCCACCTGATATTCTTCTTGATGCTGCTGCCATGTCTGGCCAAAAATATCCCGTCCGGAGCGACTTGTGAGACAAGGACCGGGTGCCAGTGTGATTACCGCATACTCCCTCGTGGATTTCTCGCATGATAGCCTCTCCTGCCTCCTTAGTGACACACTTCAGCTGGGGGAAGCTGTGCCCTCTTCGGTACAATTTGCCGTTGAGAAGGCTGTACCTGGCGCAACGGAGGTGTAGCCTCCTAGCCTCCACTGCATCCTAGGGGCTGGTTTTGTCAGCCAAGTATCTAACTATTGGATCCATCCAGCTCGGTGGTGCCTCTTCTACCGCAAATATCTCGGAGATGGTCTTGCTTATACTCGGTTTCTGGAGGGTTTCAATTTTAGCTCTTCGGTACTCCGGAGGGTAGTTTCCGGTTGCCAACCTTGCGAGGGCGTCCGCATGCCTATTTTCCGCTCGGGGTATGAGCTGGATCGTAGCACCCTGGAATGGCTCGATAAGGGCCTTGGGCTTGGTAGGAGGCTAGCTAGGGTTCCTTGACTTCGAACAGCCCGTTCATCTGGTTCACCACTAGGCTCGAGTCGCTGTATATGTCCAGGGATGGGATTTCCATCTCCTTGGCTAGTTGTAAACCGGCTATGAGGGCCTCATATTCAGCGGCGTTATTGGAAGTGTTGAAAAGGAACCGTAGGGCATACTCGTACGATTGGCCATCGGGCGAGGTTAGCATGACGCCGGCTCCGCTCCGCTTACTTGTTACGGAGCCGTCTACGTAAAGCTTCCAACCGTTGGGGAGGTCTGGCTCGATTTTTACGGCCTGAACTGCCTCCTTGCCTTCATACCGGCCGGGGTGCGCTTCTGCCACCATTGGGGTGAGTTCACATATGAAATCCGCAGCTGCCTGTCCCTTGATAGCCGTTCGCGGAGCATAAGTGATGTCGAACTCTCCCAATTCAACTGCCCACCGTACGAGCCCGCCGCTGGTGTCCGGTTTTTGCAGGATCTGCCGCAAAGGGTGATTGGTATATAGGGTGATGGAATGAGCCTGGAAGTAGTGCCTGAGCTTTCTGGCACTAACGATCAGGGTCAGGGCCAACCTCTCAATGTCGGGGTACCGGCCCTCGGCTCCGGTAAGTCCCTTCCCTGCATAATATACCGGGAGATCGAGCGTACCCTCTTTCCTAACGAGAGCCGCGGAGACGGCTGCTTCGGATGCGGCTATGTATAGGTATAGCATCTCGCCCGGCACTGGTTTGGATAGGAGAGGTACTGCAGACAGATACGTCTTGATAGACTGGAATGCCGCTTCATGCTCCGCCGCCCAATGGATTTTCTTGAACTGTTGTGCTTTGAGCAGTTTAAAGAATGGGGCGCACTTATCGGTCAGGCGGGAGATGAATCTGGCCAGGGCGGCCAACTGGTCGGTCAGCATTTGGACCTGGTTTCTTTCCCCTGGTGTTTCCATGTCTAGGATTGCCTGGACCTTCAGCGAGTTAGCTTCTATCCCTCGCTGGCTGATGACGTGGCCTAGGAACAAACCCTCTGAAATCCCAAAAATGCACTTCTTCGGATTCAGGCGCATTCCAAACTTGAGCATCTTACCGATGACTACCGCCAAATCTCGGACGTGGGCTCCTGCAGTTAAGCTTTTGACCCGCATGTCATCTACGTAAACTTCCACCGTTTTGCCCATTTCTTGCTCCAGCATGCGATTCACCATCCGCTGGTAGGTGGCTCCGGCATTCTTTAGACCGTACGGCATCCTCTTATAACAGTAGGTACCTCGGTCAGTTGTGAACGATGTGTGTTCTTCGTCGTCCGGGTTCATCCTTATCTGATTGTACTCGGCGTAGGCGTCCATGAAGCTGAGCAGCTTAAAGCCGGACGTAGAATCTATAAGCTGATCTATCCGGGGGAGTGAGAAACTGTCTTTTGGGCACGCCCGGTTTAGATTGGTGAAATCCACGCACATGCGCCACCGGTCGGTTCCCTTTTTTGGTACCATAACCACATTAGCAAGCCACCGGGGGTACTGGACTTCCCGGATGAAACCTATGCCCCTTAGTTTCTGTACTTCTTCTCTGATGGTTTCATACTTTGCCGGACTGAAGGACCTCCTTTTTTGCCTCACCGGGGGAACGTTGGGTAACGAATTTAGTCTGTGGACGGCTATCTCCGGGGATATGCCTGGCATGTCTTCTTAGGACCATGCGAAGACCGAACTGTTGTCTCGGAGGAAGGCGATGAGCTCTTTCCTGACAGCCGGAGCGAGCTTCGTCCCTATCACCACTTTTCGTTCTAGGTGGTTCTCCGAAATGGAGACCGTTTCAGTTTCTTCCACGGCCGAAGGTCGCTTTAGCTTCTCGTCGTCGGAATCTGTGTCATCACGGGGGTCCATACTCAGACCCGGCACCGGCGCTTGTTGAGTGGCCGTGAAGACCTCGGTCCGCTTCCTCCCGTGGGTCAGGGCCTCCGCATAATACCTGCGAGCGATCCTCTGGTCCCCGCGTATAGTAATGACACCGAGCGGTGAAGGCATCTTCAGCATCAGCATATGGCCGGCTATAAATGTTTTCAGCTTCCATAACCCTGGCCGACCAATTATGTCATTGTACGATGACAAGCAGTCCACGACGATGAACTCCAGGTGCTCCTTCTTCGTCCTTTCTCCCTCGCCGAAGATTAGCGGTAGGTAATCCGATCCCAAAGGCTGGACCACCTCACCGGAGAAACTTATCAGCGGCTCATTATCCTGGGACAACTTATTCTTTCCTCTCTGCAGCCCTTTGTATGCGTCTCGGAACATCACATTGATAGAAGCTCCGGTATCGATCAGCATACGGCTAGTTATCCAGTGGTCTATTTGGACCGTAATGAGGAAGGGGTCGTTGTGCTGTTGAATCAGATCCTCCGGCTCTTCTTCCTCATAGAAAGTAACCGAGTTCCATCCGGTTTTAGCGGCTTGGCCGCTTCCTCCTCCAAAGGCATATACCTCATTTCTCCGGATCGCTCTTAAGCACCGTTTCTTTGAACTCCGGGTGAGTCGATCTATATGGTCCCCACCATGTATCATGTTTATGCTCCCGTGCACCTCTATCCCCCCGGGTGCTCGGGTGCTTATGGTCCCTACTTGCCGAGCTGCCTGCTAGTCCCTTTGCGGGTCACCGGGACGGATTCGGCTGGCTGCCACCGTCCTCTGGGGTCTTTGGCTGCTACTCAGAAGGGCTGGATCTTCGGGTTTTTCTGCCGGCATAACAGCTAGAGTCCGCGGTGGTCGCCCCGCTGGCGCAGCTGCCTGGGGCCGTGCCGGTCGCACAAGTGGTGGTCTTCGCATAAGTGGTGGTCTTCTTTTTGAATTGGCGTCACCGCTTCGTCGGGGTCGCCAGTCCTCCCGTACTTCGGCTTTCTTGCTAGTCGCGGGGGTATGGTCGCGATCTTGCTTTCACGGGGAGACGGCGGTAGTAGGTTTTCCGGACTCCGCTTGGGCATCTTATCCCCATACGTCTCGTGCTCCGCCTGGGCGTGCCTGACGGCCACGGCTATCAACTCATCGTACCCCATCGGCTCCTTTACTCGCAAGTTGTACGAGAGTTCCCCAGGTTTTAACCCCTGCTTGAATGCCATTCCCGCTATCCTTTTGTCCAAGTTTCTGACCCCGGCCGTGGCGATATGCCACCGGTTAACGAAGGCGCGTAGCGGTTCGTGGTTAGTCTCCATGCAATCGAAGAGGATCGTTGATGTTTGGGCCGTCCTGGCTCTAAGGGCGAACCGGGCGACAAACTTATCAGCCAGCTGTCCGAAAGTTTCCACCGAGTTCGCTGGCAGCTCGTAAAACCAACTTAAAGCCTCCCCCGAGAGCGTCTCTTGGAATATGTTACAGCACGTGGCATCAGAATAGCCCCTCGTGCCCGTCTGCGACTTAAAGCTGTCTAGGTGCTGGTACGGGCAGCTTGTTCCTAAGTACGTCTGTTTTAGGGGCCTTTGGCTACCAGATCTTCCCGACTCCCTAAGCCGGCGCGGAATAGGTCCAGTGCGTTCGCTGAACCGTGCGCTGTCCCGCGGTCACCCCGCCTTTCTCTCGCTGACCTCTAGGCGGTCCTTCATGTCTGTCACCAAAGCGGAGAGCGCCTTGAGCGTCCTTGCGATGGGGCTGTCCTGCTCGCTCGATGCCAGGCTTGTGCGGTACGGGGGCTCAACCGGGCCAAAGTTTTTTAGAGCATCCAGGAAGAGAGGTGTGGGCACATGCGCGGTCTTTCTTCTTCCCGTATGCTATCCCACCTCTAAGTGCGGGAATTCCTTAGCATCGCTTGCGGGCCGCGATGCCGCCCGAGAAGTGCCCTGCTGGCCCCCTTTCTCCAGGGCCGCCACTAAGGCGATGTTCACTGCTTCCAGTTCTTGGCACTGGGCATCATCCCTTAATCGGTCCCGCTCGCCCTCTTCTCGCAACCGCGCGACTTCCGCCTTCATCTTTTTTATTTCCTCCCCCGCATCATACCGGTCGGTGTTCTCGGAGTCTTGGCGATCGTGGGTTCTGTCTTGGCCGGGAGAAAGGGCGAATCTCACACCGACCTCAGCCCTTTGGGCCCGGCCGGGGATCTGAATTCGCTCTTTCGACCTTCCCGCGCCAGTTTTTATCTTCCTTCCTTCCATGGCCTCCGGACTGCGGATTTAGCTGCTTTCTAAAGGATCGATCGGGTTCTATTCTTCGGTAGGGCAACGCTTACTTTTCTTGCGGATCAAATCGTTCCCACAGACGGCGCCAATTGTTTCTGCACAAACCCGTAGGCCTTGTAGAGACAGATGAATCTTCACGTGATCTTCTGTAAACCTGCTTACTAAGGGGAATACCGGGCGGGCCGGTTTTCTCCTCTCCGATGCCTAAGTTAGTATAGTTGGAATATATATAACTTAAGCACGTATATAAGCGGTAGGAATGATCAGTTACCTATTAATGAGGGTAGTTGGGACCCTTATATAGGTGGCCAAGAGTGAGGTATGGCCTTATCCTTCGATGTGGGACTGATTCCCTTCTGTTTGCACACCAAAGGGCAGCTTTGGTGACCTCTTTGGCAGGCAGGCGCCCCAGGAACCCGGGCCCCTGGTGGCAGGATAGACTGCTGGACCCCGAGGCCGGGTGTTGGTGATCCGGTCCTGGGCCTCGGGCCGGCCCCTAGTGTACTAGCTGCGGGTCTGTAGGCCTGCTGTAGCCCCTCTGTGGCTACTGTCAACAGAGCCCTTTAGGGCCAAGCCCTACCAGGCCCTAAAAGCCCAGCCCGACACTACCCTAAAATTTTAACTATTTTATATTACATAATACATACAAATGTCTTCACTAAGCGATTTGGGGCTCTAACTTTGTCGAATTTAAGTGATTTTTTTACCATCACCATATTTCCTCATAACGATCAAATGCTATTTCATAGCGTTTTTCAAAATTTGACTTCTTTTATATAGCTGTTTCAAAAAGTTGTATACTTGAGTATAATTTACTAATCAAGTTATACCGCATTAGTAAGCATGTTGTCATTATAATGTCTAAATTCATAAAATGAAAATTTTGACCGTCTGATATGATCGTTATAGTCAAATATGAGTAGAGTATAAAAATCAACTTGTTTCGTGAATGTTTGATGCTCGATCGAAACGGTCAACCATATTTTCATAAAACTTATCATACGAAATCGTTATTACGTACCTTTAGATGACTTTGTTTCGTCGACTCTTTCAAACATTAAACTCTGAAATAGATGAGAGGTAATCATCCTTGTAAAAATGTAGGAACGTTTACCTCCCGATACTATGGCTTCTCATAGAGAGATATAAGTTTAAATAGAGTTGACCGCATCGATCAGGGCTCTAACTTTGTCGGATGTAAGTGACTTTTTTACCATCACCATATTTCATCATAAAGATCAAATGTTATTTCATAGCGTTTTTCAAAATTTGACTTCTTTTATATAGTTGTTTCGAAAAGTTGTACACTTGAGTATAATCTATTAATCAAGTTATACCACATTAGTAAGCATGTTGTCATTATAATATCTAAATTCAAAAAATGAAAATTTTGACCGTCTGATACGATCGTTATAGTCAAATATGAGTAGAGTATAAAAATCAACTCGTTTCGTGAACGTTTGATGCTTGATCGAAACGGTCAACCATATTTTCATAAAACTTATCACACGAAAACGCTATTACATACTTTTAGATGACTTTGTTTCGTCGACTCTTCCAAACATTAAACTCTCAAATAGATGAGATGTAATCATCCATGTAAAAATTTGAGAACGTTTACCTCCCGATACTATGGCTCCTCATAGAGAGAGATAAGTTTAAGTAAGGTTGACCGCATCGATCGAGACTCTAATTTTGTCAGATTTAAATGATTTTTTTACCATCACCGTATTTTATCATAAAGATAAAATTCTATTTCATAGAATTTTTCAAAATTTGACTTCTTTTATATAGTTGTTTTGAAAAATTGTACATTTAAGTATAATCTACTAATAAAGTTTGACTTATTTTTTTTTAAATTTTTTTTATAACTAATTACATTATTACATAAGAGTTAGGCAAAAGCCAAGCCCGGCCCGACCTTAGTTTAAAGGGTTGGCCTGACCCGGCCCTGTTAGTCCTAATAGAATGGGCCTTAAGAGCGGGTAAGGATTTACATATCGAAGCCATAGCCCTAAGCTCTGTTGACTTAGTCAAAACCCGGCCCGACCCTACTCTAAGCCCTAAATTTTAGGGTCGGGCTTGGCCCGGCCAGGCCCGGCCCATGATGAGGCCTAATCAAGCGTGCATACCTCTGACATATCGAAGAATATGTTTGGCTGTAATAAAGTGAGGAGCACGAGGACACATGAATTGAGAGATGGAGTTGACAATAAAGGAAATATCAGGACGAGTGATGGTGAGATATTGAAGACAACAAATAAGTTTTTAAAAAATTGAAGGATTGTGAAGGTCACCATCATGGGCAGTGATAATGGTTTTGGTAGACAAAGAGGTACTCAACGACTGACTATGTAGAAGATCATGCTTCTGAAGACTATCATAAGCGTACTTGAGTTGGTCAATGTGAATGTCAATCGGAGTAGGCGGTGACTTGTAAAGAGCATCAATAAAACTCTGAAGGACACACTCATTGTTGCTCCGTAACAATAATATAATTTTCAGAGTCTTCTCGACTAGGATAAAAACCTGCAAACATAACAAAAGCACTAGCGTGATGAAACAAAGCCCAAGGTGCCTGCTTGAGATCATATAATGCCTTGTGTAATTTACAAACATAGGATCGACGAGTAGAATCAACAAAACCAGGTGGTTGAAGCATATGAACGTCCTCATAAATGATTTCATGAAGGAAAACATTTTTGACGTAAACCTGACGTAGAGACCATCCTCTAGATACAGTAAGAGTAATCCCTTATCGCTAATAAAAGCCCTTGGAAACAAGACATGCTTTGTAACATTCCACTGTACCATGCCATCATAATTTCTTTGATATGGAAAACTCACTTACAACCAAAAGTATTTTGATTAAGTAAATGAGCATTGATCTCGTCGGATACCATATATAATTTTTAAGATGAGCATTGATCTCGACGGATATGGCAGCACGCCGCTCTGGCTTTTTGGATGGCTAACAAGTGGGTATAAAAGTAATAATAGGTTAAGGAATAGGATACTTGATGGTTCCATCTGTTAGGGCTTGGAATCTGAAATACCATCATGAAGCCTGGTTATCATGCCTAAGTCCACAACTTGAGTTAATGAGATTGGCAGTCAGAGAGAATTATGTGTAACAGAAACATGTGTGGGAGATGATGGCTGGGTTGAAACGGCTGACTCTTAAAAAGAGGAATTAGTGGAATATATGGGAATTGAAGGTGATATGGTTGCAAGGCCCAGTATTTCTCACGAGAAGGATGAGCCTAGGAGGGGCCTTGGGAGTTGAGAGAACGTGGGAGGTGAAGTGGTGGTGAGGTAAGCACGGGCTAGTAGAGAACTTGGACCAGATGAACGGCTTGGAGGATCCGGTCCTTACTTAAATTGATTTTGATATTGTATAGAGATTCTTAGATGACTTTAATCTATTTTTAGATTACATGCCTTATACTTTGCTTGCATATCAAGTCAAGATATACTCTATATATTAGTTGATTGTACAAACATGAATAATCAATAGAAAATAATTTCTACATGGTATGAGCATGATCATTATTGGAAGAAAAATGGCACTTTGATTACAAAAGAAATTAAAATTGGATTTGGAGCCAAGAGAATGAGCAAGGCGAGATAAGACAAATGACAAGGGGCTAATTCATAGGGACAAATATGACTTTCAGCTTTGTTCGTCTTCATACGCATTCAAATCGATAACATATTTTTGTTTATACAACTTGACGATTGTGACGTGCGAGAGACTGATTCATATCATTCACTTGAGTACGTAATTTCTTTATCGCAGTTTAATTGAACTTCTGCTATTATCGGTCCACTTTTCTACATCCTTAAGACTAGGCCATACATGATCAAACTGAAGCTTCTTCTTTGTGAAGGTATGATCATCTAGTAGATCTTGTTTTGCTTTGGCATACTACAATTGTTAACAAAAAATAATCAGTTAAGACTAATTAATATCAGCACTAGAAAAAATTTGGATAAATACTTAGAATAGGTTTATTCGAAGCACCACTTGGATTTAAATATTCTACTTACCGAAGTGCACCATGAAATTTGCATACCTAACATGTATGCTTTGAAAATCGATTTTGAAGAGACTTGATAGCTTCGCATCTGATGTTCGTTCTTATCCTGATTCCACGAATTTTTTATCCTCTCCTATAATTTAATTATCCTTCTTTTGGTTAATACCTACAATAGGATCTTTAGAAATTGAAAGATATAGATGACATAAGAGTTTATGTTTTTACATGGAAAAATTCCCTTTACGGCCAGAAGCTTCTTTTTGCCTAGCATCTGCCATTGAAGTGTATAGAAAGATATTGTTGCGGAAACAATAGTGTGACTAACTCATAGAGCAAATCGGAGATAAATATTCAATGGTTTAAGATTAATCAACAATCTTGAATCAAACGATTTGGGTAGGATGATATCTTGTTGGAAAGTATAATAAACTTTAAAAAATTTAGTGTAAAGCTTACCACCTAGGATAAAGTGCCAATGATATTATTGTGCTGGCATGGTATAGGAAAGAAAATGTTAGAACGTCTTGTTGTTTACTTGTAGACGATGTATTTTATTATTTACTATTAATAGTGGAAACAAAGAAGATTTATAAGAAAGATGTTATTATATCTATTAATTTAAAAAAAAAAAAATACCCGAAGAAATTGCGGAGAAAAATAAACACAACAACTTCAATGGATAATAAGTATCAAACATTTTTCACACATGTATATGCCATGTCAGTTCCATATATGCTCAATTAATGAATTCCAAAGTGCAATATAAGCTGATTGGTCTTTCATTTTCCTATGCCGAGCAAGGATCTCCTTGAACTGTATGTAGATTCATTAGTTACCGACTCAACAAATATTACAAGGGCTGAGTTGAAATCTCTGATTGGAGCACTTAAATTACGGTCATATTTGATTATCATGTTATGCATTATGATGCATGTAGTTACTATATCATGTAAAATACACTTATCCAAAAATTGTGTTGGTTCCTTCACGATCACCCAACGTGATTGAACAACTCAAAATGCTCATTTAATGTCCTTCCAACATGGCTTTTGTTTTGGGGCAAACACTATTTTTTTGGACCTTAAAAGATCAATAATGGGTTGCACAAGTGTAAACCACTTAGGGATATATTATTTGATATATAATAACTGGCATGGTGTCAAAATCTTTATTTAGAATTTTATAATTAATGGGAGGAGATTTACTTTTTGTTAGATTTGCAAATAGGTGAGATGCCTCAAGCACATTGTCCTTGTTGAGCCTGTTAAACCAAAATTTGCATGCTAAATCTAAATATTAGAATTAGCTACCGCTTTGAGGATATTAACTGGTGATCTGCTACGCCCTACATACATTCCTGCTCAACCTGTTGGAGAATTTCTCCAACGTCATTGCATGCTTTCTAAGCACACTAACATTCATGAGAACCCGTGTTCTTTACTTATATATAGATGTCTTACTACATTTTCTGCGTTAGGTGTCCTCAAGTACCAATCTCCAAAAACCTCTATAAGAGCTCGTCAATTTTTTTTTAAAATTCGAATCGCAGTAGACTCACCGATTTTTAAACAATCATCAAGAGAATCAGCTAGTACACCATATGAAAGCATTCGAAAAATACGAGCTTACCAATAAAATGGCATTGTTGCACTAAAAATTATCATTATTTTTTACTGCATCTCCAATTTGATCGAACAAACATCTGCTCATTCAAAATCTTCTGTGAGATTGGGCTACGAGAAGTTACGGGACCTCGACAAAGTAATTCATATAAAAATTAACCCAACTTCATCTCAATTACAATTAATAACTATATGGTCAGGAACTACTCTACGTCTCGATTATGCCTCATCGTCATCCTCATTACCATATATGTGAAACAACAAATCTTGCTCCTAATCAAATGAAGCAGTAACTCGATAATAATAATCATCGGTTTCATTTGAAGACCAAGTGGATGATGATATTGAGAATTATTCATGATGGAAAATTGATACAAGACAGAGATTATAGTGTTAAGAGGAATGAAAGGGATTGCAGTGTTAGAGGAATGAAAAAAGATGTGATAAAAAGGATTGTAGTATCCAGTTTATATAAAAGTCGTAAAAATTTTATTAGCCAGCCGTACAAAAGTTGGAAAAAATAATAGAAGATCTAGTCGTTTTGCAAAACAACTTTTGAATTATACATTATGTTTTGGTATCAAATGAAGTTACCAAAGCATTATACTGTTACGATGGGAATAACATTGCAAATAACGTTACTAAAGCATCTTGAAAATATTCCATTATGCTTTGGTAACTGTTGACAGTAGCCACAGAGGGGCTACATAGGCCCACAGACCCGCAGCTAGTACGTCCGGGGCCGGACTGAGGCCCGGAGCAGGATCACCAGCACCCGGACCCGAGGTCCAGCAGTCTACCTTGTAACCAGGGGCCCGGGGACCGGGGACGCCAGCCTGCCGAACAGGCCACCAGAGCTGTCCTTTTGTGTACGAACAGAAGGAAATCAGTCCCATATCGAAGAGTAAGACCAGACCTCACGCTCGACCGCCTATATAAGTGCCTCAACTACCCTCTTTAATAGGTAACTGATCTCTTCAACTGCTTATCATTCTTGCTTAAGTTATTCTATTCATCCCGACTGTACTAACTTAAACATCGGAGAGGAGAAGACCGGCCCGCCCGGTATTCCCCTTAGTTAGCAGGTTCGCAGGAGGAGATCACATCTAGATTCATCAGTTTCCACTAGGCCTACGTGTTTGTGCAGAAACAATTGGCGCCGTCTGTGGGAAGCATTTGATCAACGAAAAAGTAGCGTTGCTCTACCGGAGGGTAGAACCCGATCGATCCTTTGAAAGGCAGTTTGAAAGCAAGTCCACGGTCCGGACGCCATGGAGGGAAGGAAGATGAAAGCTGGCGGGAGAGGACTGAAAGAGCGAGTCCGGGTCCCCGACCGGGCCCAAAACCCTAAAACTGAGGTCAACGAGAGGTTTGTCCCTTTCTCCCGACCGGGACGAAACCCTCGATCGCCGGGGCTCAGACAACCTTGACCATACGATGAGGGGGGCGGGAGAGGGGGGGGGGGGGGAGATAAAAAAGATGAAGGCAGAAGTCGCGCGATTGCGAGAGGAGGACAATCGAGACCGACTAAGGGCGGATGCCCGGTGCCAAGAGTTGGAAGCGGTAAACATCGCCTTATTGGCGGCCCTGGAGAAAGGACACCGGCAAGACACCTCTCTGGCGGCATCACGGCCCGCAAAGAAAGATGACGAGTTCCTGCACCTAGAAGTGGGACAGCCTACGGGAAGGAGAAAGACTGCGCATTTTCCCACGCCACTCTTTCCGGAAGCTCTGAGGAATTCCGGGCCGGTTGAGCCGCCATACCGAACGAACTTGGCATCGGGCGAGCATGACAGCTCTACCGCGAGGACGCTTCAGACGCTCTCCGCCTCGGTGTCGGACATAAAGGACCGGTTGGAGGCCAGCGAGAAAAGGACGGTGCGACCGCAGGACAGTGCGCGATTCAACGAACGCACTGGACCTTTTCCACACAGGGTTAGGGAATCCGGAAGATCTGGTAACCAAAAGTCCCTGAAACTGACGTACTCTGGAACGAGCTGCCCGTACCAACACCTGGACAGTTTTAAGTCACAAACGGGCACAAAGGGCTACTCAGATGCCACGTGCTGCAATGTGTTCCAAGAGACGCTATCGGGGGAGGCATTGGGCTGGTTCTACGAGCTGCCAGTAAACTCGGTGGAAACATTGGAACAGCTGGCTGATAAGTTTGTCGGCTGATTTGTCCTTAGAGCCAAGGCGGCCCAAACCTCAACGATCCTTTTCGATTGCATGCAGACTGACCGCGAACCGCTGCGCGCTTTCGTTAACCGGTGGTATATCGCCACGGCTGGGGTCAGGAACTTGGATAAAAGGATCGCTGAGATGGCATTCAAGCAAGGGTTAAGGCCCGGGGAACTCTTGTACGCCCTGCGAGTAAAGGAGCCACTGGGGTACGACGAGCTGATGGCCGTGGCCGCAGGCACGCCCAAGCGGAACATGAGACGTATGGGGATAAGATGCCCAAGAGAAGGCCGGATGACCTATTACCAACACCCTCCTGGGAAATCAAGGCCGGGCGACAGGATCGCAATCGTACGCCTACGACCAGTAAGAAAGCCGAAGTATGGGAGGATTGGCGACCCCGCCGAAGCGGCGACAACAGTTTCATGGGTAGGTGGAAGACCACCGCCTTTGCGACCGGCACGGCACACGGCAGCAGCGCCAGCGGGGCGACAAACGGTGGCCCTGGCCATTATGCCAGCAGGAAAACCCGATGACCCAACCCTCCGGACTAACGACCACCGACCCCGGAGAACGGTTGTGGATGGCCGAGTCCGGACAGATGATCCTCAAAGGGACAGGCAGGGTGCCCGAGAAGTAGGAAGCATACGCACCCGAGTCCCCGGGGGGATCGAGGTGCACAGAAGCATAAATATGATACATGGTGGGGACCACATAGATCGACTCACCCGGAGCTCCAAGAAGCAGTGCTTAAGGTCGATCCGGGGAAAAGAGGTATATGCCTTTGGGGGAGGAAGCGGCCAGGCCACTAAAACCGGATGGAACTCGGTCGCGTTCTATGAGGAAGAAGAACCGGAGGATCTGATCCAACCGCACAACGATCCCTTCCTCATTACGGTCCAAATAGACCACTGGATAACCAGCCGTATGTTAATCGACACCGGGGCTTCTGTCAATGTGATGGTCCGAGAGGTGAACGGGAGCCGAAGCTCGCATGCAATAATAAACCCTGCAATCGTTAGTAGTATAGACATAAGTAGGGATCGTTCTAAGCCGGGGATTAAGGGTACCTGAAATATGTAATTGTTAGTCAAAATATTCACACATATATACATCAAAAACGTCACTCATGGGGGAAGGATTGTGATCGGCAGCAAGCTGCCCTAATGCTAAATGACACGAAATTAAATGCTGACAAATAAATCCTAAGTCTACTATTTACAAGGTTGGTCGACATTCTTCCACAAAGCACTAACACGAAAGCAATCAAAACACATAACAAACAAGCAAGCAAGACTCACAGCAAGATGTTAACATGTTCTAGACTCAACTTAACTCCGACTTGGTTAGCTCCCTATAGGTATTACTAACCGATAGATTTCATAAGTATTTAAGATTAACTTTACGTCTAACCCTAAAATTGTACTAAACATATTTGAGAACTCCTCTAGATGAAAACAAACATGCAAAGTAATTGAGCACGAAATCTTTTGAGTCGGAAACAAATTAAATAAGCAAGGCGTCACCACTTCTTATTAACAAGCATGTTCATTTAAATTACTCTAGCCCTTGTGAAAACAACACAAATTAACATAACCCTAAAGATTACTTAACCCATATTATTTTCGGCTAATGAGATTAACAATCTACATATTGCAATTACATAGACTATCAATCTTTAAGCACACGAATTTAAAGAACAAGTCAAGAAAACCCTAAAACCAAGTTAACATGCATTCTTGCCGATTATCCTATTAACTAATTCGTTACATATTTCCCTTACTTTTTAGCATGCAATTTGTATTCTTACATCCAAAAAACACTTAAAGATAAAGAAAACAAATTGAACATACAAATCATAAAACCAAATTTCAATCCAATTCATACATAGACATACAACTTGAAACCAAGAATGCATGCTAACTTCATAGACAAAGTTTAACATAACTACAACAAAAATTACAAAACCAAGAGAAGGGAGTGGATCACACATTAGAAACCTTGGAGACTTCGTCTTGTATGGATCCGGCGGTTGGTGGTGTCGGATGGAGGTTGCTGCTCGGCAGTGGTTATGTTGACAGCAAGGTACCAAGGTTTCGGCAGAAACTTTGGGTGTGGTGGAGGTGGTTTTGGCTAGGGTTTTTGTGTAGGATTCTTGGGGAAATTTAGGTAGAGCTTTGGCTAGATTTTTGCTTTGGAATGTGACACCTTTTTCTGTGTAAAAGTTGGGTATATATAGGGAGAGACCTAGGTACTGCCGGCAGCCCCTTCTTGCACAAGGAAAAAGAAAACCTAGTGGGATAAGGTTTGAAACCTTCCTTTCATAGTTCAATTAGGTTTTCTTTTTCTGAATTTTTCTTCAAGGCTTGGGCTTCACATCTTCATGGACTTCTTGTATGATCTTGGACTTCATTTGATATGTCTTGGTCCATCAAAAATGCATGCAATTGCCGGCAGCACACAAAGGCACCAAATCTGCCATAGTCGACAGCTTCTCCTAGTGTGACTAGGAGAACTTCTTTCTTCAATTTTTCTTCAATGCCATGGCCTAGTGTCTTCCTCTTCCCTTCATAAAGCTTGAACCATCTTCATAAATGCATTTGTACACCATTTGTCCATCAAAAACAGAAAACACAAAAAGGGGGCAGTAGGTTCCTGGAATCGGCAGATTTGACCTTGTTGCAGTAATTCCGGCTTATCTCCCTCCGTAGAGCTTCGATTGATACGATTCCAAGTCTCAGATAAACTAGACACATATGGCCATCTCCCCATAAAACAGTTCGATCAAATTCCATGTGAGTCGACGGGAGTGATTTTTCGAAGTTGGATCAATGTCCCAGGAAAATCCTGGAAGCCCCTGGATTGAAATGCCCGGACTGCCGTTTTGCAGCCAACTTTTGGGTGGCTTCCCGAACTCCGATTGATCTGAAATTTTAACACAACATTCCTCAGTATATGAATATTAAGAACACCAAATTTGATATAATTCGGACAAGGATAGATCATATTTGTACTCGTCACAAAATCGCGAAAAAGACATATTTTGCACTATTTTCCAGATTTCTCAAACTTAGTCATTTTTCGGACAATTAAACACATTTCACCAAAACTCTACCAAAATTGACACTAACTATGTTATGACTCTATCTTAGACAAATAAGGGTTAAACAAAGCATAAACGAGGGCATAAGCATATAATATCGTCGCACATTGTGCTCCTATCAAGAGGTATACAAGGGGCTGCACCGGGGAAGGGGCAAGTTATCCCAGGATAACGAGCCGCTGATAAGCTTCTCCGGCGAGGTGGTTCAACCTTTGGGATCGGATTACCTGCCGCTAATCTTCAGCGAGGGAGAGAGGACGAGGAAGAAACACCTGGAGTTCATCATCGTGGATTGCCTGTCCTCATACAATGGCATAATCGGTCGGCCGGGGTTGTGGAGGCTGAAAACATTCATAGCCGGCCATATGCTGATGTTAAAAATGCCTTCACCCTCCGGCGTCATTACTATACGCGGGGACCAGAAGATCGCTCGCAGATATTATGCGGAGGCCCTGGCCCACGGGAGAAAGCGGACCGAAGTCTTCACGGCTACTCAACAAGCGCCAGTACCGGATCCGAGTATTGACCCCCGTGATGACACCAACTCCGACGACGAGAAGCTAAAACGACCGTCGGCTGTGGAAGAAACCGAAGCAATCTCCATTTCGGAGGATCACCAGGAACGAAAAGTGGTGATAGGAATGAAGCTCGCCCCGGCTGTCAGGCAAGAGCTCATCAACTTTCTCCGAGACAACAGTTCAGTGTTCGCATGGTCCTACGAGGACATGCCAGGTATATCCCCAGAAATAGCCGTCCACCAGCTAAATTCGTTGCCCAACGTTCACCCGGTGAGGCAGAAAAGGAGGTCCTTCAGCCCGGCGAAGTATGAGGCGATCAAAGAGGAAGTGCAGAAGCTGAGATGCATATGTTTCATCCGGGAAGTCCAGTATCCCCGATGGCTCGCCAACGTGGTTATGGTCCCAAAGAAGGGAACCGACCGGTGGCGCATGTGCGTTGATTTCACCAACCTAAACCGGGCGTGCCCAAAAGACAGCTTCCCGCTCCCCTGAATAGACCAACTTATAGACTCCACATCCGGTTTTAAACTACTCAGCTTCATGGATGCCTACGCCGGATACAATCAGATAAGGATGAGCCCGGACAATGAAGAGCACACCTCGTTCACAACTGACCGAGGTACCTACTGCTACAAGAGGATGCCGTACGGTCTAAAGAACGCCGGGGCCACATACCAACGGATGGTAAACCGCATGTTGGAGCAGGAAATGGGCAAAACGGTGGAAGTGTACGTGGATGACATGCTAGTCAAAAGCTTGACCGCAGGGGCCCACGTCCGAGACTTGGTGGTAGTCGTTGGTAAGATGCTCAAGTTTGGAATGCGCCTGAACCCGAAGAAGTGCATTTTCAGGATTTCAGAGGGCCTGTTCCTAGGCCACATTATCAGCCAGCGGGGGATAGCAGCTAACCCACTGAAGGTCCAACCGATCCTAGACATGGAAACACCAGGGGAAAGAAACCAGGTCCAGATGCTGACCGGCCGACTAGCCGCCCTGGCCAGATTTATCTCCCGCCTGACCGATAAGTGCGCCCCGTTCTTTAAACTGCTCAAGGCACAGCAGTTCAAGAAAATTCACTGGGCGGTGGAGGACGAGGCGACATTCCGATCCATCAAGACATACATGTCTGCAGTACCTCTTCTATCCAAACCAGTGCCGGGCGATATGCTATACCTCTACATAGCTACATCAGAAACAGCCGTCTCTGCGGCTCTCGTCAGGAAGGAGGGCACGCTCGATCTCCCGGTATACTATGTAGGGAAGGGACTTACCGGAGCCGAAAGCCGATACCCTGACATTGAAAAACTGGCTCTGGCCCTGATCGTCAGCGCTAGGAAGCTCCGACACTATTTCCAAGCTCATCCCATCACCTTGTATACCAATGACCCTCTACGGCAGATCCTGCAAAGACCGGATACTAGCGGCAGGCTCGTACGTTGGGTAGTCGAGTTGCGAGAGTTCGATATAACTTATGCCCCGCGAACGGCCATCAAGGGCCAGGCCGCTGTGGATTTCATATGCGAACTCACCCCGATGGCAGTAGAAGCGCATTCCGGCCGGTCCGAGGGTACCGAAACAGTTCAAGCCATAAAGGTCGAACCAGGCCTCCCCAGCGGTTGGAAGCTTTATGTGGACGGCTCTGTAACGAGTAAGCGGAGTGGAGCCGGCGTCATGCTAACCTCACCCGATGGCCAGTCATACGAGTATGCCATGCGGTTCCTTTTCAATACTTCCAACAACGCCGCTGAATATGAGGCCCTCATAGCCGGTTTGCAGCTAGCCAAGAAAATGGGGATCCCATCCTTGGAAATATACAGCGACTCGAGCCTGGTGGTAAACCAAATGAACGGGCTATTCGAAGTCAAGGAACCCCAGTTAGCCTCCTACCAGGCTTTGGCCAAAACCCTGATCGAGCCATTCCAGGACGCAACGATTCAGCATATACCCCGAGAGGCAAATAGGCATGCGGACGCCCTAGCAAGGTTGGCGACCGGAAACTACCCACCAGATCACCGAAGAGCTAAGATTGAAACCCTCCAGAAGCCGAGCATAAACAAGACCATCTCCGAGATATTTGCGGTAGAGGAGGCGCCACCGAGCTGGATGGATCTGATAATTAAGTACCTGGTTGACAAAACCAGCCCCCAGGATAAAGTAGAGGCTAGGAGGCTGCACCTCCGGTGTGCCAGGTACAGCCTCCTCGGCGGCAAGTTGTACCGAAGAGGGCACAACTTCCCCCATCTAAAATGTGTAACTAAAGAGGCGGGAGAAGCCATCATGCAAGAAATCCATGAAGGAGTGTGCGGTAACCATTCTGGCGCCCGATCCCTGTCTCATAAGTCGCTACGAGCAGGTGACTTTTGGCCAGACATGGCAGCAGCATCGAGAAAAATATCAGGCGGCTGCCCAAGTGCCACATGTATGCCACTACACCTCATGCTCCGGCAATCGCGTTGTCAATTCTGTTGGCGCCATGGCCGTTCGCACAGTGGGGGCTAGACATCATCGGCCCTTTCCCAATAGCTGTGGGACAATACAAGTACACCATTGTAGTCGTTGGCTATCAGACAAAGTGGGTCGAGGCGGAGCCCCCTAGTCAAGATTACTGAGGAACGGGTAAAAAAGTTCCTGTGGAAGAACATCTACTGCCGGTTCGGGGTGCCGCAGACCATAGTCACGGATAACGGGATACAGTTCAACAATGCTGATCTCATCCAGTACATGGCCTCCATAGGGACCCGGATGTTGTTCGCCTCAGTGGCGCACCCGCAAACCAACGGCCAGGTTGAAGCGGTCAACAAGATTATCAAAAGTCTCCTCAAGAAGAAGCTCGATGACAAAAAAGTGGGCTGAGGAACTCCCCGCGGTTCTATGGGCCATCCAGACGACAGCAACCTAAGCAACAGGGGAGACTCCGTTCTGCATGGCATTCAGGAGTGAAGCGGTACTCCCCGTAGAGACCGACATGCCCAGCGGCAGGGTCGAGAATTACGACGCTGAAACAAACGCCAAAGGCATACGGCTCAACCTGGATCTCATTGAGGAGCGGCGCGACCAAGCGCATATGCGAAACCAAACATACAAGCAACGGGTCGCTCGATACTATGACAAAAAGGTCCGGGAAAGGAAGTTGCAAGTAGGGGATTAGGTGATGAAGAAAGTTCAGAAAAAGCAGCTGGCCTTGGAGCCAACGTGGGAAGGGCCCTACCAAATCACCGCAGCCGCAGGTCCGGCGACATTCCACATCATAGACACCGAAGGCATCTACTCCACCCGCCCATGGAATATGCAGCATCTGCGGTTCTACCCTAAGTGAGATTACTGCCTTAAAAATGGACAGTACTGTATTTAGTACCAACGTTGCAATACAGATAGTCACTGCCTCTAGAATGAACTACAGCTGGTTACAAAGTAGATACATCTGCCAAGTATATAAAAAAAAAACCCGCTAATCAGCGCCACCAGAGCCTCTAATCCCTGACCCACCAGCCTTGAGAGACCGCTCTTGCTCCAACTTCTCGGCCAAGGCTACCTCAGCCTCCATCCGCTCGGCATCAAGCCACCCTTTCTCCCTCTACTCCAGATACGCATCATTTATACCATTTGCACGAGCGGTCTCCAGCATCTCTGCAAGTTCCACCGACTCCTGAAAATTGTCAATAGCTTTATCAGCGGCTTCGGCAAGTTGGGACTCTACGAGCTTCTCCCCCCCCCCCCCCTTGAGGACTGCTGTTACTTGGGTTTGCAACTCCAAATTCTTCACCTCCAATTCCATAATCCTCTCTTCCCGAGCGACCGCCAGTCGACCGGCCTCCTTCCTCTCCTGCGCAAGCTTAGCCTCCGCCAATGACAGGTGCATGGTGAGGTCCTCCACCTGCCTCTCCAGAACCGGAGCCCCCTCACTAGACTCAGCGGCGTAAAGGCTATAGACCAGCTGGTACAAGTACACAAAAGAAGAACATCAGCTCGTAGCACAAAAAGGGAGAGGGAGCGCAGGAGAACCTCAGTGCCACCACGATCAAGACTTACCTGAAGACCCAATTCCACAGCTTTCTTCCTGCTCTCGCCCGGCCGCACATCTCCGGGGGCCTCCCGATCAAGTCCCAAGGCTTCGATGGTAGATGCCACGAACCTACCAAAACCACCATCACCAGAGTCGCGATCGGCTTTCGGCTCAACGGTCTCCCTACTCCTTCGGCCACCTGTTCCCTCCGCCAGAACCAATGCTGACCCCCCCCCCCCCGGCCGAGCTTGACGCCCCGGTATCAAACATCCTCGCCCTCTTGGCTGGAGCTTCGCCAAGACTGCTTCTGCGGTACCAAGTCATCTCCGCTGCCTCTCTCTCACGCGGGGCTCGTATCCCCACCGGCCACGCTAGAGGTTCCGGACCTGGTGAGCCCACCGGTCCTACATCCCGAATAACAAGTGGGGCATTCTCCTCACCGCCCGGCCGCCGACCGTAGTGGGAATCCGGAAACATGAGCGGCACAGGATTACTATGCACCGTGCTCTCTAGGGTGTCCGGATCTACAACTTGTTTTCGAGGCCATCTCCCCCATCTCCATCAACCTATGGGCCACAAGTTCGTCATCCGCCTCGACAGTCTCCTCGCTCCGAACAGCGAGCCGGGGGGCATTAGCTGCAAATCAATAAACCGAGCGGTTAGAATAAAATACGACCGCACAAAACAACAGTGCAAGGCACTTTACCAGGTTTCTTTCCCATCTCGCATATGTCCAACACATTCCACCGGATGAAATTGTAAGAGCTCTGGCCCAGACTGTCCCAGCAAACAAAAAGCCGGGCTATCCGTTGCCTCTCCAAGTTGACCAACCGGTACGACTGATCCCCGATAGCTTGATAAGCCCCGGGCACCCGAAAGCTCTTCGAATTACGCTGCCACCTACCCCCGGCCATCACAACCTGTCTCCTCCATACTTTCGAAACCGACGACAGCAGGTGAGTGATGGGAGGATCGAAGTCCCGCGCGGTAAAATTGACACAGCCGGAGGCCTGGGCCTTTTTGCAGTAGAGAATCTTATACAGTGCCCGGAACTCATTTATCGTGGGCCAGTCCATGTTGCTAAGACTGAATAAGCACCCGAGACCAAGCAACTGCCTCCACTGGTTGCTAGGAAGCTGGGCGGGGGAGACATTTATCAGGCTCAGCACGTACTGGACAAACTTCGGCAGCGGCAGAGATAGCCCGTGCCGAACTTGATCCTAAAAAACGGCAACCCAACCCAGCCCTCCTCCGGGTTGCAGGCCAGTTCCCCGGGATGCAGGCCCCGGAGCTTAACGGAGGAGTCAATGCCCCACTTCGCCCGAAAATCCCTTATCTCACCAGCAGTCATGCTTCTGGTCGGCTCGTCACAAAAAATCACCCTGTCGCCATCCAACAGCTGGTACCTCACGGACCCTCCCGTCGACGCACGGCCGACACCGACAGGATTGGCTGACCTCCCAGATTCCATAAAACCTAAGAACAGAATTTACCCTACGCCCAGTTAGTTGTGTAGCAAGATAACAACACAGACAGACGACAGACGAGGAGCCGAGCTTCAACAAAATACGACAGGAAGAGAGGAGGGGGGTGCGAAGCATCTTATAGGCGGCAAAACTACACCTTGTTGGTAATTAGGGCAATTCAAAAAGGAGAGGCAACCCCAGCCGCAGATTCCCTCCATCTCAGACCGCCCCCTACTGACATGTGTCCCAGCATCGATAAAGTTTCCACACCATCATAACTGATGGGACTGATGGGCTCTCTCCTTCATTGTATGTCAGCCACCTGTCCAGCTTACAAGCGGCAGTTAGGGGGGCTAGGAGCGAGAACCGAGGCGTCCAGCCCCCCCCCCCCCCCCCCCCCCCCCCACTTCCCCAAGAGTCAACCTCAAATCAAGGAAAGGCAAACCTCCGGCTATGTAGTATTCAACCGGCTCCATGGCACACCACCGGTTATGTAGTATTCAACCGGCTCCATGACAGTCCACTGGTTATGTTGCATTCAACCGGTTCCATGGCAGTCCATCGGTTATGTAGTATTCAACCGGCTCCATGGCATCCCACCGGTTATTTACCATTCAACCGGCTCCGTGACATTCCACCGGTTTAGTCACTCTCCTTCGCCCTTGCGGGCAAGGACAAGCCAGCAACAACTCAAGGCTTCAAACACATGGGCTTTATAAACCCGGGAGAGTTTACATCTAACATATGCAAACTCTTCCAGCAGGCTAAAAACCCTGCATCACAGTGAACTATGATAAATATGGGGATCCATGGCGAGACTTGTTATCTCCACGCCACCCCACCGGGCAGATTGTTTCTCTAACACATAACAAGTCTCCCCGCAGGCTAGAAACCCTGCACATTACCTCACGCTTATTCCAACACAAGCTGAGAAGAACTAGCAGGTGTTAACCGGTGCTTCAACATGGCCGCAACACCCCATCGGGGTACCTGTTAGCTTATTCCACGTTCCAACAGGCCTCCCCGCAGGCTAGCAACCCTGTACATTACTCCATGCTTATTCCAGCACAAGCTGGGCCGAACCACCAGGCTACTCCCCGGCCTGCCTCATCGTTGGCAGCAATTTTACCTTAGGAACTTGGGGGACTCGTCCCGACATGGCAGTCTACCGGTCGAGTCCTCACATCATCATCCCATGCACTCGTCCGGGTTTCAACCCGCACCATATTCATTGCATGGCGGACTTCAACGCCACATCATCATCCCATGCACTCGTCCGGGTTTCGCCCCGTTCCATACTCATGGCACGACAACACTTGAGCACAATACCATCAGTATTGCAAACATACTCATAACTGTCGCACGTCATCATTAATAGGTACTCACATCACCACGCCTTCTCTGCCCGAACGCCCGGTCACACCCAATCTTCAATGCGGACTTGGGGGACTGGGCACCGTTGGATCGGTAACCCTGCGGGTCTGCAGGACAGGAGCGAGACATATTAAGTCCCCCCATTCAAGATTGCACTTGACCGGGAACTTGGGGGACTTGTTGACAGTAGCCACAGAGGGGCTACATAGGCCCACAGACCCGCAGCCAATACGTCCGGGGCCGGACTGAGGCCCAGAGCAGGATCACCAGCACCCGGACCCGAAGTCCTGCAGTCTACCTTGTGACCAGGGGCCCGGGGACCGGGGACGCCAGCCTGCCGAACAGGCCACCAGAGCTGTCCTTTTGTGTACGAACAGAAGGAAACCAGTCCCACATCGAAGAGTAAGACCATACCTCACGCTCGACCGCCTATATAAGGGCCTCAACTACCCTCTTTAATAGGTAACTAATCTCTTCAACTGCTTATCATTCTTGCTTAAGTTATTCTATTCATCCTGACTGTACTAACTTAGACACACTACCAGATCGGAGAGAATAGCCGACGAAAAAAATTTCGTCTACTATGCCAAATTTTCGTCGGCTATTCCTTCTGCCGGCGAAATTTTCGTCCGCTATAATTCGTCGGAAAAACGGCGTCGGTAATACCAATGGCCGACGAAAATAACGAAATCGTCGGCTATTCTCGAGTATGGCCGACGATTTTACCGACGAAAATTCATTTTGTCGACCAAACCTTGGCAAAATATCCGACGAAATTCGTCGGCTATTCTCGAGCATGGCCGACGATATCATAACCTATCGCCGACGAATTTCGTCGGCTATTTGTTCTGAAATATTGCCGACGATTTCATCTATTTCGTCGGTTATTTCGACAGAATATATTAATATTTTAATAGGCATTTATTAGTTATAGCCGACGAAATAATGTCATTTTCGTCGGTTATAAAAGTTATAGCCGACAAAATAATGCCAATATCGTCGGCTATTCTTACATTTTGGGGAAAAAAATTAAATTAATTTCTAAATTACCATTCCAAGCAACCTGCAAATCACAAAGACAATCCATGCATTTACACCAACAAGAAACACGTCTAAATGACTTATTATTTAATTTGTTCCAATATACATAAAATATAACCCTAATCATCACCTAAAGCACTAAAATCCAGCACGTCATCCCCAGCATCCTGCTCTCCATCATGCTCGTCATCCTCGGGAGGTTGAGGTATTGGAGGTTCAACTAACGGCTGAAACGGGGGCGGGGGATCAAGGGCTTGTTGTTGTGCCGCGAACATATCATACCACCAGTTTTGTTGGCCGGCGTAGTTGTGTTGCCGAATTCTCTCGCATTCAGCATGGCAACTGGCCATATCCAAATGATACTGCTGTATTCTGCGGCGTTGCTCCTGTGATCTCTGGGCCTCGACCGCCAATCTTATGGCCAATCTCTGCACTTCTCCCCTCATCTGTTGGCTGTCCCCGCCTCCCTTCTTTTGACCTCCCTTAGTGGTCTTCAAGAGCCCTATTCCAGAATTTCCCAAACCCCGACAGTAGTATTGGTTTGACCGGTGTGGGAAGGCTGCGTCGAACATCCTCGCTGCCGTTTGGACATTCGATCGGTCGACCTGGCGCAGGGCTTCTTGCAGATCTGCCTCTGAAATGTTCGGTTGTGTCTCCCGAACTACTTACTGGAACACCTCTTCTTCGGCCTGGTTCACCCTCTCCTAATTGAACGGGAAAAAAATAATAATTAATATTTTAACAAATATATAATTAAGTAAAATTAATAATTAAAATTTTAAAATCGTAATCAACGACTTACGAGCTGTTCTGTCGCTTGTGGATAAGCGATCTTAAACGTCTCCATGTGCGGGTTGCTATCAGGATGATCTCTAAGCGCCTCCTCCTGATATTGTGCAAATGGCCTAGAACCACCATGATGGGGGGTTGTGTTACGGCGGCGGTTCACAGAGTTTATCCGAGACCGTTGCTTCAAACAAAAAATAAAATATTAGAAAAATGCATAAAAAAATATTAGTGTAATAATTATAAAATAATTAAACTAATAATTAAAATTTTAACAAAATAAACATTTATAGTTAAGTTTAGTATTTACCTGCATAAGTGGGTAGTTGAAGTCTACTGTCTTCAACCAACGCCACTCGTACTCCCTGAACATGAACTCTCTAGGAATACCCATACGACCACGGTTGTCGTATTCGTTAAAGTGGGAACGGAGCTCGTTCTTCCACTCTTTGAACCTACGGAAAAAATAAAAGTGCATTAGAAATATTATTAATATCATAAAATATTTCAAATTATAAGATGAGGAATTCCCAACGTACCTCAAGTTCTGCATCGAGTCCGCCCAATCCTGCTTGTGTTCTGTAATCTCGAAGTATGTCTGAAAGATAATATTTTATTAGTTTTACAATTATAACAATACCGAAAATTATTAAATATTACGATAAATAAATTAAATTTTTTAAATTACTCACCGACGCGGCGTTGTTCACCTCCCTCTTGATCTCTTCGGGCACATCAGCCCACCGTGTCCACAACATAGGGACTATGTCCCTAATCAGTGCCCCCACGCAACCCGTGTAGTCGCGGCGTTTTTTCCCCTGAACCTCCTGATTAGGAGGTTCGTTGATCTGGATCCTCCCCCGGAGCGCAACAGTTCTCCTGACCGTGTCAAAACATATGACACCTCTCGTATTCCTCGTTGAACTGCTAGCGGCTGTCCCTATCACATAAACGACGATTGGTTAATAAAATTAAATATTAGTGCGTTAATTTTAATAAAAAATTTAATTAATAAAATCAAATGTTACCTGAACTGGATGACTCGTCTGTCGACTTTCATTTTCTCCTCGCCGAAATCAGGAGGTCAGGGTTCTCAAATGGCTGCTGATGGTATGCCTCCGCAACACTCACGTACTGAGGCATAGCAGGCCATATGGGCACACCACGAAAGTCGACCTCGGGTATCGCAGGAATGTTGTACGGGAGGTAGAGCTGATTTGGGAGAGTAGGCCCTTCAATCGAATCAGCAGCAGACGTCGTCGGACTCGTCATCGGCTCCCGATGAACCTCATGCATACGGACCTGAGGAACGTCTGCAGCTATCTCGTCTTGAAATAGTTGCCTACTGAACCTCGGAGCATCTGGCCCGACAGGGGGACGTGAACTGCTCGACGGCTGCCCCGCCTGGAGAAGGGTCTGGTGCCGACAACTCACACTCCTCCGCGGCTGGGATGAATCCACAGGCCTCCGCGGCTGGGATGAATCCACACTCCTCCGCGGCTGGGTGGTGGTCCTCTCAGGCTGGCTAAGGGTCCTGTCGGACTCTGCGGAACCGGCGGAACTTCCAGAATCCCTAGATCTGGAACGACGGCCTCCGAATAACTGTCTCAATGCATCGGCCATCTGCAGCTTGAGGCATTAATAAATTAATTAATATTAAATTATATTACATTAAATAACAAATTCTAATTAATATAATAACCGATAATACTAAAATATTTCAAAACATACTAACAAATTAATATTTAAATTTTAACTAATTTTAAATAATACTAACCATTAACCTAAATATAACTATTTATATACAAATATATCTATATTTCATTATTAAAATATATATAAATACAAATAATCATTTATATATTAACAAAAATATATAAATGGTTATAATTAGACTACCAATTTATATATATAATTAATTTAACAATTTATATAACAATTTATATAATTAAAATTAAATATATAACAATTTATATACCTAAATTATATCAAATATATAACAATTAAATTTATTAACAAATATATAACAAATATATAACAATTTATATAATTAAAATTAAATATATAACAAATATATAACAATTTATTATATAACAATTTATATAATTAAAATAAAATATATAATAAATATATAACAATTTGTTAAAATTAAATTTATTAACAAATATATAACAATTTATATAATTAAAATTAAATATATAACAATTTATAAAATTAAACTAAATTGAAAAAAAAAAATTAACCGGATCGGAGGAGGAGGGGAAGGCAATCGGACGAGGAGGGGAAGGCGGAGGGGAAGGAGGAGGAGGAGGAGGCCGGCTTGGAGGAGGATTTGAGGAAGGAGGAGGAGGCCGGAATTGGAGGAGTGTGGCGCTGCTGATTTGAGGAGGAGGAGGAGCAACGCGGCGGATTGGAGCAGGAGAGCGGCATATTGGAGCAGCAGCAGGAGGAGGAGGAGGAGGAGGAGGAGAGGAAAAAGTCGGCTAGGGTTCGAGAGTTTCTGATTTATAGCAGAAAGAATAGCTGACGATTAAAAAAGATTTCGTTCGCTATACTTTAGGAGATCAGCTGCCGTCTGATCTCCGCCATCCAACGGCGGACAATAAAAAGGCTCGGATCGCAAGAGTTTAGCCGACGAATTCAAATATTTCGTCGGCTATGTTTTCGAAAATCAGCAGCCGTTGGATCTGAGCCATCCAACGGCGGACAATAAGCGGATCGCAAGAGTTTAGCCGACGACATATAATTTTCGTCGGCTAAACTGTTGGTCAAACCTCTAAACTCTTTAAAACGGAAATTAGTCTAGTTAGACGACGGTTTTTGGCCTGACCTTCAACAGATAATAGTTTCAAATGGATAAGACGCAAACTAATCGTTTAAAAATTTTCCTCAAAATATTTACTGAACGTCAGGCTACCCATAGGAAAACAGAAGTAAAAAACAGTTAACCGCAACATTCGGCACACAGATTTTGTCGGAATCTTGTTATTTTTCAACCGTAGACGTATTTCATTATTTCGGTCATATCTTATTTGACGACATATTTGCATTTGAAGAGTGTACGTATAGTGCATATTTGAAACTATACATTCACTTAAACACTTAGTAAACAAGTTAAGGAACATTAGTGCATATGTTCTGATTTTGAATATAAAAGTTTATAAAACCGTCAGATATCACCGTTAAGATTAAATACATGTATGAAAAAAAATCCAACTACATCTGACAACGTTAAAGGCTCGATCGGGACGGTCAACCGGGTGAGTCAACCCTTTAAACGCTTAGAAATAGTAATTGGCCTGTCTAAATAACGTTTTTTGGCCTGACCTTTAACAGATAATAGTTTCAAATCGATGAGACGCAACTAATCGTTTAAAAATTTTCCTCAAAATATTTACCGAACGTCAGGCTACCCATAGGAAAACGGAAGTAAAAAACAGTTAACTGCAACATTCGGCACACAGATTTTGTCGGAATCTTGTCATTTTTCAACCGTACACGTATTTCATTATTTCGGTCATATCTTATTTGACGACATATTTGCATTTGAAGGATGAAGCAATGGTTTGTCGATAGTGATAGAAAATGGAAGCTGGTTTTTTTTTTTTTTTTTTTATCATAGCCGACGAAATCAAACTAGTACTCGTCGGCTATTCTTCTGTCGTTTTCTGTCTAAAATAAAATATGTATTTTTCAATATAGTTATGGCCGACGAAATAACGCATTTTTCGTCGGCTATTATCAGTATAGTTTACGAAATAATGCATTTTTCGTCGGCTATTCTATGAAAAAAATAAAAAAACAGAAATTGAACATTAAAAATTGAACATTATATCATGTTCATATATAACCAAAATTGAACATTAAAAAAGCAGAAACCCAGCAGTCAACATATATAACCCAAATTTAACCAAATTTTTTTTTTAAGGGGTTTGGAACCCAGCCTAGCTGGGAGGCTCATCCCCACGCCCGTTCATTAGAAATGAGTGGATTACAAATGAAAGGATTACATCATCTAAATTACTTAATCCGTCGGATTGTAATCGGAATCATCGGATGAGTCTTCTTCGTGTGCATACCTTCTGGAAAAATCTTGCCAACGCTACTAACGGCTCCACAACGTGACGGGTAAGGAACGGTCGAATGAAAACAGGGAAGAGACGTTGTAGCAGGATATGATTGTCATGACTTTTCAACCTGTAAAGATTGTTGAATTGTCTGTTCACACACTTGGCTATATTTCCAGCAAAGCCTGAAGGATACTTGGCCCGACTTATCCAATGGAAAATTTCTGATTTATGCTCAGGCTTGACGGTGTATAGAGCTTGAGGCATTTTTCTCTTCCCTTGTTTCAACCATAGTTGTTTTCTGATATTCATGTTTTGCAGATCAGTGTGAGCCTTATGACCGTCTTTCGTCTTCCCCTCCAAGTTCAGTGTTGTGCCCACCACACTTTCAGAAATATTTTTTTCTATGTGCATAACGTCTGGGAAGTGACGGATCAGCAACTCACACCAGTACGGGAGTTCCCACAATATGCTCTTATGTGTCCAGAATTTGTACTCCTCAGGTCTTTCAGGTATTTCCGCTACAATATCGGGATGATTGCTGAGGGGCCCAAAATCGTACTCATTAAGCACTGCTAAAATTTCTCTTCCCGTCCATCTTTTGGGAGGACCACCGTGTTCTTCGGTTCCATCAAATGCGGCGGACTTGTAACGCCAGTGGTGATCCGCCGGAAGGAGCACACGATGACCCATTCTGCATATCTTGTTGCAATGAGGGGTGCTCCCATAATCGCTGAGGCACTCTGGACAAGCCTTGTATCCCCTAACAACGCTGCCCGACAACATCCCATAAGCATGAAAATCACTGATGGTACCAATAACCATGGCATGCATCTGGAACGTCTCCTCCTTGTACTTGTCAAAATATAGCCTGATAATAATATATATGTATAACTTTAATTAATAAGAAATTAATTAACACATACATATATATATATATAAATCCTTAATAATTAATTACATTACAATATATATTATTATCAACATCAACTCATATATATATATATATACCATTAACAACCATTATTTAAGTTACACTATATATCAACCATTATTTAAGTTAATTACACTATCAACAACTATTAATTAACATATATATATATATATATATATATATATTAACACTAATTAAAATAACATCAAATTAAAACACATAATTAAACTAAAACTCAAAATCAACATATATACATACATTCTAACACTAAAACAACAACAAATTAAACAAAAAATCACTTAATAAATCAAAATCACTAAAACTCAAAATCAACTCAACTAAAACTCAAAATCAACATATATACATACATTCTAACACTAAAACAACAACAAAACAAAAAATCACTTACTAAATCAAAATCACTAAAACTCAAAATCAACTCAACTAAAACTCAAAATCAACATATATACACATATACGTACCTATATATAGCTCCACAATGTAAGAGAGGACGGATTTCAACAATACCCACAGATTTTTCACTCTTTCTCCCGTTTTTCCCTTTTTTTTTTAAATGAGCAGCAGCTGCCCAGATCTGAAAATATATAGACTTATAGCCGACGAAAATGTCAACTTCGTCGGCCATACTTCCAAAAATTTTCGTCAGCTAATGTTTCGGAGAAAGGCCGACGAAAATACAAATCGTCGACTGAAATATGAATATAGCCGACGATTTTTTGAAAATACCAACGAAAAAACGGTTTCGTCGGCTATGGTTAAACTATGCCCGACGATTTTTTTTTTTCACCGACGAAAAATAAAATCGTCGGCTATTCCTTAGAATTACCGACGAAAATTTTAATTCGTCGGCCGTTTTTTTTTTTCGTCGGGAAAACCCTTTTTTCTGGTAGTGACATCGGAGAGGAGAAGACCGGCCCGCCCGGTATTCCCCTTAGTTAGCAGGTTCGCATGAGGAGATCACATCTAGATTCATCAGTTTCCACTAGGCCTACGGGTTTGTGCAGAAACAGTAACTTTACGAGCATGCTTGTACCACAATTGTGTGTTAAGCATGTGGAAAATTAGATGTATAGGTTTGTAGAAGGTGATGTTAGAACCTCGTTTAGAGGCGTACTTAATTGCAAGCATACCATATATTTTATTAGTTTGCGTGTTACTTAATTATTTTTGTAAATTATGTAGAGTACAGCTCACTATTGATCTATTATATTCAAGTTCGATATCAAATGTTTCCAAAACAAAGTAAAATCTGTTTAATGAAATTCGAATCTTGAAAATAATAAGGCTGGGGATAAGTAAGTTTGATAGAAGTATAAAATGCGACGTTCTTAATATGTTTTTACCCCTATTTAGCTAATGCTTAACCCTTATTGTTGTAATATAGAGTCATGTAATTAAGTTATGAGTTTTGGTGATGATAAAGTGAAGAACATGTTGAAAATAGAAGAAAAAGGCAGAAATCGTCAAAAACCTATTCACAAAGTCTCAAAGATGTTTTGTTGAATTTGTAAAACATAAAATTTACTTTTAATAGATTTTTCTTCTCTCATATGCAGTTAACATATTAAGGATTGAACTTTATAAGGAATCATTGAAATCAGAGCAAAATAAGATGCCAAGAATTTCAAGTTCTTATCGGATGCAAATTTAGGAATTCCAGACGATTTCAGTGCACAACATCTAACTACCCGAATTTATTTCGGACGATCCACAAGGAATCAGGGGGCAAATAAAATATGCATGGAAAGCTTTGAATGTCTAGTTTCTAATAAAATTAGAATCTCGGTAAAAGCTCTCCTGAAGAAGAAGTTATGCTGGTCGGAACACATAGAGGTCAAAGCTGGCTAGAGAAGAAACCTACTACCATCTGAGAGAGATTTCTGTTTTTCCACAACAAATTCTTGTCCAAAGTCAATATTGAAGAGCTACTGAACTTAAGGGAACATTAGGGAGCCATCCTAGCAAGAACAAAGTCAATGAAAAAATAACAAGAAGCTTCCCTAATGCAAGCAGGAATAGAGATGCAATCGGCTTAACTAGGAGAATTGTTTCCCGGTCCATCAAGGGAAAGTTTTGGTTGCCTCATGGATAAATTGTCTAACAAGGAACGAGCTTAGTCGATGAAACAAATATCCATAAAAGGTTCGGCTGATTTAATGAAGAAAAGAAAGAGATAATCGGAAAAGAAGAGAAGAAATCCTAAACCGAATTGCATATGGAGTTGGTTTCCGAATGTGGACTGATTTCTATACTTTATGCAAGATTATTGGCTGAATTAATTCATGGAAAAGCTAAGAAGATATTGTTCCATTATTCAGTCATTATCTCAAGGAAATTTCGACAGAAATTATAGGCAGAAAAAGAAGTCTTGCCGAGCAACAAAAGAAGAAAAGAAATCGGTTTCTTTAGGTTTTTCTTTGCCGAAACTCTTCATTCTATTGCCTCTATATATAGCCAAGCTCTTGGACAGAAAATCATCATCTCTTTTCTCACAAAAAGCTTGCCGAAACTCTGCCAAAGTATCACCATAAAATCATATACAGAAAACCTTGTTGCCGAACCACAACCATTCCAAATCGCAACCATTGTTCATTAACGTGTTATCTTTTGCCGAAGCATCTTCAAGGTCCTTCTAAAGTGTGACTCGTGTACCTCATGGCTTTCAATATTTTCTATATAATTTACGATTCAACATTGTATGGTGTTATGGATTTTGATTTTTGGTTTTGTATGTTATACTATGACTTCCGAATATTATTTTGGTTTTCTATGGATTAATTTACAAACTTTTCCTGTTTGATTTCGTGATTGATTGATTGAGGGCAGTAGGTTTCGCATGTGTTCTTGGTTAATTTTCGATTTATTTTCATAATTTCAAGCATCAATAATCGTGTGCTTGAGGGTTGGCTTTGTGGCAGTACCTTGAGTGCCGATTTCATGTGCCAGAGTAATCTAAATTGCATCATACGCTGAGTTGTTGTGATCTAGGTTATTTAACTAGGGTTGATATATTTATGAAAATATGCATGTTGAAGCAAGGTGAGGTGACACCACACTTGTTGCATGTCTCTGATTCGGCTTATTGTGCTTATGTGTTCTTCATGTTTAATTTCTACGCTGAGTGTCTTTAAACTGATTAGCACCATATTTAGGGTTATACACTGAGTTAATTCTAAATACTTATGAAGTCTTAACGATTAGATGAACCGCTGAGGGCTCTAATTAGAATCGGAATTGAATGTTTCTAAGTGCTATGTGAAAATACTTGCTGCCGTTTGTCATTAGTTTCGAGCCATGCGTGTTTTAATGATTTTATGCTATGTGTTTTTGTGGAGAAGGTGATCACTTGTATATATTTAGTTTAGGTTTTTATTTCGTAAATTTTCAGTAGGATATAATATAAATTTCAAATCACCCAATTTGATTTTGTAATGCTTTATGTGATTGAAATTCCCTAATTTTCCCGGATTGAACAATCTCTACTTGTCCTATACTAACGATGACACAAGAAGGGTAATATATGTGTATGAAGTTGTTTTGCAGGTACAATGTGCTTGATAACAATTCCATTAATTTTTGACGCCGTTGCCAGGGAAATTAAAATATTTTGATTCATGAAGTGTTACTTTGTAACTTTGTATAATTTTTCTATAGTTTTTGAGATATGTATAATAAGATTTTCGGATGTATAATAGTAAGTAGGAGTTCCGATTTTTGGTTTTGCTTTTTGATTTTTGAAGTTGCCGAAATATGTGATGTAAATATGTGATGTATGTTTGTAACATTTAGATAAATTGCTAGGAAGTTAAAGGTTTATTTATGTTTAGTTTATTGTAGGTTTTAAAGTGAACGGAATAGGGTGAAGTCACTTTTGTTAATATTGGCTTTAACCCTCCATTTGTATCTTTTTAAGGTCATTTGGGGTTGAGGGTAGTCTTTATTAACACTTGGAGAACTATCTAACACATGAGTTATTCTCAACTGAGTAAGGGGCATAAAGGTTCGCCTATTAGTTCGCTTGTCTCTAATTTTGGCATCAATGTTTGTTTAACTAGATCTCAAGGCCCACAAACTGACTATTCTTCTCGGTGAAGGGGTCGATAGGGAGTTCGCTCTCCGTGATTACCAACAACGAGTCTTGCTTTGATCCAATTTTGGAACTTTCGTTATAGCCTTCTGAAAATACGGAATGATTCATGTCTAGATAGCAATACTTGGGCCACACGTCCACCTTGCTTTAGAGCTTAGAAAATAACTTTACATAAATAGATTTATATAGCTTCACAAATAAAATGTTGTCTTTAACTTTTGAGGTATATCGGATTAAGCATGATACTACTGGGAGCTGTATCATTTCATTGCACCATTATCTTCTATGCTCCATGTACCTCTAATTTTAAAGTTGTGTGAATAAAAGCAAATAGAATCTAGGGTTCGGCAAACTTCATATGTCACTTGTTTCGAAAATTTTGAAAGGCTAGAATCGATTCCATGATTGTGTGATACTTGTAAAAATTTCGCGAAACACATACTTGTATAAATCGTTGCAACATATATACTCATAGAAAATTTGTGTGATACAATTGTATAATTTAAAAATCTTACAATACTACTAACATATACAACCGGTTCTAACTATACTCTAAATTTTTGTTTTCTTTTTGAATTCATTGCCTAATCACTTGATCTTCAAAATCTAAGGTACATGAATGTCCAGAATTGACGGTTGGTCAAAAGAAATTGAAGATCGTTTGATTAGAATTTGTGGAGAAAGAGACGTTGAGCAAGCATCACCAAGCACGCCATCTTTTGAACACCAATTCATATCCCCCACTTCTTCATTTTTTGAAAGAGATCTTGTTGCTTCACAATCACTATTTCCATCAAAAGCTTCGTGTGAATTCAACCCTTTCTTCCACGAAGATCCAGAGTTTGAGTTGCTTCATAATCCATTTCCAGTTGCTTATCTGAACTTTGATTTATCTGATCCTCCACCAACAATGACATCGATCAGAGCTTAGAACGGACATGTTCAAGGAGGAGTCGCCACCACACCACCAAACATAACCTATCTACCATTGGCAGAAGGAAAAACTGGAGAATTTGAGCTTAAGAGTGAATTTATTCACCAACTGAAGCAGTTTCATGGACTAGCGGGTGAGGATCCTAACAAACACTTACAGTGGTTTAACTTTACCATTGAAAGTATGTGTCCAAGAGGGACAGATCTCCAACACTTCAAGATGAAGGCCTTCCCATTCTCACTTGAAGATCAAGCTAAGGATTGGCTCTTTGAGATTCCTCAAGGTACGATCAACTTATGAGACACCATGGTGAACCAATTTCTTCTGAAGTACTTCCCAGCATCACGCATTACTGATTTGAGAAAGCAGATCACGAGTGTCAAGCAAGAAGGGGACGAAACGTTTTTCAACTTTTACAAGACGTTTAAAACCCTCGTTGCTTCATGTCCATCTCATGGAATTCATGAAGGTCTACTCTTGCAATATTTCTATGAGGGTCTATGCCTTATGGAGAGGGAGTTTTTGGATTCAGCAGCAGAAGGTTCTTTCTTAGAAATGGATCCAGAACCGGCCAAGGCATTGTTGGAGAAGAGAGCTTTGAACAACCAACAGTTGGGGACAACAAGGCAAGTGCATGCAAAGGTTAACGAAACCTCCACCAACTCAGCTATTGAGGAAGTTAATTCAAAAATTGACAAGCTTTCTACTTTGCTTGCCAATTTCATGAAGGGAAAGAAGGCACAAGTTTGTGGGGTGTGTACAGATGATCATTCAACCGATTTATGTCCACATGTGGCGCCAAGTGGAGACTTTGAGGAGGCCAATGCCGTAGGTTTCAAAGGAAGGCAGCAACGTCCGAATGTTTACTCAAACACCTTCAATCCAAGGTATAGAGATCATCCAAACTTTAGGTGGTTTAACAATGATAACGTGCTTCGCCCGGATTCCATTCAACCTCAACCAAATGCATATCGACCTCAAGGGCAGTTTGCAGCAAGACCTCAAGCACCATATCAAGTACCAATGCAGCCACAAGCTCCATTCATGCCTATGCAAGTGGCTGCCCCCACCAACTATGATGATATGTTGAAGTCGTTAGCCTTGGGACAAAGCCAACTCAACACTTTTACTCAATCTTTGCTAGCTGCCCAACAAACGAATACCAAAGACATTGCCGAGCTCAAGAATCAAATGGGGCAGGTTGTGGATTTCATGGGATAATTTGGAGAGCAAGGGAAGCTGCCCTCTAATGTGATCAAGAACCCTAAAACAGAACAAGCTCAAGCAATCACCACAAGGAGTGGCAAAATTTTGGAGGGACCAACTCCAAGAATACAGAAGAAGAAGGGAGACGTGCACATTGATGACAAGGAGGACGAGCAAGAGGCTGCGCACGGCAATGAGATGGCCGAACCAAAGTTAAGCAAAGAGAAATCTCAAACAATGAAAAAGAGAGACTTAGAAAAAGATCCTGCCACTTCTCAAAAGGTAAACGATTCTAATTCCCTAAACTCTTTTTGGAATGCACCAAGATCCGAATGAGCATGGAGAAGAGTCTAGGCTAAAGGACTATAAACAACTAAGCGATGCATGAGAGGCAACCTATTTCAACCAAAATTGTGAAGGAGTCATCAACGAGAGTTTGAATTTTCTAAATCCCTAAACTCTTTTTGGTTGAATTGTATATGTGTGAAACGTGTGGAATCTATTGTATGCTTAGAAATTACAAACTGAATTTTAATTTACATTGAGGATAATGTAATTTTCTAAGTGTGGGGTAGGGATACATGTTTCCATATTTTTTTTTTATTTTTTTTGAATCATAAAAGAAAAGAAAATAAAAAAAATCGTAAAAGACAGTAAAATAAAAAATAAAATTTCGTTTGTTTTTGTTTTAATTGAGTCTTAGGATGCCCCTAAAGTCTATGATGATTATATGTTTGAACGCATAGATGATGGTTTTGCATGATCATAAGAATCAAATTGTGAGTTTCATGGATATTATGATTGGTATGAATTTGTGAGATTTTGATTGATACATGAAAAGCATGCATGTTTGAGTTGATTTTGTTCCATAACATCCTATGTGAGCTTTAGAGCCTATATGCGTTCTTCATGAGTTATTATAAATTGGGCAGAAATTTTTCGAATCTCATTATTCTTTGCGTAATCAATGACTATGTGCTATAGCATTTAATGGATTCTAGAATGCTAGAACTTGCTCTTGATGATTTGTGAAACTATTATTCATGAATATGCCTTGAATTCGAAAGTGATTGAAAAGATCTTATTAGGATTACCACCAAAGCCGAATAAAGCATGTGCCTAATTTGTGTCCGTCGTGGGACTCCGTATTTTTAACCCCATTGAGCCTACATTAAGCCATATTCTTTCATAACTACGATACACATTTATTGACCTTAGAATAGTTTTATCCTTTTCCTTGTTATCAAGACTTGGTAAAGCTTAATTTTTATTGTGGAATTGTGATTTGGAATGATGATTTAAAGTAAGTGTGGGGTGAACTTATCCAATTGCATGAAAAATATGTGTTTGCTGAAACAAAAATAAAAAGAAATATTCAGACAGAAAATAAAAAGAAAATCGATCCGAAATAAAAGAAAAGAAAGAAAGTTTCGGCAAATAAAGAAAAGAAAAAGCATGGATTGAGTTTTGTTGTGAATTTGGAGTTTGTGTGATAATTGAAGGTCTATTATTGTTATACTTGACCTTTGTCCTTGTTCACTATGTTTTGGGAAAGAAAAGAATGAAATTTGAGTCCAACATGATAAAATTTGACCCTTGGAATAAAGTCATAAGGAGTATTGAGTTTTACTAAGTCTTGGTTACATTGTTATCACCACTATTCTAAAAATCGAATTCCTTATGCCTAACCCCATTATCACCTTTATTTTGATCTTTTCATGATTCTTAAGATTGGTAAACTTTGATTGTGGAGATTTTTTCAAGAGTAAGCATATGGTTTTGATCCATTCGTGCACATAATTGTTATATGAGATTTTCCAGAAAATGCTGTTCACAAAGTGCTTTTAGTTGATAAAATATGCAAGCTATTTGTTGTCTTATAATCTGTTCTCTTGCATATACTTTGAGTGAATGTTGCCATATTATGAGTGAAAAGAAAAGAGTATGCCTAGTGAGGAGGATTGAATCAACTTAACATGTCTACATGCTTATTTTCTCACTTCTTATTTATTCATGCTATGAAATATGCCTATGAATCTTGGAATTTATGTGCTTGCATTAGAATGCTTTAACTTGAAAGCTATGTGTTTAAAAGATCCTGAGACAATCATTTAGGGGCACTAGTAGTTGAGTCTTGTATTTTACTAAGGGACTAGCAAAAGCTAAGTGTGGGGTAGTGAGAGGGAGGCTTTTTTGGACAAAAAAAAATTAAAGATGCGACTTTTGGGTTAGTGAGAACACTCTCTTAGAGTGTTTTGAGCGGAGGGAAATTTCTGAAACCTTGTGCTGCTAGTGGGAAAAGTTCCCTTAAAAATGGGCTTATGGGCATTTTTCTATGCCCTTAAATCTCCTATTAGATAATCTTGAAGTTGATGCAGGACATGATGAATTTGGATTATAGTTTTGGCCAATATATAAAGAGATGTCCATGTGTCACCACTGTATTTAGCATTCAGTATTCAGCCAAGCAAAAGACCTTCTCTAAGTCTCATTTTCTAGAAGTTGGTGAAGATGTCTCAACTCCCAAGCAAGGTCCCAATGGAAGGGTTCAAAACCGGAGATCAAGGTGTTCATAACTAACCAATAATCATGCTCATGTGCCTTTAGATTTTTTAGTGAGACCAACAAAACGGCTCTCAAAACTCTTTTTTTGACCTAGCCGCCTCTGCTAGGGTTTTTCCCTCCAAGCCCTCTCTTGCGAGCAAATCTTTTCAATCTCACCACATTCTTCCTTCATTTTCTACTTTCGACATGTATGCCCCTAACTCCACCTTTGATGGCCTTCCCCAACCCTACGATGTCGCACGCGTCGACTTTGGTCCTACGGGAGAAGCCGCACTACAAACTTCTCGCCACTACGTGGTGGGACGTCTCTTTACTCGCCGTCCACACATCGCAGGTTTTGTGGGGGGAATCGGGAGTATGTGGCGTCAATGCTCTGGCCTCCAGATCCGTCCGGTGAAGGATCAATTTGACCAAGAGTCTTCTCGGAAAAAGATCCTCAATGGTGGTCCTTGGTTCTACCACAATTCTATGCTTGTTGTTGTGAAATATGATAGAATATCTGATGTAGAGAGCATCCCACTTTGATTTCTTGAAACATGGGTTACGGTGAGATGAATTTCTCCTCTTCTACGTAACTAAAAAACCTTATTGATGATCGGCTCTTATATTGCCCAGGTGATGAAACTTGATAATCTAACCTTATTTCGGAAGGATGAAGAACAACTAGTGAATGTGACTATGGATACTTAGCAACGATTCTGATTCTACACGGAATACTGCTTTGCGTCGGTGAAGGTTGAATACGAAAAAATTCATGGATTATGTCGCGAGTGTGGTTTATTTGAACATGTTGTGGAGGGATGTGATCGGCTTTTTGTGAAAGAGCATGAGGCATTGCATGGTGTGCCGACTGCAGCGTTGGAAGGACTGAATCTCATGCCGAGGAAGCAAGATCATATTGGTGGCTTTTTAAATCTAACAACAGCTGCGAAAACTAAGGAGGACAAAGAGATTCAATCAAAGATTTGGAAAAGGATTAAGGCCACAACACCTGCACTGCCAGCGACACCAGTGGCACCTCATTTGCAGGTAAGCAATGAGATATCTTATAGGATTTTGAAAGATTGTAAGGCAGGAGGATTTGCGATTCCTTCTCTCGTTGAACAACAATGATCAATGCAGCAAGGTAAGAAACATAATGCTTTTCTTTCTCTTGTCTAACCAGGAAAGAAGATGACTAATTAAAGCTAAATTAGGCTCTGAGACATCTGATTTGGCTTTGCACCTCAGCACCTACCACAAAAACGAGGTCGGTTAATGATGACACAATCTACAAAGAAAAAAGGTGGAAGGCCAAAAGGCTCACAAAACAATTCAAAAGAAGAGGAAACCCGACCTGTGTTGATGGGGAGGAATAAATTTTTACAAGAATTTGAGAAGGAAACAATGGAGACAGAGTTGATTCCTATTCCAATACCAAAATGGATTCCTATTTTGGGAATGGAACTTGAATGAAAGAACTTGGGGAAGACAAGTCATGGGAAACCAAAGTCTATTGGGGTTTCTGAGATTATTCAAAAGCCAGTGGAGATATGATTATAGAAGAGGTGAAGACCGATTCTATAACTAAATCCACTTGAGAAAAGGAAATCGACAGGAAGACAAAATTACTGCGGTTCAAGTTTGTATTATTATGTGGTAGTTTATGTCTTCTTGTTTTTGGATTAATATCTTAGAAGGTGGATGTACAAGGAGTTTTTTGATTTTGTTGGTATATTAGTGTGAGGAAAGCACTAGTTAGGTTTTTCTAGATCTAAGTGATGGTTTTTTATGTCGGCTCCTCGAACAAGTCATTATTCTACTGTTCACTGAGTTTCATAAAAGGAGCTTCTATTCATACCTCCAAAATCGGTATGTAGACTTCCCCACTTAATAGACCTTTTGTTTACTTTTACACATTATCTATTTGGTATTTACACCTTCTCCTTTACCCACAATACTCTTGTTCAATAAACTCAATAAATTCAAATATTCAATCCTCCAAAATGACATTAATTCATCATTATTTATTTCTTAAAATATATGGTACATGATATTTTTAATCAAAACATAATAACTAAAAAGAAAGAAAATATATTATTCTAATGTTACTTCATATTGTAAGCTTTTGCGACTATACTTCCTAAAGTGATGATGAATTAATCAACTCCACAACTTGTTCACGTTCTTCACATTTGGTCATCAACATATCCTTACACACACACATGTACCCCTCTATGGAACAATCTTAATAATATCCAAAACATACCCTTAGCCGGATTAGAGAAGATGAACTCCTAAACTCATTTTAATTAATAACTCAATTACCTCTTAAGATCTGGTTCTTATTGTCCAAGATCTAATTCTTCTCAACGATTTCCTTACTTAGTTTTTTTTAGAATTTTCGGTGTGAATTTCCATATCTAGTTGAAATCACAACAAAATCAATATTTTCTTGTTTTGTTGTATATTTTAGGGTCTATAAATATTATGTACTTTTTAGTAATTTGACATTAACTGGCAAAGTCAACTATAACATAAAAAAAAAAAATATATATATATATATATATATATATATATATATATATATATTAAGTACCAATTTTAAAGGTATGAATAGAAGCTCATTTTTATTAATGGATGACCTCTTTTTAAAAAAATAAAAAATAATCATGTTCGTACGTGTGCATGTATGATTATTTGTAAATTAATCTTGCTATTTCATCCTTGAGGACAAAGGCCTCAGAATGAATATAACGAATAGGTAACCCACAAAATGAGAGTCTATCTAATGTTTTTGATAATCACAAGTGCTCCCGACTGCTCTTGATGAGGCAAGCCACACAATTACAATTCATCCATCAACGTCAAAGCATAGGTGAAACACAAGATGAACAAATTAGCATTGTTATTATTAGTCCCCTACAAGATGAACACATCCGCAGGTTAATGGTTTTGATAATCACAAGTGCTCCTAACTCTTGTTGATGAGGCAAGCCACCAAATTACAGTTCATTTATCAACATCAAAGCATAGGTGTTAACGCATGATGATCAAATTAGGCTAATTAAAAACTGTCATTAGTCCCTTACAAGATGAACAAATCCTCATTGCCCGTTTGAGTATCTGAATATGTGCCTTCGTGCCTTCCTGGCTTCTCATGTCTTGTTCAGGAAGCAAAAAAAAATTAGTGTTAGTTTCTTCTCTATATACAAGATAAGATTTATAGATGAGTAGTATAAATACTGTGACAGACTTATAAAGTTTTGAACTCTGGTTTCCAAATCACTGTAAATTTTCATGTCCTTGTATTTCACCCCTACGTATCTTTTTTCTGAGTGAAGAATATCTATCAAACTTCATTGAAGGAACTACATATACAGAAGCTCAGAAAGTAGTGGTTGCTGATTAAGTTCCACATGGAGGCTTGCCTGTCTCCACAAATGGTTGCTGCAAATGCTGCCAAACGATTATTCTTGATAGGTCAGTCACCAAAAGATAGTTATAGACTTATAGTAGCTGTGCCTGACTTTTTTTTTATTTTTTTTATTTTTTTATTTTATTAATTTTTTCTTTTTAAGAATGTTGATGAGTATAGTGTGCCTAATGTGATTGCAGCCCTTAGTCATCTTACCTTATTTCAAACTATTCCTCTTAACAAAAATTTGCAGTACAAAAACCAGATGAATTGTCAAATCACTTGATGAATCTTCGATTTACATGAAACAATAAGAAACTACTTCACTGATGATTCTTGGATTTACAGTGATTTTAATTTCTGCCAAGCTACCATATGTTTAGATTATTTTTCAAGGCTGATTTGAAAAATCATGCTACTACTGATGATGAATTACAGTTTAGAATTCAGGCTTAAAGGTTGCTAGTTGTGGTTGTACCATCAGAAACAAATGAAAGTAGAATTATACAGATACACCAAAATTCTAACCAGTCAATTATTCTGACTCTAAAATAAACTTAGGAGTTTGAAGATGTTTTACTCGATAGAAAATGACAGCAACATGCATAATTTCACATTCATAACGGTCAGTAAAAAGTTAGAAACACACGAACGTGATTAAAAGTGGATTTTGGCTTAGAATATTCAAGTCCGATCCTAAAAATTTCACTTGAAACCTTGCCTTTTATTCTTTCTGGTCATTTTGAAGAGGAAGACGTCGCTACAAGTACTGTAAGAGCAAAAACAGGAGTCCTTCCTCTAACTGCAAGGAGTCCAGCGAAGGATCAAAAGGAAACATGTAAAGCTGGGAGCTCAGATCAACCTAAACAGCACAGCTACAAGAATGATTGGATTTGAGAATTTCAAGCAGATGAGGACTTTAAACATTCAACCTACACATTGTGCAATAATCAACGACCAAAGATTGGATGGAAGAGAGATTTTACTTATGCAGAACTCCAAGCTGCTACTGATGGCTTTTCTGTAAGAAACTTCCTATCTGAAGGTGGATCTGGTTCATTCTACAAAGGAGAAATGAATGGGTTGAGGATTGCTGTAAAGCAACATAAGAATGCAAACTTCCAGGAAGAGAAAGAATTTAGGCCTGAAGATCATGTCTTCAGCAAGGCAATACATGAAAATTTGGTTATGTTGTTAGGATCATGTTCAGAAAGAAAACAGAGGCTCCTTGTTTACGAATATGTTTGCAATGGTTCGTTGGATCGACATTTATCAAGTAAGAAGAAAACTTGCTAAAGTAGAGAAAAATTCAACTTTGAAATTGTTTAGCTTTTGCAAATTGACGTGAACGATGTACCTCGATACTGGTTACTATTACAGAGTAGAGAAGTCCCAACACTGAAATAATATTTATTACATTTAAGCAGCACATAACATCAGACCTCTCAGATGGGAAAAGAAGATCAAAATCGCTACCGGAGCTGCAAAAGGTTTAAAATATCTGCATGAGAACAACATCATACATAGGGAAGTGCGACCAAATAACATCCTCGTGACGCATGATTATGAATCCCTTGTAAATAACTCGGAGACGATTGCAGCTAATACCCATTCATATCAAGATGAACTAGTTAGTTCTGCATGTTAATCAACATGAAACTATTTTTCTTTCAGTATTGTACAATGTTTAAGAAATAAGATTTGTAATCATCTATTTTTACATATTCTTGCTGTAGTTGGTAGTTACTAAATTCGATAATTCATTCAGGCAAAATAGCATTTTTACTTACAGTCAGAGGTGGATTCATTCATTCTGTTTCAGATTACACTAATTTACTAGTTTGGTAATCTCCTCTAACAAGTACATTGGATTTTAGTAAAAGAGATTGAGTCAGCCAGATCAGTAAATTTTACAATTCAAGACTCTTACTTTGAAACTTGTTGTTTGAGCAAACTAACATGTTCATATGTACTAGTTAGGAGATTTTGGTCTTGCAAGAACTCAACATGAAGATTCGGATCAATCATCAGACACGAGAACAGTTGAAGAAACTTTGGCATATTTGGCACCAGAGGAAGATGAAGTGTCAACCAAGACAGATGTTTATGCTTTCGGGGTCATTCTATTACAGCTTATCACATGAATTAGACCTACAGACAAATAGCTTGGAGGGAAAAGTCTTGTGGGATGGGTAAGAGGTTCCATACTGTATTTATTTTAGATATATTTTTCTAAAACATGCCTTTGAGATGAAATAAAGAAGTATATACTGCAGAGCAAAGAAAACTAACTACTGATATGAAATAAAACTTTCTTGTTTCTAGTATTTTACTTCACATTTGTACACATTATATAAGCCAATTTATAACTTTGTTCTCAGGCAAGACCACTATTGAAGGAGAGGAATTACCGTGATTTACTCGATCCAAGGAATGTAGACGAGCATGACGTGCACCAACTCTATTGGATGGTCCGGGTAGCAGAAAAATGTCTCACCAGGGACCCCAACAAGAGACTAACTATTGATAAGGTACGTCAACTCGATTAGACTATGGATCAAACTAACACATGCATATGTAATGTGAGCTTGTTGTCTTATATAATTACAGGTAGTATGTGTTTTGGATTACCTGAATGAAGCCAACTAAATTTGTATAATCGGGGACATCTCCCCAACACTAGGGCTGGGCATGGGACGGGATGGGCCGGGATTGAGTGAATCTCGTCCCGTCTCGGAAATAAAAAAATGGGACGGGACGGGACGGAAAGGCGTTTTCAGAAACCTGTCTCGTACGTCCCGATCCCGAACGGGACCGGGACGAGACCGGGACGGGATCGGGATCCCGACAAATTTCAATGTAGTAAATTTAAATCCAGCATTGCTGTTTCTTTGTGAAATTTACTACATTGCTGTTTCTTTGTGATATATATATATATATATATATATATATATATATATATATATATATAAAGCCAGCATTTGTAACAAAGATATCATATTTAAACCACATCCATAGTTAACAAAAAGGCATAAAAAGTATGAAGAAATGGTCAAAGTTAACAGTGTGATATAAGTTTGAAAGACCATCAAAGCCAGCATCTCCATATACTTCTGCATAGAGCAAAGGAAAAACCACTCACCGTCATTCGAAGGTATTTATCTTTCTTGTTGTAAACAGATAAAGCATATATCATCTGCACCAAAAGATATATAAGTAAACCATCAGCTAATAAACCATCATCAAAAAAGTACAGAAAGCAGTGCACACCACCATAGCTCAATGAACAAACCAATTAGAATTTTTAAAAAATAATTACACAATTCAACTTAAACATTTTAACCCCGGAAGCCACCTACAAATGAACTAATATGAGTGTGGAGTAATCACATAGCAAGGTAATCAGAATAAACATTACTCTGAACTGTAGCAATGCGTGTAATTACTGAACCTCACCGCCAAATTCCACAGACAAAACCAAATACAACATCACATAACATCTCTATACAATGCTTCTACAATCGAGAATCACAATGCAAATCACTAAAGATGTATTAACAAACTCACATGCCCATGGTGAGTCTTCAATCCTCGGTCCTCCACTCTACAATTTCCATCAATCAACAACGTCTTGATCGGAACCTAACCAATCACAAACACCGAAACGAATTCAACTACAATTTCAATCCACAATTATCAAAAACAAAGCCCTAATTCTACTAAACTTGAAGAAGTAAACCTGCTGGAAAATATGCCCTAGTCTTATCACCTTGTAAGTTTTTATGCGACTTATCGACAGCTGATGAAAAATATCTACAATTGCTATTGATGTGCCTAATCATACCAGATGTGCCATTCTGACTTTCAGCAGCATAATCCCCAATATTTCCCCTAGGACAGTACTTGCAGTAAGCCCTCTTATGAACTATTTTATACTCTTTTCCATCAACATCTTTCGCAATTTCAATCTTTTCATAAGGTATAAAATGGTCCCAAACAAAGCTTCGTTTTATACCTGATGTTTCAGAATCAATCTCCCCTGTAGATGCAACTGCTTCACTTGGAGGTTGGCTTTGAGTCGCATCAGGTTGGCTTGCATCAGCTTGGGTCGCATCATGTTGGCTTGTATCAGCTTGGGTCACATCAGGTTGGCTTGGAGCAGGTAATGCAAGTTGATTTGCAAGAGTGGGTTGGATTGATTGACCAGAAGAAATTTCTGATGAAGTCGCATCAACCTGCAGACCAGAAGCACTCGTCGAGGACGAACTGGTGTTTTCTTGCTTCTAGCCATTAACAAGCTGAGGTTGGAACAAAGAGGAACGAAGTTGGGATGAGAGCTGGATGAGGAGAAAGCGAGCTAAGCTTCACAGAGGAACGTAGCTTACGAATTGGTAATCGAATTTGGGAGATTTGAAGTGACTATGCCTTCTGGCCTTCTGGTAATCGAATTGGGAAGAAGTGAAGAACTGAAGAAGATGAACGAATTTGGTTAGGTCTGAGATCAAATTGGGTTTCAGCCTTTCAGAGTTTCAGACTTTCAGGTGCTTCTCAAGTCAGTCAAGTGTATTGACTATTGAGATGGAGGGTTGGGATGGAGTGGGGTTGAATCGTAGGGCTGAGATTGAGTGCATTCTAATACTACGGGACGGGACGGGATTGTTCGGGATAGTCCCGATCCCGTCCCGTCCAGTTAATGTAAACTTGAAACGGGACGGGACGGAACGGGACGGTCATTTTCAAAAGCTCTCCCGTCTCATCCCGCTAACTTTCGGGACGGGACTGGGACGGGACCGGGACGGGATCGGGATTCCGGTACTAAGTGCCCACCCCTACCCAACACATCTGGAAAAGCATACCAGGCTCTTCTGATACAAATGGTGCAGAAGGTGACAATTACATCAGTACAGACACTGCTCCATAAGGAAGTTAAATGAATCACACAACAGGAGAACTCTTGCCAATGTCGTCTTCCCCTCCATGAACAGTTCAGAAAAGTCGTGCTTTTCCACTGTCAGAGCAATCCACCTTGGATAGCAGTATAGCCTGCAACTGTTGTAGACAAGAGATAAATACACAAAATAATAGTAAGAGTAACTTTCTAGTTGGTGTTAAAATTAGTGATGGACTAGTTCAGAACGATCCTTCACCAGAGCCCTTCTTTTGATCCCGTAGAGAATTAAGGGATTTTCGGTCATATTTCTTTTGGTCAAATACTTTCATAATTTGACATTGGTTTTGTAGTCCACAAATATAAAATGACCGAAGGGTGGGAATCATTAGTCAATGTTGAGGCGAACAAGAAGGTCATGAGTTTGATCTGATTTTTTCTTTCAAATCCGATTTGAGCTCTGACTCGACCTTAAATAGCTAAAATTAGCTAGTTAAATACAAGTTAATGCAATAGACTTCCCAAAAGACGAACACTTCATACTGGTGTTGCGTCGCATGCCCGATACTCACTGAGAACTTTATCTGACGGATAATCACCGATATTAAACACTTAACATCCTCTGTAATCTTCTTCTTTTTTACCCAAAGTACACACTACTGTATACTTTTTTTTTTTTTACTTGTATGTTGAAAGTAAGTTTAACAGAGGCGAACCCAAAGTAGACACCCAGTTTCCCTATCATTATTTCACCCAATCCTCCCAACCTGAGCTCACAGCACAAAAATAGTCCATGCCACCATGCATCAGTCTATTACTTCACCATCACACTCCTTTCTCACTCTGCAATGTCGTGGCGACAAAACACACAAAGAAAATCACACTCACTATAAATTAAGCCTCTTCCTATTCGGCTCTGAACTCTTTTCCATTTCCAGTGGATCATTTTTGAGACAGAAAATCAAAAATGACTCTTAGGGTGGAATCTATGGAATGATTAACAACCCACATATATAAAACGCAATCACCTGATATGATTCACAGACTAGAAACCCCTCCATGGCCTTCCAGAAACTTTGATTCATGAGGAAATGGCAATTTTCGTTTTGGAACACAATGCAACGGCTGTTAAAAGTTGCCACAGGCAGATCACCTCTCTGGGCTCTCTATGCTTGAATGAGTTCGACAGCAGCATCTATTTCCTGTGACAATGCCAAATGAGTTGGCACTTTAATGTGTACCTTTTGTATACTGGGGAAAAAAATTGAAGGAAGATCACACTGAGAATTTTAAATACATCATTCATGACAGTAACCAAGGTATAGTAGAAACTTGAGATGCCTATGAGTAACACTATTGCAGGCAAACACTTGGTATGAGCCTCAAGATTAGACGAATGAAAATATCCTGAGATTTATTATGCATATATTTCAGACCCCATGGCCAAAGCTTGCTCATTTTCCCCCAAACCAAACGAAAAAGGGTATAAGAAAACAGGGGCTCTCTCCAACGACTCATGAGTACCATATAATAAGAAGTTAAGGACTCACTAAGGACTTTGAAGTCAACCATTGGATGAGTGAGAACATTTTAAACATCAAAGTCCAACTCATTTTTAATGGTTGAATTTGAAAGTGCACAATTAGTGCTTATTATAAATTTATAAGGTACTCATTAGAGACTCCCTAAGAATAAAAATTCTCTTCTATTTTCTCACAGATGCTCACACAAACAAAAATACTAAAATGGTTTGTTATGTCATCCATTAGGCGTGGTTTTATATAGTGTAAGATGACATCAGGCAAGTATATTTTTGACAGATTAGTCACCCAAAAACAATTGATTAATAAAATGTTAGTTGTTTAATGTATTTGCTCAAAAGACAGAAAATGGCATAGTGAACTAGTCTCCAAAACTTCTCTCCATTTCTAACCTCCAGAACTGGCATTACCTCGATGATTCATTTTATTAGACATGTATGTTGTCAATCACATAAATTTCCAGACAAGGAATTTGAAATAGGATGTGCATCACTCACTGTTATAATTCTCATTCTTCCAATGGTACTGAGGATTTGAATTCCAATTCCTGCAGGAAACCCTGTTCAGTTAGTTTGTGCTTCTCGGTTTCAACACGGGATGTGCTGTGATGAAAGCTCGTACTGTCAAAACACACAAGTCACAATGTACGAGTCACTGTTTTCAATATCTTTTAACTTTTGAATACTTTACTACAAATTAACAGAATCAAAACTAAAATGACTAGCATGTATGTAAAGAAATTAGATTGTAAGTGCGGCTAGAGATAAATTATCCATGAAAGTGTTTAAAAGAGAATCATATATATGTATGTCCAGTGGGGCATTTAGACAATACTGCGATAAAACCACACCATCAATTTAACCAAACAACCAATCATATTTAAGTAAAGTAGAGGAAAATGGAAAACAATTTCGCACAGCGTAAAAAAATAATTAAAAAAAAAAAACCATCTAAGATTGACGAGAGAATAGAGATGAGAGAAATGATGACACCTCAGCCCTGAAGCTGTCAAAGTAAAATCCCCAAGTGAAAGAGTAGTTTCTATTTTATATTTTTTTTTTGGCTAGCGGACTTGATCTCCCTTAGTAAAGCAGCAATTCTAGGGGTCAGAACAACTTCTCCAGGTTTTGGTTTCCCCTACAATCCAGTGTCCACTACTAACTGGGTGTGAATAACACGCTGGCTAAATGCTCAAACAATCCATGGATAGAAACCACGGATAAACTACAAAAAAATTCCCACAAGCTAGGTAAACTTAATAAAGTTTGATCAGTGGACTAAAACAAATTACAAATAAGAGACACAAATTGACCTAAACCTCCCATGGTAATCAAATTATGACTGCTATACAAAGAGGAAAGACATACATTGAAATTGAGAGCAGGGACGGAGAGAGAGAGAGAGAGAGAGAGTAATTTGGGGCTTACCAAATGGAACTGAGTTGAGTGTCCACCGAGTGCAGTCACAGTGAATACATGCTGGTCCGCTTAGAATAGCAAACACCATTACACTTATCTTCCAGACAGAGATGAAACATGAAGACAGTACAGCAAAGGTGTGCTTCATGGGGGGTTTAGAAAGAACATAAAAATTGAGAAGCAATAATCATCATTCGATACATTCACCATATCAATAAACTATTTTTTCAGTTTTTCAATTTCCATGAATGCTTTGGCTTTGACAGGTGGCAGAACTGGCAATGGGGCAGCAAGACACACACCACCGACCAGCCCATAAACCTATCTAGTTGCTTGTGGGAAGCAGATCAAACTCAAATTGCAGATCTCATTATGCTTCATCTTTGTCTGGCTTAGATTTTATGTGCAGCAAAATAGAAAAATAAATTCTAATGATAGATAGACTCATAGACATGATATAGCGATCATAAGTGATGAGTTTGTTTCAGTATTCATTCCCAGGGGAAGAACGTTCAAATTCTTTTGCCACCATTTCAAACATCACATGTAATAATGGTCTGGAAATCGCCATAAACAACAAGTGCAGGCAGCTAATTAACCACAAAATCGAACATGTGCTCGTTAGTGGACAAGCCTCTATATAACAACTCCTAACTTTGACTAAAGAATTTGAATGTAAAAGCAAGCATTCATAGTCATAGTGGTCATCCAAACACTAATTAGTACACTATCATTTCAGTGACAGAAGAGATTAGTAAACTGACAGTGAATCCGTAACTCATACTCAAACAGTGAGAGAAGCACCATTGTCAGCTGGTGTAAGATGCAATATCATTGTAGCAGCCTTGACAGCCCATACTCGAGGCTCCGGGTAACTATCCATATTCTGCTGCCCGAAGCACGAAACAAGCATGTCAGTGTGTATAACTCCCGGGTTGAGAGCCACAATGGCCATGTCCTTGGGCAGCTCCCTGGCCACGGAACGGGTCAGACCCTCCACGGCCCATTTGGAGGCACAGTAAGGAGCCACGTGTGCGGCACCAGACCTGCCCCAGCCTGAAGACATGTTGACTATGATGCCGGTGGCGGGAGCCGACTCCCTCTTGAGCATGAGAGGAATGAAGTGACGCAACATGTTTGCAATGCCCTTGACATTGGTGTCGATTACGAGGTCGAACTCCTCGGCTGGAACCTCCCAGAGCTTGTTGTTGTTGTTGATGACTCCGGCATTGTTTACGATGATATCAGGGACTCCCTTCTTCTCCATCACCACACGAGCCAGCTCCTGAATGCTGCTGTTGGAGCTCTGTCCCCAAATAAACATGTCAAATTCAATTCAAGTGAAAATTTGAAGGGAAAATTGAGGAGAGGGAGAGAGAGAGAGAGAGAGAAGAGTACGAACGACGTCGGCGGGGAGGAAGAGGTGGTTGTCGGAGGAGAGTTCTGATTGGAGGGAGACTAGCTTATCCTGAGAACGGGAGCAGCCGATTACAGTGTGGCCTCTCTTGGCCAACTCGACGGCGAGTGCTCGGCCTAGTCCTTTGCTCACTCCCGTTATCAAAACGGTGCGGCCGCCGTTGGCTGCTTTGGTTGCCACCATGTTCATTGCCCCGAGAGAGAGAGAGAGAGAGAGGCTAACAGTCATATCACGCGAGCTTACAGATTTTTTTTATTTTTTTTATCGGAAAATAATTTCATAGTATAGAAAGGAAAAATACTTGTGTCCATAATGGACGTGTGTCTAATTTACATATGTTAGGCAATGTTATTAACGATTTTAACCGTTTAAAAGTTGAATTAATCAACAAAGATCATCTCTGTAAAAATTCAGAATAAACAAAAATCGTTTGTTCATTCGATTGTATTTGATTGCATCAAACAAATGAATAGTTCTAGTAAAAGTTGAGAGTCTCATAATCAACCGTCTATTTTTTTGATACAATCGAATACAATCGAATGAGTAAACGATTTTAATTTATTCTGAATTTTTACATAGATGATCTTTATTGATTAATTCATCTTTTGAACTGTTAAAATTGTTGATAATATTGTCCAAAATATACAAATTAAAGAGACATCCATACTAGTATGGACATATTTTCCTATCAAAAGGCCTTTCCACCAAACGGAAGAAAGAGTACCTCACTCCACTACTGGATCAGCTTCTAAACTAGATGGGAGAGCCAGTTTGATACCAAGTTACCAACCTCCACCAGTAGGTGGGTGGGATAAACCATATTTTGAGCCTCCCAAAGCAACTCAGTTTATTACTCTTTTCCTTCTAGGAGCAAAGCTCCAACCACAAAAGGTGAAATACTGAACTAACTGTTTAGCCTCATATATTATACCTCCTCAGGACTTATTGACAAAAAAGGATACCATGAACCAAAGCAGAGGGTTCACAAGCCTCAGGACTTACTGACACTATACCTGGTACTGCTCGTAACCCTAAGCAAGCTTGATGAGAGATTTATCAGCACAAAGCAAATAAATATCTCACAATTTAAACACTTTATGTGCATTTTAATATATGGTCAAGATGATATTGAGCGTGCTTAATATTAGTTATGTATGTATTAGAAATAAATATATAAAATAAATACATTTTACAAGAGATATATAAGGGGGTTTAAGAAGTTGAGTTCTAATCCTAATAATAGATAAAACGTTAGACAAGGAATCCTTACCGCTAATATTCTAATCAATTTTTGATTAAGTTCTCTTAAATATGCAATTTTTGGTATAGTAGCTATCCTGTCAATAATATATTTAATAAAGCCTTAAGAACATGTGAAAGTTTAGTCGAAAATTGTGTCAATTCTAGTACAAAGTAGCATCTCTAGTCAATAACACAAATTGATTGATTTTGGCTATTGTTCATAGCTTTTACTACTTGTGAATTAGGTTCCAAGACAATTAGGTGAATTGTAAACCTAGTTTTATCTTTAATTACATGCAATCATCCTAAGTTGCGCACCAGAGAATAAGAACATGCAAAATTTCTACATAAATTGAAATCAACTAATCATCACGCATAAAGACATAGTTATAAAGCAAACTAGAATTAATAAATAAGATTGTTACATAATTAGGGCTTTAAAACTATCCCATAACGTCATGTTAACTAGAATTCATAGTGATACGAATCAAACAAAGAAAACAAAAAAGTTTATAGAGAGAAAAATGAAATACACCATGGAAGATAGATGAGAAAGCCTTACAGACGTTGAAGTTGAAGATCCTCGTAACAAGGATGGATGATGACTAGGAACTTGATGCATTGCATAGCTAGCTTCTTCTGCTCCTTGATTAGAAACGTAGAACTAGAAGACTAGAGAATGGAGAGAAAGATAGAGGTGTATCGAGGGAGAGAGATGGAATAGACGGGTGAAGGAATGATTTTCTGGTCTCCTCCTCTCCTCTATCTATAGTGAACGTGTAGGGAATGAGCTTCCTTAGACACCAAGACTACTTGTTCTCCAAGACTAAGCAACCTAATGTGAACCGCGTGGCTCACACAAATAATACCATACAAAAGATTGTTCATAATATAAGCAAATAGAGATCGTTCTAGCCGGAAATTAAGGGTACCTGAAACATTTAAAGGTTTGAATACATATTCACACATATACATGTTTTTATCAAAGGGGGATTGATGTTTTTGGTTCAGCAGCAAGCTACCCTAACGTTACTAGACATGAATTTAAAGACAAGAAAATAAATCTTAAGTTACTATATACATGTGGTCGACATCTTTCATATAAAGTACTTATCAAAAACTATCATAACACATAGAAGAAACAAGGACTCACGGCAAGTATGCAATAAAATATCCTAGACTCGACTTAGTTCTAGAATATTTTATCCTGTCTGCAAAACCGGATAAAATAATCCCGCTAGGCCCGTATCCCGTACGAAACCGGGACGGGACCGTGATCAAAACGGGATCTCATGGCCGGCGGCTTCTTTTGTCAAGTGAAGATTTTGGGGAGTTGCAATACGACCAAGGCTTCCAAGACATACATAAACAATTAAGTTCTCAGGTTGAGTGCCAATTTAGATTTGAGGAACATATATCTTAACATGGCACTGATAAATATATGCTTCTTACTGTGCCATTTCCTGTGATCATACCATTTTGCATCCCCAAGCTCATTGCATCCCCAAGCTCATGACAGGATCTAGCAACTCCAATAATGTAGCTTATTTCCTCTGCTACCCAAACTAAAATTTAGTAGGGTACTTCTGTTCACTATAATGATTTGGATGGCACACCTAAACCACAATGCAAGCTTTAACACAATGTCTACTAATATCATAATCCACCTGATAATAGCATGGCAAAAAGTTGGACTAAAGCTACGAGCAAAATCATTTCTGGCATCAAATAAGCCATACACCACACAGAACACGAAGACAACCTCTATAAGTATTCATTAGTTTGCAATAGCTTCTACAGTACACACACTAGCAATTTGCCTCTAATATCATACTCTGCCAATGATCAAAACTACTTGATTACAAAGACCACTTATTCAAGCCCTAAATCATTTACCATTCACACAGATTCAATCTTTCACATCTTGGTCATATCAGCTTCTACACAGCAGCAAATACCAAATAAAAAAAAGCAAATTTCACTACTCACAATTGACAGAGAATGTGTCCACTACAACCTTAAGCTTTTCTCTACCAGATTCAAAATCAACAAGCTCATCAAATCCCCTGCATCAAGTTCACACCAGGACATAGCAATCAAAAGAAATTAAACTGATCCCAAATGTTCATTCACCAATTTAAAGCAGAGAAATTTACAAAGTGAAACAGTAAAAAGACTGACCCTTGAATCTAATTGCCAAGCGGCATGCTTACTGAGAGGAGTTTTGCACTGGATGAGAGAAAACCATATAAGAGACAAAGGGGAAGAGGGTGAGGAGATCACGCCTTGATCGAGGAGGAGGTGGGACCGAGGGGATGAAGCTCGGACTTGACGGGAACAGGACGCAACAGGCCTTATTTAGCTGATCTCGATCTCATCCCGTTGTTTTAAAACAGGATCGGGATGAGACGGGATATGTATTTTTCAAACATAAATCCCGTCTCGTCTAGGCAAATTTAAGGACGGGATCGAGATTTCGGGACCAAATGACCAGCCCTATTTTTCATAATATCATTCCCAATTCCCTGGTAACTTGATGTGACTGCTATATAACCTTCCCACCAGTAAATAACCTTCATGTCAAGTACACAAACTGTGACACCTACAAAGAAACTAAAGTTTCAAGCTTTTACAAATCAATTCTCTGCTAAAGCTGTGGGACTTGTTGAGTCTGGTGATGGCACTCTGGTTCTTATTGAGAGAAACATATCTAATATTACTTAAGCAGCTAAGAAGAAGAAGAGGGGTAGGCAATTAGGGTCGAAGAGCAAAAACTCTCCAAACACAAATAAGATGCCTGCTGAAGATGTCTTAAGGTATATGAATTCGAGAAACACTTCAAGCCCTAGTGTTAAGGGCAATCAGAAAATTAGACATGCCTATAATCTATGCATTTGGTCATGGATGTAGGCTTGCTTTTAATGAGTGAGTTTAAGTTTGAGTGTAGATGGTATATTCTATATATCATATTGTTGTTTGGCATCACAAAGCATTGATCAATCATTGAGGTATTGGGTAGGTATGTATTGACCATTTTGGCATGGTTTTTCATGAAATGAGTTATCATTATACAAAAAGACTTTTTTTTTTATATATATATATAGAGTCAACGACAGCACTAAACCCATAGACTAATCTGTGCCGGAGTATTTTGTCAGAACGCTCCCTCTAGCCACCAAGATTATATTAGGATTTGTTGACAGTAGCCACAGAGGGGCTACATAAGCCCACAGACCCGCAGCCAGAGTATCCGGGGCCGGACTGAGGCCCGGAGCAGGATCACCAGCACCCGGACCCGAGGTCCAGCAGTCTACCTTGTGACCAGGGGCCCGGGGACCGGGGGCGCCAGCCTGCCGAACGGGCCACCAGAGCTGTCCTTTTGTGTGCGAACAGAAGGAAACCAGTCTCACATCGAAGAGTAAGACAAGACCTCACGCCCGACCACCTATATAAGGGCCTCAACTACCCTCTTTAATAGGTAACTGATCTCTCCAACTGCTTATCATACGTGCTTAAGTTATCTATTCATCCCAACTGTACTAACTTAGGCATCGGAGAGGAGAAGACCGGCCCGCCCGGTATTCCCCTTAGTTAGCAGGTTCGCAGGAGGAGATCACATCTAGATTCACCAATCTCTACCAGGCCTACGGGTTTGTACAGAAACAATTGGCACCGTCTGTGGAAAGCTTGTATAAAAGTCATGTAAGCATCACCAAATGGCAGAAAGCTCAAAAGCGGGCCAGGAAAGAAATACAACGGAGGGTCAGCGGGTTGCACCAGAGCAAGTGCTCATCCCCACCCCGGTCGCTGTACGGGAGCAGCGCAGCGACCAGGGCACCCAGGACGACGGCAGCTATGGGAGGCCGAACAGCACGCCGGGGGCATACAATGATAGCGCGCACGGGAAAGGCCCGGCGGAAGGTGACCAACTGACGCACCGGGGCTTTTCGCTGACATTCTCGGATGATCCGAGCGACAAAGAGGAGAGTCTGCTCGGTGGCAGCGACCGAGACACCACGTACAGCCCCGACCGGCACGATATGGCGGGGGAGATACTGGCGATGAGGGCAGAAGTCGGCCGCCTGCGCGCGGAGAGGGACCGAGATAGAGCAAAATCCAATGCTCGGTATGAGGAAATGGAGACGGTAAATGCTGCCCTGGTGGCTGCCCTGGAAAAAGGACAGCAGCGCAACGCCGCTATGGCAAGGGCAATTACACCAGCGCCAGGCCAACCTCAGCGCCTTGAGGTGGGACAGTCATCGGGAGGAAGGTCTAGCGGCCGCAGGAGGGCGGAGTCCCCGGGCGGCACGGTTTTGCCAATGAGCACGCCACAGTCGCGTGCTTCATTCGAGGATGAAGTCGTGACCCCGACCGCACGGGCATTACAGATACTCACCGACTCCGTGTCGGATCTAAAAGCCCAAATGGAGGCCAACGAGAGAAGGGCAGCGCGGCCGATGGAAGGCGCGCGATTCAACGAACGCATGGGCCCTTTCTCGCACCGGGTTCTGGAATCAAGGAGGTCTGGTAACCAGAAATCCCTAAAGCTCACGTACTCAGGATCCGGCTGCCCGTACCAGCATTTGGATAGTTTCCGGTCCCAAACGTGCGCCAAGGGCTATTCCGATGCAGTGTGCTGCAACATATTCCAGGAAACCCTATCTGGAGAGGCGCTCAACTGGTTCTATGAGCTCCCGGCAAACTCCATCGAGCGTTTGAGCAACTGGCCGACAGGTTCGTAGACCGCTTTATCCTCCGGGTCGAAGGAGCCCAGACATCAACCATCATCTTCAACTGCAGGCAGGCACCTGGCGAGGAGCTAAGGACGTTTGTCAACCGCTGGCAAACGGAGACGGCCGGGGTTCGGAACCTCGACAAGGGCATCGCCGAGATGGCGTTCAAACAGGGGCTTCGGCCAGGAAAATTTTCCTACGCCGTACGGGTGGAACTCCCGCAGGGATATGATGAGCTAATGGCGATGGCCATCAGGCACGCTCAGGCGGATCATGAAACGTATGGGCAACACCTGTTGAAGAGAAAGCGGGAGGAGCATCCCCCGGCCGGCCGAGAAAACAAGGCCAGACAGCGGAGCGAGAACCGAGGCGCCCAACCAGGCAAACCCGGCAGAAATTGGGGAAACCAACAGCAGCAGAAACCCTATCATGACAAACCCCAGGGCGAGCACAAGCCGGCGCAGTACCGACAAGAATGCCCCCTGGCGATCATGCCAGCAGAACGTCAAGAGGTCTTCACCACTCTAACCTCTTCATACGAGGACATCTTGCACGAAAACAGGAACATCATCCCCCCACCGCCGAGGAGCAAGTACCCAAAGGGGAAACTTACCCAGGCGCGAACAGGCAAGTACTGCTCCTATCACGGTGAAGCTACCCATCGGACGAACAGTTGCTTCACCCTCAAGACAGCGGTGGAGGGTTTGATTAACAGCAGTAAGCTTCAGCGGTATATAGGGGAAAAGAGAGCATATCCCGACCGGGAGCAGGGCCAGGGTTGGTAAGCACACCCGGACCCGGTGAAGGGTTAGGTGCCAGAAATTTCAAGCAGTTAGTTTGGCATATCAACGGTTCAACCAGCGCAACATTATAATATATGTATGCCAACTATTTTAAGAGAAATCCAAGGAATTCCACCGGAGCAAAAATGTACATCCAAAGGGCATAATACAATAAAAAACCGTTCCAGCGGATTTACAAAAAAGAGAGCAAAAAAAAACCTTAAGGAGCCGCGCCTCCCTCCTCAGCGGGCATCCCACCAGCTTCCCCAGGTGAAGCCACCGCATCCTCTCCGGCAGGTGCAGATGGTCGAAGCCCGCCTTCCCCTTCCGGCTGCTCCTCTTCTGCCAGCTGCCCATGGGTATCTTCATCGGCCCCCGCCTTCGGCATTCGTGAGGTATCCAGGTACCCCTTCTCTTCCCACTCCACGTAGGCATCAGCGATACCCGACTCCCTAGCCTTTTCCAGGAGCTCAAGAAACTAATCACTATCGTGATATTTGAGAACAACCGGCTGGAAAAGCTCTGGGTCCTCTTCTCCAGCCGCAGCGGCAGCGGCGGCACGCACAGCGGTAGCTCCCACCTGGAGCTCATCCACTCTGGCCTCCAGCTCGGCCCTCTCCTCCTCAGCCCGCTCCTTCTCCTCCTCGAGGCTCCGGACCTGGTCTTCTAGCTTGGCCACCTGTTTCTTGGCCCTCTCCTCCAGCCTGACCTTCTCCCGCTCAAGCCTGGACTTCTCAACTTCCAGGCGCTCACGGGCTCCTGTCAGAGCGGCCACCTGCCTCTTCAACTCCGACAGCTCCTCACTCGGTTCCGGCTGGTACAGATTGTACAGTAGCTACAGAACAACAGGGAGCCGGCTAAGCAAACAACAAAAATAACGAAACTTATGAGCGGTGCCGTGGCACCAAGCAATTCTTACCCGGAGGACCGACTCCTTGCTCCTCTGGCGGCTCTCCCTCGACAAGGCTCCAACGGCCCCAGGCCTATTCAGACCAAGGCCAGCCACATCTGCCGCCAGCTTTCGGACGAAGGGACTCTCTGAAACTCCCCTTTGTTCCTCTGTAGGAGCGGGGCTATTCTGCTGACCGGCATAATTTGAGGCAGCGGCGGCCTTGTCCCCAGCGGAACTCGTCGCACCGCTGACCAGCTTGAGCCGCTTCGCCAAATTCTCACCAGACGACCGGCCAGTCAGCGTCACCAGCGCGGAGGGAGGGACGTCCATGATCCTTCGCCTCTTCTCACCCAGGCCGTCCGGTGAAGAAGATTGTGCGCCTGTCCGAGAGACCCTGGTGACAAGCGGGACCGATCCCGGTCGATGCGGAATCCTGTTCGTCCCACCAGGAACCTTTGGTGGCCCCCCGGTGGTCTTGCCCTTTCCAAGTCCCGCCTTGGACGCAGCGAGGTGAGTCTTATCACGCCTTAAGGCATAGGCGTCGTCTGCAACGTCCAGGGCCAGCGGTTCGGCATGAACGGTAAGCCGGCCAGACTCCTCATCTACCGAGGTCCGTGAAACGGCCTCCCCTTTCTCCTTCAGCTTCGAGACAAGGTCTTCACCGTCCATGGATAGTGTGTTACCGGGCTTGACGACCGTCCGGGAAGATGCACCTGCAGAACAAACAAAAGGTTAGTATCAACTTGGTCAGCAGAAACGTCACCACTAAAACCCTATTACGCACCGGGATCCCGCCCGAGACAGTAGTACTCCAACACCTCTCGCCGTATGAAGTTGTAGGAGTTTCGCTTAAGATTGTCCCAGCACCTGAGTATCGTCATATTCCACGTCTCCCGGAAGGCGGAAATCTCTGCAAGGCTCATAGTACCCTCCGGTTCATCGCACACTACAACCTCTTTCCCACTCCCGATAGTGTAGCTCACGGGCGGAGTGCCAGGAAAACGCACCCCGTGCGGGATGCCCTCAGAACCCAGAGACCCGGAAGACGAGACCCCGCCCCGGGAGCGGTCAGCGGCTTCGGACTCCAGGGAATCCGAACCGAGCCAATCCTCAAATCTCTCCTCATAGTCCACGGGACGCCTGTCGGCCGATTCGAAAGCCCCATCAGAGCTCGCAGAAGCCATTTAACCTAAGGGGAAGAAAACAAAACCCCACCGCTGGTCAGCAATAAGCTAGAACAGCGCCCTCTGCGGCTGCTCTCAAAGTTTGCCGCAGACGCCCCGCTCAAAACGACTCACAGTCGGCAACAGAGCACCGCCCCCCCCCCCCCCCCCCACCCTCCCCCCCCCGCCGCAAAACACCAACAAAAAAGAAAAAACACAAAGCAAAGAAAGCAAGACTTACCGATTACTATGCACAACCGAGGAAAGTCAGTCCTACGAAAACACCGAGCAATGGTAGGCAAAGAACCAGAACGCTTGAAGCACAGATATCGCAAGGCACCTCCACAGAGCTTTCGCCGGATTCCTCTCTAACCTTCTCTTCTTCTCTCTGGACCAAGAGCAAAAACAGAAATAATGAAGACAAAGGAGGCCTTTTTATAGACGGGTCTGATGCCCTAGGTACCCCTGTAATCCCCCCAAACACTCAATCAGGGCAACTAAAACGCCTGCGCATCCAGGCCCTCCATCTCAGATCACTCCCTACTGACACGTGTCCCAGCATCGATAACTTTCCCACGCCATCATAACTGATTGGACTGATGGGCTTCCTCCTTAAATGCATGTCAGCCACTTGTCCCGCCTACAAGCTGCAGGTAAGGGAGATAGGGGCGGGAACCGAGGCGTCAAGCCCCCCCACTTCCCCAACGGCCATGACATCTCACCGGTTAGGTAACATTCAACCGGCTCCATGGCATCTCACCGGTTAGGTAACATTCAACCGGCTCCATGGCATCTCACTGCTTAGGTAACATTCAACCTGCTCCATGGCATTCCACCAGTTTCGCCACTTTCCTTCGCCCCTGCGGGCAAGGACAAGCCAGCAACAACTCAAGGCTTCAAACACATGGGCTTTATAAACCCGGGAGAGTTTACATCTAGCACATGCAAACTTTTCCAGCAGGCTAAAAATCCTGCATCACACTGAACTGTGATAAATATGGGGATCCAAGGCGAGACTTGTTATCTCAACGCCACCCCACCGGGCAGATTGTTTCTCTAAACACATCTCCCCGCAGGCACGTTACCCCACGCTTATTCCAACACAAGCTGGGCCGAGCCACCGGGCTACTCCCGGCCTGCCCCACCGTTGGCAGTAATTTTACCTTGGGAACTTGGGGGACTCGTTCCGACATCCCATGCACTCGTCCGGGTTTCACCCCGCTCCATATCTATTGCATGGCGGATCTCAACGCCACATCATTATCTCATGCACTCGTCCGGGTTTCACCGCGCTCCATATCTACTGCATGGCGGATCTCAACGCCACATCATCATCTCATGCACTCGTCCGGGTTTCACCCCGCTCCATATCTATTGCATGGCGGATCTCAACGCCACATCATCATCCTATGCACTCGTCCGGATTTCACCCCACTCCATATCTATTGCATGGCGGATCTCAACGCCACATCATCATCCCATGTACTCGTCCGGGTTTCACCCCGTTCCATATATATTGCATGGCGGATCTCAACACTACATTGTCGTCTCATGCACTTGTCCGGGTTTCACCCCGTTCCATACTCATGGCACGACAACACTTGAGCACAATACCATCAGTATTGCAAACATACTCATAACTGTCGCACGTCATCACTAATAGGTACTCACATCACCACGCCCTCTCTGCCCGAACGCCCGGTCACGCCCAATCTTCAATGCGGACTTGGGGGACTGGGCACCGTTGGGTCAGGTAACCCTGCGGGTCTGCGGGACAGGAGCAAGACATATTAAGTCCCCATTCAACATTGCACTTGACCGGGAACTTGGGGGACTTGTTGACAGTAGCCACAGAGGGGCTACATAAGCCCACAGACCCGCAGCCAGAGTATCCGGGGCCGGACTGAGGCCCGGAGCAGGATCACCAGCACTCGGACCCGAGGTCCAGCAGTCTACCTTGTGACCAGGGGCCCGGGGACCGGGGGCGCCAGCCTGCCAAACGGGCCACCAGAGCTGTCCTTTTGTGTGCGAACAGAAGGAAACCAGTCCCACATCGAAGAGTAAGACCAGACCTCACGCCCGACCATCTATATAAGGGCCTCAACTACCCTCTTTAATAGGTAATTGATCTCTCCAACTGCTTATCATACGTGCTTAAGTTATCTATTCATCCCAACTGTACTAACTTAGGCATCTACTACCAGAAAAAAAAGGATTTCCCGACGAAAAAAAAAAAAAAAAACGGCCGACGAATTAAAATTTTCGTCGGTAATTCTAAGCAATAGCCGACGATTTTATTTTTCGTCGGTAAAAAAAAAAAATCGTCGGCCATAGTTTAACCATAGCCGACGAAACCGTTTTTTCGTTGGTATTTTCAAAAAAGCGTCGGCTATATTCATATTTCAGTCGACGATTTATATTTTCGTCGGCCTTTCTCCCAAACATTAGCCGGCGAAAATTTTTAGAAGTATGGCCGACGAAGTTGACATTTTCGTCGGCTATAAGTCTATATCGCCTACGAGTACTAGGTTTGATTTCGTCAGCTATGATAAAAACAAAAACAAAAAAAAAAACCAGCTTCCATTTTCTATCACTATCGACAAACCATTGTTTCATCCTTCAAATGCAAATATGTCGTCAAATAAGATATGACCGAAATAATGAAATACGTGTATGGTTGAAAAATGACAAGATTCCGACAAAATCTGTGTGCCGAATGTTGCGGTTAACTGTTTTTTACTTCCATTTTCCTATGGGTAGCCTGACGTTTGGTAAATATTTTGAGGAAAATTTTTAAACGATTAGTTGCGTCTCATCGATTTGAAACTATTATCTGTTGAAGGTCAGGCAAAAAAACGTCCTTTAGACAGGCCAATTACCATTTCTAAGCGTTTAAAGGGTTGACTCACCCGGTTGACCATCCCGATCGAGCCTTTAACGTTGTCAGATGTAGTTGGATTTTTTTTCATACATGTATTTAATCATAACGGTGATATCTGACGGTTGGAATAGATTTTATAAACTTTTATATTCAAAATCAGAACATATGCACTAATGTTCCTTAACTTGTTTACTAAGTGTTTAAGTGAATGTATAGTTTCAAATAGTTACTATACGTACACTCTTCAAATGCAAATATGTCGTCAAATAAGATATGACCGAAATAATGAAATACGTCTACGGTTGAAAAATGACAAGATTCCGACAAAATCTGTGTGCCGAATGTTGCGGTTAACTGTTTTTTACTTCCGTTTTCCTATGGGTAGCCTGACGTTCGGTAAATATTTTGCGGAAAATTTTTAAACGATTAGTTTGCGTCTCATCGATTTGAAACTATTATCTGTTGAAGGTCAGGCCAGAAACCGTCGTCTAGCTAGACTAATTTTCATTTTAAAGCGTTTAGAGGTTTGACTTAGTGGTTTGACCAATAGTTTAGCCGACGAAAATTATAAGTTGTCGGCTAAACTCTTGCGATCCGCTTATTGTCCGCCGTTGGATGGCTCAGATCCAACGGCTGCTGATTTTCCAAAGTTTAGCCGACGAAATACTTGAATTCGTCGGCTAAACTCTTGCGATCCGCTTATTGTCCGCCGTTGGATGGCTCAGATCCAACGGCTGCTGATTTTCTAAAGTTTAGCCGACGAAATATTTGAATTCGTCGGCTAAACTCTTGCGATCCACGCCTTCTTATTGTCCGCCGTTGGATGGCCGATGATCAGACGGCTGCTGATCTCCTTAAGTATAGCCGACGACATTCAAAGAATAGCCGACGATTTTAAAGATTTCGTCGGCTATGTTGAAGAATAGCCGACGAAATCTTTTTTAATCGTCGGCTATTCTTTCGGCTATAAATCAGAAACTGTCGAACCCTAGCCGACTTTTTCCTCTCTTCCTCCTCCTCCTCCTGCTGCTGCTCCAATCTGCCGCAAAGATTTCGTTTCCGCCGCGCTGCTCCTCCTCCTCCTCAAATCGGCGCCTAAACTCTCCTCCAATTTCGGCCTCCTTTGATCCTCCTCCGATTCTCCTCCTTCCTCAAGCTATTCCGGCCGGCCTCCTCCTCCTCCTCCTTCCCCTCCGCCTTCCCCTCCTCGTCCGACCTCCTTCCCCTCCTCCTCCGGCCTCCTCCTCCGATCCGGTTAATTTTTTTTTTTTCAATTTAGTTTAATTTTATAAATTGTTATATATTTAATTTTAATTATATAAATTGTTATATATTTGTTAATAAATTTAATTTTAACAAATTGTTATATATTTGTTATATATTTAATTTTAATTATATAAATTGTTATATATATGTTATATATTTAATTTTAATTATATAAATTGTTATATATTTGTTATATATTTGTTAATAAATTTAATTGTTATATATTTGTTATAATTTAAGTATATAAATTGTTATATATTTAATTTTAATTATATAAATTGTTATATATAAATTGTTAAATTAATTATATATATAAATTTATTAGTATGTTTTGAAATATGTTAGTATTATTGGTTATTATATTAATTAGAATTTGTTATATAATGTAATATAATTTAATATTAATTAATGTATTAATGCCTCAAGCTGCAGATGGCCGATGTATTGAGAAATTTGTTCGGAGGCCGTCGTTCCAGATCTAGGGGTTCTGCAAGTTCCGCCGGTTCCGCAGACTCCGACAGGACCCTTAGCCAGCCTGAGAGGACCACCAGCCAGCCGCGGAGGACTGTGGATTCATCCCAGCCGCGGAGGAGTGTGAGTTCTCGGCACCAGACCCTTCTCTAGGCGGGGCGGCCGTCGAGCAGTTCACGTCCCCCTGTCGGGCCAGATGCTCCGAGGTTCAGTAGGCAGCTATTTCAGGACGAGATAGCTGCAGACGTTCCTCAGGTCTGTATGCCTGAGGTTCATCGGGAGCCGATGACGAGTCCGACGACGTCTGCTGCTGACTCGACTGAGGGGCCTACTCTCCCAAACCAGCTCTACCTCCCGTACAACATTCCTGCGATACCCGAGGTCGACTTTCGAGGTGTGCCCATATGGCCTGCTATGCCTCAGTACGTGAGTGCTGCGGAGGCATACCAGCAGCAGCCATTTGAGAACCCTGACCTCCTGATTTCGGCGAGGAGAAAAGGAAAGTCGACAGACGGGTCATCGAGTTCAGGTAACATTTGATTTTATTAATTAAATGTTTTATTAAAATTAACGCACTAATATTTAATTTTATTAACCAATCGTCGTTTATGTGATAGGGACAGCCGCTAGCAGTTCAACGAGGAATACGAGAGGTGTCATATGTTTTGACACACTCAGGAGAACTGTTGCGCTTCGGGAGAGGATTCAGATCAACGAACCTCCTAATCAGGAGGTTCAGGGGAAAAAAACGCAGCGACTACAATGGTTGCGTGGGGGCACTGATTAGAGACAGAGTCCCTATGTTGTGGACACGGTGGGCCGATGTGCCCGAAGAGATCAAGAGGGAGGTGAACAACGCCGCGTCGGTGAGTAATTTAAAAAATTTAATTTATTTATCGTAATATTTAATAATTTTCGGTATTGTTATAATTGTAAAACTAATAAAATATTATCTTTTAGGCATACTTCGAGATTGCCGAACACAAGCAGGCTTGGGCGGACTCGATGCAGAACTTGAGGTACGTTGGGAATTCCTCATCTTATAATTTGAAATATTTTATGATATTAATAATATTTCTAATGCACTTTTGTTTTTGCCGTAGGTTCAAAGAGTGGAAGAACGAGCTCCGTTCCCACTTTAACGAATACGACAACCGTGGTCGTATGGGTACTCCCAGAGAGTTCATGTTCAGGGAGTACGAGTGGCGTTGGTTGAAGATAGTAGACTTCAACAACCCACTTATGTAGGTAAATACTAAACTTAACTATAAATGTTTATTTTGTTAAAATTTAAATTATTAGTTTAATTATTTTATAATTATTACACTAATATTTTTTGATGCATTTTTCTAATATTTTATTATTTATTTGAAGGAACGGTCTCGGGTAAACTCTGCGAACCGCCGCCGTAACACAACCCCTCATCATGGTGATTCTAGGCCGTTTGCACAATATCAGGAGGAGGCGCTTAGAGATCATCCTGATAGCAACCCGTACGTGGAGACGTTTAAGATCGCTTATCCACAAGTCGTTGATTACGATTTTAAAATTTTAATTATTAATTTTACTTAATTATATATTTGTTAGAATATTAATTATTATTTTTTCCCGTTCAATTAGGAGAGGGTGAACCGGGCCGAAGAAGAGGTGTTCCAGCAAGTAGTTCGGGAGACACAACCGAACATTTCAGAGGCAGATCTGGAAGAATCCCTGCGCCAGGTCGACCGATCGAATGTCCAAACGGCAGCGAGGATGTTCGACGCAGCCTTCCCAGACCGGTCAAACCAATACTACTGCCGGGGTTTGGGATGTTCTGGAATAGGGCTCCTGAAGACCACTAAGGGAGGTCAAAAGAAGGGAGGCGGGGACAGCCAACAGATGAGGGGGGAAGTGTAGAGATTGGCCGCAAGATTGGCGGCCGAGGCCCAGAGATCACAGGAGCTACGCCGCAGAACACAGCAGTATCATTTGGATATGGCCAGTTGGCATGTTGAATGCGACAGAGTTCGGCAACACAACTACGCCGCCCAACAAAACTGGTGGTGTGATATGTTCGCGGCACAACAACAAGCCCTTGAACCCCCGCCCCCGTTTCAGCCGTTAGTTGAACCTCCAATGCCTCAACCACCCGAGTTCGTTCAGCAGGATGACGAGCATGATGGAGAGCAGGATGCTGGGGGATGACGTGGTGGACTTTAGTGCTTTAGGTGATGATTAGGGTTATATTTTATGTATATTGGAACAAATTAAATAATAAATCATTTAGACATGTTTCTTGTTGGTGCAAATGCATGGATTGTCTTTGTGATTTGCAGGTTGCTTGGAATGGTAATTTAGAAATTAATTTTTTTTTTCCCCAAATGTAAGAATAGCCGACGATATTGGCATTATTTCATCGGCTATAAGTGTTATAGCCGACGATTTTTACCAAATTTCGTCGGCTATAACTTTTATATCCGACGAAAATGATATTATTTCGTCGGCTATAACTAATTAATGCCTATTAAAATATTAATATATTCCGACGAAATAACCAACGAAATAGATGGAATCGTCGGCTATATTTCAGAACAAATAGCCGACGAATTTCGTCGGCTATAGTTTACGATATCGTCGGCCATACTCGAAAATATCCGACGAATTTCGTCAGATATTTTGCCCAGGTTTGGTCGACGAAATTAATTTTCGTCGGTAAAGTCGTGGGCCATACTCGAATATAGCCGACGATTTTGTTATTTTCATCGGCCATTGGTATTACCGAAGGCGTTTTTCCAACGAATTATAGCCGACGAAAATTTCGTCGGCAGAAGGAATAGCCGACGAAAATTTGGCATAGTTGACGAAATTTTTTTCGTCGGCTATTCTATCCGATCTGGTAGTGATCGGAGAGGAGAAGACCGACTCGCCCGGTATTCCCCTTAGTTAGCAGGTTCGCAGGAGGAGATCACATCTAGATTCACCAGTCTCTACAAGGCCTACGGGTTTGTGCAGAAAAACGATTTAACTGCAATTAGTGTCGGTGATTCAAACGAGGGTATGAGGCATTCCTACACCACCAACACTCATACCAAGTTGACCAATTGTGATGCTTAAAAAAAAACGTAGAACTATTTTTATCGCAATTAAATCTATGAGCACCAAGGAGTAAAATACCGGATATCGAGAAAATATCGACGTTTCAAAATATGGATATTTCGACGGAAATATCGATGAAATATCTATCCATTAGAAATTTTGACAAAAACGACGGAAACTATAAGAAATACATGGAAATTTGTATTAAAACTTTCTAAGGTTGTTTTATACTATGTTATCGATCATATGTGAGAATAAAATATTAATAAACTCAAATAGATATCAATTTATTGAAATATTATATGAAATACTACGTGAATAGAGCTTACATTTATTGAAATATGATTTAATATATATAATTTATACTTGAAACCTAAAACGAGACTAGACCATCACACCCTTTAACATTATTTGTACATAATATTTCACAAAAATAATTAAATGAAGTTTTTAAAACTATACAGAAGACCGATGAGGTTCGAAATTTGCACTACCTTCTTCATCATCTTGTGTAGAGTCATTGGTGAACTGCGAAAAATATTCGTTAAATGATTGCTCTTATCTAAAATTCTGCATATATTGACTTACATGCCAACCATATGGGTCAAGTGGCGATCTTTGAGGATTCTGGGACTCATAGTATAGGTTAGAAATAAAAAGTAGTTGATATTAAAGTAACTCTTGAAAGTAGATTAGAAATTAAAATTAGGTGTTGAACATTTATGTTGTTTGAGAAAGAAGATGAGTAGCTCTTGAAGTAGTTGAGATAAAATTTTGAAAGATAGGTTAGAAATAAAAAGTTGTTGATATAAAAGTAACTCTTGAAGGTATGTAACCGTATGTTAGAAATTAAAATTAGGAGTTGAAAATTATGTGTTTTAAATTATTGAAAATTAGTTTTTGAAAATAGGATAAAAAAAATTCTGGAAAATATCAGAAAATATCGGAAATTTCGCGGAAATATCAGAAATATCGGCGAAATATCGGAAAATATCGGAAAATTTCGATGGGAACGAGACAGAACTAAATCGAAATATCGATATCACGGAAATACTGAAATATCGCCGAAATGTCGACGATATTATCGATATTACACTCATTGGTACGCACTCTCTCTCTCTCTCATACTCGAATCCTCTGCTCATACTTCTCTGCTCATATTGCCTTATACTACATCTAGGTTATCCAATTTTAATTATATGGTCAAATTTCCTTATATTAGTGTGGGCTCTACATTATATGGTTTAAATACTGAGAAAATCATGTCTACGTGATTACAATTGGATGGAAAAGATTCATTCATGACACAATATGAGCAGGATCTCAGTCCCTCTCTCTCTCAATTAGTGAGAAGTGCTTTTTCAGTGGAGGCGGAAGAGATCGTTATTATTGAATCAAATCCAGATCTCGGTCAGGTCAGATTTTTCCTAATAGGGAAGGTTTCCTTTAAGAAGGTTAATCTAGAAGCGGTCAGAAAGAAACTGAGAGAATTATGGCGAATTAAGGAGGAAATTCTATATTTGCCCAATCGATGATTCCGACCGGTTCTTGATCAGTTTCAAGTCAAAGCTTGATAGAAATAGAATTCTGGAATGATGTTCGTGGTCATTTGATGATCTGTTGGTTGCTTTGGCAGTGACAAATGACTAATCTAATTTTCACAAAGTAGATCTGGAGGAGTTTGAAATCTGGGTGAGGGTGCGTCAACTTCCACTGTACCTTTTTATCTTAACCAAAAGATGGGGAGGAGAATTGGAAATTTGATCGGTGAATATGTGTGGATTGGTGTAGACTGTTTTGGAGATTTCTTGGGAGATGCTTAAGGATAAGGGTGTCACTGAAACTATCGGCGTTGTTTCCGAGATGAGTAAATGTTTACGAGAGATTTGCCTCCGAAGTTTGATTTCGTGTACGAGCAAATCCCTTATTTTTGCTTCTATTGTCGGGTCCTGTCCCATATATCCTCTCGGTGTGGTCATAATTTTCCACATGCCTCTGTGGTTCTTTATATGCGGTGGCCATTTTTGATTTGCCTAATCTTACCACTACTCCCTCCTCCCTTAATCCATTCCAAAATTCTTTTACTGCAATTGCATCACCCAAGCTCGAGGATTGAGATGTGGCTTGCTGAAGACACGATAGGTATGCTTTGAGCTCTTCTCCTTTCTTATTGTGGATGGACAAAAATATCACTTTAGTCATCCAACTATATTTAGATCGACACTTTGGTCACTCAATTTAAACTTCACTTTAGAGTATGCCGTTAGATATCATTTTAGTAATTCTGTCAGTCTTCTTCCATCTTGAGAGAGAAAGTGGTTGATTATATTAGGCAAAAAGTTTTATAATTAATTAAAATAAATAGTCACTAATAATTTCCATCTTGAAAATACCATTGGAATTAATAGGGAGATCACATTTTAATGGAGCATAACATATATAATGACCAAAGTGATAACACGTTAGTTTAATTGAATGACCAAAGCGAAGTTTTTAAAAGTTGAGTTACCAAAGTGTTAAATTAAACATAGTTGAATGACCAAAGTGCATACGAATGATCTCGGAATTGCTGAACAGATTGTACGGTAAGTACTTCGAATGTTCCTCGTCTGCCCACTTGCGTATCAAAGAACCACTTGTTTGCCAAGCCATATACCGTTGTTCCAACTTCCAAATAGCCTGCATAGTTCAGTGTCACTGTGTTGACCGTTGTGGACCACGTATAAGGACTTTTCAACGTGGCAACGGGAATTGACTTTCTCGCTAAATGATATTATGTATACCACATTATCCGGTATACTCCCGGTAGTTGGTGTGTAGGGGTAGATAAATGGTGATTGTCTCGTTTGGTGTGTTGCCACTCCTTGCATTTCTTCATTTGCAATACGTTGAAGTGAGATACATTTTGCATATGCTTTCTCTCCTTATACGTCCGTCCATTTCTTCTATAGATGTTGTGTCGTCGCTCCATCCTGTTGACACAGTTTCTTCTTGCGAAATGTATGCGGATGGCAGGCAGTCGTACAAGCCCAAGAATTGAAATTCAGGGCCATCTTGCATGCAATGAACCGACGGAGGGACGCCCAGCCTTATACTTTTCCCATAAGCATTCGTCAGTTACGACTCTTTCATTGATGCGCTCCTTTTGTGGTGACTGAGCATTCTGTGTAATTTCTTTTCCTTTGGTATCCATTGTTGCGTCCGCTAATATTCTTTACCCGCTATTATGTGAGTATAACTAGTCTGATCTAGTCTAATTTGCGCCTTAGCTCCCTGCAAAGTTTTCATGGGTTTGCTTGGGAAACCCACAGATGGCGCCAACTGTTAACGGGTGTCATTAACTAAGCGAGTTTATGAGGCTTAAAGGTGTATGAGAGGTAATGTTCCAGACTGGCCTGCAGACTCCGAGACAAGATTGCAGACTATGGGTGATGGATGCGGACTGCGGGTAACCTATATAGGAGAAAGTGAATGCGTTACGGTCACGCCTAGAGGATTCCAGACTTAGACCCTCCAACACTCAAGTCAGGGAGAGAATTCATGCCTAAACTTCGGAAAGAGAGGAGGACATGGAACATTATACTTGAGTGGTGCCAGACCCTTGTCCGAGCTTTTTTTTTTTTCTATTTTTGTTTTTGTTTAGTTCATTTTATGCTAAGACTGCTTGTAGGTCTAGGGTATTTCTCTTAGTTTTGGGCTTATTGCCTTTAGTTGGTATTATTAGATGTTCTGAGGAAGCCCCCTCTACGTAGGGTGGTCTTGGAAGTGGTGAAATAAATTGGGATGAGCATTGATATCCCTTTCTTGATCGTGTCTTGGTAGCTAGTTACTTGGTTCGTTTGCTACCAAGATTTGATTGATCAGAATGCTTCATCCTAGGGTTTGCAACATAGAGACTGCATAGGTTATTTTTAGGTAGTTTCGCATGATTCACTTCTTTCGTGGCCCTTGCGGGCGGATCGTGTTCATGTTGTTACTTATTTTTGCTGATTAATTATTTTTACTAATTAATATATTTTCTAAAATTAAAAAAAGATATAGAAGGACTATTGACCCAATAAGGATGTACATTAACTAATTTAGGGCCAACTGAAGTATTAGGGAAAAAAAATCTGAATATTGGAAATATAAAGAAATATTGACTGACAAAATAATTAAGAATGTACTTTAGCTGATAACAAAATAAAATTATCTTACCAAAATAAAATAGTATTCATTTATTACCAAAGAAAGGTCTAAGGATTTTATACTAAGTTAACTAACGTCTTCTGTACACACACATATATAGAACTATATTAATTAGGTATTTAAGTATCATTTATTGAAAATCTATTTCAAAATAGAGAAAATAAATGCATGGCCAACTCCACAAGACTATAAAAAGATTCAAGTTTATCTTGTAGTATTGTCAAGCTAATTTGATCATTTGGGTGCACAAAGTTGTAGAAGATCTACAATGGTATACTACCGATCGACACTATGCATTATTTCTTTCCCTGCTTTCTCCATTAGTTCACGTAGATTAACAATTTTTCTTTTATGGGCTAACATTTATTTAGTCCTTGTAATTTAAGTTGGTCGTCTATTTAGTCCTTAATGTTTAAAATTAATCTATATAGTCCTTGAACTCACAATTTCTCTCTCAAACGGTACATCCGTCAAATTTCTCTGTTTCCTTGTTGATGTGGCCGTTAAGAAGTGCCAACTCAGACTCCAAGTCACACACAAATTTTTGCTCAATTGTCTGAAATGACCATAGTCTCTATTTCACGTAGTTTTACCCATATTCCTAAAATTCGAAACCTAGAAAACGCATCACTCTGTCTTTCGTCTCTAAAATCAGAAATCCCCCAAAACCCAAAACTTGTAATCTCCAACACCCATTGATAGTAGTCCGATGGCATGAGCCTCAGTCCTAATTTGATGTTAGTTACGCCGTAATCCGATATCTGACGACGTCGAGAAGAAGGTGAGCAGCCCAGATAAATATGACGTCTTAATTCAAACTCAATAAGGCAGACAACAATGGTGGTGAAGGGCATCGAAGTTTGGGTTCCTGGAGAAGAAAGAGGTTAGCAAGAAGATATCACTGAGTAAGATTGTTGGGTATACATTTCTATTTTTGAAGATGGTAGATTTAAAGGATTTTGTTGCGGTTTTTGGTGGGTTCGATTTCTAGGTTTTGCAAAAAGCTGATATTGGTTTTAATAAGTGTCTGTGTTGAGTTTTCAATGGTAATGTTGTGGTGTGGTCTAGTAAAGAATATATAGGTTTAAAGAATACATTGTTTAATCTCACATGTATTGTGGACAGACTATCTGCAAATGCATTGTTAATTTGGATGGTTCTTATTTTGGCTTGTACCTCTTTATGGAGGCAAAAGCAATGGTTGCAGAGTCTTTATTACAGTATTGTAATTGTATTCATTGTAATCCTGCTATTTAGTTTTGCTATTTGGTGGGGTTCTGGAAGTGCAGGAAAATAAGGAGAGGAACTTGTTTGATGGGAATTGTCGAAAAAACAAAACTAGTTTGATGGGGAGACTATAAATTTCTTATTCATATTTAAAGTTAATCAATTAACATAATAAAGATGGTTGATATCTTTAATCAATGGTATGAAAAACGTTCTGAACCACTTTACTTTTTATTAGTTTTACTCCAAGTAAAGGATGGTTGATATCTTTAATCAATGGTTATATTATAGTTGTTTTATTTTTCTTGGACAATATAATATATAGCTTTAATCGTGAGGGTTAAATTTATTTTATTAATCATTAATCAATTAACATAACTGATGCTAGCTAGTTATTAACTCTTTTATTAACAGTTAGGAAACTTACCAATGTATTTTACTTGTCTTTGCAGATTTTCCAAAAGATGAAGATGACATATACATGTATGACGACGACTTCGTTTTTAGTCAACCAAGTAAAGGAATAGTGATAAAAGAGCACGAGGACTATGTGCCTACTCAGTGTAGCATTGTTTGTGCAGCGAATCTGAAGGACAAAGAGAAACATAAGCTGTTTGAGGTACCAAAACCAGTTAAGAAGGCTAAACAATTTGGTTTCCAAGGTTCAAGTGGTACATGCAAATCATATATTGAGCAAGGTTTAAGTGGTGTTGGTTCAGTTGGTGTTAGTTCAATTGGTGTTGGTGATATGCAAGAAATTGATAATTTAGATTTTCTTCAGTCAATTGGTGATCCTGATTATGAGCCTCTACTAGATGATGATGAAGTTGACATGTATGGATGTGATGATGATGATCATCTTGTTGATGAAATGCAGCAAGAAGAAGAGCAATGCAGAAGGTTACTTCTTCAAGGGATTGTCGGACAAAGAGGCCAAAATGTGCAACATGAGGGTGACTTTGTAGACAACGAGGATATGTTTGGTGGAGTTGATTCAGATGAAGAGCCACCTGATTATATTATAAACGTTGATGGTGAGAAGGAAGAAGAAGGGTTGTACTTCAATCCTAAAACTGATATGGTGAGGCCTGTATTCAAGTTGGGAATGATGTTTGGAAATGTGCAGATATTAAGGGATGCTCTTAGGGAGATGGCAGTACAAGGAGGGTGGGAGTACCAATATGAGAAGAATGACAAGGCCGGGAAGGTTGAAGGCTATATGCAAAACAGATAATTGCCCATTTTATCTATCTGCTTCTAAAATGCAACATGAGAGTACTTTAAAGATCTACCATTGGATCCCTAAACACAAATGCACAAGGACTTTTAACAACAGCATGGTAAGCATGAAAATGTTAGTGAGAAAGTTCAAGGACAGGATTGCACTTAACCCTGATTGGAAAACCAAGTAATAGATTAGACCCCTACTAATTAAGTCATGCATTTTATGTTTATATCTTTCTTCTATTTTTTATTATTATTAGAATCAGCATTTTCACAGTTGGAAAGTAATTGTTATACTCTTTGCTATTGTAGATTCACTTGCCACGACAATGTCATCTGAGACTAGAGCTAGAGTTACAACACAAATGGCTTATAAAGCCAAAAAAGCTGCTTTGCTGGAAGTTGAGGGATCCATCAGAGAACAGTTTTCAAGATTGACGGACTATGAGAATGAGCTGAAGAGGGTTGATCCAAATATTACAGTGGATATAAGGTGTGACTTCAACAACAAAAACAAAGATCCAGTCTTCAAAAGAATGTACATCTGCTTGGGAGCTCTGAAGAATGGAATTAAAGTTGGTTGTAGAAAAGTGATTGGCTTGGATGGAGCATTCTTGAAGAGTCCATTTGGAGGGCAGCTTTTGACGGCTGTTGGTGTGGATGCAAATAACTGCAGCTGGGTTATTGCATATGCCATGGTTGAAAATGAGAATACGGACCAAATGTGGAAATGCGCCAAAGATACTACAATGAGTTACTATCTTAAAGACATAGAGAAGATGAAGGCTCTTAATGAGGAAGCCTACAATTGGATGACACGTAAGTACATTTATAATGTTTTATAAAGTTAGGTTGATTAGTGGATCAATTTTAAAAAAGTTTTAACTACCTTTTTTTTTGTAGATGAAGATAGGCCTCCCATACATTAATGTAGGGCATTCTTTAAGACAACGAGTAATTGTGATATTATGGACAATAATATATGTGAGAGCTTCAACTCATGGATTGTGGGAGCTAGGGGTAAGCCACCAATCACCATGTTTAAAGAAATAAGATGGAAACTGATTAAAAGGATTCATTTAAGAAGGGAAAAAATGGAGAAGTATGAGGACACTATTTGTCCCAAGTCAAGGGATTCATTGGAGAAGAACAAGCTAAAGGCCGCCACATATTGTATTTCAACTTTCAATGGTGGTGATGAAGCTGAGGTTGACAATTATGACAAAAGCAAGAATGTTGTCAACCTAAGGTTGAGAACATGTAGTTGCAGGAGATGGGATTTGACTGGAATCCCATGCAAGCATGCGGTTTCAGCCATTTATGAAAAGAGGCATGACCCAGATGATTATGTTGCTGAGTGCTATTCGAAGAAGACATATATAACTATCTACAACAATTTCATTAGCCCGGTAACCAGCATGGACATGTGGTCAAGGTGTGAAGATTCACCAATCTTACCTCCATCATATTCAAGGCAGCCTGGTAGACCCAAGACAAAAAGGGTTAAGGATTTATCTGAAAGGACACAACCTGCTCAGGGTAAGCTAGGAAGGCAGCAAAAATCCCTCACTTGTAGCAATTGTAGGCAAGTAGGGCATAATGTGAAAACATGCAAAAGACATTTGCCTCCAAAGGAGAATAAGAAGAGGAAGGCCAACAATGAAGGAGGTCAAGGTTCTGATCAGGTATATAAGCCCATTAATTTATTTGTTATGTTTTTTCCTATTGTGTTAGAGTTTACTTACTGTTTTGTTATTTGTTGCAGGCCAAGAAAGGCAAGGCTGCTCCTATGACAACAAATGAATTGAGGGCAAAAGCAAGAGAAAGAGCTGAGTATCAAAAGGTAAATTTCATGTCTCTAAAGTTAACACGACCTAACATGAGTTTATATTATTTATTAGACATTAATGTGTTATGCATTCTATTTTTGTTAGAAAAAATATGCTACTGCCAAAGCTGCAAAAATGGCAGCAAATAGGTATGTGTCTTCCACATTAAGGCCGACACAAGTTCGAGCTATACCTACAAGCTCAATCCCGGCCCGGACCATGCATCCAAGTACCAAACCGACAATGTCAAGACCAGCCCAAAGTGCAGCAGTCCAAACTTCAAGCAATAAGACTGCAGCTGCAACCTTATCCAGAACATCACAGAGGATCAGAAATAGGTCAGCTAATGGACATGAAAAGTAGTTCTAAATTCATCTTAATTAGCATAAGGAGCAATATTATATATATCCTATTTTGTGCAACTTAGTGCTGTGTAACTTAGTTGCTAGCTCTAATCTTTTGTTAGGATGATTAGAGCTAAATTTCAAACGTATGATATTAGTTTGTGATGGATGTAATACTCCTATGGTGGTTTTTGTTAAGATACAGCTAGCTAATTAATGTAGGTTTGCCTATAATCAATAACATTGTTCTTATTCTGGAGATCCTCTTATTCTCATATACTGGAGGTGTGGTTACTAATGAATTGTGATTTTGGTTGTTCGAATTTGTTGATTAGTTCAGTTTCAAGTTCATATCAAGTTATTTTCATTTTTCGAAACTGTTGATGTTGCTAATATTATACATAAGGGGAGATAGAGATATAAGTTGTTTGTACATGGTTTATCTTTCTTTGCACATGTTATGTGTGTAAGGATTTTTGATTTAGCTTGGCGGGATTCTTTGAGGAAGAAAGGGAGAAATGAAAGGAGGGTATTTTGGACAGTTCAACACAAATTTGTGGGTGATCTGGCGCCGAGTTGGCACTTCTTAACGGCCACATAGTAAAGTCACAGATAAAATTGACGGTTGTACTATTTGAGAGAGAAATTGTGAGTTCAAGGACTATATAGATTAATTTGAAACTTTAAGGACTGAATGGATGACCGACTTAAAGTACAGGGACTAAACAAACGTTTGCCCTTCTTTTATACAGGGTGTTTCTTCAATACTTCACTTTGTTGGGATTTTATGGATAGTTACTTTATGTAATTTTGGCATTGTCTATGGCAACAGTGGTACCCTTAACGTGCTTGATTTCGGCGCCTCTGGCAATGGCGTAACAGATGATACCCAAGTAACTAATTAACTTTTTGCTAAACTTTTCCTACTTGTTACTTGCACGCAGTATATGAAAAGCACAATAATTTAGTGTCGCATATTACACCGATTGTTATAACTCATTAATTTAATATCACTTATTATTACCTTAATTGTTATAATTAATGATACAGTAAAACCTTGTGTATAGTTTAAGTCCAGTCAAATTTTTGTTACGTAGCTTATTCAAATCCTTAATACATGCATGATATTTATGCTAGTTTCAAATTTCTAATTTATACAGGCTTTCTCCACTGCATGGAAGACACTTTGCTCTACTGGCCAAACCTTAAACATCCCTGCGGGGAATACCTTTGTTGTTAAACCTCTTCAACTTGAAGGTCCTTGCAAATCCAGTAGTATTGTAATTCAGGTAATCAAATGACTGATTGATATCTTAAATCAAGTAACTTTTTATCTCAAAATGAAACAGCTACATAATTTTCTACAATCCTCTTTGTTCAGATTGATGGCAATATTGGGTGGACGCATGCCAACTGGGATGTTGGCTATGCTTCATAAACTTGCAAGGCCTCGTCATCAAGGGTGGAGGACTAATAAATGGACAAGGTTCAATTTGGTGGAGCCAAAAAGACCAATCCATACATGTAATAAGTTTATAATTTCCTAGCAAAAACTCAATCCATCAAAATACAAAATATATGTGCCATATTAGTTATAACATCATCTATTTCCATATCATTGCTAGGAATGAATTTTGATACAAGCCGTATAGATTCTATGTGCATAAGCATATAATGCACTCAACCTTTTGTTGTTTATTCTTCAAATAATGTTACTAAGTGATCTTTTATTTAATAATTTCAGGAGACTATTGAGAATTGCAAAACATCGGCGGTAATCTTTTTTCTTATAAATTAATCTATATATATATATATATATATTAAAAAATAAAAATATCACATGATCGAGTTCGTACTATTTTATTTTATTTGGGAGTTGTTAAGAATTTTTGATAATTTTATTTTTCTTTCTTGTAGGCTTTATACTTCGGCAAATGTAAACAACTTCAATTATCTGGATTTAATTCTCGTGACAGTCCTAGAGCACATATATTTATATACAACAGCAATGATGTACGTATATCAGACATTCATTTGAATGCACCGGAAAACAGCCCAAACAGGTAATTCAAGTTGAAGTTACTCTTATCCTTCTCATATTAAATTAATAAGCTTATCCACATTAGATAATTATTTATTTCAAATTAATTAATTAATTAATTTCAAATTAATTAATTAATTAATTTCAAATTAATTAATTAATTAATTTCAAATTAATCAATTAATTAATTTCAAATTAATCAATATATATATATATATATAGGTGATGATTGTGTTGCAATTAAGGGAGGCTCCTCTTTTGTTAACATAAGTCATGTTACATGCGGACCAGGTCACGGATTCAGGTAGCTGAAACTCTAGCTTTATTTTCGACCTATCATAATTCTAAAGTAGTGTAAAAAAAATTAAAATATTTGTTCTAGGAGAAATAGATGATAGTAAACTCTGTCTTTATTGATTGATAAGGAGGCTTTTATATAGGCATTACATCAAGTATCCCTGGCGAGCAGAGATTCCCTATCCAATAAAGTATCTAGACTTCTAGCCTTATTAGGACAAGACACACCACGGAAGTTACGGAATTAACCTTCGTTGAACACTCCCCCTTGTGTCGCGTCCTCAATGGTGCATGAATTGTTGCCTCGTTAAAACCTTTGCCAGCAAACAAAAACCTCTTGGGCAAAAATAAAAGCATGGTCTAAGGGAAAAGAGTACAACGCACCAACTACAAGTATGTGAGACATGCATAACTAGACTCCCCCTGAAGTCTAGATGAGAACTCCCCCTGATAGTCAATCAGTCTTTGAGTTCGGATAAGCGATACATACCAATGCGCTTTACATGCTTCATAAATGTAGATTTGGGTAGAGACTTGGTGAACAGATCAGCTGCATTATCTTCTGAGCTGACTTGCTTCACTTGGATATTCAAAGTCTCTTGCTGCTGCTGATTGTAGAAGAACTTAGGCGAAATGTGTTTAGTATTGTCACCCTTGATGTATCCCAACTTCATCTGCTCAATGCATGCTGCATTATCTTCAAATATGCAAGTTGGTCCCATCGTAGTAGACTCAAGTCCACTAGACTCTCGAATGTGAGATATAACTGAGCGAAGCCAAACACATTCTTTGACTGCTTCATGTAGTGCAATAATCTCAACATGGTTCGAGGAGGTAGCAACAAGGGTTTGCTTGGTTGATCTCCAAGATATCGCCGTATACCCAATGGTAAAAACATAACCAGTTTGGGAACGTTCTTTGTGTGGATCTGACAAATATCCAGCATCAGCAAATCCTACCATCACATCATTTGGTGTATCTGAGTAGGAGGGGGTATCGCCAAAGCCGTAACGAGACCACGACTTAGCATCCTCGGGTCTGGATATGTTGGAGGATATGGCTGCAGGATGGCGGATGGATAAGCCAAAACCAGTCTTGGCGGATATGACTGGCGGATGGCGATCCGAGCCACGGTTTGTGCTGTTGGATGCAAGAGATCGACTATGTGTCGAATCCTGATGAGTGTATCGATAGTACAAGCCCATGTCAAGGGTTCCTTTAAGGTATCGAAAGATGTTCTTGATTCCAACCCAATGACGTTGTGTTGGCGCAGAGCTAAATCTAGCTAACAAGTTCACTGAGAAAGCAATGTCTGGTCTAGTACACTGAGCTAAGTATAACAAAGCTCCAATTGCACTAAGATATGGATATTCAGCTCCCAAGACCTCTTCGTCATCTTCTTTCGGACGAAAGGGATCTTTGTTGATATCCAGACTTCTAACGACCATGGGAGTGCCTGTAGGATGCATAACTTTGTCCATGTTAAATCGCCTGAGCATCTTTCGGACATATGCAGATTGGTGTATAAAGATTCCACCACTTCGGTGCTCTAGTTCTAAGCCTAGGCAAAATCGAGTCCTTCCCAGATCTTTCATCTCGAATTCGGATTTCAAATAGCTAGCAGTCTCATTGATCTCATTTAGAGTTCCAATGATGTTCATATCATCAACATAGACGGCTATAATGGCAAATCCTGAACTTGTTCTCTTTATGAACACACAAGGGCACAACCCATCATTCTTGTATCCTTTCTCAATCAAGTAATCACTTAACCGTGTGTACCACATCCTACCAGATTGTCGGAGTCCATATAGGGATCGTCTCAACCTGATAGCAAATGAACTTCGTGGTTTTTGCTCACTTGACTTGGGTAACGAAAGTCCTTCTGGCACTTTCATGTGCATCTCCGTATCTAGATCCCCATAAAGATACGCTGTTACAACATCCATAAGCTGCATATTGAGTCTCTCTGAGACTACCAAAATGATTAAGTATCGTAAGGTAATAGTATCCATGACAGGAGAATACGTCTCCTCATAATCAATTCCAGGGCGTTGAGAAAAACCTTGCGCCACAAGTCGAGCTTTATATCGCTGGACTTCACCATTCTCATTGCGCTTTCTGACAAAGACCCATTTATGTCCAACAGGCTTCACGTTCGGCGGTGTAGGCACAACCGGTCCGAATACTTGCCTTTTCTTTAGAGAGTCTAGTTCAGCCTGGATTGCTTCTTCCCACTTCGGCCAATCCGCCCTACGTTGACACTCATCAACAGTGCGGGGTTCCATATCGTCGTCGTCAATGACTTCTTGAGCAACGGCGTAGGCGAATGCATCATCGATATACATGGAATTTCTTTCCATAAGATTGTGCATGCATAAGTAGTTTAGTGAGATTTCCTTGTTCTCCAACATCAACGGTGAGTCTGAGGCGTCCCCCAGATGATTCAGAGTTGATTCTTGGACATAGGTATAGTCGGAGACAATCTCGTGTGACGGCGTCACAGTATCGATGATGAACGGATCGCTTTGTGCCTGGACACATGCCCTCTTTCTAGGTACATTGTCCTTGGAACCGATTGGTCTCCCCCTCTTTCTAGGAGGATCCGAAGTCGACGCCGACCCTCCACTTGGAGGTGCCGAGCCTAGGCTGCCGAAGGCACCTAGGGCTGCGGGTCCGAGACCGGCGGCGCGTGCTCGCGCATGGCGAGGAATGTTGAGCCTTGCAGGTACATTCGCAACAGGTATGGTTGATCTTGTCACTTTCGCAATATCAGTAAAGGAGTCGGGCATCGAATCCGCCACCTTTTGTAGTTCCAATATGCGTTGTATTTCGGTCTCACACTGAGATGTACGGGGATCATAATGAGACATAGTGGGAGAGAACCACGTCAATTCCTGACGTTCATTAGGGACGGATGCGGCCCCATCTCCCCCTAACGGTGGGAAGGATGTCTCATTAAAGTGACAATCTGCAAATCTTGCAGTAAACAGATCACCTGTCATAGGCTCTATGTAGCGGACAATTGTTGGTGCTTCATATCCAACATAAATAGCTAATCGTCGTTGTGGACCCATCTTGGTACGCAGTGGAGGCGTGATAGGCATATAAACAACACAACCAAAAGTACGCAGATGCGAAATATCAGGCTCGTAACCAGTTACCAACTGGTACGCACTAAATGGTTGGCTATCTGTGGGTCGTAGACGAATAAGCATAGCTGCATGTAATATTGCATATCCCCATGCCGAAACTAGCAAGTTAGTGGCCATGACAAGAGAACGAGCTACAAGCTGTAGTCTCTTGATAGCGGCTTCTGCAAGACCGTTCTGAGAATGAACGTGGGGCACGGGATGTTCAACTTCAATCCCAACTGACATGCAATAGTCATCAAAACACTTTGATGTAAACTCTTCAGCATTATCCAGTCTGATTGACTTAATCGGATTGTCCGGGTGGTGAGCCCGAAGCTTAATGATCTGAGCTAGGAGTTTAGCAAATGCAGCATTCCTCGTGGACAACAACGCTACGTGTGACCAACGCGTTGACGCATCAACCAGAACCATGAAATATCTAAATGGTCCGCATTCTGGTGTTATAGGTCCACAAATATCACATTGTATTCGTTGTAGGAATGGAATATTCTGTTTATTATCAATAGCAAAAGATGGTCTTGCTTGAAGTTTTGCTAGTGAACAAGCTTTGCAAAACGAACGATGAGCATTAGACATCGCTACAGAAGCATGAGAAGCAGGAGGAGGCCGAACCTCTCCTTGGAGCCGAGAGGCTGCCGGCAACGGCATTGAGGCCGAACCAAGACCGGAACGCCTAGATATGGCGTCGGCTTGGGTTTGTCCAGTTTTCTGGTTTCCTGTTTGCTTCTGTGATCTGAAAAATGGATGACCGTGGGAGCATTTCAAAATACGGATCATCAGATCACGACCCGGATGACCGAGTCTATCATGCCAAAGCGTATAAGCATCAGAATCACATAATACAACAACATGAGATTCATTGGCTCGAATGGTTGTGAAATACATGCCATTTCAAACTCGCTTACACTTCTCCACAATGCGAGTGCGCATAGATTGAGTGGAGGTGATCAATAGATATTCAGTTCCATCTTCAACATAAGTGTTGAGGTGATAGTCGTTGTCACGCACATCCTTGAAAGCTAGCAAGGTTCTTGGCGCCTTAGGCGCATATAGGGCGTCCTCTACCCGAATTTCAGTGCCATTTGGCAATAAGAATTGAGCAGTGCCACGACCCTTAATTACCGGTCCAGTTCCTGTCATCGTAGATAACGATGATTCTCTTGGCGAAAAATCCGAAAACAATTGCCGATTCCTTAGAATCGTGTGAGTTGTTGCACAATCCAACAAACACTCAATCTCGCCTTGATACATCTACAAAAACAATGTAAATTGAATCAATAGTCTACTTTAGACTTTGGCAGACACTTTAAAGTAAGTGTACTGAAGCAATATATCATCACAAAATGAAGTGCATTAAGGCCAATAACATAGCCATGGCATCGACATAACTTGAGAGAAAGAGATAAGCCTCATTTTAATCACCGAATACCAACATTGAGAGTTATAGCCTGGGTCAGAGATTGAGACCGGACACCGTCGTAGGTGGCGTGGCCGAGCCAAGACCGAGGCCAAGGCAAAGGCCAGGGCCAAGCCAAAGCCGAAGCTGTGGTAAGGCCGAAGCTACCCTGAGGCCGAGCCGAGGCAAGGCGAGTGGTGAGGGTCGGTCAGGCATTGAGGCAATGCAATGCGACGGTTGAGCTAAATCCGAAGCATGGCGAGTCCGAAGACACGTCGTTGCCGAGCCATTGATGCAAAAGTTGCATTTGTTCGATAGGCTATCGATTGTTGGTTTCAAAAACCGGATTCAGTGTTGAGCCAAGCTGGCGAGTGGCCAGGGCGAGTGAGGCCTAGCGAGTCGCGGCCAAGCGCTTAGTGGCATTGGCGAGCGAGGCTTGGCGGATCGCAGCCAAGTTGGCGAATAGCCATGGCGAGCGAGGCCTGGCGGATCGCGGATCTCAGAACGCGGATCGCGGCCAAGTTGGCGAATAGCCATGGCGAGCGAGGCCTGGCGTATCGCGGATCGCGGATCTCGGATCGCGGATCGCGGCCAAGTTGGCGAATAGCCATGGCGAGCGAGGCCTGGCTTATCGCGGATCGCGGATCTCTCGTTTTGTCTTTGTGATCTTATTTCGGATATGAGTTAACATCACCAGAATTGTGGTGAACTCAAAATAATTATGCCATTGAGAATTGGATGCATTGAACCATTTTTGCTTTCATAGGGATGTAAAAATCTCAAATCATGCGTAGAATAAGAGAGATTTTATTGATGACAACTCAAAAGTACATCAAGGTTGTTCTAAATAGAACGACTTATCGAACAAAGTCGTGATTTATTGACTATATTATGTCAAAATAACAATCAAAATCAAACTTGAACATGTATCTCATGACCTAAGTCAAATACTTATTCATAATCCGGAGTATCATACTCCTGAGTCCTACGTTTCTTGGTAGGTTGGAAGTCATCGATGGCGAAGTTCGTATCTTCCTCATCGTATACTTCTTCCTCAAAGTCTCCTACATAGTGTGTTTCTTGTTCTATGTATTGTTTGTGTTTCTTGTAAGCGGCTTGAATCTCTCTACTTGCTGTGCAATCGCGTTGAAGATGATTCCTAGAGCCACATTTGAAGCAAGGAGCCGAAGCATTGTTCGACGTATGGCCACCACGCCTGGGACCGGAACCAAAACTGTTCCTCCCTCTGGGAGCGGCGGCGCCGCCACCATCCCTTGTCCAAGAAAGCTGTCGGCCACGGCCGGCGCCTCTTCTCCCTCCTCGTCCGCCACGTGTTGCTCTTGGCGTACGTGGGGGTGGTGTTTGACGTTCATGAGGTTGATGCTTTTGCTTAAAAGCTTTACCACAGGCTTGATGAGATTCCGCAATGAATTTCGGTCCTCGAGGCCTCTTATTGGTGGTAAGAATCAACTCATGGTACCTCTCCTTTCTTTGGAGCACATTCATCAAATCACTGAAGGTTTTGATAGTGCCTTTCTCACGGAGATCGCGGTACTGATGCGACAACATGGACGCAGATTCTGGGAACTTCGTGAAAGTCTTCTCCATCATATCGTCATCGGTCTTTTCGACCCCACAAAAGCTCAAATCAGATTGCAAGTTTAGCATAGTCTGATGATATTCCTGGACGGAATCAAAATCCAATAAGCGGATTTGCTCCCAATCAGACATGAGGTTTGGGAGTTGTGCGTCATGCACATTGTCGAAGCGGTCCTTGAGGATATCCCATAGCTCTTTGGGATCGGTTTTCCTCAGGTATTGCTTCTTGAGCGTTGGATGGATATGGCGCCTGAGAAACATCAGGGCTTGTGCTTTCTGTTCAGGAGAAGCGTGTAAGCTTTCATCCTCAGGAGGGTTGATGGTGGCGGTAAATCTTTTACCAATGAAGGTGTTCTCAACATCTGAGACCCACCTCTTGTATTCCTTGCCTTGGACATCCAAGATGCCAAATTATGGACGCTGTGTGTCAGCCATCTACAGAACACAAACAGGGAGACGTTAGTATATTTGAATACTAATCAAGTTTGATTGTTCTTTTAGAACAGTGCCAAGATATATCATGGTCACATAAATCGATGCTTAACGTGACTTCAAGTCACAATCGATATCTTCCCTTTGTTTTCTTTTCAAAAAAAAGAATACGTTATGGTTCACAGTGACATCACAGTCCCAAGCATAACGGTGGCCGGTAACATCACAGTTACCCCAATAAACTTTGGCACCGGGGTGACTAAATCCCCGTATGCCGTCCCGAGAAGCGATAGAATCGGGATGAAGAAGCAGGGACACGGAAAAGGTCCCGGAAGAAAAACAAAACCCAACTATTGAAGTTGCAGAAGCGGGAACGTTTATAAAAATATTTACCTCTTCAAGAGAAGCTTGATCAAACGAAACTTGACTCTTGGGGAAGCTTGTTTTCTTCGATTCTTCTTGATTTCTTCTCAATAACGAACTAGGCTTCAAAAGCTGTTTGCTTGGCTTGCGAGCAATCTTGATCTTCTGGGGGATGCGTGCAAGTGATAGCACGCAAGGGAAGGTTGCTGGCGAGCGGGTTGGATTGCAGGCGGGCCGGTCTGCCGAGAGACAGAGGAGGAGCGGTGAGTGAAGGTTTAGGGTTTTGGAAAAAATATTTTTCGGATTTAGGGTTTTAGGGCTATTAGACGGGAGGCTAGAGCAACGTGCTGATAACGTGTTCTAGGAGAAATATATGATAGTAAACTCTGTCTTTATTGATTGATAAGGAGGCCTTTATATAGGCATTACATCAAGTATCCCTGGCGAGCAGGGATTCCCTATCCAATAAAGTATCTAGACTTCTAGCCTTATTAGGACAAGACACATCACGGAAGTTACAGAATTAACCTTCCTTGAACAATATTTTAATTTATGTGCCTTTTATTTTAACCCTTTTATGAGTTTTCTCTAGTGTGGGTAGTTTAGGGCAAGATCCAACTACTCCAGATAATGTCGAACAAGTAAACATTCAGAATTGTATCTGTGACAAAACTATGAACTGCGCAAGAATTAAAACATGGACGGTAATACCCTCTATAGCAAGCAAAACTATTAATCACACGTGCTGCTTCTTTCTGATGATTTCTTCATCGTTTTCTTCCAGGGAGGATATGGGTATGCAAAAGAGATTTTCTTTCAACAGATCACCCTTACGGCTTACGCAGTCGCAAAATCCAATTTTGATTGACAAACACTATTGTAATGGCGCATCTAATTGCACAGCTAAGGTACGTATTGCTTCATAAGTAAATGATTGAAATGCATATAATTTAATCTTTGTTTTTTTTTTCTCATATCTTCATATTTGTACGTACAGGCTGGGACGATAAAAGTGGGTGACATTACATTTAGCAGCTTCACTGGAACTTCAGCAAGTGAGCAAGCAATAACATTGAATTGCTCCGACGTGGGTTGCTCCAATATTTTGATGGATCATGTCATCCTAACTTCTGCAATTGGAAAGTCACTTCAATCTGCATGTTACAAAGCTAGTGGAAAAGCTACTTCTACTGATCCTCCAGTTCCTTGCCTATCAACGAAGCAATATTTATCACCAACGATGGCACCACTCTCAATCAAATATTAAAGCTAAATTATTCTTATTACAACAATTATGCCAAAATAAAATCAAAATCTCAGCTTTACTTATATTTAATTAAAAACATTTCAACATACTCTCTATTTTAATTCTTTAGCTATTTTAGGGAGTAATTTTAGATTATCTTTAACAATTTGGTAGTGATATTTTAGCTAAATAGTTAAAAAATCATTTTGACTAGCCATGCACTTTTAAAAATCATATGCATAAGTTTTATATGTTGCAGCTACTTTAGAATTTATTTCTTTATCAAATGAAGAAAAAATAATTAAAATGTATTTATAAATTATATATAGATATATTTTAAATAAATAAATGCTGATTATATTGAACTCAAACAAAAAAAAGTCATTACATACTAACATACACTCCCTCCGGTAGATACAAAATTTGTGGCATAAACCACAATAATACATAAATTAGTTATAATCATTCAACAGTATCCATACACACTTATTTAAACTAGTATACTACCAACATTATAAAACATTGTAATAGGCCAAGTTTAAAAAAACTAAATAAAAAATAAGTAAAAATACCCAAAAGTTTCTATGGCACCAAGGAAAGGCCCATAATCAATCTTCAGAGTTCCTAGGTCAAACAGTGGCCTATCAACAGCCCACACAACGTCAATGAGCCCGAACCCGAGCCCGAACCCGAGCCCATCCTCTAGGAGCATTTTGCCCCGCATCCCCTCGCCAAGATTCAAGCCGGCCAAGATCCCGTCGATCTGGCTGTGCGTAACGGCGCCACCGATTGATGACGTCATTGGTGCAGCATCAAGAACTATTGCCCAACGCTTGGATTGATTAGATCTGGTTAACCCCAGATCCTCTCCAGCAACCTCTTCTCTGGATTTTTCTCCGGCTATTGCAGATCGAATTATCTCCCTTCAAAAAGATGAGCAAGTTGGATACCTTGTCGAAAGTTGTCGACGCTGGGCTACCTTGTTAATGCAACGAGTGGCGGACATAGAGAGTCTGCTTACGTTGTTTGGGTTTACAGCCATGACAAATAGGTTTTTTGGGAAGGAGAGGAGGATGTGGCTCCTCGTAGGTTTTTTTTCTAGCATTTATAAATTTTATAAAATTACTTAAAAAGAAGCCCATTTTAGAAAAAATAGATCATCTAACTTTGTAAATTAGAAAAAAAAAGCCCTATGTTTTTCACTTCATAAAAAATGGTATGTTTTTAATATTTTTTTTTTATCACAAAATGCTTTTTTCAAATTTACTAAATTATAAAAAAAAGGTTGTTTTTGATTTTCCAACAGACGATTTTACCCTTAAGCATCAAATTTGTATTCCTGATCTGTTACTTTCCCTCTTTCAGCTCTGTTTTCTTTTTCTTTTTCTTCTTCTCAGTGCCGCCTCTCTCTCTCTCTCTCTCTGTCTCCAATCTTCTATTCCTCATTGCCTCTGATCTTCAATTCCTCATTGCCGCAGATTTGCAATTCCGTTTTTACCGCCGATTTTGCAATTCGTTTTCTTCCGGCGATATGCAATTCATCTGTTTAATTGCTCATTTTGCGATTCCGATTTGTCTCTGAAGATTTGCGTCTGCGATTGCGATTTGTCTTTGAAGGTATGTTAATGTTTTGCAGCTGTTTAGATTTGCGTTTGTAGTTTCTCAGTTGATTTGCTCATTCTGCGATTTTCGATTTGCCTTTGAAACTTTGCATCTGTTATTTGTCAGTTACGAGCATACTGCTCTGAAAACTTCCTCATCATCTTTTTTCTTTTCTGCATTTTTTATTTTTCATAGTTAGTGAGATAGTTACTGTTAGTAAGATATTTACCAAGATGATAGTTAGTACGATAGTTACCAATTTCATAGTTAGTATTTCAGTTTCTACGATAGTTAGTAAGCTAGTTACTAGGCTGATAGTTGCTGCATTTTTTATTTTTCATAATTAGGAAGATAGTTACCAAGTAATAGTTAGTAAGATAGTCACTGCGATGATACGTACTAGAATAGTTAGTAAGATAGTAACATATATAATTATGCTGCCTCTGATAGTATGATAATTATTGATGTTATTATGATTTTTTCTGTAGGTGCAATGGACAGTTTTTATACTGCTAAGCTCGTGTATTCTGGTGAAGGAGCAGCACTTTCATTTGTTCATAATTGTAATTTTGTTGATTTTTGTCTTAAGATACGTGATCGTTTTCCCGACTTGGAAAGATTGGTTTTCAAACTTAAGTACAATGTTTATCCAGATCCTACTGTTTACTGTCTGGAAAATGAGGTTGATATGAGCATGATGTTTAGAGTTTTGAGACGATATCAATCTGATTTTGTTGATGTGGATGTTCATTGTTTGGATGCAATTTCTTCTGTTTCGGAAAGTGCAGTTAGTAATACTATTAGTGAGGAGAGTAGTGTTTTGAGGGAAGAAAATGAATTTTTGGGATGTTATAGGCGTGATGACCCAAAAATGTATCTTTCTAAAGGATGGAAAGATCTTATTCACTCTAAGGGTCAGGTGTTTAAGGGTGGGGTAAAAGAGTTTAGGCTGAAGTTGCGAATGTATGCTGTGGAGGTTGGTTTTGAGTATTATTTTGATAGAAATAAGCCTGAACGTGTTGTTGCTTTCTGTAAGAAAAAACATTCTGAAGGTTGTAATTGGTGTGTGAAGGCATCTTTATACAAGTATATTTTCATTAGCCGTTGCACATATTTTGTATAGTTAAATTTAATTTTATATAGTTGATATCGGCAGTGTTACGCTGCCATGTTGCGGTGTAGCGGCACGCTGCATTGTGTGCTTCATTTTTAATCATGATAGTTACTTGTATAGTTACTTAGATAGTTATTTATATATTTCTTAGTTTTGAACTCACATAAACTTTTATTTTGATAGTTACTTTGATAGTTACCTGTTTTTTTCTTGAATAGTTAGTAGTTACTTAGATAGTTACTTCTATATTTCTCAGTTTTAATGTCACAGGAATTGTTAATTGGATAGTTACTAGTTACTTGGATAGTTACTTATATAGTTACTTTTAAAAAGTATATATGCTGATTGAGTTTTGTACCTTTTATTCAGGTATAATGGTTTCTTTGTGATTAATGAATTGGTGAACGAACATAGATGTCGTTGTGTTATCCGGCTTCAAAATAGTAAGATGATGTGCAGCAAAATTATTAGAGAGGTGATGCTTGACAAGGTTCATGAGAATCCCAGTAAGAAAGCTATTGATATACTGCAAGACATAAAGCTAAACTATGGCTTAGATGTCCCCTATCATACTGCTTGGTATGGCAAAGAACTTGCAAGGGATGCTGTGGTTGGTGTTGATTCTGAGTCTTACCAGAATTTATCATGGTTTTGCCAGCGCACATATGAATGCAACCCATATTCTAGGCTAGCTGTAGAGTACGAATCTGAAACACAAAGGTTCCAGCATATGTTTGTTACGTATTCTGCTTGGTTGAATGGTTTTCAGTCTTGCAGACCAATTCTCTGTATTGATGCTACATTCATCACAAATAAATACAAAGGCATGCTTCTTGCTGCTTCGACAAAGGATGCAAATTGGGATACATCACTTTCTTCATTGTTTTGTTCTTTCCTTTCTTCATTGCTGTTGTTTTTCATTTACATTACTTCCAGACCAACAATTATTTTGATAGATACTATGGTAGTTTCTTTTACAATTATAGTAACCTCCAGACCAAATAATTACTTTTGATAGATAGTATTGTAGTTACTGGTATAGTTAAATGAATTTTTTAGATGATATATTTACTGTGATATATACTAGTTGAAATTCTTTTATAGTTACAAGAACTTCCAGCGCAAATAGTTACTTTGATAGCTATTTATATGAATCTGACATTATTTTCTTTCTTTCTTTTGTTTAGGATTATATCCAGTTGCTTATGCTATTGTCGATTCTGAAAATGAGAGCAATTAGACCTTCGTTCTTAAGATGTTGTCTGAAGAGTTGTCGAGATATTCTACAAGGCAAATTACTTTCATATCTGATCGTAATATTAGATTTCTAAATGCAGTTCGTGCAGTCTTTCCCAATAGTCTTCATGGATTTTGTTATAGGCATCTTCAGGCTAATCTAAGCAACAAGTTTGCATGTGGTTCTTATCTGAGCAAAAAAATTCTATTGTTGTTTATGAAGTGTGCTTATTCTCGCACTCGTGAATATTTTGAGATTAATTTCCAGAAGTTGAAGCATGAAGGTGGTGAGGTTGTTGATTAGTTTTTGGAGGATCTCCCTCTGGAAACATGGGCTTCTAGTTTTTTTAATGGTGAAAGGTTTGGTGAAATGACACATAATTTGGCTGAGTGTTTCAACAATTAGGTGAAGGAGTTAAATAGCCTTCCCATTATTGAATTTAACGAAGGCATTCGTCTTAAGTCTATGGCTTTAATTGCTTCTCGGAAGGAAGAATTTGCTGGATGGGTTACTGAGCTGTGTCCAAAGTTGGAAAAGAAGCTGGTTCACAACTTGGAGTTGGGTAGACACTGGCTAGTGAGTAGATCTGATACATACATTTATGAAGTTCAGTGCCAAAAATATTATGTGATGGTAAACTTGGAAGCGTTATACTGTTCATGTGGAGAATGGCAAGTTCACGGATTTCCTTGCTCACATGCCCTTGTCGTGATTCAGAAACACGGTTCTAATGTGTACTCATATGTCAATCCAATTTTCAAAGTGCACCACTTTTCCTAAATTTAACATTATTTAAACAATTACAGAGGTAGTTAGTAAGATAGTTACTTCAAATTAAATAGTTACATTGACAGATACTAGTGAAGTTAGGTATAGTTACATGAACCTGACATTATATCCTTTATTTTTCCTTCTTTTTCATTTTTTTAGGTGGGTAAATATCGTGAAACTTATTCTTTCACAATCAACCCGGTTCCTACTATTTCAAAACCGGTGGATCTAGCTCAGCCGGCATTGTTGGTGCAACCACCTTTAACAAAGAGACCACCTGGAAGGCCAAAATTACAGAGGTACAGAAGTAAAAATGAAGTGAAAAGGACAGTCAAGTGCAGCAGGTGTAACAAATATGCTGGTCACAACAGAACAAGCTGTAGAGAAATTATATAGTTACTTAGATAGCTATTCAGGCAGTTCTATATTTTTTTTGAAAGTTACATTGAAAGTTACATGGAAATGTACATGGATTGTTTATTTGTTTTACTATTATTGAAATGTTACTTTTATTATTTTATTCATGTTGATTTCGGTAGCAAACGCTGCCGTTGTGCGGTGCAGTGGCACGCTGCATTGTGTCCTGCATTTTTCATACTTAGATAAGTTGCTCTTCTGTCCAGCAATTGTTTTTTTCATAGTTACTTATATAATTACTAACACAGAGTCTGATTGGTACTAAGATGATTGTTAGTAAGATGATAGTTAGTAACTTAAATGATAGTTAGTAAGATAGTTACTAAAATGTTAGTTAGAACGATAGTTATTTAGATAGTTAGAATGATAGTTTTGTACGATAGTTATTTTTGATAGTTAGTAAGATGATAGTTAGTACAATAGTTACTAAAATGTTAGTAACTACAAGAGATATTTATTATATAGTTAGTGACTAAGTAAGATAGTTACTAAGATAGTTAATAACAAAAAAAAAATAGTTAAGAAAATGTATTAGAAACAGAAAAATATAGTTACTTAGTTAGAAACTACAACATATACTTATTAAATAGTTAGTGACTAAACAAGATAGTTACTTAGATAATTAGTAACTCAAAAAGATAGTTATTAAAATGATAGTTAGTAACTTTAAAAGATAGTTACTTGTACAGTTAGTAACGAAAATGATAGTTAGTTTGATAGTTACTGATATGATAGTTAGTTTGAAAGTTATAACGATAGTTAGAAAGATAGTTTGTAATTAAATAACTTTCTGAATAGATCTGTAGTATGCATAGAATCATTTGTCTAGAAAGATATTTATAACGATAGTTAGTAAAATAGTTACTGAAAAAGTGATAGTTTCTGTTCTAGTTTCTAACTCAGTTTTAAAGAAACAAGATTAATTGAATTTGTTAGTTACTGAAAAAGTGATCGTTACTAAGATAGTAAATGAAAAAGATATAAACTAAGATGATTGTTAGTTTGATAATATATGAAAAAAGTGAAAGTTACTGAAAATGCGATAGTTATTAAGGTAGTTCCGAAAATGTGATAGTTACTGGGTTAGTTACTAATATAGTTACTGAAAATGTTACTTTAGTTACTTGATATTTATTGGGCTATTTTACAAAACTTGTTCCCTGAATAGTTACTCAGAAATAATCTGTTTAACTGTTCATGAAATAATTCGTTCAAATAAAGCATGAAAAATTTGTTTAATCCATCTAAGAGTGTGTCCAACTATGCCGATTGTCCGCAAACCGCTTCAGAATGTGAGCCCTAAACCTGTCAGCCTCTTGCTTCCCAAACTTCTTTGTGAAATTACCTTGTGACATTATGATGCTCATGAAGCACATCACATATATTCCACAGTCCACGCTGTTTTGTCAAAATAAAAAAATTACTAAAAGTCAGACAGTTATAAAGATGGCAGTTACTCATATAGTTACAAACATAGTTTCACATACAGTTACAGATATGATAGTTACTACTATAAAAACACAGGCAATTTACAAAGATGATAGTTACTCAAATATTTACTTAACGTAGTTCCACAGACAGTTACAAGTTGATAGTTACTAAGACACTGGGTTTAGAACTTACGAATCAGATTGTTGTTGAGGCAATTTTCCCTTGAAGTGACTTAGAGTCATCTCCGACTTATAGTTGTACTTGACCCACCTTTAGTTTGAATTTCAGCTTCAGTAAGAGCCTCTTCTATCATCTTCAATTCGGTGCTGGAGCTCTTGTTGGTGTCTATTTTGTATCGGCATCCTTGCTCCAGCATATCATCTGATTGATCAAGGACAGCTCTCATCCATATGTCAATTATTGCAACCTGTTAATAACATAGTTAGTCAGATAGTTCATATATGATAGTTACTCAGATAGTTAAAGACATAGTTAGTTAGATAGTTACTGAGATAGTTAGTAATATGATAGTTACTCAGATAGTTACTAACATAGTTACACATATAGTTACAAAGACCATAATTACTAAGATAGTTACTAACATACCATTTTTTTAGCATCATTATAACTTTGCCCGCTTTCTGCTCTTCTGGATCTCATGGAATCTAAGTGGGCAAATCTACATGTTTCCTTGTCAAAAACCAGAAGAGTATGGTGAAATTTCCTCTTATGTGTATGTGGGATCAGAATCATGTCCGCTTTACCAAGCTTCTGGACAGGGGTTCACACAGGAACTAGTGCATTGGTTTTGTTTCTAGCTCTTATGTGGACATCTGTTTTCAAACAAAATCTATGATTAGTTATCTCATAATTTTTTAGAAATATATAATTCTTCTGTTAATTAGTATCTTACACAAGAGTGAGTCTGCATAATTTCTATTTTAAATACATCCGAATCGTCCTTGTCAATCATTTCAGCATATAACAGAGCAGCAAATGCATCAATCATGTTTTTCGTAACTTCAGTTCCGAACACCACCTGTTCTATTTCATACTTTAAAATTTCTGTTCCTACCTCTTTCCCTTCCCAGAAGAACACTCTGCACACATGATATTAAATAAGTTGATAGTTACAAGTAACTTTGATTGTTACTATGATAGTTTCTATCTACTTTGATTAGTAACTATCATAGTTACTAGTTACTATGATAGTTATTTTGATAGTTACTAGTCACTATTATAGTTAGTAGATACTCTAATAGTTACTAGTTATTTTTTTATAGTTAGTAAGATAGTTACTAGTTTTTTTTTCATAGTTACTATGATAGTTACTAGTTATTTTTCCTAGTTACTATGATAGTTACTATCATATTTAGTAGTTACTAATACAGATATTCAGATGTAAGTGAATCAGATAATAGTTACTAAATATAATCACTCAGTTCTGTTGATAGATAATCAGATAGTTACTAAAATAGTCACACAGATGATAGTTACACAAATGATTGTTAGTCATATAGTTACTCAGAAGATATTCTACTAAGGTAGTCACACAAATAGTTAGAAAGATAGTTAGAAAGATTGATTTTTAGTTGATAGTTACTTAGACAATTACTTTAATTAATTACAAATAGTTAGAAAGATAGATGCTCAGTTGATAGTTACTAAAATAGTTACTAAAGAAGTTATCCAGATAGATACCAGGACATAGTTAGTAAGACAGATAGAAGGACAGATAGTAGGATAACTCTATGCTTATCCCCTCGGTGCCCTGTTCCAGTAGTCTTGCAGCCTGAGCTTTGTGTTGTTGTCCATGTATTGTTTGTAAACAATGTGGTCATCCCAGTCCAGCACCTCTCTTTGGCTGGGTTGAAAAGGTTCCTCTGAATCACCAATGATGTATATCGGTTCACCATCCTCTGTGATCCCAGCCATATCTTCAAATGAGGCCTGAACAACATTTTCAGATGTCTGAACAACATTTTCAGATTCCATCTGTTCTGGTTTGTCACATCCCGAACCCAATTTAACTGAATTACTAAGTTTTATATTTGATACCGATATTTAGTAAGGTAGTTGTAATAACCTGATTTTATTTGTGTTAATTATTTAAATTTTCTCGTAAATTATTGGAAGCATGATTTATGAGTTGACAGGACCCGCCCCGGATACAGCACTGTTATCCAGAGTGGATCCTGCGGGGACCATTTCAAAGGAGGTTCTACCGAAAATTCGGCATGACCTCTCTTAAAATGGACGACCCAAACCTGGAAGAACCAATCAAACACTTCTACAATATCCAACCTGACTCCAGGAGCCACCTGCTCCCCCAACAAACAAACAACTTCCAATACCAACAATAAAACTCAACTTCTAAAAGATACAAAAGAAATAAAACAGTATATTATTAACGACTTCAGGTTACAACTCAAAAGTGAACATCTTAAGTTTACAACAACACTTAAAGTATCAGAGCGACTATACAAGGGAAAATAAAATATTTTACAAGTAGGTTAATCTAGTAACCTACGAATTCTGACAGGGGAAGGAAACTCTAGATCTTACCTCCTACTAGTGCCGAACAGCTCCGTACACTGGGCAGTTTAAAACGAAGGGCCCAGGGAAAGTAATTCAAAACATTAGCGTGAGTTGACAAAAATCAATATATAACTACATATCATTTTATTGAAAAGTAATTTATTACTTTCCTCACTTTTCATAAAATAAATTCAAGATGCATGCCTTAATAATATATTAAATTCGAATATTCGTAACATGAAGAATACCCCAGCCCCGCTGGTTCGGGAATTTATAAAATGATAGAAAATCTCAAGGATTCCCGAATACCAAGTATAGAATATAAATAAATAACTAGGCCAATCCCATTGACCAATGAGTAAAATCGAATAAAAATAAGGGAATGTTAACCACCATATAATAACGAGCCTCCAAGGCTAAGGGTCAGAGTCTCCCAGACTCTTTATAGCGTCCCACGCTAAACGTCTACACAACCCTACATCGACCAACCAGCGTGAATCTGACCTATATGGTCAAGTCGTCACCTCGCGTGGGATGAGGTTAATATGCTAGCTAGCAATAAACATATATGGACCCTTGTATGGTGAAAAAAATCTGAAAATAACATCAAAGTACATTTCCCCTATTAAATCATGAAATAGTATGGTCCCCGACCGCACTTCTGAGGCTTATAAGTATAATATTAAATCGAATCAGAGACTCATAGAAAAATAAATAAACCAACATATCCAATATATCATACTATCCAAAACTGTTCAATTCATATAATCCACGAAAATTTCATTTCCGGTTAAAAATCAATATGCATATAACCCCAATGATGCCAAGTTAATTTACTTAAATTGTAAACCATTTAAAAATCGATAATAAGAAATCATCCTTTCAAATAAATTTATTGCTCTTCGATAATCCAAAACGTTTCCAAAATAATTACCACACATATATATAAACCCCCCCATAAAATCAAATATTCATGCATGCATCAAATTTAAAACAAAAGTCCACTCACAATAACTAGGCCGGTCTCTGACTCGAGTCCTCCTCACGTTGAGTCTCTCCTCGGCCTGTAAAGGAATATATTTAGAAAACCCGAACTCGAGATTAAATTATAAAAACTTAATTTACTGACGTCTTCACTCGTAAGAATCCTCCAAATCATGGAACCACGTATATTCTGAATAGATTATAACTGAACTTAGTTATTATATCCCAATTGAGACCTTTGACCCTTTTATTGGTCTTTTTCATTGAGAATCCCTTTTTCTCATATTAAATTCTCAGTTACCGTATGTCCAAAAAGTGCAAAAATCGTCAAATAATAATTCTATAAATCCGACAGTAAATGGTAAATTACAATTTACCTTTTCACTTTTACTGTTTAACTTTTACCATTTACTAATTACTGAGTTACTGTTTACTGTTACTGTTTTATTATTCACCATTTACTGTTTAACCTTTTTACTTTCACTTTTACTGTTCCGCCGCCGCCACAACAGCAGCTCCACCGCCGCCGCCGCTGCAGCAGCATCGCCATAGCCCAAAACCACTCTTAAATTACCTCAAATTTCTGCTACAACAACCCGAGATTCACCTCCTCCTCCCTCAGCCAGCCAACACCGCTGTAGCCGCCGCAAATGGCGGCTGTCACGGCGGCCAGACTCCCCCCCCCCCCCAACCTGCAAATCAATATAACTCAACCATTCGAACCTAAAATCGCACCAATTCGACTCCCAACAACACCATGAATCCAATTCCAACCTCCATAAACACAAAATCCATCAAATCAACCATTCTCCACCGAATTCTCAAAACCCTAAAAATTTCAATTATGAAATTTTCCTTACCTGAATCGAATTGATCCGATTCACTTGGTGGAGTTGTTACCCGAGCCAAGCTCTTCCTTTCCCCCCTCAAATCGGGCCAAGAAGTAGCCGGTTAAGGGAGGTTCGACTTCCACTGTGCCTAAGCCTTTCGGCTGTGAATCGGCCAAACGGCGGCGAGGTTCGCCGAGCCACTGCTGTTGGGAAGAAAGGGGAGGTGGTGCGAGTCGTCCGGCACCGGTAGCACTCGAGGTGGTGGCCGGACGGTGGAGTTGGGTGGTGGTATCGGTGGAGGGAGAGATATCGGGCCGGAAGAGAGAGAAGAGGAAAAGAAAAGAGGAAAGGAAGAAAAGGAAGAAAAAGGGAGAAAAGAAAAAGGTTTCTGAAAATGGAAACATTCTCCACCTATTTATATCAAACCCAAAATCGGAAAATAACGCATTTCTCAACACCCTTTTTAAATTTTTTTTCTCCGACGAAATAAAATACGCAACCCAAACATTCGTTTTAACGGGTTCTACCTTACGAACAAACGATTTCCACTCAATCATAAAAATAAAACAATTTTCATGAGCGTAAAAATTTAAATAAATTTACCCAGAAATTGAACAAGGTTCGGAGCGTATCACAAGTATTGGAATTTCGTATGCTTTTATTTAGTTGTCACTCGACAACGGAAGTGTGTCCGGAATTTAAATTCGAAAAACGTTTTAAGTTATATTGGAGGAAAAGTTGACTTTGGAATCCGTTGTAATTTCTGAAAAGTTTCATTCACAAAAGTTGTAGAGCATAACGATACGAGTTCGTAGAGACGTGGCACGTATGAAACGAACGTCGTATGAAGAACATATGACCTGTTGAAGTTATTTACTGTTTCAGAAAAATAATTATAAAAATGGGGGATTTTTCGAGAAAGAGAGAGAAAGTTTCCACTTTCGGACATTTACCATTTTACTATTCATATTTACTGTAGCAATTTTACTGTTCATCGTCTCTCTCCCCGATCTAGATCGCCGATGCGCCGATCTCCACCGTCCGGCCATCACGTCGCGCGCGCCGCCCAGCAACGTGTTCTCCTCCTCGTCCTCTTCATTTCCAGATAAGGCGCGACCCGGCGGAATGGCTGTAGGCGGTGCTGGGCTTGAGTCACACATCAATTTGCTCGTCTCGGCCGTGCGCCCCACCCTGTGGAGGTGGTTTTCGCCATTCAAGCTCGATCGATCGGATCAAAAATCGATCACAGCCGACCCGTTTTTCACTGTTCGACTCGGATCCGACCCGACCCGACCCGGACCACGTTGACCGACCCGGCCCACGTTGACCATCAGTTGACCGTTGACCAGGTGTTGACCGTTGACCCGATTTCTAGAACTGCAGCAATTCGATCCGACGCGATCCTGCAGCGATCCGAAGCGACTCTAATTGGATATTTACCACCTTTGGTAAATTAAGTTGAGTAAACCTCACAGTATTAATATTAAATATGAGTTTCATTTTAGTATATTTATTATTATATGTAAATGATTTATGTGAAATACATGTATATATTGAGGAGATGTTTACAATGATATTTGTATATTGGACATATTGGGGAAAACGTGAGCTCGGACTTTTATTCACCATATCAGGGTCGTCTTGATGCTAGGTAGTAGTAGCGTGTGACGCTACTAGTAGCCCTGGGAGGTTCCTACCCTTAGCCTGAGAGGCTGCGTCATCTTGAGCTAGCTAGCAGTAGCGTGGGACGCTACATAGTAGCCACTGGGATGGTTCCGACCTTTAGTAAGCCTGGGATTGATATTATATGAGACCGGGTCGTCATACGCTAGCTAGCAGTAGTGTGGGACGCTACCTAGTAGCCACTGGGATGGTTCTGACCCATAGCCTGGGAGGCTCACTATAACATTTGGGTCGTCTTGAGCTAGCTAGCGGTAGCGTGGGACATTGTTTCAGTAGTCCTGGGAGGTTCCGACCTCTAGCCTAGAAGAGGCTCAGGTCGTCTTATTGTCCACGCTGGTTTAGTAGTCCTGGGAAGTTCCGACCCGAGTCTGGGAGGCTTACTGTTATATGGTGGTGCTGACTTTCCCCTGATGTATCTAATATGATGTTATAGTTAATAAGAATGATTTTGATAGTTATTATTTGAACTTCGGGTATATTTTCCTTTTATGAGGCTTCCATTCATTTAATAAAATCCTGAATCAGCAGAGGTGGATATGTGGTTATGAAAATAATTGAGAACGGGCCGATAGAAAGGATATTGCTTGATTTAGATTATTAATTATATTATTTGTGAATTATATTTATTGAAAATAAAAGTGTGACCCGTTTTGTGCCCAGAGGGTGGTAGGTTGCGGTATGGGAGCAAAGGGATTACATTGTTGATTAATAGATTCTATTTTGGACCTGTTTCGGGTTTCCGAGGGAAATCCTTGGACGGGTCCTTACATGGTTGGACCACCTTTCTCAGACTTTCCTCTTCCTTCTTCCTCATCTCTTCTTCCCTCTTCCTTCTGTTTTCCTCTTGCCTCTTTCTTCTGATCTCCCGTTCAGCTTTGACATCACCCCACCAGTAGATGTTGTCCTGTTTAGACATCCTCTTTCTGGTTTTTATCCGCACAACATACGAATATATGCCCAGCGACTCAGCCGAACACCCAGAGTGCATTTCGTCAATCGGAAATTCCGTCACATTCTGGTTTAATTTGAAATGCACCTTTTTCTTTTTTCTTGCCTCTGATCGATTGTAAACAGCCATTGGAACCGGTGACTCTATGATCTGGAACTTGTGAGGTTCCGCTATCATGTCACTCAGAGTTGGAGATCCAGTTGCAAGAGGAATAAGAACTGATGGAGTCCTGAGATTTTCTGCTGGAATGTCAATCTGTTGCTGCGGTGATGTAGTTGGAGTGCTGTGACCTCCCCAAGGAGATATAATCCCCGGCAAGATGTTGAAAGAAGAATATTCAGTTACTGGTGTTTTGGGTGACGATCTTGCTTCCTTTGGGATTTTTCTATGATATTTTTTAGCTTTTACATTTACACCTGAGCGATAGGAAATCAGATGGTAGTTATAGTTACTAATACAAATATTCAGATGAAAGTGAATCAGATAATAGTTACTAAGATAGTTACTAAGGTAGTTAAACAGAATAGGTAAAAAGATGATAGTTACTAAGGTAGTTAATCAGGTAGTTGATAGTTAGTAACATAGTTACAAAAGTAGTTACAAATATAGTTACCAAATTAGTTGATAGTTACTAAAACATATAGTTACTAGAATGATAGTTAGTAAGATAGATACGCAGATTATAGTTACAAAGGTAGTTACTTAGATAGTTACTGAAATTGTTGATAGTTACTAAAACAGATATTTACTCGAATGATAGTTACTAAGATAGTTACAAGGATGATAGTTACTCAATAAATAGTTGGTCAGATGATAACTACTAAGATGATAGTTACTCAGATAATTACTCATATAGTTAGATCTACAATTACTAAGATAGTTACTGACAATTAGTAGTTACTAATGCAGTTACCAAAATAATTACCCTTGAGTTGTTCTTCCTCTTTTTCTTTTTTCTCAGCCTCTTCTTCCTCTGCTCTTTTTGCAGCCAGCCTACGATTTCTTTCCATTTCTTCCTCCACTTTTTTTAATGCTTTCAGCTGATCTGCTTCTAGTTCTTCTTTTTCTGTAGTTACTCATATAGTTAGCTCTATAATTTCTAAGATAGTTACTGACAATTAGTAGTTACTAATGTAGTTACCAAAATAATTACCTTTGAGTTTTTTCTGAGCTTCTTCTTCCTCTGCTCTTTTTGCAGACAGCCTACGATTTCTTTCCTTCTCTTCCTCTACTTTTTCTAAGGCTTTCAGCTGATCTGCTTCTAGCTCTTCTGTTTTTTTTTGTTGACTGGTGTTTTCCTCCACTTCATTTTTCTGCCCTTCTTGTTCTGCTAGATTTGCCAACTTTTCCAGGGCAGCTGAACGAGGTTCTTGTGGTGTCACCTGCATTGAGTCGGAGAATTGAGTCAGCGCGGCCACAATCTTCTGTTGGCTCTCTAAATCAGCCTTCAATTTAATATTTTCTTGTTCTTGTGTCGTTGTTGTCTGTTTCAGCACCACATTTTCCAGTCTGGCAGCTTCTAATTCTTCTGACAGCTGCTCTAATTTCTTCTCTTTTTCTATTAATTTTCTTTCCAAATCTTCAATTTTCATATTTTTTTGCCTGAGCTGTTCTGAAATTTCGTCGTTCAGCATTCCAGGTTGGATATTGTCTTTTTCAGTCTGCTCGGCTTCTTGAGGTTCATCTTCCTCCTCCTCACTGGTCCCGTCCAGTTCTTCTTTTATTTTTGCGAAATGTTTCTGAAAAAAATAAAATAACAATTTACGGACAAAGTAAGCATATAGGTGCAGTTCCTAACATGGTTACAGTTATAGTTACTAATGCAGATATTCAGATGAAAAGGAATCTGATTATAGTTACTAAGATAATTACTAGTTAATTTTTCATATTTACTATGATAATTACTAGTTAATTTCATAGTTACTATGATAGTTACTATCTATTTTGATTAGTTACTATGATAGTTACTTTGATAGTTACTAGTCACTATTATAGTTAGGTGATACTGTGACAGTTACTAGTTATTTTTTTTATAGTTAGTGAGATAGTTACTAGTTATTTTTCATAGTTACTGTGATAGTTACTAGTTATTTTTCCTAGTTATTATGATAGTTACTATCATATTTAGTAGTTACTAATACAGATATTCAGATGTAAGTGAATCAGATAATAGTTACTAAATATAATTACTTAGTTCTGTTGATAGATAATCAGATAGTTACTAAAATAGTCACACAGATAGTTTAGTCAGATGATAGTTACTAAGATAGTTATTAAGGCATTTTTAAAAAGATGATAGTTATTCAGATAGTTACTGAGATGATACTTACTGACAAGTCTTTCAGTTGATACTTCCACATCTTTTTCTTCAACTTTTCTAGGTCCCATTTTCTGACCTGGTGTTGTTCATTTTCCCTCCATGGAATTGGCTCCACCAAATTTGCCTTCATGCACAGCCAATACTGGTTGCAGAAGGAATGTTAGTTTATAAGAAGCAAAATGTTATAATATAAAAAAATAAAGGGACGTAAAACTCGCGCGCTTACCAGAATATTTTCAAGAACATGTTTTGATTCTTGGATGCATGTTTTGATTTCTTGTACATTGTGAGACATTTTTTCAAGAATATTTTTACTTCTTTTACCCAGGCATACCAGGATGTCTTTTCTAAATCCTCCACAGCTCTGACAATGTCTATATAGAGGGTTCCCTTTGTATTTGGGAAGAGAAGTTTGACCAGAATGTTGATGATTATCAGCCTTGCTATATCTGTATTTCTGCTGACTCTTTCCTCATCAGATTGAGGATTCCTCTTCAATGCTGTTGTAATGGCTGAATTCACTATCTTTTTATTGACTTCCTTTGCTTGTCAAAAAAATCTGACCACAAAACAGAAATTGGAGTCTCTTTTCTTTGAATGTACGTTCCTGTACGGTTGAGCCCCAGAATTTGTGAAATATGTGATGATTTTATTCTGAACTTCTTCTCAGCAAACTGAAACACATCTGTTACATGATCGTAAGCTTCTAGCACCATCCCCAATTGGTTGTTTGACTTTGAACCATAAATTAGGTTTTGGTGGAGTGCTTCAAACAACTTGGCAAATGGAGTCCTCTGGACCAGTTCTACAACTTCTTGTGGTATTTGGCACCTGTAATCTTTGAAATTTGGTAGGGTGCTTCTGAACTGTAGGGTCTGCCCCTTTTGCTTCTGTTTCTGCTCATTTTAAAACACAATTAAAACAACAAAATTACTATGACAGTTGAATAATAATTATTCTGATATTTTTACTAGTTAATTTGATAGATACAATGGTAGTTACATTGATAGTTACCAATTAATTTCATAGTTACTATGATAGTTATTATCTACTTTGATTAGTTCCTATCATAGTTACTAGTAACTATGATAGTTACTATGATAGTTACTAGTCACTATGATAGCTAGTAACTATGATAGTTACTAGTTATTTTTTTATAGTTACTTTGATAGTTACTTACAGGATTTTTCAGTTGATGTTCTTCTGGTTTTTCTATCAGGGTGAGCTCCTTCTGCTTCCGTTTTCTTTTCTTAGCTTGAGCTCCCCTTTCTTCCCTTATCTGCACATTTGATAAGCAAAGTTACTACGACAGTTTTTTTTCAATTATAACACAGTTACTAAGATAGTTACTTAAAATAAAAATAGTTACTATGACAGTTACTTACTGATTGTCGTGGTTGCTTTTTTTTCTTCCATCAGCAGCATCATTATCATCGTCGCTTTCATCATTTTGTTTTCTTTTTCTTTTGGCAGCTGCCGATACTTTACCTTCGCGTATCTGCACATTTGATAAACACATATACTGAGACACTCTTTCAGTTGTAACATAGTTACTGAGGTAGTTACTTTTAAGAAATACAGTTAGTAGTATAGTTACTTACTGATTGTGGTGATTTCCTTCCCCGTTTCTTCTGCTTGTCTTCTCCTTCTGGCTGTTCTGTTTTTTTCTTCTGCGGTCCAATCAATTCATAGTTAGATGATTTATACATTAACATTTTGCATTTACCAACCGCTTAATAGTTCCACTAACAGTTTCAGAAAAAATAAAATTTCAGTTACAAAGATAGATAGTTACCTTTTGCTGTTTTGTTTTCCAGTTGTTTTCTGTGCATTTTCATCGTTCCTGTTCTTTGTTCTTATCTCGAATTCTGTATCATCTTCACTGCTAGTCACCTGATGCTGTTCTTGACTACTTCTTTGTTTTGGTGCCATTTTCTGCATATATATGTATCAGCAAATCCCACAGTTACTAACACAGTTATTCAATACTTATACAAGATAGTTTCATTCATATAAATTAAAAACAGTTTGATAGTTACTGATATAGTTCCATGTAGATAACACAGTTTCATTCTTCCACACACACACAAACAGTCAGAATATTTAGCGCTCAAGCAAAATTCAAAATATGAGCAGTTACATAATAGTTACTTTGATAGTTCTAACCATTTTTTCTTTAACAAAATGTTCTATAAACACTGGTAAACACTGTATATATGTAATAAACCTAAAATCATCTTCCAATTTGTCAGTTAATCCCCCCAAACTTAAAATCAGTATCCATCCTCCACCTTCTTTCTCTTTACTCTCTACAACCCAGTCTAATCATCTTACATTTCTCATCTTTTGCTCAATTTTGATTTCAAACTTCATATATCTCATCGATTTTGATTTCTCACCTTTTTAGCCAGTGAGAGTCGAGAAGCTACGTGACACGGTGATGGTGGAGAAGTGACGTGAGCCGGTGACAGTGGAGATTCGACTTCAGAGATTACTATTCGTACAAGAACAGGAGAGAAATGTTTTGACCTAGAGAGAATGAACAGTATTTAGAGAAAGAGAGAGTGATCGTGCGTAACCACTTAACGGGTAGTGTACCCACTCCGTTTCTCGTTTCGTTTCCAGTCCCATTCCGTTTTTCAATGGCATATTGTGTAATTATATGAGGTTGTTTGGTTATTTGTTAACTACTGTCCTTTTTTATAAGGTCTTTAAAATTTAGGCTTTTTTTTTTTCTTCTAATTATGGGCTTTCAATAACCCTTTTTTATAATTGGCCATAAAAAGAATGTAATAATTTTTTAAAAATAATAGATTTCCTCATTTCGCTCTCTAAATATAGAGAGTGTGATAGGTAAAAAAACAACTAAGAAGTCTGGTGCAGCTGCAGTCTGCTTTTTTTTTTTTTTTTTTGGTAAAAATCTAAACATGTTATCCAAAATATATTAAGGATCTAAAATTGAGAGTCGGCTAAAAAATTCCAACAATAGAGAGGAACTGGGGTTATGTGGAAAGAAAAATACAAAAGAAGAGTGAAGTCGACTGAACCAGAGAAGAGGACGAGAAGAATGAAAAATTAAATTTTTTGAAATATATGGGTGTGGAGAAGTGGGTAGTTAACAGCCTAGAAGTGGGGAGTTAATTTATGAAAAATAAGAGGAAAATTATTCCTAACTTTTACGTTCTTATCCCTAACAATTAGATATATTCATAAATTTATTTAATATTTTAAGGGCATAAAAGTAAAAAAATTATATTTTGGCTAGCAAGCCCTGTTTCTTTAATAATAGTATAGATTAGGTTAGTTGTCATTTCAATTTAGGGAAAAAGAGAGAAAGAAACCTATTTAGAGAAGATGAACTTAGGTCGGCAGATGATGAGAGAGAAAAAACCAATAAATTAATATAAATATTAGACATGGGTTGGAGGAGAAGTTTGTAGGAATTATCAAATACCACATCAGAAAATGAAGATGTCAAATTCAAATTAGAACATATGCTATTTGACATCTCCATTGGAGATGCACTTAGTTTCATACGAAAAAATAGCAATTAGCGCTACATGCACTAGACTCCTAAATAACTCTCTATTTTGATTTTGAGTTATCTCTCTACATTTGGAAAGTTAGATGCGGCTCTCTATTATTTTTATAAATTTAATACATTCTTTTAAGTAATTTTATTAAATTTATAAGTAAATTTAAAATGCTTTTCTTCATTAAATAAATAATTAATTTCAAAATTAGGTTATTTGCATTCTAGGTTAAATAAGTCTTGTTGTTTTGGACATTAGTTGTTTTAGATTGTCTTTAAAAGTTTTTTTTTTTTTTTTTCATGGCTCTTTGAGGTTGTATTAGAGTTTATCTTCCGTTTGACCATGCGTAATGAATTATACTGGAGGTTTTCTCCTACACGACTGTTGGTAGTTAGGCTTCGGTTCGTATAGCGCAACTTGCCCAATGGAATACATTCCATTCTTCTAAAAAAATAATAATAAATAAATAAAAACTAGGTAAAATAGCACAGTACCATTTGGTTTAATAACATTAATATACCATCTGTAAGTGGAACGTCGTGAGTTAACTCACAATAGACTAGTTTAATATGAATTGTCTAGTTAATTTTTTTTTAAGAAATCAAGTTGATTGTATTATTCTTTAGTCAGAAGAGACCATTACATATCCTCCCTCTACCGACTAGGGGTAGATAAAAAGTTTGTGAAACAAACCACAACGATACATAGACTAGGTCTAATCATTTGACGGTACTCACTTATTGAAGCGAACCTACTACCAATGCATGACAAGCATTGTAATAGGCTAATTTAAATAAAACTAGCTAAAGATTTTGAATCCAAAAAAGTTAGGTAAAAAAATTTAACAGAAAGCTGTAGGCCCAATTAGCAACCCATAGGGCCCAAAAAAAATATGTTGCCTTAGCCACTAGCAACTTGTTTTCGCCATCGTCCAAGATGTTGACGCTGATCGGCAAGTTTTCACCTGAAACAAATTGAATGTAGCGTCTCCACTACCCTTATTTAGTTCATCGAGATCTAAACAAAGCCAGTCACTTGCAAGATCTCTGTATTTGGGAGGATGGGTGAGCCTTCCATTCAGATTGTTCAACGTTGTAGCAGATCTACAACAGATCCATGGCTGCCATGATTGTAGCTCGACACTTAACCAGCTTGGAAGCACCACCACACAACCATCAGCCTAAGTACAATCTTGACGAGGTCTGACTCGATTTGCCCTAATAAATGATCGTTGAGACACAGTTTGTGAAGACGATGGAGGTCTCGTTGGAGACAACCCATAGGAAATGCCATTACAGGGAGGGGTCAGAGAAGGACGGTCTTGGAGATCTAGCCAACGACGGCTAGGTATGAGAGTGAGCACCGCACTCAATCTTATAAAAAATTTCCCCCTTTCCAGAGGCCTCTTCTTCCTCCACGTTGTCTAGTTGATTAAATTATACTAAGAAGAAAAAACCTAGTAAAATAGAGAGCTGCTGCAGACACATTTTAGAAGTGTTAGTCCAAATTAACTTTTAACTACTTTTGCTTACATAAGACTACGTAATGGCTAACTAAAATGATAATTAAAAACCTGGCCTAAGTGTTGGTAAGTGTATATATAATTCATCATTTTTGAAAAACAAGTGTACTTTTTAAATTCTTTGTAAGAATATGGGTTTACTTGAATATATTAATTTACGCCCAACTGGGAAATAATTATGCAACCATGAAATACTAATTCTTGCTCGAGCATAAATTAACTACGTTGTATACATAAGAGATTAGGGGTCATCATTAAGCCCTCAGATCAAGTGGGCCGATGGAGGCCCGCAAGCCCGATGGGCTTCAAACCCGGCCCGGTCCGGCCCGGCCCGTCTAAAAGCCCGCTTAAGTCCGGACCCGGTCGGTAGAGGGCCGGGCTTAGTTTAGGCGTTAGAAACTCGGTCCGGCCCATAGGCCAGGCCCGTTAAGAGCCCGTCAAGCCCGCTCCATCAAAACCCCGTAAAAGCCCAGCCTGTAAAGCCCGTTAAAATTCCTACATCAATAATTAAAGAATAAAACTACCCCCATATAGAGTTATTTTATATTTTCAACACATTAATGTATCACTAGATCTTCATTTTCAAACACTTTAATGGATATTCATATTTCACTAGCACAATATGGATCATCTTTTCTCTTAAACTCATCTATTTTATCATTTATGTTCGTTAAAAAGAATTATTATATTAATATCTTTAAGAATTTTAAATTATAGTCTAAAAATCACGAAGTAAACATATCATCGATCGAGGCTTTAACTTTGTCGGATTTAAGTGATTTTTTTACCATCACTGTATTTCATCATAACGATCAAATGCTATCTCATAGTATTTTTCAAAACTTGACTTCTTTTATATAGTTATTTCGAAAAGTTGTACACTTGAGTATAATCTACTAATCAAGTTATACCGCATTATAAGCATGTTGTCATTATAATGACTAAATTCACAAAATGAAAAATTTTGACCGTCTGATGTGATCGTTATAGTTAAATATGAGTAGAGGAGAAAAATCAACTAGTTTCGTAAACGTTCAATGTTCGATCGAAACGGTCAACCATATTTTCATAAAACTTATCACACGAAAACGCTATTACGTACGTACCTTTAGATTACCTTGTTTTGTCAACTCTTCCAAACATTAAACTCTCAAATAAATGAGACGTAATCAGCCATGTAAAAATTTGGGAACGTTTATCTCTCAATACTTTAGCTCTCCATAGAGAGAGATAAGTCTAAATAAGGTTGACCGCATCGATCGATGTTCTAAATTTGTCGGATTTAAGTGATTTTTTTACCATTACCGTATTTTATCGTAATGATCAAATTCTATTTCATAGCATTTTTAAAAATTTGACTTCTTCTATATAGTTGTTATGAAAATTCCATAAGCCACATTTTATAGGGTATATTTTTAATTGAAAATCAATTTGAATTTAGAATTGAAAAATAATCTCGGATATTTATTTATTTTAATTAAAGACCGGCCCGGCCTCAAACCGCCGTGGGCCATTCGGCCCGGCCCGCAAAAGCCTGTCAAGCCCGACTTATATTGATGGGCTTGGATCTTAGAAATTTTTAAAAAATCCGGCCCGCTCTTTCTAAAATACATTGTAAAGCCCGGCCCGGCCCGTTGACGAACCGTATAAGAGATAAACATTGTTCTCTCTCTAGCCTCCTCTAGGTTTTTGCATAACCAAACAAATCGTCATTAGTGTCATCTTTCCGTCGTTTACAACTCTCAACTGCTTTGGATCTTGTCATAGTCAGCTTGATCCTAATCTTCTCGAACACTATACTTCGATTTGGCGTTGTTGTGTGCTCTTCGGGTTGGTGACCACTCCTTTGGCTACTATGGAGGTGAGGGCTTTGTTAGCTTCTCCTCAAGGTGATTGGTGGAATTCGGTGTTGAATTGGTTACGGCTGAATCACTTTGATTGAGTTATGAGTGACTCAGATTAGATATGTTGGAGAAGGCTAGTTTTATTTTTTAGGAATCACTATGGCTGCGGAAGGTTGTTTAGGCTACGTAATGATGTTCTTGAAAATGTTTCTTTTGTGCTTATGAAGAGCAAAGCCTCGTTATGTGGCCTTGTCGGAACTTGTGTCGGCTCCTTGCGGTAGCGAGGTGGGTAAAAGGTGGTGATGAAACTGATGATCTTGGTGTTTACAGGGTTGGTCAGGCTGGCGGCGATGTTGCACGAAGTAGTTTGAAATCTTGCTAGTATGAACCTTGGTGGGCCTTGGTTGGCTTTTATCAACTTTGGGTATGCTAGGTTTATATTTTTGGGCTTGGAAATGACCTCTTTTGGCTGTATTGGGTCTTTAAGGCCTGAAATAAGTTCTACCTTTTTTTAGAATCAAAAGGGACGACTAAATTCTCAGGCGGTACCCCTTATTATTGTTCTAAGGGTTTGAGTCTGTTGCATTAGGAAGAATCTTAGTTCAATGAAGAATCACGTTTCCATATGGATTAGGATTACAAGTCATAGAAGGAGATCATCATTTTCTAGAAGAATGAGGAATCATGATTCGAGTAGGATTAGGAATCGTAATTCTACCAGGACTCCTAAATCCATTAGGAGACTAAAACCTTATCACACAAGGAGTCATTATTGAAGTAGGAAGAGAAGTCCAAATCAAATGTGTGATCCTAAGTAGACAAGGAAACCTAATACAATGAGGACTACACAAGTTGCGACTCAAGAAGATATTTCTAGAAGATCACGTGTTATGCGATTGAGCTATCAAGTTAGATATGAGCTAAGAAGCACGGACACAAACACGAGTGTCCAATACGGACACGATACGATACGTGGAGACATCAAAATCAAGTTTGGATCGGACACGGACACGCGGTAGACACGTTAATTAAATAATATTATATATATAATTAAACTAAAAAAAACAGCCCAAGCCCAAGCCCGAGTCCAAGCCCAAGCCTGAGCCCGAGTCCATCTCATAGAACAAGGGGGAAGGATAGATGAATTGGTAAAGAAAGGGGATCAAAAAGATAGGGGAAGGAACACGACTTTGTTCCTCTATTGCCTCAGAATAAGCTCTTATTAATCGATTCGTGCAATTTGTGGAGTTTGGGTGAGGGGCTGATTTACCTGAGACTGAGAGCAAAAGATGGGGGCGGCAGAGATGGGAGACCTTGGAGAGCAGTGGCACACTAGGGTTTTGGCTTTTGAAGTACTGAAGGCTTAATTAGTACCATTTCTCAGGATAGAACCATTTCTCAATCCGGAAGCCGCTTCACGAGGATGAGTTTGATGGGTCGGAAGGGCCCGGAAGAGGAAGTGCTTGTCCTCCCACGACAGCCGATACAAGGGGGAAGAATGAGCTTAAATCGATACATACGTGAGAGAAGATGTAGATCTGGGGCGAAGAAAGGTGCATAAAGAAAAGAGTTCTCCCCTTGCTCCTTTACGGCGGCGGCAGCGGGCTTGATCAGGCCTCTGAGGACAACGGTGGACTCGGCGGAGGCAAAGGGTCTGGAGCTAGCTAGGGTTCTATTGTTCGCTGTGGCGTATCAGCAGCAGCAGCAGTAGTCGCCCGTGTCCAACTCCATTTCGTGTGTCCAAGCTGTGTCGAAATCCAAGTTCGCGTGTCCACACATATTGAGGTGTATCTTGGCGTGTCCGTATCCGAAACGTGTTCGACACACGATATGTGAGTAGTATCGCGTGTCCGTGCTTCTTAGGATATGAGGCTCTAACCCATGTTATTCAAGACACAACTTGAAGGAAACCAAAAGAGTCCAAGGGAGGAAGCTTACACGGCTAAGGAAGATATTTATAAAACAAGCAAAGTCTAGATAAGGAATGAACTAAAGAGAATATTTATCAAATAAGGATTCTTTATTTCACAAGAAGTGAATCAAGTCCAATTTAGGAGAGTATACAAGATATTTTTGGCAAAGGAATGTGATCTCTGCTCATTAGACCTTGATTCTACTCTCTTGTGATTAGTTGAGAAACTTTATGGAAGTAAGGAAACCCTAGCTATCATCCCTTATATCAGGAGGCCTCTAGGTAACGTTTTCATCATCTCACATACACAATACACGCAAAGAAAAAGTGCGTCCCCCCTTTTCCCCCTTTCTCAAGAAACGTGAGTTCCACCCTTGAAGACTTGAAGCTTTTCGATCGAGAAGGAGAAGAAGAAGAAACCGTCATCACCTCTTTTGTAATCAATTCAATTACAAAGTTGTAATCTCTAACCCTTCTTCTTAAACTTTCGAATCTCTATTAGTGTAAATAATGGATTTTCTTATGGATTTCATTGTTTGGTTGTTTCACATGTTTGTTAGATTAAAGGTGGATTTAGTAGTTTGATTTCTAAATATGTTGAAGCATGATTAGTATTTAGGTTTTCTATTGAATTTCGATGATTATGTGAAGCATCGTTCCTGAGATTGGGCTGTGGTTATCTTTACAATTCAAGTCGGTTCAAGAATGCATGCTAGGATTTGCTTGTTGAGTATTGCAACTAGTTGCTCGATGATGTAGTAAACGTCTTTCGCTAATTATCAATCACTTTCATAGATCTTAATGAGTTGAATATGTCATAGGTTTGTGAAGTCGCGATTCATTTAATTTAGGAAAAAACTTGACCGAATCAGACACAAGTCAATCAGAGATTGACACATGTCCTTTAAAATGTTTTTTATGCCCCTGCAAATGTCATTTATACCCCTTAAATGTCACGTGTCAATTTTTGATTAGATTGTGTCTGGTTTGGCTGACCAACATGGGTCAGCCAAGTCCCTTCCTTTAATTTATGCATGTTTTACAGAAAGGATTAGTAAGATTGAGTTTCTGAAAATTCTTTTATAAATAGTTTAAGGAAAGGCCGATAGGAGTTTTGAACTCAGATGCCCCTCTTAGTTCTTAATTGATTTGAGATTTAACTAGGATAGTTAGATCTAACGTGTTAGACATAGTTAACCATACTCCATCTCTTCCATTCATTCAATCTTGAGCTCGTGTTTTTTGATGTTGATCACCACTTATGTAAATCCTCTTATAAAACTGTAAATTGTAATTTGTAATTGAAATATGATGAACATAGGTTAGATCCCTTAATCCCCGATTTGAGAACGATACCCTTACTTATTGTTACTACAATCAATAGGGTTTTAAATTGCTAATGTCTTAAATGTTTTGTACGTCTAGGACACAACATTTAGTTCTTCATGTTCAGCAACAAGTATACAAATAAAGTTGTGAGCTAAACTAGTTTTTGATTGTATGTTGTTTTACAAATGGGCAAAACTAGTTTTTGATTGTAAAGTCGTAGTATCTGCGAACTCGTTACCATAAATTAAAAAATTTACATACCAACTAGACTCAAGAAGGCCGCACAACTCATGGCACATTTTCCCTCCCTTCCCTTCACATTCGGAACAGTCTTTTTAGAGACGACGCTTCGATTACACCTTCGGCGGCCAACCTCGACTCTCTCCCATTCCTGCGATATGGAGATACTCCAGACCCTCGTCTCAACAAAGCCTAGTAGCCCCTCCTAAACCCCTTGAAGAACCAATCAAATTGCACAGTCGAAGGAAAAACCTTCGTCTCCTTCAATTTGGAAAAAGTCTGCAAGGACAACTGAGAAACAGATAAGCCAATAAGTGCACGTTTGGTACTCGGGATTATTGTGAGTCACTCTATTATCAATACTTGGCCTACCCTCACTTGAGTAGGCTTACCCAATACTAATTTGTACCATGTTTGGTGAGGTAGTACTACATAAGAAGGAGAGAGAGAGAGAAAGAGAGAAAGGTGGAGAGAAGTGGTGTTAACTTGGGGTCTCAAAAATGAGTACCCACAATAACACTACCTAAGGAGGTTGAGAGAAAAAACAGGCTTTAACTAGTACCATTTATTTTAATACTCTCCCACACCAAACATAACTCACACTACTTTGTATCTCTTATTTAGTACAATACCAGCTAGTCCCTTGTACCAAACATGCACTAAGCCTCCTACCCCAATCATCCGTCCACCAGACCACAGTAAGTCCGACCAATATCGATCAAATCTGCTTCCAATGCCACCAACGCAGCTGAACCAACAATGAACTTCAAAGCACACGTCGCAATTGGAGCCGCTGTTGGTCCAATAAAGACATAGCACAATCAGACAAGACGAGTGCAAAACCTCAGCCTAAGGTGAGCGGACGATCGTCGACGCCACCTCAAAATTTTGGTTTTCTAAAAAGGAAAGGAAAAAAAAAAACCAAACTCGCTGTGAAAGTCTTGAAGAGAAAGGTCTTATACTTTTTAATTATTTGTCCAAGTGGGATGACCATAGTGACATATGTCTACTTCACAATAATTTTCTTAAAAAAAAAAAAACTCAGTTTTTGATGTTTTAGTTTCTTAAAACCTTTTCTTGTTTTGTGGCAGATTCTTGGCCAAACTAGAAAGTATTTTCAGTACACTTACAATTCCAATGATCAAAATTAAATGACTTCATATAAATACATAGTGAGCCCTACGTATAAAGTATTTTAAATGGCTGAGATTGCACCGTGTAATTACACTGTTTCGGCCAAACTAAGACATACTATTCCTTTCTCGTTAGTCTTTGCCTTCCTACTTTCATCAGTTTGGGGGCGGATGCTCGAGAGTCTTATGCTGATAGATGTGTTTTTGTTTCTTTCTTTCTTCTATTGGGAAAAAAATAAACACATGTTTTTAATTTTCTCGCGCATTACTGAAAATTTATGGAACATGAACGATATATGGCGAAGTGAGCAATAGCTCCACCCTTGCATTGATTATTTATGGAATTTCCAACTATACAAGTTTTGCTTTGCTACTGTAATTATGTACAGAATTTCCCAGTGTGCAATGTTCAGTACTTGAGGAAGAAAAAGATTTCCATCCACAATCTACAAAGCACTAAAATTTGCTTCTAGTAAATCATATCAATACATCAGTGCACGCCTTCCTTGAAAGGACCAGAATCATGTAGTAGTTTGATCACAAGCTTAACCTGCAGGTAAAATACTTGGTATCGTTAATGAAACTTGTCATCATTGAAGTAGAGATTGGTGTACAAAAAAATGCAATCATTCTCAAGAATACAGAATTATACAAGTAATCACCTGAGTTGATTCACGCACTAGAAAGTCCTCTATGGCCTTCTTGAAACTTTGATTCATCAAGTAGTGGCAGCTATAAGTTGCCACAGGCATATAACCTCTCTGTATCTTATGTTCCCCCTGGGCTCCTGCCTCCACTGTGCTTAGATCAAGTTCGATTGCAGCTTCTATTGCCTGTGACAAAGCTGGCTTTTATATTTTGTGTACTTGTCTACTTTACTTTCTTGTATCAACATCTGGGATTCAAAGAGGGACGAGATCCCATAACTATCCATATTTTGTTACCCTAGGGAAGTAAAAAGAATTGTAACAGTGTTGTCTATGCATCCATTGAAATTGTTTTCAACATTTGAAGATATTTAGGTGAACCAAGACTCTGAACCACTTTTGAACAACATTTTCTGCTAAACCTAATAGAGTTTCTGCCTTGCTAATAGAATAACAAAAATAAGATAAATAGACCTGGTAATAGCATGCTTCGAAATGCAAACTTGGGTAATAGGCTCGGGGATGACATCCCCACAGGCGTCCAAATAATGTGTCTCCTCCAATAAGATTAAGAGCTCCAGCTACAAGCTCATCCCCCTCTTCAGCGACAACAAGGAGTACCTGATCTCCCATCTTTGACCCTATGTTGTGAAAGAATTCCCTAGTCAAATATGGGGTACCCCACCTGTGGATAGGATACGGACGTCAAACTACTTCATCAGGAGAATTTTCTTTTTAAGGAAGATTTGAGCGATTTTATAATGTTGGTTGTCAAAGCAATATAAAGCAAAAAATCTGATTGGTCGAAATTATATTGCAATGTTAAACATAAGAGATCGCCTTCAGAGGAAAATCAAGGACAAAAAAAAAAAAAAAAAAAAAAAAAACATAGGAAATTGATAAGGGACAAACTTGTTGTCAGTGGTGTTGCGGTAGAAGTTATAGAAGGCATCCCAATGTCTGGCCTGCCAACAGAACATCATTAAAGAGGTAAGACTTATTGCTCCAACTATTCTATCTGACATAAAGTGTAATCAACCTAATGGTGTACTGCAAACAACCTATCAGCTAGAATATATTGTAAAATACCACACTGGTTTATATACACTTTTACTGTTTATGCAGGTATATAATTGTTTTGTACATACTAAAAATCAATGCCTGTAGAATAAGTGTAAAATAACAAAAAAGTGGAAGACAGAGCTTGCAATTAATAGAGCAGACACCTTTATTTCATCACCCCGCAACCGTTTCATAGTCAAATTCTGCTGCAATATCTGGACAATGAGAGTTGAATATTTAGCACTATGTTCAAATAAAATGCAAACACTCGACAAAGCTTAGAAAAAGCAGACAGACAACTATATAGCACTTGAGAAACGTCCACACACATCCCATGAACGTACACAAAAATACTTTACTTCCAGTGAAACAAACTAAGTCTCACAAATTAATATAAGAAAAAGAAAAAGAAAAATAATCATCATCAGAAGAAGAACAAATATTACACAAGCAATTGAAAATAAATAGAAGTATTCATGATCATATTATGCACCAAATTCACCAACAAAAGCAAACATGAGGTCCACCAATATATTCAAAGAGGATTTGATGTTTAGTATTTATACTGTCAACTGACTCAAGGATCATACTAATCAGAACAACACTACTCAGAGGTTCTGCAAAAACCATCAATGGAATTCCTGTTATTTGAACTAATTTTCCACAATATGCGCTGAAGCATACTTAACATAGGGTCCACCTATATTGGACCAAAAGCATTTCTCAAGTCGACCCCAATTCTGGGTCTTGCGGCCAAGAGTTGAGTGATGCATCTTTAATTCCTGCATCCATGAGTAATATTCATATCTTAATATAGAGTAGGAATTTAATCATCCATTTAGTTCTGGTACTGGTACAGAACAGCCATTCATTGTTTTGAGAAGTTTTTCCTCAATGTTACCATTTTCACCATTCTTTCCATTTTCATTCTGCACATAATCTTGGACCCAACTCCCAAGGAGCAGCACATTTTGTATTATCTAGATGTTTGCTAACATGAAACAATCGAACAGGAAATCAAATTTTCTAGAAGAACTTTTACTATTTGTTTAAAAAAAAAAAAAAAAGTTTTACATAATTTTCCTTAACTGAACTATTTTTGGTAAAATTCATTACATACAAAATGACAAGTAAGAAACCGTGATAAAAGGACCAACCTTTTTCCGCTCTTGACGAATATTTTTCCTTTTACTTTGCTTCATGTCCATCAAGAACTCATCAAAACTGTTCACAAATAACAAATTTTGGTTTTAACTATTCAACTTATTAATCACTAGATCGCAATGTCAAATTGATTTTTGGACTTCGATGAACAATGTGGTGCTAAAAATACTGTTGGTCCCGTTTAGTGATATAGGCTCGTCAAATAAGGAAACTCCCAATGGCATGTGGGCCCCATCCTTTAGCGCAAACCCTATGACCCAAACCTTCTATTTGTTAGGTCCCCATATAAGGATCTTGCCTACCTTAAAAAGCAACTGAAACAGATGCTATTATTGTTATTATTTGTATTTTTTCGTAAGAGGTAACATAAATAAAAAAGAACCTAAAATACAATTAGCCTATCCAACTTCAAACCCAAACGGAACAAGTACAAGGGTAGAGGTATGGGAAGCATCTCATAAGTGCAAAACATAAGAAGAGGAAGGTGGATTGGACGCCTTATGAAATTTTGAAATTTGCTGCCTTATTGGCTAGTCTGCTGGACCAACAGCTAAATCCAGAAAAAAATAATGGACACAGAGTGAATTATCCAGATTAATGGAGCCACATTCCCATGCATAGGGAAATTTGGAGCCGTAAGAGATGAGATAACCTCCATAGATTTATTTTCTGATCTAATTGTTTAAATAGCAAGGATGAGAACAGATATAGACAGAAAACAAAGTGGGTCGGGGAAACACTGAAACCATCAGTATGAAATAATATGGTGACATATATCTTGACTTTGCTAGTTTCCTGCAGGGACCAATCTTTAATAGAGATGTAAAGTAGAGGGTATGGATCACAATACCATACTGTGAGGTGATCCCAATGCCTGAAGCTAGTGAAAAGCTAATCTGAGAGGTAGCCCAGGTAACTTGTGACATATACTTTAATATTACTTAGGCTTCTACCTACTTTGAATATAACCCAACTCATGGACAGTAAAGGACTTAACCCATCCTCAGTCAAGTACTTCACATGCATCTAAAACAACCACTAAACCCAGACAGCTAAGATCTTCCTGGCTCTCGCCAACAATGAGGATGCCTATGCATGAGAAGAGCCTCCATATGCATGAGAGCAACAAAAATGTAAATAAAAATCCCTCTTTTCACGATATAATTGCGTTGAGAAATTCGGATACGGCATCCTTGTCTCCTCTATGAGACACTATACAACAACAGTAAAGAATATTTGAGATGCATATGAGTAAACTCACTAAACTGCTATAGGTCAGGAAATTGTACAAGCCACATATAGTGAAGCTAATGCACAACGATTACAGTAATATTTAACATGCATACCATCTTTCAGCTCGAGCAGCGCGCCCTCACCTTTCCCCAAAAACGGAAAAAAGGAAAATAGATTCTGAATTTTTACAGATGCTTAAAGCACAAACGTAAGTACTAAAGGACCTACCATATTCATTGTTATGTGATCCATCCAGTCTGGTTTATGTAGAGGTAAGATGACAATCGGCAAGTAAATATTTCAGGAAATAGTCACCAAACAAGCACAGAATTGATTCATGAAAAGAAAAGGAGCTCATTTTGGTCAGAGTACAGCTATGATATATACATGCCATAGGATCTGGTCATTAGTAATCTCCAGTGTTATCATAACATTACCTTAACGTAGTGGTACACACTTAATCAGATTTTGCTTTTATATTTCCTATCAAAAACTAATCTTTAAGGAATATGACATGGAGACTAATATGAGTGATTATGTTTGAATGATAAATAAACTAAACAAAAAAAAAGTGATATGCATTACTCACTTTTTATAATTACGATTTTTCCAATGGTACTGCATTCCAATTCTCTGTAGGAACCCTTTTCCACTCAGTTTGTCCCACTCCTTTTCAGATGGGAAGGTAATGTGCAGTGATGAAATCTGGTACTGTCATAAAACACAAATCAGAATAAGCTAACAGGCGATGAAAACAGCACGAGTCAGTAACAGAGAAAGGAAAAACATAGAAAGAGCACACGCCATTGCTTAGTTACTAGGAAAGTTACAGTAGAGTGAAAGCCTGTCCAGCTTCGGCACAAATCAAACATCTGATGCCTGACTATCTATTTTCAAAAATCTCCCTCTCCCTCCCCCTCTAATCCTGAAATAAAATCATCTAGAGCTTTTCTCTCGTTTCTTCTCCTTCTTCTTCACCAACTTTACCGCTTCTCTCTTTGTAACTTATTTCTCTTAAAAATTAATTTCTTGTTTAAATAACAGAAAGTAGATATAGATTAGCATAGCTGCGTAGGCAGCAGGAAACGCCGTACTTGATGCTGAAAAATATATTATCGAATGTGTGATCTATACTATGGTCAAGCAAATAGAGCCAACTAAAGATTTGATACAAGCATCGCTGAACAGTAGAAATACTCAAACACAAGATGCAATATTTTCAATTGTCGATCGGCACAGTAACTAGGAAAAAAGAAATATAGAAAGAAATTAAAGATTTACCAAAAAGAGATTATTAACTGAATACCTTGGCCGTCAGATCCTTGAGAGCAGAAACTATGATGTCAAAAACTTGATCTTTGAACAAGGTACTTCGTACTAAAATCCTTGGGCCAGTTACTGGAGTAAAAGGGACACAACACTGTAACTTTGGATAATATCTCGACCCGAAACTATAGTACGCATCAGCCCAGGAATGATCAAAAACAAACTCCCCATAAGAATGACTGCACCACCAAAAATAGAAGAGAAACCAGTAACTTTGATATATAATTATATGAATTATGAATTTAAGAAACAAGATTAGATATAAAGAAGAGAGTAGACGCTAAACCTTTTAAGATAGAGTGGAACAACACCTACAGTATTTTGATTTTCATCCTTAGCAACAATGTGGCTTGGAATCCATCCTGTTTCCTGTATATAAAAAAATAAAAATAAAACAATGCTGAACGAGAGACTCTCAAACAGAAAGAAATGAGATGTCAAACCTTGACGGCAGAACCGGAGTCTTCCAAGCTTGAAAGAAACGCATGAGAAAGAAATGGGTTATATTGATCAGGGCCGGTAGCATCCAAACTGCAGGCATCCCAGTCAGTGGATGAGACCTCAGAGATTGAGGAAACGACTGAAACCGATATCTTACTAGGTGAAATTCCTCCTCCTCCTCCTCCCTTCAAATAGAACCCACCAAACCAATGAGATAATTGAAACATGTAAAAAAGATGGAAAAGTGAAGAGTGAGGGTATGAAATACATGTGGGGGTGTCAAAGTGAAGTCCCCAAGTGAAAGATTGGTCTCAATTTCTTTTGGGTCCGGGGACTTTTTGGCTCCCCAAAACAGTGCACTGATTCGAGGCGCCTGAACCGAAGCAGCAGCTGCAGCAGCAGCAGCTTGTCCGGGTTTAGATTTCCCGAGCAATGAAGGTAAACCGAGAAATGGGGAAGGCTTGCAGCAGACTGCCATGCCTGATGTACCGCCCTCCTCTCTAATTCAATGTCTCGCTCTGTCGAGGTGCTTCTGATAAACTGAGGACCAAATATCAATCTGCACGCCACGTTGCACAATCTGGTACGACTCACTGTCACTGTTAAGCCCTTGGTTTCTTATTTATTAAAACTTTTTTTTTTGTCCATTCTTAATACAGTACTACCGAATTTATATTTTTTTTTAAAAAAGGAATTTTTTCTTTTATCAAATTGGGATGTCAATCCATTCAAAGTTGGGGAGATAGAAAACCTATGCAGCACGGACACGAGTTCGAGTGTCCAATACGGACACGATTCAATACGTGGACACGTTAAAATAAATTTTTTATCAGACACAGACACACAGTGTACACGTTAATTAAATAATATTATATATATAATTAAAAAAAATAAACATATGCAAAATAGTTTCTCTATATCTAAATTCAAACAAAGATTTAAACTAAATATATTAGCAAAATATTAATTCAAATCTAAATCTAAATCCTAATGCAAACAAAGGTTCAAACAAATTACATAACCAAATTCAAACACAAATTAAAACAAGTAATTTTTTTTTATTCAACTCCAACACCATCCTCCTCTTTACCACTTCAATATCACCATCACCATCATTCAACAATTCTCCCTCTAATTAAAGTTCATCAAGTGAAAGGTTGGCGGACATCCAAGCACTAAAAAAAAAACCCTACTGTCCGCCGCCCTCTCTCTCGTCGTGGGCTCTGACACAGCAAACCCTCCAAAATATTCCAAATCTCTCCTTTTCTCCTCGGCGATAATGGCTAGTAGCGGTCCTAGTGCTCTGCGGTCGAGGGGTGTGATGTCGAGTAAGGCCGATTCGGCTCGGGTTTCTCTGGGTTCTGCAGGAAAGGAGGCTCTTGTCGACAGGCATGTGTATCTCGTGGGTCGATTGCTTGGTCCGCATCCAATCTATCCGGGATTCATGGGAACCATTCCAACAATCTGGAGAATGAAGAAAGGACTCTCCATTCATACGGCCGGTGATCGTTTTGTTTTCCAATTCGACCAAGTGGCTGATCGAAATCGAGCCCTCAAGGGAGGGCCATGGTTTTACAGCAATACCATGCTGGTGCTGAATGAGTACGATGGGGAGGGATCGATGGATGAAATTCTCCTTTTTGCTTTGGTAGCTTGGGTCGCGATCCGGGGGCTCCCTCTGAAGCTCCGAAACAAGCCGGCCTTGCTGGGTATTGGAGGGGCGCTTGGCCAGGTATTGGATTTGGACTATTCTGCGTTACATCACAGGGAGTCGGTTCAACGAATAAGGTTGAGTTTGACGTCCGGCGAAGAGTAAGATCTTGGATGCAATTTGATTTTTCTTCCACTGTTTCCATTGAGGTTAATCTTTTTTATGAAAAAGTTCATGGGGTCTGTGGTGATTGTGGTTTGTTTACACATGATGCTATGGGATGTGATCAATTCTTGGTGCATGAGAGAGAGGAGCTGTTTGATGATGTGGGTTTTGCTGGCTTGAGTATTTAGGAGGAGAGAGAGCAAAATATGTTGATTGTAAATGTGTTGGGAAACCTTGAACGGGACCCTATGATGTTGCCGGAGACGGTAGAGGGGGTGGAGAGCATGGCTGTTGAGGGTTCCAAGGGTGGAACCTATAATCCGAAATTGGCAGAGGAGGATTTGGTACGGCAAGATCTAATTCCTATGCCAAGTGGAGGAGGACAATTGCTTGTGCATGAACAATCTGTTGGGGATGAGTTGTTGGTTCAGGGGCCATTCTCTGAGCCAGATATAGTCCGTCTGCCAATCCCTTATGAAAAGCCAGCCATGGCCGGGCCTATGCCATTTGATGCTTTAGTTAGTCTGTTAGCTAAGCCAGTCTTGCTGGGACTAGGTAATAAAGGGGGACCCTCTTTTACCTTCGACTCCTCAGTAAAAGAGGAACCACTAATTAACCTTCTCAAGAGGAAGGCGAATACTGAGTGGAAACGTCATTGGAAAAAGTATGTTCAATCCTCTGACTCAGAGGAGAAGAAAATGACTTTGGTGGTGAAGCATAAGAATGGCAAGTTGCTGATCTCGCCAAAAAGGAAGAAGGGTTTAGGTCACCCAAAAGGGAGTAGAAACAGACCAAAGGACTCTATGGACTCGGAGATTAGTTCTGGGCCTAAGAAGAGACTCTTCAAGAAGAAACCTCCGGTGAAGGAGTCGGTGATGGGGGAGTCATCTGATGGGATAGGTGGGTATGAAGGTGCTCGGTTGGATGCTATGCAGGATATTTTGGTAGCAGCCAAACAAGTGAGGGAGGGGTTTTCTCCTCTTATCGCCAGTTTGGACTAGTTTTTTGAATATGATCACAGTGTCTTGGGGTAGTTGGTTGTTTTATTTTAATCCTTGCTTCTAACTACCTTAAGTATTGGTTATTGTGCTTCAGTGCCCCGATGAAAAGGTGGGTGACTTCGTGATTTATTAGCCTAGTTTTTAGGTTTGTTAGCCTAGATTTTAGGTTGGTTTTTCATAAAAGATAGCTCTTATTGGTCGGCCCTCATGGGTGTGTTATCTTTATTCTGCCTACTGAATAAAAGTGTTGGACTTTCGATTCAAAAAAAAGTGAAAGGTTGGCAATCTCAAATCTTCCAATATTAGAGTCTTCTAATGAATTAAATTCATCACCTCCAACATCCCATATAAAAATTGCACCTTTTGTGTAACTTGAGCTCCTCCTAGATAAGAGGTGAAGATTGGTATGCACAAATACCAAATCTTCCGCTCTTTGTGGGAGTAGTCGGTTCCTCTTTAGAGAATGAGTGAAATTGTAAGTACTCTAATTTCTTTCATGAAGAAGAATAAGGTTGACCTAAAAGCTTGAAGACTATGTTTTGAAGTTTTGGTGCGGAAGTTTTAGTGCGGTAGCTCCATGAATCACCCACCATGTAAGTGGCTCTAATAAAAATATATCCTTCATAGCATCTCCACTTCCAAACTCTTGCATACACATAGAAAAATTAGCAAATTCTACGTTAACATTTCTTCTCTCATCTTCATCGGCAAAGTACCGACTAAGACAAATTTTTCTTCCTTTTGTAATCAAACTATCTTTATGGGGAGCAACATGATGAGGATCATCACTAAGCCGTTCCGAACTATTGTACCTAAATAGTTAAATATAAATATACATAAGTATCTATTAAAGAAATATGAATATGTTTTATAAAATTACTAACCAAGAATTTATAGTGCACTAGTTAAATAGGTAGAAAAAAAATACTTACTTGGGATTTAAAGAATGTGTCAAGCAATGTAGGGGCGTGTTGCTCTTGGTCCAACGAGCCATCAACATTTTATGCACCACATTAAAAAAATAGAGATTCTTCATGAAGTTGTTTTCTCTCTTTCCTATAGATAACTCTCTTCACTTGCTCAATCATACTATCCCACCATTCATACATCAAATGAAGACAAGGTTTATGTCACATCCCGGGACTAGCTCCGCCGTAACACGATATTGTCCGTTTTGGGCACTCTCCTCTCTGGCCCTCACGGTTTTGTTTCTGGGAGCTCACGAGCAACTTTCCAGTAGGTCACCCATCCTGAGATTGCTCTAGGCTCAGCAAGCTTAACTTCGGAGTTCCCATCCCCTCAGAAGTTATTGAGCTCCCAAAAGGCCTTGTGTTAGATGGAGGTGGGCATGTACATATAAGGCACATAACCCCCCGTTGTCCGATGTAGGATATTTTAATCCACTCCCATTAGGGGCCCGACGCCCTCGTCGGCACACTCGCACCACACAGCAGAGTGACTCTGATACCAAATTGTCACATCCCGGGACCAGCTCCTTCGTAACACGATATTGTCCGTTTTGGGCACTCTCCTCTCTGGCCCTCACGGTTTTGTTTCTGGGAGCTCACGAGCAACTTTCCAGTAGGTCACCCATCATGGGATTGCTCTGGGCTCAGCAAGCTTAACTTCGGAGTTCTCATCCCCTCCGAAGTTATTGAGCTCCCAAAAGGCCTCGTGTTAGATGGAGGTGGGCATGTACATATAAGGCACATTACCCCCTCTCCGTTGGCCGATGTAGGATATTACAGTTTATCTTTATCTGTCTTCCTAATTATGTCATAAATAGACTCGGTAAATGCAACAATGTAGTCAATATCATCCCACATGCAATCATTCAACAACTTTTGTTTCACCGAACCTACTTCTTATGATCATCTTCTCTGTAATCATCTCATTTTGGACTAATTACCATTTGTTGCAAACCATTATTTATTATCTTAAACTTCCTAAGCATAATGATTATAGATGCAAACCTTGGGAGCAACCGAAAGCAACTTCAAATTGCAATGATCATTGAACAAAACTAATCTCATTGCATGATTCATTATGAAATTCTTAATAAACATAACATCCTCCACAACTGGTTGTATCCAAGAACAAGCATCATATTCATCCATATTGTTCAAGGAGTGAGTATGTGTGCAAATATTGTTCAAAATAAGATTCAAAATATGAGCTACACATGGTGTCCAAAAAATAGTGGGATACTTACTTGATATCCATGCACTAACCTTTACACAAACGGGAGCATTATCGGTGACCAGTTGCACTACATTTTCACCTCCAACTTCCTTAATGGATTCAATAATTAAATTTACAATGCATTCGTAGTCATTGAATTCCCCTTCACAATTTATACCTCTCATGGGACCACTCTCATTGACAGCTATCACATTAATCAAAGGTGTTTTTTGTGGATCGGACCAACCATCACTATAAATACTTACACCCTTATCCTTCCATGTAAGCTTAAGCGGCTGCAAAAACTTCTCAATATTCTTCTTTTCCTTTGCAAGATGTGTGGTTCTTAAAGTATTATAACCCGGTGGAACACAGCCTGGAAGAGTGGAAGCACGATAATAAGAATTCCGGTAGTGCAGATTTCTTGCCAAATTGAACATCCTTGCCACCTCAGCATCACATATTTCCCTAGCCGAGTTTTGAAAGGCTTTCTCAATAGAACTAGAACCAACATATGTTTTCCTCCTCTTTCCTGTATCACCTACTGCTGGTTCATGTGTATATGCATGATAAATACTCTTTCCAACGCTGCTAGTGGCAGAACTCCCCCCTTGATGTCTTGTTGATGGTAAAAGAACTTGTCTAAGAGCTGCATTTGTCAATCTCTCCTCGCATTCTTTCACCAACTTGACCATTTTTGTATGAGCATCAGCATTAACCTTAAGGCGCCCAGCAATCCCCCCTCCTTTAAACAAATGTGCACGAATTCTAGTATGCGAGCCGCGGTAGTAAAATTTGCAGAAATTGCATTGCCACCTTCAAATACCTCCAGTAGGAGGTTTATTAATCTTCTTCACAAATACCCACAATGGAGCTTTGTCATCTACTATCCAATCTTCGTCATCTATTATATGATCTTTAAGACCACCTCCATCTCCAACACTACCACTAGCGTTAAAACCCGGCGCTAGAACTAATATGAATTGATCATCTGGTACTCATACTTCCTAAAAAATGTCCAACGAACAATATATAAACAATACCACCAATACTATACTAAGCAATCCAAAATAATTGTTACAGTAAATGGGATGTTCCTAGAACCTACAATCTATGCTAGAGAAGGCGATACACTACTAGTTACATCTACAATATGACAATCACAGGGCAAAGACGAACTCTACGGTGGCATGCTCACTTCTTTTGGCTTAGAGCCACTGTCTATGGAGCTATTGTCCCAAATAATGAACTGGCTAGATAGGGTTAGACAGATAAGAACTGCTTCTGATCCATTAAAAAGGACATAACAGCCTTCATGCTTGTAATGTCATATGATCAGCAAAAAATTTGATCTTACAAAGAACAAAATACATACCTTTAACCAAAAACTTGGAAAACCCAATATTGTTTGGTTTTTCAGAGCTAGGAAGTCACTGGAGAGCGGAGCAGAGACTCAGACGAGAGAGGAGCGGAGACAAAGGAGTAGAGACAAAGATTTATCAGAGATAGCGGAGCGGAGACTTGACGGAGAGAGATCGGGACGAGAGAGAGGAGCGAATCGAGCTGAAGAATGAAGACATGAGGGGATCGAAATCCCTAAACCCCCAATCTGAAAAGTAAAAGACAGAATCAGCCCTGTGTCTAACACCATTTGGCGTGTCCAAGCCTTGTCAAAATCTTAGCTCGCGTGTCCACACGTATTGAGGCGAATTATGGTGTGTCCGTGTCCAAACCTTGTTGAAATCTTAGTTCGCGTGTCCACACATATTGGGGCGAATTATGGCGTGTCTGTGTCCAATTTGTATCGGACACGCGACACGCGACCTGTAGAGCGTGTCCGTGCTGCATAGATGAAAACATTACACAATAAATTGACATTAGATACACCAAAGAAAAAAAAATCCCACTCCATTAGAGTAAACACACTCATTTTAGGTAGGCTGGACCAATTTACTGTTCATAAACTATAGCTAACGTGATATTACAGTTTTACCCTCTCTTTTGTATGAATTGCATTTTGCCATTCACCTCGGTATATAATTCGATGATTATCGACACGTGTCATAATTTTACCCTCCCTCTCGCTTTTGACCACTTCTTCTCCTGAGAGCATCTCCAACCCAAGGTCCTAAACTCTATAAATTTGGGGTCCTAAAAAAATATGGTCTCTAATGGTTAATTGGAGAGGTCCTAAACCCTATATTTTTAGGACTTGGTTTCATCCCAAGTCTTATTTTGAGACTTGGTTTGAGACTAGTCTTATAAATTTGGCTTGGTCCTAAACACTCAATATTTTTTTTTCAATTAAATATTATATTTATTTATTATGTACAAGAATAGTTTACAAATATAAATTATTATTAATTACAATACAAAAAAAAAATCAAATATATAAATTTAAGACTTTTAGTTAAAATCTTACCATTGGAGATGGTTGAAGTCTTATATGAATAGTGTCTAAATGAGGTCTTATAATAGGTATGAGACTCCATTATGAGACTTCATGGTTGGAGATGCCCTGAAGGTATGTTCACTTGTGCTAAGTTTTTGATTTTGAGTTTGAATTTGATTTGGTTTTTTTGATTATTTTGCTCTGGGTAATTGGTTCGTTAGTTTTTTCTCGAAGGATTTTCTTGCTCTTTGGTAGCTGGTGTTGGTTGGATCATTTGGTTAAAAGAGTTGCAGTGAGTTTTGTATGACCATAACGAATTGAATTCGTTCATTAGCCATCTACTTCATTGAAAACCTGCAGAGAATATGTTCTGGGTTTCAGCATGCTGTCTTCGAGCTCAGTTTGTGATTGGTAGAGAGTAAGAGCAGGAGGGAGGGAGAGTTGCAGAGAGCTGGTTCCGGCTCTCATATGTTCTCTAAATCTTTGTGTCTGTCTGACTGATTTGTGTATGATGGGGTGTTTTTAATTTTTTTTTGATTTGGTTCTAATCTTCACTATTGATAGTTTTGGTTACGGATAGACTTAAATTCCCCTGATCAAGTGAATCAATTCCCTTAATCATCGTCTTGTAGAGATTAACACAAGCTTGGAAATTGAATACAAGATTATAGATTGATCATTGATGTGAAGCCAAGGCAAGAGGGGACGGGAACAAGCTCTATGTAATTGGGTATTCATATGAATTTCTTGGCTTTTTGGTTTTTAATTTGATTTATGATTTACACCTCCTTCTCATTACTTATAATAACATCAATATGCAAATCAGGGGTACCCAAGGCTCTGAAAGAAAGCCTCATCTTAAAATCGATCATCAAAGTAAAATATTTTTCAAACTCTGTTTGATATGAGTTATGATGGGTCATTCAAATTATTATGTTTTGTTTAAGTATAATTCTGTGTTTTCAATATTTTTTTTTTTTTTTTTTTTTTTGTGTGTGGTGATGATCACCTTTTGCATTTGTACCAATTGTTCTTATCATATATATGGTTCTAATTATTCTCCTATATCAAGTAGGCAGTAGGCATTAGAAGTTGTTGTTGCACATGTGATATGTATGTTCTTGGTGGAACCAATCTTGGTGGAACCAAGATGGTACTTACAATGTCGAATCTGAATTTTAGTGGATTTCTGGGCATATTGAGAGTATGTATCAAACTTTTTCTTTGATGTATCATATAGAATGAGGGGTAGATTAGAATGATTTGGTTCTTTATTTGTATTAGGTGTAACTTTGTATCATATGGAATCTGGGATAGATTGATAAAGTTTGATTCTTGTCTCATACAATTCCTTGCAACTTTAAGGTTCGAGGAGAAGGACACAGTGGCCATCATGGGACCCCAAAATGTTGTAAAGACCCACATAATATCTCACGTTGCAAATGAGCTCGAAACTCCAATAGATCTCATCATTTCTTCACTTCTCACCCATATTTTGTTTTAGATGGCTGCAACACCCTATATTAATGGTTAACTGTGAGTGATGAGCAGATATTTGGGGTGGTGTTTTCATTTTTTTTTTTTTTTTTGGGTCTTTAATTTTTTGCGATTTAGATATTCGAGATTTGATTCTATTGGCAATTGTTTTATATTACAATGAATTGTTACAGTATTACAATGGTCATTATATGTGCCTGTGAAACATTGTCTTTTTTGTTTCTGCTGAAACAAAAAATAAATAAGACTTGGTGATTTTGGTCTCTAGATTACAGAATGTTTTCCATTCATTAGTTTGTGAACGAACCCCCCCTTCATTTATGGGCATTCAATTCATTCTATTTAGATTATAAAAATTAAAATTTTCAGGTTTTTTGAATCTATGTGATTAGAAATGCAATTGAGCCGTCTATATGATAGGAGCATAAAATGCGATGTTCTTAATAAGTTTTACCTTCGTTTATACTTTGCTTTATCCCTTATTTTTGTAGAATCGAGTCATAATAATGAGGTTTTGGTAGAGTTTAAATGAAAATATGCTTAAGTGTCGGAAATTTACAGAAATTTGACAAAATGCTGAAAATTGAAGTTTTTAAATGTTTCGTTAATTCTGTAAAGCTTCCATGATGCTTTTGATGGGTTTTTCTTCTCTTATGAGCAGTAGACATATTAAGGATTAAGCAATGGAATGAGTTAGAGAAATTGGAGCAAAATAAACTGCTGAGAATTGCAAAGCAAATTCGGATCCAGCAAGTTCCAATAAGATTCTATATATTTCTGAATACATCAGCAATATTCAAGCATCTCTACAGCAACTGCAACAACTACAGCAAGTGTGCATGCAACAACTGCAGCAAGTGCGCATGCAACAACTGCAACAAACAATAAACTCACTTGTTAAAAATCTGTACCAATTTTTGAATAGCAACAATAAACAACTGAAGCATTCACCAACAATTCCAAACCAACAAAACAGAAGAGGGGTTAGGGTTTGTGAAATTGAATCAATTGAAGAGAAAACTGAATTGGGTGTTTTGAAGTCGAAGAGAAACAAAACAGAATTTAGGGCTTACTGTTTTGAAACCGAAGAGAAACACAAGTCTTTCAAGCATTCACCAACAATTTCAAACCAACAGAACAACGTACATGCACCAACAAAATATAAGAGGGGTTAGGGTTTGCGAAATCCTATAAATCGAAGAGAAAACTGAATTGGGTGTATTGAAATCGAAGAGATTCGAGAAAGAGAGCTGTGGGACGAGAGAATCAAATTTAAGGCTTACCATTTTCGAGAGCTGTGGGACGAGAGAGATCGAAGGTTTAATGATGAGAAAGAGCTGTGGGTTTGTGGGTGAGTGAGGCCTGTGTTTGGGTTTAACGAAATGAGCTGTGGGTTTCGTTGATGAGAGAAGAGTGTGTGAGAAGAGAGTTTGTGAGGAGAGAATAGTTGTGAAGAGAGAAAACCCGAGAGTAGTTGAATTGAATGTGTCTTAAAAATTTGCCTAACTTTCTGACACAACAGAAAAAAAAATTAATGGCTCATTTGGCATGTTTTGGCACAAGAGGGAAATTATCCGCTCCCCTAAAATTTGACAAGTTTGGCATGACCTTATTAGGTTTAACCGTCATACAACTAAACACTTTTAAACTGTTGTACCAATTTTCTTTTATTTACACTAGGTATTCCATAAGTGTGTTCTTGTAGAAGCATTAAAACAATTGCACAACAGAATAAAAAAACATTGTTGTGAGAATTGTAACACATGTATGTTTTCAAAACCAAAAAAGTATGGAAGCAACTTTCCCGCTTTGAGAAATGCTACCCCTATGCCATTTGAGCCAAAATGAAAATGGGGGAATGACAAGCAAACCAACTCATACAACAAAACTACAAAATTCTTTTGTACAAGTATTTGTCACCTTGCACTTGGTGACACCTAATGCAGGATGTGACATTATCATACAACACAAAACAAGAACTTTGTTGTCTGTCCATCTAGACCTTGCCCAAATTTGAGTTTTAATGTCGGAGGGAGTTCTGCCACCAAGATTTTCATTAATTATACAATAGAAAATGTGTGTCAGAGTTGTGTGCCAAAATCTGGAAAAATATTTTTCAGAATATGGAAAATGTGTACTCTCATATTTACTTTAGGTTGTGTGAAACAGTTCAGTCATTCATACAACATGTAACTTCCAAAGCGTTGTCTGATTTGTATTGTGTATTGAGTTTTTTGTAGTAGTGTTATAATAATGACCTAATACACGAAATCATTATCAACTAGATATAGTTATGTATTTGTTTCCATGTAGAAGTAGATATTGGCATTAAACATAATTATCATATAATATGTGACAAGTGTCATATTGATCTAACAATCTCCCACTTGGACTGTCACTTGCGATAAATGATAACTCGCTCTTGAGAATTGATAGGAGCATAAAATGCGACGTTCTTAATGTGATTTACCCTCATTTATACTTTGCTTTAACCCTTATTTGTATAAGATCGAGTCATGAGTTTTGATAAAGTTTTAGTAAAAATGTGTTGAAAATAGAAGAAAAGGCAGAAAAGTTATCAAAAGCCGATTTGTGAGTCTTAGCGATGTTTTAGTAAGACCTAGACTTTTCTTTTGATGAATTTTTTGTCTCTCATATGCAGTAGACATGTTGAGAATTGAGCAATGGAAGGAGTTATAGTAATCGGAGCAAAATGAGATGTTAGGAATTACAAGTGCTCATCGGATGCAAATCCAGCAAGTTTCAGTAAATTCCTGTGCACATCACCCAACTTCCAGAGTTCTCCAGGACGATTCACAAGGAACTAAAAGGTAAGCCATATATGCACAGAAAGCTCTATGAGTTTAGGTTCTAATGAATTTTAAATCGCACCAAAAGCTGCTATGAGAAGACAGTTATGCCAATCACAACACAGGAAGGTCAAAGCTGCCGAGAAGAAGAAGAGCTTCCCTAATCCTAGCAGGAGAAAAGGAAGAAATCGGCTGACTAGGAAAAGGCTTTCCCGGTCCAACAAGGGAAGGTTGCGGCTGCTTCTTGGATTATTTATCCAACAAGGGATGAGCCAAGTCCATTCACAAGTCCATAAAGCATTAGTCCATGAAGAAATCAAGGAGAATAATTGAAAAGACCAAGACTTGGCCGGCAAGGAATTCAGAAATATTGCAGCCGAATTGCAGCCGAATGTGGACTGAATTTCAACCTTTATTCAAGCTAAAATTGCTGAATAAAATCAAGGATAAGTGGAGATATTTCAAGAATTATTCAGCAATTATCCAAGGGATATTCAGCAACAAACTCAAGAGAAAAGAAAGAGATACTTTAGAAAAAGAGGAAGAAAAATCACAACAAGTCCTTATTAAATGCGGCAGAATTCCTGTGCAAGTCATCCAAATTCCACAGACTCTCCAAGACAGCTCACTTTGAACTAGATGGCGAGCCACATATGGATAAAAAGCTACGAGAGTCTAATTTTCAACCCAATTAGCGTCACTTCAATACTATTTTTTAGAGAGAGATATTCAATTTTTATCACACAAAGGTCATTCTGCCGAGAAGGATTTACTTCGGATTTGAAGACTTTGAAGGTTGCCGAACTCTTCCCATTTGCTTCCTCTATATATAGCTCGGCATTGGACAGAAAATATCATCTCGTCTCTCTCACTTTCACAAGCTAAAACTCTGCCAAAATAGCACCACAAATTTCATACAGAAAATACACAAGCCGAACCACCACCTTTCCATAAAATCGTCCCATCTTATCATCACCTAATCCACCTTTGCCGAATTCTTTTCAAGGTTTCTACAAAGTGTGATTCACTCTTCTCTTATGGCTTTATATTTTCTATATATAAACAATACTTTGTCTATGAAGATTGTAAGGATTTTTCTTTACCGAATTGGTTTTATTAATTCTATTTTGAATTTCTGAATTTGCTACTTGGTTATCTAATTGTCGAATTATGTTTCATTGCATGTAACGATTTTGTTTGGGATTTAGGACAGTAGGTTTCGAATATGAGAATTGGTTTTATTTGGTTTATTTTTTGAATTTGTATGCACAAAAATTGTATGCTTGAGGGTAGCCTAGGTCATGGCTGATCCTTGGGTGTCAATTTCACATGCCAAATTAAATATGAGTTTAACCATACGTAGAGTTGGTTTGTTTTGTATTTGTTCTTAGGGCTAGAATAATTATGAAAATATGCATGTTGAAGTAAGGTGAGGTGACGCCATACTTGTTGCATGTCTCCAATATGACTCTTGTGCTTATGTATTCTTCATGTTTAACTTCTACGCACAGTGTCTTTAAACCGATTAGCACCATGTTTGGGATTATACGCAGAGTTAATTCTAAATACTTCAAAAGTCTTGTACGATTAGATGATCCGCAGAGGCTCTAATTAGATTTGAAGTAAATGAATCTTGTAAAGTGACGAAAATTGCTGCCATGTTTCCTTGTATGAAATTGTTATTTGTTTTGTGAGTTTTGTGTGTAGTGTTATGTGTGAAAGATGTTGATCATGTGTATATAATAATTTAGGATTTTATTTTCGTAATTTTCGGTAGAATTTAGATATATTTTCCAAACCCCCAATATGATTATGTGATACTTCATGTGATTGAATGCACTTGATTTCCCTGGATTGAATGATCCCTACTTGTCCTATACTAATGATGACACAAGAAGATATGTGTATGAAGTTGTTTGGAAGGTACAATGTGCTTGGATAATAAACTCCATCAAGAATGACAAGATCTATTCTACCTACTGTAGTGCGCACTAGATAACAAATGAACCAAAAAATCTCTTTACAACATGGTCAGACTACAGTCACTTATGCAGAGCAAGAACCAAGTTACACTTTGACAAAAATACAGAGGTTCTGTACCACAACATAAGCTTCTGCAATCCAAATATGTCTTTCATGCAGTATTGAAATATATGTTAATGTGTATCAACAAGTAAAAACATGTATCAAGTCCTACTTTATGTTCTTAAAACCAGAACTCAAGCAAATTTTCTGAACACCAATAATCTCAACTTTGCTTGTACTGTAATATCATGATAAACATGCATGAGATTATCTGATAGCAAGTATATATATGACTGGAACCTTAAAACAATAACTTTCAGATCAAACATAAAGCTGCAGCAACAAAGAAAATCCTGAAATACCTATTATTTATAAAACTGTCATTACTAAAGTAAGTTACGATTTGAACTGGTATCACAACTAAAAACACAAGAACTCAGAAAATAAAATATTTTTAAGTTTGCTCCTACTGGTTGATAGGAGCACAATGTGCGACGATATTATATGCTTATGCCCTCATTTATGCTTCGTTTAACCCTTATTTGTTTAAGATAGAGTCATAATATAGTTTAGTGTTAATTTGGTAGAGTTTGGAAAAAATTGGTTAAGAATCCGAAAAATGACTAAGTATGAGAAATCTGGAAAATAGTGCAAAATATGTCTTTTTCGGATTTTGAGTTGAGCAAAAGTGTGATCTATCCTTGTCCGAATTCAATGAAATTTGTTGTGCCTAAAATTCATATACTGAGGAATGTTGTGCTAAAATTTCAGATCAATCGGAGTTCGGGAAGTCACCCAAAAAATGGCTGCAAAACAGCAGTTCGAGCAAACCAATCCAGGGACTTCCAGGATTTTCCTGGGACTGTGTCCCAACTTCGAAAAATCATTCCCGACGACTCACAAGGAATTTGATCAAACTGTTTCATATGGAGGTTGCTCTGTGTGTCTAGTTTATCTGAGACTTGGAATCGCATCAATCGGAGCTCCGAGGAGGGAGATATGCCGGAGTTACTACAACAAGGTCGTTTCTGCCGATTCCAAGAAGCTACTGCCTCCTTTTCACAATTACTGTTTTCAGTGGACCATATGGTGTACAAATGCATATGTGAAGATGGTCCAAGCTTAAGGAAGGAAGGAGGATGACACCGAGCTAAGGCATTGAAGAAAAATACGAAGAAAGAAGGTCTCCTAGTCAAACTAGGAGAAGCTACCGAATGAGGCAGATTCATGCCATAATGATGCTGCCGGCAATGAGGGCATTTTCTGTGGATCAAGACCTATCAATTGAAGTCCAATGATCATACAAGAAGTCCATGAAGATGTGAAGCCCAAGCCTTGAAGAAAATTTCAGAAAAAAAAGAAAACCTAATTGAACTATGAAAGGAAGGTTTCAAATCCTTATCCCACTTGGTTTTCTGAATTCCTTATGCAATAGGGCAGCCGGCAACACCCTCTCCTCTATTTAAACCCTCACTTTTTCATTCTGAAAATCATCTCATCTCAAGCTTAAACACAAGGCCTAAACTCTACCAAAATTTCTCAAAGATCCTAGACAAAAACCTAAACCGAAAACCACCCTCACCTCACCTCAACCAAGTTTCTGCCTTGCCGAAACCTTGGACTTTCTTCCTCCATAACCTACTGCCGACACAACCTACTGCCGTGCAGCCTCACCCCAGCCTCCATACTTCGCCGGATCCACACGACGTGAAGCTCTCAAGGTGTCTCAAAGTGTGATCCACTCCCTTCTTCGGTTTAGTAATTTTTGTTTAGTTATGTTTAGTTTTGTCTATGAAACACTCATGTATGTTTGGTGTTGGTTTATATGTCTATGTATGAATCAATTTTGGTTTTATAAATTGTATGTTAAAGACTTGTTTGAATCGGTGCTTAGATTTATGTTTAGGTTTCGACAAGAACAATGAATTTTACATGCTAATTTGTAATATGTAACTTGTAAATTCATATGTTAGATAATTAGGGCAGTGGTATAGAAGCATGTTTAGGATTTAAATTAGTTAGAACTAAGGTGAGGGCCTATAATCGGTACTTAGTTTTGTCTTTGAACATGATCTAGGTATTAGGTTTAATTTGCTTGAGTTATAATGAACTAAGTAGACGTATGATCACTTTGATTTGTTGTGCTCACCTAGAGTGGTTAACCTTAGGACTTGCATGTTAAATAAGAAGATTGACGACCTTACTTGTTTGCTTGTCTTCGACTATAGACTTTTGTGCTTCAATGCTATGACTTGTATAAGGTAGCATAACTTTTAGGATCACCATGCGAATAGCTCGATCTTAAAACATAAGAAAAGTCTCTCAACTGGGTAAAAATCGGATACGTTCTGGTTGTAAGTCGAAACTAATTTGAATTTTTGAACATGCTGAATACTTGTCTCTTACCTTCTTGCATACAAATTTACATGGTAAAGAGTCTTTGGTGCTAGATGTTTTGTGAGAGATGATGATCACTTGTATATAGTAGATTATGGTTTAAATTTCGTGTCATTTAGGTCTAGGGCAGCATTGCTGCCGATGCATACCTTTCCCCCATGTGTGACGTTTATGTGTATATATATGTATATATTTGTCTAACAATTTCATATCTCAGGTACTCTTAATCTCCGGCTTAGAACGATCCCTACTTGCTTATACTACTAACGATATTTTGTATGGTTTATTATTTGTGTGAGCCTCGCGGCTCACATCACTGGTCTTAACTCCCATTGAACCTAAGCATCTAACATTGGAAGAATTCCACTACTTTCTGCATGCTTCTTGAATACCTTCACTGGTAGTGCTTTGGTGAAAGGGTCTACAAGCTGTGAATTAGTGTCAATGTCTAAGACAGTTACCTCACCATGCTTGACTCTTTCTCTGACACTGTAATATTTCAAATCTATGTGTTTTGAGTTGCTGGATCTTTTATTGTTCTTGCTGAAGAACACAACAACCTCATTATCACAGTATATAACAAATGTATCAGCCACAGTGTGACTCAATACTTTAGTCTGCTCTAGAAATGTAATATCCTAATTTTTGAAGTTGGTCGAATTCTATTTTTCTTTTGAGAAATAGAAAGTAGAGGTTGTCACGAGTTCGTCACATTTTTCGGTGAATTATTTGAGTTCCCGAGATATTTTTAACGATTTTTGGAAGTTTTATTGGAGGATAATTATGTGACGACATAGCGAGTTCCGATTGGAAGAAAAGCTAACACGTGGTAGTGGGAGAGAGACCAGTTGGCTGTTGACCTCGCTGATGATGTCAGCATCAGAATTAGTCATGTGCCATGTGTCACATGGTGAGAAGGGATAGTGGTGTTGCCATATGGCATGAAGCCAATCAATGGTTGAGAAGTGGCATTATTTGCCCTATAAATAGGACTCACCCCCCTCCCTTTCAATTCAATCCGTACCTTTCTCTCTTTAGAATTCTCTCTCAAAATATTATTATTTTATTAGATTTGCGACGAAACTTCCGCAGATCATAACTTTTTATCCGTAACTTCGATTCTGAATCCGCGAGTGGTTACGGATTTGTATCGATGTGATCTTTCTATCCATAGTGGTTGGAATTGGATCCAATGGTGATTTCTAGAAGGCTTGTTCTAGGTTGCTCGATTTACGATCTGAGTGTCGATTTGGTTCGTCAAGGTGAGTTGTTTATGTAATGTTTTAAATATTTGAAAAGTATGTTTTTGATCTATTTGTGAAATATGCGGAGTTTATATATATTATGATGTTTGATCTATTATTTGGTATTGTTGTTATGAATATTGGTGATATATATTTGGTGATATTTAGATTCTCGATTGGTTGTTACGTAACTACAATGTTGGAAAGCATGTGTTTTTGCTTTTAATAATATTACTTTTTGATACATTTTATGATGGGAAAATGGTGAGATTGGAAGTTGAATGGCACATGAGTGTTTAGGAAATGATTCTATTACAAAACCTTTTGTGTAGTTGAGTTAACTCATAGGGACATCTAGTAGCTATGATCAGCCCACATGTGTATGAGTTTGGAGAAAGTATGCCTCTTCAACGCCAGAAGTCGATAAAATGATCTATTTCGAGTTTCGGGACTGTGGACTATGAGTATAAGAAGAAGACTAATGAAAGAAGAAGAAAATTATATTTGAGGGGAATGGAAAGTGTGGGGAGGAACATTACATGCACGCATTGTTATTATGTTCTATGTTGTGGTTCGCTCATACGCGTGTTATGTTTGTACGTATTTTGTCACGTGTGGAAAATGACATGACCTTACTGGCATATTACATAGGGCACTCACTGAGCGCGTGGTTTCGCTCACCCACCCATTTACTTGCTGTTTTGTAGAAAAGTGTTTAGTATATGTCGAGTCGAAATGTCGGACGAGCCTAGGATGGAGATATTAGAAAGAAGTTGTTTTTATTTTTTATTTACATTCCGCTTTGTAACATTTTAACTCACACCTCGGGATCGACGCCAGGTACCTAAACCCCACCAACACCAGGACCGGGGCGTGACAAGAAAGTTTCTAATCCAGAGCCCTTCATACGTTGGTTCATATACTTCAATATATTCAGTTTGCATGGTGGAGGTTGTGATCAAGAGGTGCTTTATTTTTTTCCAACCAATTGCTCCACCTACCAGCATAAACACATAACCATAGGTTGACTTATTTGAATATGAAAAATTCCCTGCAAAATCAGAATCTGAGAAACCAACAAGTTTCAGATCCTCAACTCTTCAGTACACAAGCATGTGACTCTTTGTCTTCTGTAAATATCTTAGAACTTTCTTCCCAGCCACCCAATGTTCTCGTCCCGGATTTGGCTGAAACCTTGATAGCGTTCCGACAGCAAATGCCAAATCTGGTTTGGTACAGACTTGAGCATACATGAGACTTCCAACAAGTCTAGCATATGGTTTTGTTTTCATGTTTTCTTTCTCAGCTTCACTTTGTGAACATTGACTGTTAGTGAGTTTATCACCCTTAGACATAGAAACTTCTCCATTTGAGCACTTTTCCATACCAAATCTTTTAAGAACTTTAGTAATATAATTTTGCAAAGATAATCCCAACAACTTTTGTGCTCTATCTCTTTTAATTTCTATCCCTAGTATATACGATGCTTCATCTAAATCTTTCATGTCAAAATTCTTTGACAGAAAGCTCTTGATATCTTTAAGCGGCTTGAGATTGTTGGTGGCCAAAAGTATATCATCCACATACAGTACTAAGAAAATAAATTGGTTCCACTACCAGAAAAAATACCTTAGGCGACGAAACAAAAATAGTTTCCTCGCCTAAGAGTTCTTAGGAGACGAAAAAAATTTCGTCCTCTAAGCTAGAAATTTCATCGCCTAAGTCTATTCTTAGGCGACGAATAATTATTTTGTCGTCTATGTAGTTTCTTAGGTGACGAAAAAAAATTTTGTCGCCTAAGGTGTTTACTTAGGTGACGAAAAAAACTTTCGTCGCCAAAGCTCTTTACTTAGGTGAAGAAAAAATTAGTTTTCGTCGCCTAAGTATTTAACCTAGGCGAGGAAACGGATTTTTCGTCGCCTAAGAAAATACAAAGACGCCGACAAAAATTTGTCGTTAGAGTTATTTTCTAAGACGACGAAAAATCTGTTTTCGCGGCCTAAGATTTACACTTAGGCGAGGAAACCATTTTTTCGTCGCCTAAGTGTGTATCTTAGGCGAGGAAAGTATTATTTCGTCGCCTAAGTAAATCCATATTATATATACTGCACTCGTTCGATGCTGAGCCATAGTATCGGGATGTAAAAGTTTTCAAATTTTTACATGGATAACTACGTCTCATCTATTTGAGAGTTTAATGTTTGGAAGAGTCGACCAAACAAGGTCATCTAAAGGTACATAATAGCGTTTTTGTGTGATAAGTTTTATGAAAATATGGTTGACCGATTCGATCGTCGAACGTTCACGAAACGAGTTGATTTTTATACTCTACTCATATTTAACTATAACGATCATATCAGACGGTTAAAATTTTCATTTTGTGAAATTAGCCATTATAATGACAACATATTTACTAATGCAGTATAACTTGATTAGAATATTATATTCAAGTGTACAACTTTTCTAAACAACTATATAGAAGAAGTCAAATTTTGAAAAACGCTGTGAAATAACATTTAATGTTTATGATGAAATACGGTGATGGTAAAAAAAATCATTTAAATCCAACAAAGTTAGAGCCCCGATCGATGCGGTCAACCTGATTTAAACTTATCTCTCTCTATGGGATTATAATGACAACATATTTACTAATGCGGTATGACTTGATTAGTAGATATTACGCAAGTGTACAACTTTTCGAAACAACTATATAAAAAAAGTCAAATTTTGAAAAACCCTATGAAATAGCATTTGATCGTTGTGATGAAATACAGTGATGGTAAAAAAATCACTTAGATCGATAGGGTCAACCTTATTTAAACTTATCTCTCTCTATGGGAAGCCATAGTTTCGGGAGGTAAACGTTCGGTCACTCATGCAACAGTAAACTTCCAAAGAGTTGTGTGATTTGTGTTGTGTATTGACACTTTTGTACTAGTACTCATTGTTGTATCTTGTATGATGAACTTCCAGCTTTTAGAAAGAGATCAATACAATTATATCTTGGGCTAGGCCTTAGACTTAAATGGGCCGATATCATATATTGGTAGAGGCCCATTACCAACCGAACCAACCGAAAGTATTGGTATACCAAAGAGTAGGTACATGGGCTTCGGTGGTCGGTAATGGTACAATTATGAAATGGTGTGTACGTACGTACTTACTTCGACTGTTAATATATGCCTTGAACCAGTCATTCGGGGATCTCGCTGGGTTATAGTTTTTTGCTGGGCTTAGTGTGTGTATATATATATTTGGGGTCCGAGTTGACCAAATGCACCTATGAACTTGTCGTAAAAGTTTTAACACATTAAATTAAAATTGAGCCACCAATAGATTTTTTGAAAAAATATTTTTACTTAGACGACGAAAAATACATATTTGTGGCCTAAGTGTTTACTTAGACGACGAAACTGATTAGTTTCGTGGCCTAAGTAAACACTTAGGCGACGAAACTTATATTTTCGTGGCCTAAGTAAATTTCATTTTTAAAAAAAATTCTATTGGCGGCTTATTTTTCCGCTTAAAATTTTTGTCAAAATTCGAAATTAACTTAGGAGACTAAACTATTTTTTTCGTCGCCTAAGAACTTTTCTTAGGAGACGAAAAAAATGTTTTGTTGCCTAAGTCAGTTAAATATGTATACCCGATCAGCACTTATGCAATCCCTAAATCCCATTCTCTGTCCATAATCCCAAATTCTTCCTCCCTAGCCTACGCCTCTGCTAGCCTCCGCCCCAGCCTCCTCCTCAGCCACCCTCTGCCTCGGTCGCCGCTCCCACCTCCGCCTCTGCCAGCTAGCCCCCACCCTAGCCTCCTCCTCAGCTAGCCTTCGTCAAAATTGTTAACAGCAGTCTCCAATCTCCATGGCACCGCTTCCAGGACCCTATTCTGGAACCAGCACCCTCGCCTTGGTCTGCTTCTCTCTCTTTCTCTTTCGATCGAATTGCTTTTTGAATTTGGTTTTCAACTGCTAATCTAATTAGGAAGTTTGGGGGTTTTGGGGTTCAGATGGCTCGTGCTTCCGCATTCTCTCTTGGACTCGTCTATGGCAACATCAAGCTCAAGGTCCTTAAGGTACCCCACTTTTTGCCCTCTTTTTCTTTTCGATTGGGTTTGTTAATTATCGTAGAGAATTATCTATTTGCTGTTACAATTGCTACATTAGATTGGTTTGAATTTTGTGACGAATGATGAGTGATTAGTGGCTAGATTTGAATGGATAGTGTTGGGTTTGTTTGTTCAAACTTGGAAGAGCAGGGTCATGTTTTTAATCATTTGAGCTGTTGACTAGAAGCCTAGTGTCAATCGCCGCGATGAGCTTCTTAATTTTACACTGTAATCACAAGGCTAAAACCTGGAACTGATAGTTTGTATTCTATCTATATTGTTACAATATCTATGATTTGCGGTCTTAAAACACGGTATAGGTGTATGCGTCGGTTTCTTAGTTTACACTACCAGAAAAAAGGGTTTTCCCGATGAAAAAAAAAACGGCCGACGAATTAAAATTTTCATCGGTAATTCTAAGGAATAGCCGACGATTTTATTTTTCGTCGGTGGAAAAAAAAAATCGTCGGCCATAGTTTAACCATAGCCGACGAAACTGTTTTTTCGTTGGTATTTTCAAAAAATCGTCGGCTATATTCATATTTCAGTCGACGATTTGTATTTTCGTCGGCCTTTCTCTGAAACATTAGCCGACGAAAATTTTTGGAAGTATGGCCGACGAAGTTGACATTTTCGTCGGCTATAAGTCTATATATTTTCATATCTGGGCAGCAGCTGCTCATTTAAAAAAAAAGGGGGAAACGGGAGAAAGAGTGAAAAATCTGTGGGTATTGTTGAAATCCGTCCTCTCTTACATTGTGGAGCTATATATATATAGGTACGTATATGTGTATATATGTTGATTTTGAGTTTTAGTGATTTTGATTTAGTAAGTGATCGATTTTTTGTTTTGTTGTTGTTTTAGTGTTAGAATGTATGTATATATGTTGATTTTGAGTTTTAGTTGAGTTGATTTTGAGTTTTAGTAATTTTGATTTAAGTGATTTTTTGTTTAATTTGTTGTTGTTTTAGTGTTAGAATGTATGTATATATGTTGATTTTGAGTTTTAGTTGAGTTGATTTTGAGTTTTAGTTTAATTATGTGTTTTAATTTGATGTTATTTTAATTAGTGTTAAAATATATATATATATATATATATGTTAATTAATAGTTGTTGATAGTGTAATTAACTTAAATAATGGTTGATATATAGTGTAACTTAAATAATGGTTGTTAATGGTATATATATATGAGTTGATGTTGATAATAATATATATTGTAATGTAATTAATTATTAAGGATTTATATATATATATATATATATATATGTGTTAATTAATTTCTTATTAATTAAAGTTACACATATATATTATTATCAGGCTATATATGGATCTGGATAAGAGTTGGATTTCGCTTCCAAGGTATGACTGACGATACAATACAGGAGTTGTGAATTTTTTGCAGTTCGTCGAGGAAAATGGAAACAGGAATGAATACCATTATTCCCTGTGCAAGAAATGTAAGTGTCGCAGTGATATGTGTCGATTTCCGATTAGGACAGTTTGGGAGCACCTAAAGAGTAATGGGTTTTGGCCGAAGTACAAACGTTGGATATATCACGGTGAGCCATCATTAGATGGATCGCATGATCATGGGCAGTTTTTTGAGGCGGGCAGTAGTAGTACATCTAACGATCCAACAATTACATTCGTCAACGACGTGTTTCCTTTTGAAAGCGGTGTACGTGGGGAACAATATATGCATGACCCGGTGCAACCCTTCCCACAAGTTGTCAACACTGCTGCCTTTGACAAGTACAACAAACTGATTGCATTGCAACAGACCCCTGTGTCTTCAAGTTCTGAGAAGAAAGTTCTTCAAAGTGTGATGGAGGTAATGAAGATTAAAGTCGAGACAAAATCGACTATCAGGCAAGTGGATGAATATCTACAGTACACTTCTTCGTTGTTGGAGGAGGGTCACCGTAAAGTCTGAAGTATCCTCAAAGATCTAGGGCTTTCCTACATTAAGATCCATGCATGCGCATTTGACTGCGTTCTCTTCTGGGGTAAAGATGCAGAAGGGAATGACCTTGCTAGCCTTGACGCATGTCCGATATATCAGTCTGACCGATATAAGTTGACGGGAGCAGGCAATAGGAAACCAGTGAAAGTGCTTCGGTATTTTCCGTTGAGAGATAGGCTTGAGCGGTTGTACATGTCAGAAACCACCGCAAAAGCTATGAGATGGTACGGTGAGCGGGACGCGGGAGACGCAGATATCATGACACACATCTCTGACGGAGCGGCTTGGAAGCATATAAACAATGAGTTTCCTCATTTTGCGTCAGATGTCAGAAATGTCAGGCTCGGGCTCTCAACCGACGGGTTCAACCCTTTCGGCACCATGAGTCTTTCATATAGTATATGGCCGGTGGTTTTGGTACCTTACAACCTTCCTCCGTGGATGTGCATGAAGAAAGAATATAATATGTTAACGTTGTTGATTCCGGGGCCTGGTTACCCAGGGAAATGTCTCGATGTGTATATGAGACCATTGATTGAAGAGCTTAAGGTATTGTGGGACGTTGGTCATCCCACTTTTGACAAGTACAAGGAGGAGACGTTCCAGATGCATGCCATGGTTATTGGTACCATCAGTGATTTTCCTGCTTATGGGATGTTGTCGGGCAGCGTTGTTAGGGGATACAAGGCTTGTCCAGAGTGCCTCAGCGATTATGGGAGGACCCCTCATTGCAACAAGATATGCAGAATGGGTCATCGTGTGTTCCTTCCGGCGGATCACCACTGGCGTTACGAGTCCGCAGCATTTGATGGAACCGAAGAACATTGTGGTCCTCCCAAAAGATGGACGGGAAGAGAAATTTTAGCAGTGCTTAATGAGTACGATTTTGGGCCCCTCAGCAATCATCCCGATATTGTAGCGGAAATACCTGAAAGACCTGAGGAGTACAAATTCTGGACACATAAGAGCATATTGTGGGAACTCCCGTACTGGTGTGAGTTGTTGATCCGTCACTTCCTAGACGTTATACACATAGAAAAAAATGTTTCTAAAAGTGTGGTGGGTACAACGCTGAACTTGGAGGGGAAGACGAAAGATGGTCTTAAGGCTCGCACTGATCTGCAAAACATGAATATCAGAAAACAACTATGGTTGAAACAAGGGAAGAGAAAAATGCCTCAAGCTCCTTACACCGTCAAGCCTGAGCATAAATCAGAAATTTTCCATTGGATAAGTCGGGCCAAGTATCCTTCAGGCTTTGCTGGAAATATAGCAAAGTGTGTGAACAGACAATTCAACAATCTTTACGGGTTAAAAAGTCATGACAATCATATCCTGCTACAACGTCTCTTCCCTGTTTTCATTCGACCGTTCCTTCCCCGTCACGTTGTGGAGCCGTTAGTAGCGTTGGAAAGATTTTTCCAGAGGGTATGCACACGGGAAGTGAGAAAATCTGACCTCCGGGAAATGCAACAAGACATCGTTCATATCATGTGTAAATTTGAGATGATATTTCCTCCAAATTTTTTCGACATCATGCCTCACCTCATGATCCATCTTCCTCGGCAGTTGTTGCTTATCGGTCCTGTGCACTTCACTTGGATGTATCCGATGGAAATGTACGTATTTTACACCTTATGTTAATTTCCTCATCAATATATGTGATTTAGTATTAATGTATTATCATAACACTTTAAAAACTTCATTTATAGGCAACTTGGACAATACGGTGATTTTGTCCAAAACAGATCCGCACCTGAAGGATGTATAGCTGAAGCATATATTGCGCACGAGTGCGTCACCTACATGAAGCTGTATTTAGGAGCGTTACAAGAAAACATACTGGAAGATGTACCTTCACAGTTCAATCTTTCCATACTCTCCGACGATGTTGTACTCGGTGGAAACATGCCAGTTTCCTACAAGTTGAAAGATTATGAGGTAGCCATTGCACATTGGTGGGTACTAATTAACTGTTTAGAAGTTCAGTTTTGGAAGAACATGCATCTAAACTGTGAACAAGTAGGAGGTGATCTCGATTACCACAACCGGACATTCGCAAAGTATTTCGGCCGCTGGGTACGTAACTTTAACATTATTCTATACGTATTTATATATTATTGTGTATAATTATTCATATTTATAGTTGATTCTGATGGTTGCAGATGGACCTTATTAAAAATGATAATCACCCAAATTGGTCGCACGAACTCTGACTTTTGGCGATGAAGCCAGTCTATTCAAAAGTTTACGCGACGTGCATGCTGAATGGTGTGTTATTTCGATGTGAAGAGAGAGACGTCAGACTGAAAACACAAAATTCAGGGGTTATGACACATGGTGGGGATGATGGAGTTGACTATTACGGTGTTCTCCATTCAGTTGTGGAACTGCATTATGGGGAAGACATGAAAGTGCACCTTTTCAAGTGTAGATGGTTTGACACACGGCCGCAGAGCATGTAAACCGATCAACACGGCATAACTTCAGTGAACACTAGTACATCATGGTATGAGGATGACCCGTTCGTTTTAGCCACATGGGTGAAACAAGTGTTTTATCTTGATGATCTCGCCAAGGGTGACCCGTGGAAAGTAGTCAACACTATCCACCATCGCAACATTTACCAGGCGTCTACACTTGGAGTGGCTGAAGAGAACGAGGAAGGTGGCACCGCCTATCAAGAGCCCAACGCAAACGGTATTCCTGACTCCTCTTTTATTCGCCTAGACACGCCGGTGCGAATTCGACGTGAAGAGCCACTGCTTGTTGATGTTGATCCAAATGAAGAAACTAACGAGGACTCTAGTGGTGAGGAAAGACATAGATTACCCCTATCGAGCAATTCAGAAACCGAAGAAGACTCATCCGATGATTCCGATTACAATCCGCCAGATTAAGTAATTTAGATGATGTAATCCTTTCATTTATAATCTCAAAATTTCTAATGAACGAGCGTGGGGATGAGCCTCTCAGCTAGGCTGGGTTCCAAACCCCTTAAAAAAAAAATTTGAAATATATTGACTGCTGGGTTTCTGTTTTCTTAATGTTCAATTTAAGTTATATATGAACAGGAAATAGGAATACGAGAGGAGTAAACCTACTGATTTTTTTTACCTTTTTCATATAATGGCCGACGAAAAACACGTTATTTCGTCGGCTATACTAATAATAGCCGACGAAAAATTTATTATTTCGTCGGCTATACTAATAAAAGCCGACGAAAAATTCATTATTTCGTCGGCTATAACTATATTGGAAAATACATATTTTATTTTAGACAGGAAAAGACAAAAGAATAGCCGACGACTACGAGTCTCTCGTCGGCTATGATTTAAAAACAAAAAAACAAAAAATGATCATATTCTATTTTCTATCACTAATGATAAACCATTGCTTCATCCTTCAAATGCAAAAATGTTGTGAAATAAGATATGACCGAAATAATGAAATACGACTACGGTTGAAAAATGACAAGATTTTGATAAAATCTGAGCGGCGAAAGATGCGGTCAAAGGTTTTATTCCTTTGTTTCCCTAATGGTAGCGTTACATTCGGTAAATATTTTGAGGAAAATTTTTATACGATTAGTTGCATCTCATCGATTTGAAACTATTATCTGTTGAAGGTCAGGCCAAAAAACGTCATTTAGACAGGCCAATTACCATTTCTAAGCGTTTAGAGGTTTGACTCACCCGATTGACCGTTCCGATCGAGCCTTTAACGTTGTCAGCTGAAGTTGGATTTTTTTCCATACATGTATTTAATCTTAACGGTGATATCTGACGGTTTAAATAGATTTTATAAACTTTTAGATTCAAAATCAGAACATATGCACTAATGTTCTTTAACTTGTTTATTAAGTGTTTAAGTGAATGTATAGTTTCAAATAGTTACTATACGTAGACTCTTCAAATGCCAAAATGTTGTGAAATAAGATATGACCGAAATGATAAAATACGTCCATGGTTGAAAAATGACAAGATTACGATAAAATCTGTGTGCCGAATGTTGCAGTAGACTGTTTTTTACTTTCGTTTTCCTATGGGTAGCCTGACGTTCGATAAATCAATTTTGTAAAATTTTTATACGATTAGTTGTGTCTCATTGATTTGAAACTATTATCTGTTGAAGGTGAGGCCAGAAACCGTCGTTTAACTAGACTAATTTCCGTTTTTAAGCGTTTAGAGGTTTGACTTACTGGTTTGACCAACAGTTTAGCCGACGAAAATTATATGTCGTCGGCTAAACTCTTGCGATCCGCGCCTTTTTATTGTCCGCCGTTGGATGGCTCAGATCCAACGGCTGCTGATTTTCCAAAGCATAGCCGACGAAACATTTTAAATCGTCGGCTATGCTTTAAGTTTAGCCGACGAAATATAATTTTCGTCGGCTAAACTCTTGCGATCCGCGCATTTTTATTGTCCGCCGTTGGATGGCTCAGATCAGACGACTGCTGATCTTTCAAAGTATAGCCGACGATGTTCATAGAATAGCCGACGAGATTCAAAGTATTCTTTTTTAATCGTCGGCTATTCTTTCTGCTATAAAAGCAGAAAAACGCAGCAGCCCAAATTTTTCAACCCTAAATCCGCAAAAACTCCTCCTCCGCTCCTCAAATCGGCCGTGCGTCTCCTCCAAGACCATTGCTCGTCTTCCTCCTCCTCAAATCGGCGCCGTTCCTTCCCCTCCACCTCCATCCGGCCTCCTCCTCCATCCGGACAAAATCTGGCCTCCTCCGGTCCTTCCCCTCCTCCTCCGGCCCCCTCCTCCTCCTTCCCCTCCTCCTACTCCGCCAAAACAGATCCGAAGGCAATTACCATTTTTTTTTCAATTTATTTTAATTTTATAATTTAGGTATTTATGTTAATTTAGGTAATTTTTTTGGTATAATTTAGGTATTTATGTTAATTTAGATATAATTGTTCATTTATGTATTTATGTTAATTTAGGTATAATTTAGGTATTTATGTTAATTTAGGTAATTTTTTAAGGTATAATTTAGGTATTTATGTTAATTTAGGTATAATATAGGTATTTATGTTAATTTAGGTAATTTTTTAAGGTATAATTTAGGTATTTATGTTAATTTAGATATAATTGTTAATTTAGGTATAATTTAGATAATTTTTTAAGGTATAATTTAGGTATTTATGTTAATTTAGATATAATTGTTAATTTATACATATAAATTGGTAGCCTAATTATATAAATGGTTATATTTATGTTAATGGTTAGTATTATTTAAAATTAGTTAAAATTGAAAAATTAATTTGTTAGTATGTTTTAAAATATGTTAGTACTATTGGTTATTATATTAATTAGAATTTGTTATTTAATGTAATATAATTTAATATTAATTAATGTATTAATGCCTCAAGCTACAGATGACCGATGCACTCAGACAGTTATTCGGAGGCCGTCGTTCTTCCAGATCTAGGGGTTCTGGAAGTTCTGCCGGTTCCGCAGACTCCGACAGGACCATTAGCCAGCCTGAGAGGACCACCAGCCAGCCGCGGAGGAGTGTTGATTCATCCCAGCCGCGTAGGACTGTGGATTCATCCCAGCCGCGTAGGACTGTGGATTCATCCCAGCCGCGGAGGAGTGTGAGTTCTCGGCACCAGACCCTTCTCCAGGCGGGGCGGCCGTCGAGCAGTTCACGTCCCCCTCTCGGGCCAGATGCTCCGAGGTTCAGTAGGTAGCTATTTCAGGACGAGATAGCTCCAGACGTTCTTCAGGTCCGTATGCCTGAGGTTCATCGGGAGCCGATGATGAGTCCGGCGACGTCTGCTGCTGACTCGACTGAGGGGCCTACTCTCCCAAATCAGCTCTACCTCCCGTACAACATTCCTGCGATACCCGAGGTCGACTTTCGTGGTGTGCCCGTATGGCCTGATATGCCTCAGTACGTGAGTGTTACGGAGGCATACCATCAGGAGCCATTTGAGAGACCTGACCTCCTAATTTCGGCGAGGAGAAAAGGAAAGTCGACAGACGGGTCATCCAGTTCAGGTAACATTTGATTTTATTAATTAAATGTTTTATTAAAATTAACGCACTAATATTTAATTTTATTAACCAATCGTCGTTTATGTGATAGGGACAGCCGCTAGCAGTTCAAGGCCGAATACGAGAGGTGTCATATGTTTTGACACGCTCAGGAGAACTGTTGAGAGCAGGGGGAGGATCCAGATCAACGAACCCCCTAATCAGGAGGTTCAGGGGAAAAAACGCCGCGATTATGCGGGTTGCGTGGGGGCAATAATTAGAGATAAAGTCTCTATGTTGTGGACCCGGTGGGCTGATGTGCCGGAAGAAATTAAGAGGGAGGTTAATAACGCGGCGTCGGTGAGTAATTTAAAAAACTTAATTTCTTTATCATATAATTTAATAATTTTCGGTATTGTTATAATTGTAAAACTAATAAAATATTATCTTTCAGGCATACTTCGAGATTGCCGAACACAAGCAGGATTGGGCGGACGCGATACAGAACTCGAGGTACGTTGGGAATTCCTCATCTTATAATTTGAAATATTTTATGATATTAATAATATTTCTAATGCACTTTTGTTTTTTCCGGAGGTTCAAAGAGTGGAAGAACGAGCTCCGTAACCACTTTACCGAATACGACAACCGTGGTCGTATGGGTACTCCAAGAGAGTTCATGTTCAGGGAGTACGAGTGGCGTTGGTTGAAGACAGTAGACTTCAACAACCCACTTATGTAGGTAAATACTAAACTTAACTATAAATGTTTATTTTGTTAAAATTTTAATTATTAGTTTAATAATTTTATAATTATTACACTAATATTTTTTTATGTATTTTTCTAATATTTTATTATTTGTTTGAAGGAACGGTCTCGGATAAACTCTGCGAACCGCCGCCGTAACACAACCCCCCCTCATGGTAGTTCTAGGCCATTTGCACAATATCAGGAGGAGATGCTTAGAGATCATCCTGATAGCAACCCGTATGTGGAGACGTTCAAGAAGGCTTATCCACAAGCGACAGAACAGCTCGTAAGTCGTTGATTACGATTTTAAAATTTTAATTATTAATTTTACTTAATTATATATTTGTTAGAATATTAATTATTTTTTTTTCCCATTCAATTAGGAGAGGGTGAACCGGGCCGAAGAAGAAGTGTTTGAGCAAGTAGTTCGGGAGACACAACCGAACATTTCAGAGGCAGATCTGCAAGAAGCCCTGCGCCAGGTCGACCGATCGAATTTCCAAACGGCAGCGAGGATGTTCGATGCAGCCTTCCCAGACCGGTCAAACCAATACTACTGTCGGGATTTGGGAAGTTCTGGAATAGGGCTCCTGAAGACCACTAAGGGAGGTCAAAAGAAGGGAGGCGGGGACAGCCAACAGATGAGGGGGGAAGTGCAGAGATTGGCCGCAAGATTGGCGGCCGAGTCCCAGAGATCACAGGAGCAACACTGCAGAACACAGCAGTATCATTTGGATATGTCGAGTTGGTATGCTGAATGCGAGAGAATTCGGCGACACAACTACGCCGGCCAACAAAACTTGTGGTATGATATGTTCGCGGCACAACAACAAAGCCTTGAACCCCCGCCCCCGTTTCAGCCGTTAGTTGAACCTCCAATGCCTCAACCTCCCTAGTTCGTTCAGCAGGATGACGAGCATGATGGAGTGCAGGATGCTGGGGATGACGTGGTGGACTTTAGTGCTTTAGGTGATGATTAGGGTTATATTTTATGTATATTGGAACAAATTAAATAATAAGTCATTTAGACGTGTTTCTTGTTGGTGTAAATGCATGGATTGTCATTGTGAATTGCAGGTTGCTTGGAATGGTAATTTAGAAATTAATTTAATTTTTTTTCCCCAAAATGTAAGAATAGCCGACGAAAATAGCATTATTTCGTCGGCTATAAGTGCTATAGCCGACGATTTTTACCAAATTTCGTCGGCTATAACCGTTATAGCCGACGAAAATGACATTATTTCGTCGGCTATAATTAATTAATGCCTATTAAAATATTAATATATTCTGACGAAATAACCGACGAAATAGATGAAATCGTCGGCTATATTTCAGAACAAATAACCGACGAATTTCGTCGGCTATAGTTTATGATATCGTCGGCCATACTCGAAAATATCCGACGAATTTCGTCGGATATTTTGCCAAAGTTTGGTCGACAAAATGAATTTTCGTCGGTAATATCGTCGGCCATACTCGAAAATAGCCCCAACGATTTTGTTATTTTCGTCGGCCATTGGTTTTACCGACACAGTTTTACCGACGAATTATAGCCGACGAAACTTTCGTCGGCAGAAGGAATAGCCGACGAAAATTTGGCATAGTCGACGAAATTTTTGTCATCGGCTATTCTGTCCGATCTGGTAGTGTTAGTAACTGTCAATCTTTGAATCAATTTTAATGTGAAAACACCTCAATAGGCATATGGATATAATAATTTCATGTATTCTTTGGTTTATTTTCAATTATATGATGAGGTTCAATTGCATTCTTGAATTCATACGTACTCAATCCTAAGATTTATATTTGAAGCAGAGATTACCGAAAAATGATTTGATGTATATATGCATAGATGCCATACTGTAATAGATTAATTATCTTCTTTATCTTCTTTTATTACCTTGAAAGATGCTACTGAGGAGATCAAACTTCAACTGGACAACCTATGTTTACATTGCTTTTTCTTATTTTCTTTGTGACTTGAATTTAACACTACCCTATGGAGCCTTTCATTCTTTATGACTTGAATTTAAGAGAGATTAGGTCAGCAGTGAAGTATTAGTATTGTGATTGATGAAGGAGTCGCCTAATTTGTTGTTGGTGCATGCCAGTGATATATGTGTTAAAATCTCCTATTGGCCTTGTGTTATCATCACATCAAGATTTACAAAAATGGTAGAGGAAAATCCTTAGTGACTTGAATTTAAAGGAAAACACCCACATCTTTTGTTTGTCTGCACGCTGTTGGTATATATATATATATATATATATATATATACTAGCTAGTGATGTATGCTCATAATTTGAATGGAGAAACTGTGTTGTGTTTGTGATATAATTTGTGTTTGTTGACAGGAAAAATATGTTGTCGACTCATGAGGCCCGAGAGGCTAGAGACTGTATCGCACAAGCAGAGGAGGAGGCCCGACAGGCTAGAGAGTGTATTGCACATGCAGAGGAGCAGGCGCGACTGGCCAATGAGGAGGCCTGACAAGCCAATGAACGAATCGCCATAATTGAGGAAGAGGCACGACGGGCCAAAGAGAAGGTCGAAGAAGGTCAAGACCGTCTTAGTCGGTTGGAGGAAAAGTTCAACATGTTTGCAAGACTTCAGAAGTAGCTAGCAGGCTCCTCCCCCCTTTTACGATATTGTTGTTCCGTTTAATATTAAGTGTTAAATATTTTTATTTAATTTGTATGAACAAATTTATTAATATTAAGTATATTAATGAATATTTTTTTAAATTTGTATGAATATTCAATATTAATATTGTCAAGACCCACCTCGGAATTTTATCCTAAAACCGAAGTAAATCCTGCGGGGTCCACTTAAAGGTTAATTATGCCGAACTTTTTTTTTTGTATAATCTCCTTTAAAAATAGACAACCCTACCTGTAAGAACTAAACTATACACTCCTTAACAAAAACATACATTCGCCACCTTACTCCTAGAGCCATCTGCTCTTCCAACTCAATTTCAACCATCATAAATTCCCAACAACTCTCATAACATAATTAAGCAGTTTAAATCTTTTTAAATCTTTACATAAACCACATCCTAGTCTTTCAACTGAAAGTAAAATTAATTACAACTCATGGTTATCAGAGCGTCTAAAATTAGGAATAGAAATATGAACAAAATACTAGTCACTCCTCCAACTTTCACTGACTCGACAGTTTAGCCCTTAAGGTTTCAATTTCAACAGATCACTCCTCCAACTTTCACTGACTCGACAGTTTAGTCCTTAAGGTTTCAATTTCAACAGATCACTCCTCCTACAACTTCAATTTCAACAGATCACTCCTCCAACTACATATTTTGAAATTGAAACCTTAAGGACTAAACTGTCGAGTTAGTGAAAGTTGGAGGAGTGATCTGTTGAAATTGAAACCTTAAGGACTAAATTGTCGAGTCAGTGAAAGTTGGAGGAGTGACCACTAGTTTGTCTTAGAAATATACAATAAAGAGGTTAACTAATAACCTCCGAAGGAGAAAACAGGGGAAAACAGAAGATATGCCTTAGTGTTAACTAATAACCTCCGAAGGAGTTAACTAATAAAGAGGTTAACTCCTTAGTCGCCGCTCGAACACTGCAGACTGATCATTTTAAAACAAAGGGACCAGGGGTGAAACATTTAAAACATTAGTGTGAGTGGATAAAATCAGTATATAAAGACTTAGATTAATAAGAAGAAGTCAAAATACAACTTGTAAATGCTCCCCCAAGTTTAAATTTAAGAAAAGCATTGTGCATGCCATTACTAATTTCAATAGAACTTTAGTAAACCCGTCAAGTCATCAAATCATTTAACCAGAAAGCAAAAAAAAATTATATGATCCAACAAATAAAACAAATAAAACAAATGGGGAAGTGATTACACCATAATCGGAGCCTCCCAGGCTCGGGTCGGAACCTCCCAGGGCTACAATAACAGCGTGGGTACCAGCTAGCCAACAAGACGACCCAGCCTCTCAGGCTAAGGGTCGGAACCTCCCAGGGCTACTAAGTAGCGTCCCACGCTACTGCTAGCTAGTAAATAAGACGACCCAGCCTCCTAGACTAAGGGTCGAAACCTCCCAGGGCTACTAAACAACATCCCACGCTAATGCTAGATAGCAATCATGACGACCCAATAAGTGGTGTAAAAACAAATAAGAATCAAATCCAAAAAACACGCTTCTCCAAGAAATCAGCAATCTATACGGTTCCCCGACCACACATATGAGGCTTATAAATATAATTATTTAAAATAGCAGCCTCGAAAAACAAACATATACTTCCAACATGTCTCACTTGCCGAGCAAATAATACCGAAGATAATATATATAAATCCAACATGTCATGAATTTCATAAATCAAGAAATCGTGAAATCTCTAAAATCCATAAACAAAAACCTCCAAGGACTTAATAAATTTTATCTTCAGTTTCAGAAATATCCATTCAAAACCATGGAAAAATCTAATAATAAACCAAAAGGCCATTAAACATATTTCAATTATAAATATCACATAAATACTTAAAACATAATTGCATGCACATTTATTTAAATAAAAGTCCACTCACTATATATATGGCCTAAGCTTGACGCCTCTCTGAAGTCCTGTCTGATGCATCCCCACGTCCTGAATAAATATCAACATAAATTCCTATTTCTCAAAAATATGAAAAGACTTGAATTAAAGAAATTAGACTGTCCCAACACGTCAACAAATTGTTCTTTTATCATTTATAGTCTAACTTTAGTACCGATAATATCTTCCAAAACCTTTCAACCTCTCCTTACACTTCTCCACCACCGTGCCATCACCTCTGCCACCAAAAAGGCGGCCGACACGGCGGCCAAATCAATCCATCAACAATTCTCCCAAAACTAATTATCCACAACATTTATACAATTTTCTTAACCCAATAAAAATCTCCAAAAATTTCCAAAATAACATTAATACAATGCATTCTTCCTAATCAACCAAATTTCACCTTCAAAATCCCCCCACAGTGGCAGCACCGCCGACGGCGGCGGCGGTCAACAGCGGTCAACCCCGTCACCGCCACAAAAAATCACTAAAATTTAACAGAAGATTCATATAAACATTTCTAACATCTTTCCCTTCTACAACAATCACCAATTCCAAGTCTAAAGGGGTCAATTTATCATAAACCCTAGAAATCAAATTCGTTGATTTCTCCTTACCTACTGCAAATCAAACCAATTCCTTTTAAGGGGTTGTTCCTGACAACATAAGCTTCAATTCAATACCAAGAACTCGATCAAAAACGGCCTAAGAAGAGAGAATCGACAAAAAGAGTGCATGAACTACTTTCGGTTTAAACGATTGATTTCTTGAAATCAACGACGATAGGGGATAAGATACCTACCTAGACTTGTAGAGGAGGAGAGTAGCTTCGTCCGAATACCAAGAACGCCACCTATGGTGGTCGGACGGCGGCGTGTGATAAGAGCATTATATGCGACATTCTTAATATGTTTTTATCCCCATTTATGTAATTGCTTAACCCTTATTATTGTAATATAAAGTCATCAAGTCTAGTTATGAGTCTTTGGAAGAGTTTGTGGGGAAAAGAGCTTAAAACGTGATAAATGTGCAATTATTGAAGAATCCTAATGAAAGTAGGAATCCTTATTGAATCAGGACTTGTTCATAGACTAATTGTGCTACATTTTATCTTCTCTTATTAATATATTTCTTCTCTTCTTTATCAAAGAATTAAATCATGAAGAACTCAACAGTAATTAAAGAAGAAGTCGGAAGTGTAAAAGAAGAGCATGTCTTGCACATGGAAGGAAGCTTGCTTCTTGCTTAAGGATTAAGGAAGCTTGCTTCTTGCTTAAGGATTAAGGAAGCTTACTTCTTGCTTAAGGATTAAGAAAGAAGAGAGAACAAAGTCAAATTGAAGTAGGACTCTTGCACATGGAAGGAAGCTTGCTTAAGGATTAAGGAAGCTTGCTTCTTGCTTAAGGATTAAGGAAGCTTACTTCTTGCTTAAGGATTAAGAAAGAAGAGAGAATAAAGTCAAATTGAAGTAGGACTCTTGCACATGGAAGGAAGCTTGCTTCTTGCTTAAGGATTAAGGAAGAAGAGAGAAGAAAGTCAAATTGAAGTAGGACTCTTGGAAGCCAAAACCAAATTGGATTCTAATTCCGATTTCTTGTAAATCTTCCTCTATAAATAGAGCAAGGCTGCCTCTAGAAAAGGATCTCTTCTCTCATACTTTCACAAGCCAAAAATTCTGTCGAAATAGCTCCACACTTCTAAAGAAAAAAATACAAGCCCAAACCCTCTCCATCACCTTACCAAATTCGCATCTCCACCTCCACCGAATCCACACCATTGCCGAAGCTTCTTTGAAGGTTTATCAAAGTGTGATTCACTCTTCTCTCATGGCTTTTATTTTTCCGTATCAATACAATACTTTGTCTATGAAGATTGTAAGAATTTGTGATTGTTTATTTGGTTTTATTAAGCTGAATTTAGACTTCCGAATTTATTCTATGGTTGTTTAAGTTTCGGTTTTTGTTCATAATATGTTGCGATTTTAATCAGGGTTTTATGGACAGCATGTTTCGATTTGTTCTTGATTTATTTTGGTTTATTTTCTGAATGAACGCACAAAAGTGACGCACTTAAGGGCTGCCTAGGCCATGGCTTCTCCTTAGGTGTAAACTTTATATGCCGAATACATCATGAGATTAATTATGCGCCAAGGTGATCTGATTTTTAACCAATTACCATCTTACCCCTTTCTATTTTTCTTTTTATACCCGCGACGAAAATGGAAGTTATCGTTTTTACGTCACAACTTTTGCGTTCTAACTCTGATTTCAGCTAATAATATACCGATGAGCCAGTAACGACGACCTCTTCGACATACTCTAAATTATTTATCCTACTCAAAAATAATTTCTCAACTATTTACTTGATCACTCGGAAGATTTACTTGCAGTAACACATACTAGTTTAGATAATTTTAATTATACTAAGGGTCGGGATGTTACAAATATTCAGTATTCAGTATTCCTTATTCAATTTTCAAATTTTATTTTATTTTAAAAATTAATACTTAGGTGACGAAGAATACATCTTCCTCTCTTAAGTGATATACTTAGGCGACGATTAAACATTATTTCGTGGACTAAGATCTATACTTAGGAGACGAAAAAAAAAGGAGTTCGTGGTCTAAGAGTGTTACATAGGCCACGAAATAAAACATTTCCTAGTCTAAGTAGTACTCTTAGGCCACGAAATAATACATTTCGTGGCCTAAGCAGTACTCTTAGGCCACGAAATAAAATATTTTGTGGCCTAAGTAAAACGAAATATTTTATTTCGTGCCCTAAGTAGTACTCTTAGGTGACGAAATAAAATATTTCGTGGCCTAAGTATATTACTTAGGTCACGAAATATTTTATTTCGTCGCCTAAGTAAATCCACAGCCGACGAAAAATATCTCCCTCTAAGAATTTTTTTCGTCACAATTGTTCTTAGACGACGAAATTTTTTCGTCGTCTAAGTAGTATCTTAGGCGACGAAAATCTAAGAATTTCGTCGCCTACTTACTTAGACCACAAACTTTAGACGACGAAACTTATGCGACAAAATTTTCGTCACCTAAGTTCTTAGGCGACGAAAATCTCTCTTAGGTGACGAAAATTTTTCGTCACCTAAAATTTCCAATGTTGTAGTGTTCCCTTCTGTTTTTAAATAAATGCACTCGTCAACTAGATTTTCAGTAAAGCCAAAAGAAGAAATTACTTAATCGAATTTCTTGTACCATTGCCTAGAAGCTTGTTTTAGACCATAGATAGATTTTCTTAATCTACACACTAAGTTCTCATTCCCAACTTCAATAAATCCCTTAGGTTGCTTCATGTAGATCACCTCATCAAGCTCTCTATTTAAAAATGTTGTTTTAACATCCATCTGATGTACCTCCATGTTATAGTGTGCCACCAATGACATGATAATTATGAAAGAGTCTTTACATCTTTACATGACATCGGAGAAAATGTCTCAATGTAATAAATACCCTCTTTCTGTAAGAATTCATTTGCCACTAGCCTTGCTTTAAGCCTCTCAATATTTCCAGTTGCATCTCTCTTGGTTTTATAAACTCATTTGCAACCTATTGTCTTATGTCTGGGATCAGGTTCAACTAATTCCCATACTCCATTCTTCTCCATGGACACAATCTCAGCTTTCATGGCCTCCTGCCACTTGTCTGAATCTTGACTTGCTGCTGCTTGATCAAAATTTGTTGGATCATTGTCTTCTACACAGTCTTCATTAATGTCTGCTTCAGCTAAGTAGATAATGTAATCATCATCTTCACCCCCAAATTTGATTTTCTAGTTCGTTTGGATCTTCTAAGTTAAATATTGAGATTATTTTGTGGCTCTATAATGTGAGGTTCTGCAGCATGTGGTTCTACTGCAGCTGGTTGCTCATCAATTTGCATTTCTTGATCTTCTACATCTTGATTTTCTTGAATAATATCATCTTCTATTTCTTCAGTTTCAAAAGGCAAAACATTTTCCCAATCCTCATCAGTCAAAATTTCTTCAGCTCTAGTCATATTCTGGTCATCAGTCACAATTTCTTCAGCTCTGGTCATAAATCCTCATATTCTGTATTGTGAACTTTTTCATTTAGGAATTTGACTAGATGAGTTTCAAAAATTTGAGGCTTATGTTTAGCAAAATACAGCTTATGCCCCTTAGATTTTTCTGGATAACCGATGAAAAAGCAGCTTATGGATTTGGAATCACACTTGCTCAAGTTTGGACTATAAACACTAAAAAAATATGAAAACCCTAGCTCTGCTAGGTTTGGGAGTGCGCCATCATCGGCGCCTCTGCACCATCCTTCTTCTTCGGGGGAAGACCGTTTCTGTTCCATCTTCGGCTCAGATTGAATCCAGCTTTATCTCGGCTGCCCTAAAACCCAGAGAGTGGTTTAATCCCAGAACAATTTTTTCTTCTCAGATCTCGGAAGGAAAGGAAGGCTTCTTGATTTTCAGGCTCTGGTCATCATGGCAAGCTACAGTGACGAGGGTAGTTTCGATGAGACCAGAGCTAGATTTAATCAAGGTTCTGGATCGGGCAGAGCTTGCCTGCCAATATAGTCGATGCCGACTGGAGGTTAGTTGCTTGAATCTCAATCCTTTGGGTTATGTCTCTGAGGTCTATTCGATCGTCGGTGACCTGCGGTACCGAAAGGTTGTTGTCCGACTTGCACTAGCAGCGATGCGATGGATTGCCGGTGATGGTTTGATAGAAGGTCCGATGGTGTTGAGTATCAACCCAAATGGACACAAGGATGGTCCGATCGAAGGAGTGTTTAGGGGTGGGCTAGTGTACGGATTTCGGTTCCAATCCATCTATGCAAGGCCGACACTGTTAGGCCCGGGTGAAGATCATATCGGCGGTGTAAGTGCGATTAGTGGTGTCGGCGAGTGCGCTTGGTTCGTTTCGAGATTGCTTCTGACCATGGCTATGGTGTGGGTAGGTCAAATCGCCTTGGACTTTTGGTGGTGGAAGGTATTCCTGCTCTGTATCTCTCAAATCGAAGAGGGTGGTTTTTTGGCGGCGGTGGTCGGCGCCGGATTGATGGCAGTGACTCTGAATATTGTTTTTGGGCTAGGGTTTAGTACTGCCGGTTTGGGCCTTTACTCAGGTGTGGATTTTGGTTAGACTGGGTCTTTATGGCTCAGAACATCTTTGCGGGACAGAAAGCTCAGCCTTCTTCTCCTGCTAAATTGGATTGTTTTTGAATCTAGTCACAATGTTTAGAGTATTTGGTTGTTATTTTTTAATCTTGCTTTTAAGTATTCTAAACACTCAATTTCACTGTGCTTTATCGAGAGAAAATGTAGGTGTATTTTTAGATCTTTGGCCTAGTATAGGTTGGTGAGTCCTAAGAGATAGCTCTTATTATCAGGCCTAAATGGGTGTGTTATCTTTATACTGCTTACTGAATAATAAATTTCTTGACTTCCGATTCAAAAAAAAAGTTTGGATTATAAACTCGATACATGACAATGGTGAAGACTTTGTTTTCTACTACACCATAATTCAAATGAAGTTTTCTCAATGGCTTTACTAGGTGTTCTGTTGCAAATGTAATTTGCAGTTTTCAAAGCCTCTCCCCATAAGAATTTTGGTAAGCATGTTGTACACGTCATACATCTAACCATATTTAGAAGGTATCTATTCTTTCTCTCTGCAATACCATTCTGTTGTGGATTATAGGGTGTTGTATATTGAGCTTTAATTCCATGCTCTTGTAAATACAAGGCAAATGGACCCTTCTGTTGACCATTTTCTATACATTTTCCATAAAATTCCTCACCTCTATCTGATCTAACTGTTTTGATTTTTCTCTCTAGTTGATTCTCTACCTCAGTCTTGAAGATTATAAAAGCTTCAAGTGTTTGAGATTTTTCTGATAGTAAAGAAACATAACTGTATCTAGAGAAATCATCAATGAATGTAATGAAATACACATTACCACATATAGTTTGATGTTTAAAAGGATGACAGATATCAGTATGTATGAGTTCCAGTAAATTTTGGCTTCTTACTGTAGTCTTCTTTTTTTTTTTTTTTTTTTTTTTCTCATTTTACCCTTAAAGCATTCCACACAATCATTAAGATTAGAAAATCCAATTCATTTAGGATATTATTTTTAACCAGAATTTTCAATCTCTCTTTTGAAACATGGCCGAGTCTTCTATGCCATAAGTATGCAGACTTTTCATTTTGTTTGGTTCTCTTAACACCAGTTAAGGTATTAGTACTATTAGTGTTTTCTTTTTCAACAAGAGAAATTTCTTGTTGAGACATAGAACAATTAAGCTGTAAATAATCATTCAATATCACACCAGAACTAAAATTGATGGAGCTATTATCCAAGCACATTGTACCTGTAAAACAACTTCATACAAATATTACCCTCTTGTATCATCGTTAGTATAGAGCAAGTAGGGATCGTTCAATCCGGGGAAATCAAGGGCGTTCAATCAGATAAAGCATTACAAAATCATATTGTGGATTTGAAATTTGATTCTATATTCTACTGATTTTTACAAAATTAAATCCTAAATTATATATTTACATGTGATCAACATCTTTCAAACAAAACACATCACACAAAACTCTCATGTCAAATAACAAACTGATCACGAAACAACAATATGACAGAAACATTTATCACCGATTTCATGCAATTTAGTTCCAATTATAACTAGAGCCCTTCGTGGTTCATCTAATCATTCAAAACTCCTCAATTATTTAGAATTAGCTTCGTGCATAACCCTAAACATAGTGCTAATCAGTTTAAAGACACTTCGTGTAGAAATTAAACCAAGGAACACATAAGCACAATGAGTCGAATTGGAAACATGCAACAAGTATGGCGTCACCTCACCTTGCTTTAACATGTATATTTTTTGAATTACTCTACCCCTTAGAACCAATACAAGATCAATTAACTTCGTGTATAATTTACCCCATATTTGTGGTTCGGCAACATAAAGAAATAAACCTAAGGATTGCCTAGCTAAAGCTACCCTTAACCCTATAACTTGTTGTGCATACGAATTCAAAAAATAAACAAAATAAAATCATCAAATCATGCAACAAACGTACTGCCCTATTGCCATACAATCAATTCGTCACATACATGTTTATCAATTAAACAGAAAGAAAACCAAAACACATAACAGAATTTCGGAAATCCAATGTAAAATTAATAAAACCTAATAACAAACCACAAATCCTTACAAACTTCATAGACAAAGTTAAGTAATTATACAGAAAATTACAAGCCATGAGAGATGAGTGAATCACACTTTAAAAGAAACCTTGTAGAGGAATCGGGAAAGAGAGATTCGGTGGAGATGAAACTTGCGATCGGAAGTGGTGATGAACTATGGAATCGACTTGAATTTTCTTTGGATTTGTGGTGCTAAATGGACATAATTTCGGCTTTGAAAAGTGAGAGAGAAGAGATCTATTTTCTGTCCAAGAGAGAGCTATATATAGAGGAAATAACCTAGAGAAGCCGGCCATAAACCAAAACCGAATTGGTTTAGGTTTTCCTTGAATTTCTGAATTCGGCAGAATGACCTCCGTTTATTGATTACATCATAACTCTCTCTAGAAAATAGCTATTAAGGTGATTTTAACTGATTTGGAAACTAGACTCCCGTAGCTTTCTATCTATATAAGGCTCAAACTCTGATTCAAAGTGAGCTATCCGGGAGAGTCCGTGGAAGTTGGATGACATGCACAGGAATTTTCCCGAAATTAATCAGGATTTGTTGCGATTTTCTTCCTCTATTTTCTGCCGAAAATTCCCAAGATAATGACTGAATAATTGAGCAATATCTCTTTAGGTTTTTCATGAATGAATTCAGCCAAAAATCTTGCACAAAGGATGGAATTCAGTCCACATTCGTAAGCCAAATCCATGTAGAACTCGGTTTAAGTTTTCTTCTTTCGGCAGACTTGACCTTCATGCATTCAAACCAGCATAACTTTTTTCTCATGAAAGCTTTTGCTACGATTCCAGTTACATATGAAACTAGAGACACAGAGCTTTCAAATGGTGTATGGCACAGTTTCTGGTTCCAAGTGATGCGTCGTACAGAAATTCTAGAAGTCAGGACACAGTCCCAGGAAAATCCTGATAGTCCCTGGTGATCTTTGTTCAAACTGCCAAGTTGCAGCCATCTTTTGGATGACTTTCCGAACTCCGATTGATCTGAAGTTGGGTTACAATACACTCCAGCTTTCCAGTTATATGCCTGCCAAATTTCATCAAATTTGGAAAAGAATAAGTCAGTCAAACACATGCCTCAAAATCACAAAAACAACATATTTTGCACTTTTTCCTCAGATTTCTATACTTAGTCATTTTTCTAATTATTAAGCACATTTCTCCAAAACTCTTCCGAAATGACACTAAACTAAATTATGACTCTATCTTAGATAAATAAGGGTTAAACGAAGCATAAATGAGGGTAAAACCATATTAAGAACGTCGCATTTTATGCTCCTATCACTAATATGTTTTGAATTTCGAGAAATGGTAATTCCATTATTATCCATTAAAAGTCTACAACCAGCTTTAATCAACTGAAAAACTGAAACTAAATTCCTTCTAATGGAAGGTACATAATAAACATTATCCAAAAATAAAAAGTTTTCATATCCTAGATCAAGCTTGAGGGTTCCACTGACTTTGACTCCCACTCGCATTCCATTGCCTACTCTCAAGTTCACCTCATCACTTCTTAGGACTCTCCTCTTTGTGAATCTCTGCAACGAATTAGTGACGTGAATAGGAGAACCAGAATCTATCCACCATGATTGGGGTTCAACATTTATAAGATTAATTTCCAAACAAAATACTGTATTAGAAATTTTCTTACCCTTTTTAGCTAGCCAACCCTTCTAACCTGTACAGTCCTTTTTCATGTGACCTACTTTCTTGTAAAAGTAGCACTTGTATCTGAATAGTCTGTTTTCTTTTGGTCATGTGGCTGCAGATACCTTAGTGATGGTTTTGGTAGGCTTGAGTTTGTTTTGAATCTTTTTCTTCTTAGGCTTCTCAACTAGGTTGACTGTGAGGGATAGACTGTTTTTTTTTTATCCTAGTTTCCTCATCAACACAGATTAAGATGAGTTCATCTGGGGTCCAGTTTTCCTTTTGAGCATTGTAACTTGTTCTGAGATTGTTAAAACTGCTAGGAAGCTTGTTTAGTGCATGATGCACCAACAATTGATCTTTTACTCACACTAACATCTCTCTCAGCCTGTTGTTGATGTTAATCAACTCCATAATATGCCCTCTGGCATCTCCAGGTCCTGATCCAGAGTACTGTAAGCTATAATACTCTTTTCTTAGTTTAGATATTTCAGCCTTTTCATTTTCTTTAAACTTAGCTGCCACAACCTCAAGAAATCAGTAGCTAACTTTGGTTCCTCAACACAACCTCTCACTGATCTAGACATAGAAGTCGTAATCACATTCTTGGCTATCATATTAGATATCATCCACTTCTTATGGTGAGCTTTGACTGAGGGTTTATCATCTTCAGTTGGGGTATCAGGTTGCTCTTCATGAAAACAGAAACCTATTGTCTCATGCATACATATATAGTTTTCTACATAATCTTTCCAGAGTCTAAAGCTTGAACCAATGAGCACTATTACATTGTTGAAGGTCATGTAGGTGTTACCTAAGGAGCAAAAAAAAAACAATTTTTGTGAGTTCTCAATTTTGTTAATCTTTTAGAGTTTTCAATGTTTTATGAATTCGATAAAGTTAATCAAACCATAACAAAAACACTGACAAAACAAAATATTCAGAAAACTCAATACATATATACTCGCATTCACATCGGTCGATATCTAACAAACAATATTGAGTAACACTTTTGAAAAGAAACTTAGTATACTGTAATTCTTTATCAATAAGCCACACTTGATAAAAACATGTTATTCAAGGAACCAAATCCACATCTTTAGACAAAAGATTAAATTCCAAATATCCAGATTTACTCTTATTAAATACGCTTACTGTTGTTTGCATTCTAAAAACATACTTTGGCACTTTTTTAGAAGATAAAAAGCATCATTTAAAATACAAAACACAACTTTCAGTCTGTTATACCATATGATCTTCTACAAATATCAATGAAAAATGCTTTGTGCAATATATCCATTTATACCAAAACAAAATCACAAAGTTGTTTGAGCTTGAAAACTTGATTTCTATCCAGGTTACCCTTTCACTACCAGAAAAGGAGTCATAGCCGACGATATGGGAAAAAACGGCCGACGAAATAGTACTTCGTCGGCTATAAGGGGTCATAGCCGACGAATTACTATTTCGTCGGCCACATTGTCGGCTATAATATTATAGCCGACGAGTTGTCGGACGTCGTCGGCTATAACTATAGCCGACGAAAAGTTTTTGGTTATAGCCGACGAGGAGGGTATTCGTCGGCTATAACTCTTATATCAGATCTATTCTGCAGCAGCGAGCTCATTCGTCGAAAATATTTCGAAAACGCTCTGAAATCGTCCAAAACCTCGACCATAAGCTTGAAAGGTACGTATATTGCTGTGTGTGTTGATTTAGTTGGTTATATGCAGAGGTGTGTTAATTTAGAGTTTAATTAGAATAAATGTGTGATTAATTTGATATATATATATATATATGTGTTGAGATGAGATTATTAATGAGTTGATATGTTGGTTAGATAGAATTGAAGTTTTGTTGAAGATTAGTGATTGATTGTTGATTTATAGGTGATTTTAGATGAATTTGATGAAAAAATGTATATATATATTAATTAATTTAATTGTAATTAAAAATATATTGTTGGTATATATAAAAAATACATTGTGTTTAATTAATTAGGGAGATTGACGATGTTTTAATTAATTTAGGGATGCATGTGTATATATATATATATATATATATATATATATATATATATGTGTGTGTGTGTGTGTGTGTAATGATGAATTTTTTAATTAATTAGTACGTACGTACGTACGTAGTACGTGCATATATACATATCTATATATAGCTATATTTATTTCTTGAATTTACAGGATGGACAAGAGTTGGATTACCCTTGGAAGATGGGATCAGGCGTATCATGATGGAGTTAGGAGTTTCCTGGATTTTGTGATGGCTAACTGTGGAGACACTACACTTCATTATTGTCCGTGTAAAAAGTGCAAGTGTGCCACCCCACGACACCGGTTTTCCATAGAGACAGTGGAGCAACACCTGGCTAGATATGGATTTTGGGTCCTATACACTAATTGGATTTATCACGGTGAACCAGAGTTTGCGGGTCCTCATGATCATGGACAATTTGCCGAGAGAGGGAGTTCCTCCAATGATCCAACCACGAACTGGATCAACGATATGTTTCCTCGTGAGAGCGGTGTCTTTGATGAAGCACCAGATGTGCAACTCCCTCCTCCGGAGATGGAGTGTTTCCATGATATTGAGCCACTCGAGCCATTACCCCGATCTCCGGTCAACACAAGTGGTATGGAAAAGTACAGCAACCTGATCGCATTGCAACAGACTCCGTTGTACCCCGGATGCAGTAAGACTGTCCTTGAATCTGTCATGGGAGTGATGAAGATCAAAACGGAGAACAAAGGCACTGTCAAATCGGTTGATGATTGGCTGAAGATATGGGGTGGGGCGATGCCCCTCGGACATCGGCTTCCTACCAGTCATCATAAGGTGCGACATATCCTTAAAGATCTCGGCCTTTCCTACATCAAGATTCATGCATGCAGATACGATTGTGTGCTGTTTTACGGGGAAGGACTTGCAGATCTTGAATACTGCCCAGTATGCAATACAGAGCGGTATAAGTTCACTCCTAAAGGGAACAAGAAAGCTGTGAAGATACTTCGGTACTTCCCGCTGATTGATAGGCTTGAGCGGTTGTTCATGTGTGCTTTCACGGCCAAAGCTATGAGATGGTGGGCTGAGAGGAATGTGCCTGACGATGACACCCTTAGACATCCCGCCGACGGAGAGGCTTAGAAGAAGAATGTGTTGGAGTTTCCTGAATTTGCATCAGAGGTTCGAAATGTTTGGCTAGGGCTATCATCCGACGGTTTCAACCCTTTTGGCAAGAAAGAGCTTCAGTACAGTGTGTGGCCAGTTATTTTGATTCCGTACAACTTTCCACCGTGGATGTGCATGAAGAAGGAATAAAACATGCTCACATTGTTGATTCCAGGCCCAGGTTATCCGGGAAAGTGTCTCGATGTGTATTTGAGACCCGTAATTGAGGAGCTTCGGTACTTGAGTCTGAACGGCCACCTGGTCTACGACCGGTTCAAAAATGAGATGTTTCGGATGCATGCCATGCTTGTTGGCACGATCAGTGACTTTCCTGGGAGGGGTATGTTGTCGGGCAGCGTCACCAGGGGTTACAGGGCTTGTTCAGAGTGCATGACTGTTGATTGCTCCAGTCCTCATTGCAGCAAGATTGTCCAGATGCGTCACCGTCGTTGGCTTCCGCATGACCATCCATTTAGGGACGATGCACAGGCTTTTGATGGGACTGAAGAAAGGGGGCTGGGCACCCGAGCAATGGACAGGGGAGGAAATATTGGCAGTGTTGAATGAGTATGACTTTGGTCCGCTTAGCAATCATCCCGATGTGTTGCGCACGATTCCAGAGAGGCCGGATCGGTATAGGTTCTGGTCACACAAGAACATCTTATGGGAACTTCCTTATTGGGCCAGGTTGGCTACCAGATACTACCTGGATGTCATGCATATAGAGAAGAACGTGGGTGAAGCCGTGGTTGGCACAGTTTTGAATTGGGAGAAGAAAACAAAAGACACCCCCAAGGCACGCGTTGATCTGAGAAATATGGGACTGCGGGACCATTTGTGGTTGAGAGAGGGCAGGAGCAAAATGCCCCAAGCTCCTTACACCGTCACCAGGGACCAGAAACATGAAATCTTTGGATGGCTGAGTAATGTCAGGTAACTTTTTATTAGGCATGTATTCCCTAAAGAATCCATCTGTTGTTGGACGACTATATATGCATGAAATCTAATTGTTGTTAATGGCTATGCAGGTATCCTTATGGCTATGCGGGTAACATAAGCAAGTGTGTTAACTACCGAGACAACAAGATGTACGGATTGAAGAGTCACGACTGCCATGTACTGCTTCAACGCCTCTTCCCTATTTTCATTCGAGCATACTTGGAGGATGAAGTGGTTGAGCCGTTGGTGGCGTTGTCAAGATTCTTCCAGAAGTTATGCGCTAGAGAAGTTAGAAAATCAGACCTCATGAGAATGCATGAGGAAATCGTTTTTATCTTGTGCAAGTTCGAGAAGATATTTCCCCCAAACTTCTTTGACATCATGCCTCACCTGATGATCCATCTTCCCCAACAATTGTTGCTTACCGGTCCCGTACACTACACTTGGATGTATCCCATCGAAAGGTACATGTTATTCATAAATTTGATTTATACATGTTTTTAAATAAAAGTTGCATGCTCTTAACATGCACTTGTTAACCTTGCAGACAACTTGGAGACTACAAGAAATATGTGCACAATAAATCTGCGCCTGAGGGGTGTATTGCTGAAGCTTACATTGCGCATGAGTGTGTAACGTACGCCAAGTTTTACTTGGGAGCGATGGAGGACCCCCCACAACATCCAAGTCGAGATGACCCCGACTTCAACCTATCTATCGTCGCCAACTCTGTTGTACCATACGGAAGCTTCAAGAAGAAGGGTGTGGACAAGTTGCCTGACCATGAGGTAGGGATTGCCCACTAGTGGGTTCTAATAAACTGTCCGGAGGTACAATATTGGAAACGAACCCATCTTCACTGCAAGGAAGTTCGCGGTGATGTCGAGTACCACAACACGACGTTTGCAGACTATTTTCCATAATGGGTAAGTGTATAAATATATATATTAGATGGCTTTCTTTTACAGTTCCCTATTCTTTAATCATAAACACACCAACTGATTTGAGTTATATTTTTCAGCTGATGCAAGTGGCTGCGAGGGGTGGTCATACAAATTACTCAGAGGAATTGAGGCTGTTGTCGATTGAGCCGATATCTTATACAGTCCGCCCAATGTGTGATGTCAACGGCGTTAAGTATATATGTGAAGCTAGAGACGGGGAACGCAAAACACAGAATTGTGGGGTGATGATCGATGGTGCAGAGGGGGGCGTGGATTTTTACGGTGTCCTACAGTCAGTTGTTGAACTCATTTATGGGAACCGCATGAAAGTCCACTTGTTCAAGTGTCGATGGTTTGATACTAGGCCGCACCGCATACGGATCGATCAGTACGGCATACTTTCGGTGAATACCGCCACTAGTGTGTATGAAGATGACCCCTTTGTTTTCGCCACAGCGGCCAAAAAGGTCTTTTATCTTGACGATCCATTGAACAAAGGCACGTGGAAGGTAGTTAACCATATGTCTCAGCGAGACATATACAGTGCTACCACACTTGGTGTGAGCACAGAGTGTCAAGAAGCGACCGCATACCAAGAGCCGGACGCCGGCGACATTCCGGAATCCTCCACCATCCGCGATAATAATGTGACGCAGGGCAGAGTGGTTCGACTTCCTAGGGGTCAGGTGCCCATGTATGATGTTAATCCGAATCGTCTATATCAGGCAGACGATGACTCAGACGACGAGTACGAGCACCGGTTGCCAGATATTAACTACTATACTACGTCTGACTCAAGTGATGAGGATGATTCTGATTATCATCCTTAGTATACTGTTTATGTATGTATTTGTGTACGATGGTGCATGCATGTATGAATACATTTTTCGTCCTTAATTACCGTTTTCCGAGTTTATGGGAAATTGTATTGAATTGTTTGTGCGATGTTCAGGAATTTATCATGTGAAATAGGCAATTTTCAGGCCCTAAATGGCAAATTTTCGGAAAGATAAGCATTATAGCCGACGAAATGGACCATACGTCGTCGGCTATAATGCCCATTCTGGGTAATTTAATATGCAAGTCGTCGGCTAACGACAAAATGTTGAAGGTCGTCGGCTAAAGTATAGTCGACGACCTGTAATTCGTCGGCTATAACCCCTGGCCCGGATGTTGACCGAAACCATTGCTTGATCCTTCAAATGCAAAAGTGTCGTGAAATAAGATACGACCGAAATATTGAAATACGTCTACGGTTGAAAAATGGGAAGATTCCGACAAAATCTGTGTGCCGAATGTTGCGGTTAGCTGTTTTTTACTTCCGTTTTCCTATGGGTAGCCTGACGGTCGGTAAATATTTTGAGGAAAATTTTTATACGATTAGTTGCGTCTCATCGATCTGAAACTATTCTCTGTTGAAGGTCAGGCAAAAAAACGTCATTTAGACGGGCCAATTTCCGTTTTAAAGCGTTTAGAGGTTTGACTTTGCAGTTTGACCGTACCGATCGAGCCTTTAACGTTGTCAGATGTAGTTGGAATTTTTTTCATACATGTATTTAATCTTAACGGTGATATCTGACGGTTGGAATAGATTTTCCAAACTTTTAGATTCGAAATCGGAACATATGCACTAATGTTCCTTAACTTGTTTACTAAGTGTTTAAGTGAATGTATAGTTTCAAATAGTTACTATACGTAGACCCTTCAAATGCAAATTTGTCGTGAATAAGATACGACCGAAGTATTGAAATACGTCTACGGTTGAAAAATGGGAAGATTCCGACAAAATCTGTGTGCCGAATGTTGCGGTTAGCTGTTTTTTACTTCCGTTTTCCTTTGGGTAGCCTGACGGTCGGTAAAAATTTTGAGGAAAATTTTTATACGATTAGTTGCGTCTCATTGATCTGAAACTATTCTCTGTTGAAGGTCAGGCCAAAAAACGTCATTTAGACGGGCCAATTGTCGTTTTAAATCGTTTAGAAGTTTGACTTTGTAGTTTGACCAAAGAATAGCCGATGACATACTTAACTTCGTCGGCTAAACTCTTGCGATCCGCGCCGTTTCATTGTCCGCCGTTGGATGGGCGAGATCTGACGGCTGCTGAGAGCGTGAAGTATAGCCGACGAGATTCATATTATAGGCGACGAAATAACTACTTCGTCGGCTATAACCGGCCCGCAAAGCCCAACTTCGGCCCGGCCCGGATTTCGGGTCAGAGTATAGCCGACGAAGAATGAATTTCGTCGGCTATAGTATAGCCGACGAATTAAAATTAAATCGTCGGCTATAGTCCTTCGATTTTCACACTATAGGCAACGAAATTCATTCTTCGTCGGCTATAACAGGCCCCCAAAGCCCAACTTCGGCCCGGCCCGGATTTCGGGTCAGAGTATAGCCGACGAATTAAAATTAAATCGTCGGCTATAGTCCTTCGATTTAAACCGCAACAGAGGCGCCTCTCCCTCATTTTCTGCTTAGAATCCTAGCTAATTTCCCAGCCCCACCCGACGCCGATCGACCCTCCCCGGCCCCACCCGACCCCTCCCCGTCCCGGCCCCCTCCTTCCCGAGCCCTCCCCGACCCGAAATCTCTCCGAACGGCAACGCCACCAGCCGCCGCCCCTAGCCGCCGTCGCCGCCGCACCGCACCACCTCCCCTAGCCGCGCCACCATGTCAGGTAGTCCCGCTCTCCCTCATTTATGGTTTTTGGAAATTTTGTGGTTTTGTGGAATTTAGGGATTTTGTGAAATTTTATGGTTTTTGTGAAATTATGTGGAATTTAGGGTTGTTGTGCAATTTATGGAATTTTGTGGAATTTTTGTTAATTTTGTGGAATTTTGTGGAGGATATATATATATATATATATATATATATATATATATATATATATATTTTTTTTTCGGAATATATATATATATATAATTAGGTATAAATATATTTATGTATATATATAATTAGGTATATATATATATTTAATGAAGTTTTTTTATTTTTTTGTCAAATTTATGGAATTTTGTGGAAATTTTTTTAATGTTGTGGAATTTTTGTTAATTTTGTGTAATTTTGTGGAATTTTTAGGAGGATATATATATATATATATATAGATATATATATATTTTGAAATATATATATATAATTAGGTATAAATATATTTATGTATATATATAATTAGGTATATATATATTTAATGAAGTTTTTTATTTTTTTGTGAAATTTATGGAATTTTGTGGAAATTTTTTTAATGTTGTGGAATTTTTGTTAATTTTGTGTAATTTTGTGGAATTTTTAGGAGGATATATATATATATATTTCGGAATATATATATATATAATTAGGTATAAATATATTTATGTATATATATAATTAGGTATATATATATATTTAATGAAGTTTTTTATTTTTTTGTGAAATTTATGGAATTTTGTGAAATTTATGGAATTTTGTGGAAATTTTTTTAATGTTGTGGAATTTTTGTTAATTTTGTGTAATTTAATGGAATTTTTAGGAGGATATATATATATATATATATATATATATATATTTCGGAATATATATATATATTTCGGAATATATATATATATAATTAGGTATAAATATATTTATGTATATATATAATTAGGTATATATATTTAATGAAGTTTTTTATTTTTTTGTGAAATTTATGGAATTTTGTGGATTTTTTTTTAATTTTGTGGAATTAACAACGATTTGTAGGAGGATATATATATATATATATATATATATATATATATATATATAATTAGGTATAAATATATTTAGGTATATATATACATTTAATGAAGTTTTTAATTTTTTTGTGGAATTTTTGTGAAATTTATGCAATTTATATACTAATTGTGCAGGAAACCGCCGCGCTGTAGACCGATGGCTTGCCAGACCGACCGAGAGCGACCCCGACGCTCAGGCAGGACCCAGCCGTGGGGGGAGCGGATCCAGCGGTCGTCGGGGCCTACGCCGGCCTATGAGTCGATGAGAGGAGACCTTGATGGGATTGACCCCGAGCGATCCACGTGGGGGCTCCTCGTATGAGTCGACGGGAGCGGGCCCAACCTCGAGTGTCGGAGGAGGACGCAGAGCCGCATCCTCCAGACCCCAGTGCACTTCAGCACTGTTCCAAGATCGGCAGCCGACCCCACCGCGCGCCGATCTAGACCCTTCAGAGATGCTCCCTGTCCCCCCACAGCGACAGCGTCCACAGCTACGGGGCCCACCGTCAGGGGGATCAGGCCCCTCAGGGTCCACGCCCCGTATGTCTCCGCCATCGGGGATGTACATGGTCCAGTTCCTCCCTGCCATCCCCGAGTACGACTCCAGGGGGAGGCAGATTTGGAGGCACGACCGGCCCCACGAGATTCCCTGGGAGGAGGCCTACGTCCACAGGCCTTTCGACTCAGAGGACTGCCGCGGCCTGTGGTGTGTTCGTGAGAAGGACAAGCAGTACAACGACGCAGGTAATTGGTTAGTTTAATTAATTATTTAGATTGTTTAATTAATTATTTAATTAGTTAGTTTAAATAATTATTTAACTATGTATTCATTTTAATTATGAAACAGGCGTCCTCGTAAATAAACCCGCGGGGACGAGACGGACCAGAGGGCCAGCGAACATGTCGACCCTGGAGAGGGAGCTCGCCGGTGGGATCAGGGAGATCCTGCCCGGTCCCGGTGAGGATGGACGCCCGATCGAGAGGAGAGACACCACCACCAAGTATATCAACGCGACGGGCATGCTCGTGCGGGACAGGGTCCCACTGTTGTGGCCCGACTGGGGCTCTGTGTCCGATGACATCAAGGCGCGAGTGTACAATGCACTGTCGGTGAGTTAAATCGTATTTTTATTATAGAAAATAAACATTTATGAATTCAGTCCTTATAACTATATAAAAATATTTTCTAATTAATTTATAATATTGCAGCAATGGTTTAGAGTCCATCCTACCTTGGACTGGTGGAGAGACGAGCAGCTGAAGAACAGGTTATGTGTTTCGCGTTATTTTACTATCATACTATTTATTGGCAGTGTAAGAATATATCTAACAGTTGTGTTTTGTTAATATAGGTACTCCGAGTGGAAGAACGAGCTGTCGACGCACTACAGGACGTACCATGTGGAGCAGGTCTTGGGGCGAGGTGCAACCCCCCACGAGTTCCGGTACAGGGAGTATGAGTGGCTATGGCTGGTAGCCTACTTCGGGAGCGACAGGGTCTCGGTAAGAAAATTTAGCCTGCTAGTATATAACTTTTTACTGTTATTTAATAATTAAATTATGTAGTTACTTAATTAAATTAATTAGTTAGTTAGTTATTAGTTATTAAATTAAGTTAGTTAGTTAGTTACATAGTTAGTTAGTTCGTTACTAAATTAAATTAAATTAAATTAAATTAGGTAGTTAGTAAGTTATTTAGTTACTAAATTAAATTAGTTAGTTAAGTAGTTACTAATTAAATTAAATTAGTTAGTAACTAAATTAGTTAATAATTTTATTTTAGTTAGTTCCTAATATTTTAATTTAGTTACTAATTTATATTTGCGTTTATATGTTCGTTCTTATAATACAGAAAATCTCGAAGACGAACAGCGACAACCGCAAGAAGAACGAGCACCCCCACCACGGCGGCGCCCGCTCCTGGAGGCAGTGGGCAGAGATTGCGAGGAGGGACCGACCGCTGAGGCCGTTGTCGTGGATTCATGCGCAGATGTATCCGGGGCGTCCCGACCAAGTGGTAAGTATTCGCCCATCTTCAATAAAAGTGTTTCATTAAATTAATTTATATATATTTTTTTATTAATTCGTTTATTATATTTTCTTGTCAATTAGGCGGAAATAGATGCGGAGACCGACGCGATCACCTTCGGGATCGCGCGAGACACCCTGGGGGAAGGGGCGTCCGACGAGGCAATCGCGGAGTTTGCCTCCACGATCGACACCCTTGAGCCGCGCTTGGCGTCTCAGATCATGCACGCGGCGGTAGAGACGGGCAACAACTACTTCTACCAGAGAGGCCTAGGCGCGGCGGGAGATGGGGTTCTCAAGTACACGCCGGCCAATCCCAGCACGCAGCGTGCGGCTTCGACGAGAGGAGACTTGCAGACAGAGCTGCAGAGGACGCAGGCGGAGTTGGCGAGGGCGGTGGAGGCGCTCCAGCAGGCGGAGTTGGCGAGGGCGGCGGAGGCTTCGGCGCAACAGGCCAGAGACGCATCTGTGGCGCAGATGTACCGATTGATGCAGCAATCTTGGGAGGCCCAGCAGGCTGGACTCCAGCCCCCGCCTCCGCCACAGATGCCCGAGTTCGTCGTCCCCATTCCCCCCCCCCCCCCGCATCGGAGTACGCCAGGCGATCAGGCTAGCCATAGCCACCGGAACTCAAACGATCCCGTCGACGACGCTACGCGTTTAGGGGGTGATGATGAGTAGATGACTAGTTAGGGGGTTAATTTAATTTGTACAGTAGGTAGGATATTAGGGATGGATTGATGTGGATATTTGTTGGATATTTGGATGTTTGTTTGTGGATTTTCTGCAGCCAAACCGAAACGAAGTGAAATTGGGCCCGAGTAAAATTTTTAAATTTTTTTAAATATTTAGGGGTTATAGCCGACGAAATGGACCTTATTTCGTCGGCTATACCCTCCCGGCTTCCGGCAAAAAAAGCCGTCCCGGCACCGGAGAATGTTATGGCCGACGATTAATTCGTCGGCTATGACTGATGTATAGCCGACGATAGTGTCGTCGGCTATACTTCCGGGTTAGGGGCAATTACGTAATTGTTGTAGCCGACGATTTTGTCGTCGGCAATGTTCGAAGTATAGCCGACGACGCTTTATTCGTCGGCTATACTGCGTGGTGTATAAGTCGACGACTTACCCTTTGTGTCGTCGGCTATACTATAGCCGACGGAGCATTCCCGACGAGAGTATAGCCGACGATACTTCGTCGGCTATGACTATAGCCGACGATTTAATGAAAACGGCCGACGAGATGGCGTCGTCGGCTATAACCCCTTTTCTGGTAGTGTTTGTAAATTTTGGGAGACTTTAATAACTGCATGCATTATATATTATCAATTACAGAACACATACTTCAATCCAATTCTATAGAACACATCTTTTAAATTTAGGTCTAAAAACCAACTTATGTGCACGCCGGGAGTGCTCTACGGTTCTTATGCATAATCGTATATACATATATATACTTGAATTGAAACCAAAAATTTCCATAAAAAGCTGTTTTGCTTTTTCCCCAATTTGCTACAGAGCACAGCGAAAGCTTTAACCTTAATGCAGCAACTATTTCTTGGCTTTCTTGATCCACAAGAATTGGGTTTTGAATCCCATAACAAACGGAAAAGTCTCCAGCGCTTTCAATCCAGTCTCTGCTCCATCTTTTTGTCAAAGCTATCCGTTGCAGAACGCAACGGTTAGTTCTGTTTTTGTTCTTGAGTTCGAGTCGAGACTGGATCCGCGTTTGGTGTGGGTTGGGCCAAGAATTTGTTAACAGGCTTCGCCTGTTAACTCGTAAAGCAAAACCTTTTTTTTTATTTTTTTTTGTTTTTTTTTTTTGTTTTGAGAAAACCCTAAAATGATTTTGTTATGCAAAACTGAAAATTTTGTAAACTTAAAAGGGCTATGATGCCAATATGTAAGCCAAAATCAATATGCTCACAATATAATAGATCATATGCATAACTAAATCATAAGACTTAAGCTTTGAGTTAACTCACCATCATTATAAATTATAGCTCATTCCATTGATGTAATCCTGAAACACAAAAGGATTAGACAAGGCCTTCTGTTAGTCACCACAATAAGCTTTTCAATGGACATAACTTACTTTATATGTCGTTGTGATAACAGGGACTAATACCATCTCACTACAAGAAAAAAGACCTTAGACGACGAAAATAAAAAAATTTCGTCGCCTAAGACATGTTAGCTGACCAAATCCATTGTCGTCTTCTAAGAACAGAAATTCGTCGTCTAAGTACACTCTTAGACGACGAACCAACAATTTCGTCGTCTAAGACAAGAGTCTGACGAAGAAAGTTTGAGTCGTTGATAGGAGCATAAAATGCGACGTTCTTAATATGTTTTTACCCCCATTTATCCAATGCTTAACCCTTATTATTGTAAGATAGAGTCATATTTTAGTTTAGTATCCCTTTGGTAGAGTTTTGGAGAAAATGTGCTTAATTGTCAGAAAAACGACTAAGTAAAGAAATTTGAGGAAAAAGTGCAAAATATGTTGTTTTCGTGATATTGAGGCTCGTGCTAAATTGATCTATCCTATTCTAAATTTGATGAAATTTGGTATGCATTTAATTGGGAAGCTAAAGTATATTGTGTCAAAATTTCAGATCAATCGGAGTTCGCGAAGTCACCCAAATGAAGGCTGCAACTTGGCAGCTCGAGCAAACCAAACCGGAAATTCTGTGGGACACATCGCTTAGAACCAGAGAACGAGCCATATGCCGTTGGAAATCTCTACGAGTCTAGTTTCTCTGGGACTTGGAATCGCAGCAAAATCTTTCTTGAGCAAAAAGTTATGCCAGTTTGAATGCACGAAGGTCATGTCTGCCGAAAGAAGAAAACCTAAACCGAGTTCTACATGGATTTGGCTTACGAATGTGGACTGAATTCCATCCTTTGTGCAAGATTTTTAGCTGAATTAATTCATGAAAAACCTAAAGAGATATTGCTCAATTATTCAGTCATTATCTTGGGAATTTTTGGCAGAAAATAGAGGAAGAAAATCGCAACAAATCCTGATCAAATTCGGCAGAATTCCTGTGCACGTCATCCAACTTCCATGGACTCTCCCGGACAGCTCACAATGAATAAGAGTTCGAGTCTTATATGGATAGAAAGCTACGGAAGTCTAATTTCCAACCCAACTAGAATCACCTTAATATCTATTTTCTAGAGAAAGATATTCCATAATCTTCACTCGAAGGTTAAATCTGCCAGCAGGATAAGTTTGAGAAAAACTAGGTTTTGTGAACCCTAGTTGCTGCCACCCTTTTGCCTCTATATATTGGACGATTTTTACACAGAAAAATATCTCTCTTCTCACGCTCAAGCAAGGCCGAAACTCTACCAAAATAATCCCACAAAAATCCTATACAGAAAATTGCTTTAGCCGACTCCATCTCACCTTCACCAAGCTTGCTGATTGCAAGTGTTCTTCATCATCAAGTCATCCTTTGCCGATTCCTCTCAAGGTTTTGTTTAAAGTTTGATTTACTCATCTCTCATGGTTTGTAATTTTCTGTATAAATTTAATACTTTGTCTATGAAGATTGAATGGATGGTTGTATTTTGTTTTGGTTTTATGTATTTAATATTGGATTTCCGAAACTTTGTTATATGTTTTGGTTTTCTTCATATTTTATTTCGTGAACAGTAACTTTGATTTTATGGAATTGTGATTTAGGGCAGTAATTTCGTATGAATACTTGTATAGATTTGATTAATTTTCATGAGTTCGTGCATCACAAACTGTGTGCTTGAGGGCTGACTTTGTGGCTTCTCCTTAGGTACCGATTTTATATACCAAAATAATTTAGATTGCATCATACACGAAGTTGTTGTGATTTAGGTTGTTTAAATAGGGTGGATATAACCTTGAAAATTTGCATGTTCAAATATGATGAGTGATGCCATTACATGTTTGCATGTCTCTGATTCGGCTTACTGCGCTTATGTGCTTCTTGTGTTTAATTTCTACACGAAGTGTCTTTAAACCGATTAGTACCATGTTTAGGATTATACACGAAGTTAATTCTAAATACTTGTGTAGTCTTAACGATTAGATGAACCACGAAGGGCTCTAATTAGAATTGGAATCGAATCTGTCTAAGTGTTTGTATGAAGAACTTGCTGCCGTATGTCATGATTGTGTGTTTTCGAAATTGCTGAGTTGTTTCTTGTGCCAAGTTTTGTGTGTGGAGATGATGATCAAATGTATATATAATTTAGGTTTTATTTTCGTAATTTTCAGTAGGTTTTAGAATCAAATTTCAAACCCCCAATATGATTTTGTAATGCTTTATGTGATTGAACGCCCTAGATTTCCCCGGATAGAACGATCCCTACTTGTCCTAACTACAATTGACACAAATAGGGTATTATGTGTATGAAGTTGTTTTGCAGGTACAATGTGCTTGGATAATAGCTCCATCAGTCGTCGGCATATGTAATTTCTTAGACGACAAAATACAGATTTGTCGCCTAAGAAAACCACTAAGACGACGAAATTTGACATTTCCTTTCCTAAGATATCACTAAGGCGACGAAATTTTTTTTCGTCGGCTAAGAAAATTCCGTTTCCGAGGATTAACTTGTCGTCGCCTGGTTTTTTTATTGGATGACGAAAAAATAGTTTCGTCGTCTTAGTGTTTTCTTAGGCGAGGAAATCAAAAGTTTCGTCGTCTAAGTGATCCCAGACTATATAAGTTGAATTGGTTTTCCGGATCGGGAAGAAGAGAAAAATTTTGAAAATTTTTCCTCCCACAAAATTTTTCCACCGATTTTCATTTTTGGATGTGAAAACCTTCAAGCACTACCAGATCCGAGGGCATAGCCGACCAAAAAATTTTTGTCGACTATGTCGAATTTTCGTCTGCTATTCATTCTGCCGACGAAATTTTCGTCGGCTATACGTCGTCGGGAAAACGGCGTCGGTAATACCCATGGCCGACGAAAATAACGAAATCGTCGGCTATTCTCGGGTATGGCCGACGACAGTCCCGACGAAAATTAATTTTGTCGACCAAACTTAGGCAAAATATCCGACGAACTTCGTCGGCTATGCTCGAGTATGGCCGACGATATCGTAAACTATAGCCGACGAAATTCGTCGGCTATTTTTTCTGAAATATAGCCGACGATTGCATCTATTTCGTCGGTTATTTCGTCAGAATATATTAATATTTTAATAGGCATTAATTATTTATAGCCGACGAAATAATGTCATTTTCGTTGGCTATAGAAGTTAAAGCCGACGAAAATTGGTAAAAACCGTCGGCTATAGTGCTTATAGCCGACGAAATAATGCCAATATCGTCGGCTATTCTTACATTTGGGGGAAAAAAAATTAAATTAATTTCTAAATTACCATTCCAAGCAACCTAAAAATCACAAAGACAATCCATGCATTTGCACCAACAAGAAACACGTCTAAATGATTTATAATTTAATTTGTTCCAATATAAATAAAATATAACCCTAATCATCACCTAAAGCACTAAAGTCCACCACATCATCCCCAACATCCTGCTCGTCATCATCGGGAGGTTGAGGCATTGGAGGTTCAACTAACGGCTGAAACGGGGGCGGGGGTTCAAGGGCGAGTTGTTGTGCCGCGAACATATCACACCACCAGTTTTGTTGGGCGGCGTAGTTTTGTTGCCGAACTCTGTCGCATTCAGCATGCCAACTGGCCAGATCCAAATGATACTGCTGTGTTCTGCGGCGTAGCTCCTGTGATCTCTGGGACACGGCCTCCAATCTTTCGGTCAATCTCTGCACTTCCCCACTCATCTGTTGGCTGTTCCCGCCTCCCTTCTTTTGACCTCCCTTAGTGGTCTTCAGAAGCCCTATTCCAGAACTTCCCAAACCCCGGCAATAGTATTGGTTTGACCGGTGTGGGAAGGCTACATCGAACATCCTCGCTGCCGTTTGGACATTCGATCGGTCGACCTGGCGCAGGGCTTCTTCCAGATCTGCCTCTGAGATGTTCGGTTGTGTCTCCCGAACTACTTGCTGGAACACCTCTACTTCGGCCCGGTTCACCCTCTCCTAATTGAACAGGAAAAAAAAAATAATTAATATTCTAACAAATATATAATTAAGTAAAATTAATAATTAAAATTTTAAAATCGTAATCAACGACTTACGAGCTGTTCTGTCGCTTGTGGATAAGCGATCTTGAACGTCTCCATGTACGGGTTGCTATCAGGATGATCTCTAAGCGCCTCCTCCTGATATTGTGCAAACGGCCTAGAACCACCATGATAGAGGGTTGTGTTACGGCGGCGGTTCGCAGAGTTTACCCGAGACCGTTCCTTCAAACAAATAATAAAATATTAAAAAAATGCATCAAAAAATATTAGTGTAATAATTATAAAATAATTAAACTAATAATTAAAATTTTAATAAAATAAATATTTATAGTTAAGTTTAGTATTTACCTGCATAAGTGGGTTGTTGAAGTCTACTGTCTTCAACCAACGCCACTCGTACTCCCTGAACATGAACTCTCTGGGAGTACCCATACGACCACGGTTGTCGTATTGGTTAAAGTGGGAACGGAGCTCGTTCTTCCACTTTTTGAACCTACGGAAAAAACAAAAGTGCATTAGAAATATTATTAATATCATAAAATATTTCGAATTATAAGATAAGGAATTCCCAACGTATCTCAACGACTGCATCACGTCCGCCCAATGCTGCTTATGTTCTGCAATCTCGAAGTATGTCTGAAAGATAATATTTTATTAGTTTTACAATTATAACAATACCGAAAATTATTAAATATTACGTAAAATAAATTAAATTTTTTAAATTACTCACCGACGCAGCGTTGTTCACCTCCTTCTTGATCTCTTCGGGCACATCAGCCCACCGCGTCCACAACATAGGGACTCTGTCCCTAATCAGTGCCCCCACACAACCCGTGTAGTCGCGGCGTTTTTTCTCCTGAACCTCCAGATTAGGAGGTTCGTTGATCCGGATCCTCCCGCTGCTCTCAACAGTTCTCCTGAGCGTGACAAAACATATGACACCTCTCGTATTCCTCGTTGAACTGCTAGCGGCTGTCCCTATCACATAAACGACGATTGGTTAATAAAATTAAATATTAGTGCGTTAATTTTAATAAAATATTTAATTAATAAAATCAAATGTTACCTGAACTGGATGACTCGTCTGTCGACTTTCCTTTTCTCCTCGCCGAAATCAGGAGGTCAGGGTTCTCAAATGGCTGCTGCTGGTATGCCTCCGCAGCACTCACGTACTGAGGCATATCAGACCATATGGGCACACCTCGATAGTCGACCTCGGGTATCGCAGGAATGTTGTACGGGAGGTAGAGCTAATTTGGGAGAGTAGGCCCCTCAGTCGAGTCAGCAGCAGACGTCGTCGGACTCGTCATCGGCTCCCGATGAACCTCAGGCATACGAACTTGAGGAACGTCTGCAGCTGTCTCGTCCTGAAATAGCTGCCTACTGAACCTCGGAGCATCTGGCCCGACAGGGGGACGTGAACTGCTCGACGGCCGCCCCGCCTGGAGAAGGGTCTGGTGCCGAGAACTCACACTCCTCCGTGGCTGGGATGAATCCACAGGCCTCCGCGGCTGGGATGAATCCACACTCCTCCGCGGCTGGGTGGTGGTCCTCTCAAGCTGGCTAAGGGTCCTGTCGGACTCTGCGGAACCGGCGGAACTTCCAGAACCCCTAGATCTGGAACGACGGCCTCCGAAGAACTGTCTGAATGCATCGGCCATCTGCAGCTTGAGACATTAATACATTAATTAATATTAAATTATATTACATTAAATAACAAATTATAATTAATATAATAACGAATAATACTAACATATTTCAAAACATACTAACAAATTAATATTTAAATTTGTACTAATTTCAAATAATACTAACCATTAACCTAAATATAACTATTTATATACAAATATAACTATATTTCATTATTAACATATATATAAATACAAATAACCATTTATATATTAACAAAAATATATAACAATTTATATAATTAAAATTAAATATATAACTGTTCAAGGAAGGTTAATTCCGTAACTTCCGTGGTGTGTCTTATCCTAATAAGGCTAGTAGTCTAGATACTTTATTAGATAGGGAATCCCTGATTACCAGGGATACTTGATGTAATGTCTATATAAAGGCCTCCTTATCAATCAATAAATATACAGTTTATTATCATCTATTTCTCCTAGAACACGTTATCAGCACGTTGCTCAAGCCTCCCGTCTAATAGCCCTAAAACCCTAAAAACCCTGATTTTGAAATTTTTTTTTTTCGAAACCCTAACCTACCGTCGGCCGCCGATTCTTCCCTTCGGCACCGTCGGCCTCTTCTCAGCAGCACCTGTGCTGCCCGCCTGCCCCCCCTCCCTTGCGTGCCATAACTTGCACGCATACCCGAAGATTCAAGATTGCTCGCAAGCCAAGCAAGCGGCTTTTGAAGCCTAGTTCGTTGTTGAGAAGAAATCAAGAAGAATCGAAGAAAACAAGCTTCCCCAAAAGTCAAGTTTCGTTTGATCAAGCTTCACTTGAAGAGGTAAATATTTTATAAACGTTCCTGCTTCTGAATTTTCAATGGTTGGGTTTTGTTTTTCTTCCTGGACCTTTCCGTGTCCCTGCTTCTTCATCCCGATTCTATCTCTTCTCGGGACGGTATACGGGGATTTAATCACCCCGGTACCAACGTATTTTGGGGTAACTGTGATATTACCGGCCACCGTTATGCTTGTGACTGTGATGTCACTGTGAACCATAACGTATTCTTTTTAAAAGAAAACAAAGAGAAGATATCAATTGTGACTTGAAGTCACGTTAAGCATCGATTTATGTGACCATGATATATCTTGGCACTGTTCTAAAAGAACAATCAAACTTGATTAGTATTCAAATATACTAACGTCTCCCTGTTTGTGTTATGTAGATGGCTGACACTCAGCGTCCAGAATTTGACATCTTGAATGTCCAAGGCAAGGAATACAAGTGGTGGATCTCAGATGTAGAGAATACCTTCATTGGTAAAAGATTTACCGCCACCATCAACCCTCCTGAGGATGCAAGCTTACAAGCTTCTCCTGAACAGAAAGCACAAGCCCTGATGTTTCTCAGGCGCCATATCCATCTAACGCTCAAGAAGCAATACTTGAGGAAAACCGATCCCAAAGAGCTATGGGATATCCTCAAGGACCGCTTCGACAATGTGCATGACGCACAACTCCCAGACCTCATGTCCGATTGGGAGCAAATCCGCTTATTGAATTTTGATTCCGTCCAGGAATATCATCAGACTATGCTAAACTTGAAGTCTGATTTGAGCTTTTGTGGGGTCGAAAAGACCGATGACGATATGATGGAGAAGACTTTCACGACGTTCCCAGAATCTGCGTCCATGTTGTCGCATCAGTACCGCGATCTCCGTGAGAAAGGCACTATCAAAACCTTCAGTTATTTGATGAATGTGCTTCAAAGAAAGGAGAGGTACCATAAGTTGATTCTTACTACCAATAAGAGGCCTCGAGGACCGAAATTCATTGCGGAATCTCATCAAGCCCGTGGTAAAGCTTCTAAGCAAAAGCATCAACCTCATGAACGTCAAGCACCACCACCACGTACGCTAAGAGCAACACGTGGCGGACGAGGAGGGAGAAGAGGTGCCGGCCGTGGCCGACAGCTTTCTTGGACTAGGGATGGTGGCGGCGTCGCTGCTCCTAGAGGAGGGAACCGGCCCGGTGCCAGCCCTCGACGTGGTGGCCACGCCTCAAGCTCTGCTTCGGCGCCTTGCTTTAAATGTGGCTCCATGAATCATCTTCAACGCAATTGCACAACAAGTAGAGAGATTCAAGCCGCTTACAAGAAACACAAACAATACATAGAACAAGAAACAAACTATGTAGGAGACTTTGAGGAAGAAGAGTACGGTGAAGAAGATACCAACTTCACCGTTGATGACTTCCAACCTACCAAGAAGCGTAGGACTCAGGAGTATGACACTCCGGATTATGAATAAGTATTTGACTTAGGTCATGAGATACATGTTCAAATTTGATTTTGATTGTTATTTTTGGCTTTCTTTAGTAATAATTCACGACTTTGTTCGATAAGTCGTTTAGAACATCCTTGATATACTTTTGAGTTGTCATCAATAAAAATTCTCTTATTCAATGAATGATTTGAGATTTTTACCTCCCTATGAAAGCATAAATGGTTCAATGCGTCCAATTTACAATGGCATAATTATTTTGAGTTCACCACAATTCTGGTGATGTTAACTCAAATCTGAAAAAAAATCACAAAGACAAATGAGAGACTCGCGAGAAATCGCGTTGCACATTAGGCCAGCCTATCGGCAGGAGCTTGGCTGCGACTCGCCAGGCCTCGCTCGCCAAGGCCACTCAGCCGCTTGGCTGCGATTCGCCAGGCCTCGCTCGCCAAGGCCACTCAGCCGATTGGCTGCGATTCGCCAAGCTTCGCTCGCCAAGGCCACTCAGCCGCTTGGCTGCGATTCGGCAGGCCTCGCTCACCAAGGCCACTCAGCCGCTTGGCTGCGACTCGCCAGGCCTCGCTTGCCATGGCCACTTGCCAAGCTTGGCTCAACACCGAATCCGGTTTTTTGAAACCAACATCGATAGCCTATTGAACAAATGCAACTTTTGCATCAATGGCTCGGCAACGACGTGTCTTCGGACTCGCCATGCTTCAGATTTAGCTCAACCGTCGCATCGTATTACCTCAATGCCCGACCGGCCTTCACCACTCGTCTTGCTTCAGCTCGGCCTCAGGGAGCTTCGACCTTACCACAGCTTCAGCTTTGGCTTGGCCCCGGCCTTTGCCTTGGCCTCGGCCTTGGCTCGGCCACGCCACCTACGACGGTGTCCGGTCTCAATCTCTGACCTAGGCTATGTTAACTCTCAATGTTGGTATTCGGTGATTAAAATAAGGCTTATCTCTTTCTCTCAAGTTATGTCGATGCCATGGCTATGTTATTGGCCTTAATGCACTTCATTTTGTGATGATATATTGCTTCAGTACACTTACTTTAAAGTGTTCGCGAAAGTCTAAAGTAGACTATTGATTCAATTTACATTGTTTTTGTAGATGTATCAAGGCGAGATTGAGTGTTTGTTGGACTGTGCAACAACTCACACGATTCTGAGGAATCGGCAATTGTTTTCGGATTTTTCGCCAAGAGAATCATCGTTATCTACGATGACAGGAACCGGACCCGTCATTAAGGGTCGTGGCACTGCTCAATTGTTATTGCCAAATGGCACTGAAATTCGGGTAGAGGAAGCCCTATATGCGCCTAAGGCGCCAAGAACCTTGCTAGCTTTCAAGGATGTGCGTGACAACGACTATCACCTCAGCACTTATGTTGAAAATGGAACTGAATATCTGTTGATCATCTCCACTGAGAATTTGCGTACTCGCATTGTGGAGAAGTGTAAGCGTGTTCGAAATGGCATGTATTTCACAACCATTAGAGCCAATGAATCTCATGTTGTTGTCTTATGCGATTCAGATGCTTACAAGCTTTGGCATGAGAGACTCGGTCATCCGGGTCGTGATCTGATGATTCGTATTCTGAAATGCTCCCACGGTCATCCGTTTTTCAGATCACAAAAGCACAGAGGGCGCCTCGGCCTCGGTTCGGTCGCCATGCCGTCGATAGCCGCCTCTCGGCTCCAAGGAGAGGTTCAGCCTCCTCCTGCTTCTCATGCTTCTGTAGCGATGTCTAATGCTCACCGTTCGTTTTGCAAAGCTTGTTCACTAGCAAAACTTCAAGCAAGACCATCTTTTGCTATTGATAATAAACAGAATATTCCGTTCCTACAACGAATACAAGGTGATATTTGTGGACCTATAACACCAGAATGCGGACCATTTAGATATTTCATGGTTCTGGTTGATGCGTCAACGCGTTGGTCACACGTAGCGTTGTTGTCCACGAGGAATGCTGCATTTGCTAAACTCCTAGCTCAGATCATTAAGCTTCGGGCTCACCACCCGGACAATCCGATTAAGTCAATCAGACTGGATAATGCTGGAGAGTTTACGTCAAAGTGTTTTGATGACTATTGCATGTCAGTTGGGATTGAAGTTGAACATCCCGTGCCCCACGTTCATTCTCAGAACGGTCTTGCAGAAGCCACTATTAAGAGACTACAGCTTGTTGCTAGGTCCCTTGTCATGGCCACTAACTTACCGGTTTCAACATGGGGATATGCAATATTACATGCAGCTATGCTTATTCGTCTACGACCCACAGATAGCCAACCATTTAGTGCGTACCAGTTGGTAACTGGTTACGAGCCTGATATTTCGCATCTGCGTACTTTTGGTTGTGCCGTATATGTGCCTATCACGCCTCCACTGTGTACCAAAATGGGTCCACAACGACGATTAGCTATTTATGTTGGATATGAAGCACCAACAATTGTCCGGTACATAGAGCCTCTGACAGGTGATCTGTTTACTGCAAGATTTGCAGATTGTCACTTTAATGAGACATCCTTCCCGCTGTTAGGGGGAGATGGGGCCGCATCCGTCCCTAGTGAACGTCAAAAATTGACGTGGTTCTCTCCCACTATGTCTCATTATGATCCCCGTACGTCTCAGTGTGAGACCGAAATATAACGCATATTGGAACTACAAAAGGTGGCGGATTCGATGCCCGACTCCTTTACTGATATTGCGAAAGTGACAAGATCAACCATACCTGCTGCGAATGTACCTGCAAGACTCAACATTCCTCGCCATGCGCGAGCACGCGCCGCCGGTCTCGGACTTGCAGCCCTAGGTGCCATCGGCAACCTAGGTTCTGCACCTCCAAGTGGAGGGCCGGCGTCGATTTCGGATCCTCCTAGAAAGAGGGGGAGACCAATCGGTTCCAAGGACAATGTACCTAGAAAGAGGGCATGTGTCCAGGCACAAAGCGATCCGTTCATCATCGATACTGTGACACCGTCACACGAGATTGTCTCCGACTATACCTATGTCCAAGAATCAACTCTGAATCATCTGGGGGACGCCTCAGACTCACTGTTGATGTTGGAGAACAAGGAAATCTCACTAAACTACTTATGCATGCACAATCTTATGGAAAGAAATTCCATGTATATCGATGATGCATTCGCCTATGCCGTTGCTCAAGAAGTCATTGACGACGACGATATGGAACCCCGCACTGTTGATGAGTGTCAACGTAGGGCGGATTGGCCGAAGTGGGAAGAAGCAATCCAGGCTGAACTAGACTCTCTAAAGAAAAGGCAAGTATTCGGACCGGTTATGCCTACACCGCCGAACGTGAAGCCTGTTGGACATAAATAGGTCATTGTCAGAAAGCGCAATGAGAATGGTGAAGTCCAGCGATATAAAGCTCGACTCGTGGCGCAAAGTTTTTCTCAACGCCCTGGAATTGATTATGAGGAGACGTATTCTCTTGTCATGGATACTATTACCTTCCGATACTTAATCAGTTTGGTAGTCTCAGAGAGACTCAATATGCAGCTTATGGATGTTGTAACAGCGTATCTTTATGGGGATCTAGATACGGAGATGTACATGAAAGTGCCAGAAGGACTTTCGTTACCCAAGTCAAGTGAGCAAAAACCACGAAGTTCATTTGCTATCAGGTTGAGACGATCTCTATATGGACTCCGACAATCTGGTAGGATGTGGTACACACGGTTAAGTGATTACTTGATTGGGAAAGGATACAAGAATGATGAGTTGTGCCCTTGTGTGTTCATAAAGAGAACAAGTTCAGGATTTGCCATTATAGCCGTCTTTGTTGACGATATGAACATCATCGGAACTCTAAATGAGATCAATGAGACCGCTAGCTACTTGAAATCCGAATTCGAGATGAAAGATCTGGGAAGGACTCAGTTTTGCCTAGGCTTAGAACTAGAGCACCGAAGTGGTGGAATCTTTATACACCAATCTGCATATGTCCGAAAGATGCTCAGGCGATTTAACATAGACAAAGTTATGCATCCTACAGGCACTCCCATGGTCGTTAGAAGTCTGGATATCAACAAAGATCCCTTTCGTCCGAAAGAAGATGACGAAGAGGTCTTGGGAGCTGAATATCCATATCTTAGTGCAATTGGAGCTTTGTTATACCTAGCTCAGTGTAGTAGATCAGACATTAAGACGACGAAAAAGTTTCTTCATCTAAGTTGTCACTTAGGCGAGGAAATATATATATGTTTCGTCGTCTAAGTACTTAGACGACCAATTCTAGACGACGAAACTTAGACGACGATTTGTTGGTCGTCTAAGTGGCTTGGTGATGAAAATAATCTTAGACGACGAAAATTTTTCGTCGGCTCAGAGTTTCAGTCTTGTAGTGTCTATTTATATAGAATCATGAACCCTAAAGAGTCTCATTAATTAAGGACATTCCTTGCGAGTTAAGTCTTCTAATTAGATTCCTGATACAATACTGATTAGTTGTCTTGCTTCCAGATTATGAATAGAATTCCTTATAATAATGACCTAATGCACGAAATCATTATCAACTAGATATGGTTATGTATTTGTTTCCATGTAGAAGTTGATATTGTCATTAAACATAATTATCATATAATATGTGACAAGTTCATATTGATCTAACAAACTAGGATAGACTCTCTTCTGGACATTGAAGCCATATCAGGCTAGCTACTATTGGAATTACATAACTAAAATGACTTGCTTTTCTTTATATATATATATATATATATATATATATATATATATATATTTGAACATTGGGACTTTCTCCCTTTTTTTTGCTAGGATTTTCCCTCTCTTTCTAATGTTTTGGCCAACATATTGTAATGCAAAGCGCTGGTAACTTTCTAGTTTTGAATTAATCCACTATTTATATGTATTAGTCTTTAGTTTTCCATACCACAATGAGATTAATCTAAATGACTAATCAGAGAGAAAGGAGAACGCGTCCATGCCTTGTCCGATGGCACGCCCTCGTGGCGGCGTCGTCGGATGGGCCGAAATAGATCGATTGGTCGGTAGCAGTTGCGTGCCCAATTAGCATGTTGGCGGCGTCGTGCATTTGTTAGATGGTTTCGCGCAGAGCTGTGATGGTGGATCAAACATATATAGCTGACCTTGTTGCTTCCAACAGCGGTGTTCCGAAGACAGCAGGTATGGTCGCATGGTGGTGGTGATAGAGTGGATGGACTGGCGAGATCTAGATGGCTGAGACTAAATCGGCATTCCATCTGTTTGGGCTCTTTTAAAGCTTGTCGGCGGGTTGGGAATGACGATATGGCGAAGGATGGAAGAGCTGATGATGCTTGCCGACATTCTAGGAAGGTCAACAATGGGGGGACAACTGAAAATTGCTCGGTGCGGCGTTTGTGCCGCTGATGGGAGGTCGGCGGTGATGTGATGTGTGAACTGGAGGCAGGTGCAAGGGTTTCCTTCGATGACTCTTTCTTGGGCTTGGATTGTGGGCCAGGGCTTCTGGCTCAATTTCAATAATACTATTTTTATTGCATTTAGTATTTTGTGCAATAATATTCCCCTTTGGGTGAGTAGCAGTGTGGGTCTCTGCCCTGTCTATTTGCTCTTTAGTTTGAGCATGAGTTAACCCTTTGCATTACTCTAAAAGGAATTCTGCAGATGGGGGTCTGATAGACCCAAGATCGGCCTGAAATGTTGGTGATGGGTCTATTGCGACGTGAGGTGGTGCATTATTGCACCAGGATCTCATCATTTAGTTTGAGCAGTGTGGGTCTCTGCCCTGTCTATTTGCTTTTTAGTTTGAGCATGAGTTAACCCTTTGCATTACTTTGAAAGGAATTCTGCATATGGGGGTCTGATAGACCCGGGATCGGCCTCAAATGTTGGTGATGGGACTATTGCGACGTGAGGTGGTGCATTATTGCACCATGATCCCATCATGAGAGCAGGGAGGGCTGCTCTACCTCTACTTGAAAGGTACAGCGTGTGGTCTTAGGCCTGAGGGTTATGGTGGAGTCCTTTCTACTATCATGATGGTTACTTGCTTTCGTAGTTTTTTGTCCGCTTGTTTCAGTCGTTTTTGCTTTATTCGAACCTTAATATCTTTTATTTCGCTTTTGGAACTTTTAGTTTGTAGTGGAGTTTCGACTCCTGCTTGACCATGTTTAATTTGGTCGTATGGCTTATGCCAATGAAGTTATTCATTCCCTTAAAAAAAAATCTAAATAACTAATCACTATTTTACATTAAAAAAAATGTTTTATATATCAACAAACTATTATTGTTTGAGGCACATGTGCTTGAGAGTCAACAGTTTAAGGTTTCAGAATATAAAGAATTTAACATAGCTCTCTCCTTAACGGATGGACCGCTAGAGCACAAACTGTCATAGTCCTCTCGTCTGGCAGTTCTTTGCGCCAGTGAGGCATGCCTCGTCGTCGCTATGAGGCTGCCAGACGGGTGTTGTTGATTTGGAGTCCTATGGCTATGTGGAACTGCAATGCCTGACGTCTCTTGATCTGGCTTTTGTTCAAATTGATGCTTCTCTGTAGTTGTGCGATCGTGTGGTTGGTAAATGGCGTTGCACATGATGGTGCTCTGATTCTAGGTAGCGACGGCGGCGCTGAGTCTTCATCAAGGTGGTGGTGGTACTCTTGGGGCATTATATTTCTCTTCTTTGAATTTGTTTTGGTGCTCTTCAAGTCTACTCTTGTCATTCAGGTGGGGAGGCCTATTGCTTGGTGTTCTGGAATGGGCGGCATCTTCGTGGTTGTCGTGGTCGTGGTCGTGGTCGTGGTCGTGGACCCGTGCGGCGGTGCCTCAGCTCATAAGGGAGGAGATGGAAACATGGTTGAGTCAATATTTGGGCCTAGGTTTGCTTTCTGGTGGGATTGTGGACTTCCTTTATTCGGTTAGCCCCTTAGTTTTATTTTAGTTATCTATTTCTTTTTTTATATATTCTTCAATAATTCCTTTTGCGATGTAATGAGCTTTTACTCTGTATCCCTTGGTTTTGGGTTGTTAAAATTCTGTCGGTATTGATGTACACCATATGGGCCATAGACGGATATATTGGCGGGTTTAATTGTAGCTTCTCTAATCAAGACGTAGTAATCTAGGCTAGTAGTTTGATTTATTTCATTGTATATGAGTTTCTCACCCGCTCAACCAGGCGTTTGGGATTGCACTGGAGGTTTTCTCTTGCATTACTGTTGGTAGTGTAGGTTTCTCTTGCATTACCGTTGGTAGTGTAGGCTTCGGCCAACGTGGGCGGTTTGCCCAATGTATCTTTTTCCCTATAAAAAATAAATAAATACAAAAAAACGACATATTTGCTTTGACAACATGAAAGTGGGTCCCATGCTTCAATTACCGAAGACAAATTTGTGGATTGAGAATTCACCCACATATTAGTCCGGTTAGGTAGGTCTAACATGGGCCATGACTAACCCAAACTAATTATTTATTGTGGATGGTATTTTTGTCCAAAACGTGATCCAACTCATATTTTTGGTCCATTTTTGCAACTAGGGAAAACCTCAGCAGTAATGGCCTTGGTGTAATATTCCCTCCCATTTGCATTGTTATTCTCCTTATCAATAAACTTCCGGAGAAGGACGTGTTTGTTAAAAAAAAAAAAATATATCAAATATAGTGGTAAAACATGTCATGGCGTTGGCACATGTGATTAGTTGGTTTCTTATGATTTGAACCACTTAAAACTCCTTTAAAGCTATATCAACTTAAAATGCATAATACACGCTCCGTACACTTTACACGTATTTTACATCTTGATATTTTTTTTGAACAGTCCCGTTCACTTGGTTCATTGGTGACCAGGGATAATGTGTTCACTCACTATTAGATTAACTTCACTCAAATCAAACGGTAGAGAGATTAAATGGTTAATTTGATTTAAAATGAATTTTTTTATATTTGTTTAATTATATTTTATTTTCCAAATAAACCAACTATATTGTCATCTAGTCTTGTACCTACCCACTCTTATTCGTCTTGTCCTTCTTTTCTTATTTATTTTTTTTTTTTTGTGTTTTTCTCTTCTAAAAATCTTCTCTTTTATTAAAACAGAGGTGAGACACAGTTGGTTCCTTCAGGTCTATGGTGTGTTAATACCTTCATGTTTTTTTACTGTCGTCGACCAAAATTGTTTCTCAATCAACACAGACGCAGCTTTCTCTCAATCGAACTTAGACTCTTTGCTGCAGAATCAATCAATCCCCCTTTGTGTGACGTTTCAGTGTATATATTTGTGAATATTTGTATAACATTCTCATGTTTCAGGTACCCTTAATCTTCGGCTAGAACGATCTCTACTTGCTTATACTACTAACGATCTTTTGTAGGGTTATTGTGTGTGTGCTTAGGCATTCATCAATTTTTGGCGCCGTTGCCGGGGATTATAAAAACTTGATTTATGTGAATGTGTTGTATATAAAGTTGCTGAAAAATTTTCTTGTATAGTTTCAAAAGTTGTATAATTTTCGGTTTATTTGGGTTTTGTAAAGTAGAAATATGCTTTGGCATGTAGAGTTTAAATTTTGAAAGTTGTGTGATGTATAAATAATGTATGTTTGTAATAACTTAATTTAAATTGCTAGGAAGTGTAGAGGATTATTCGTGTTGGATTTGTTTTAAGTTTCGAGCTGAAGAGGAAATAGGCAAGGTCACTTTTGTTGATATTAGCCTTAACCCTTCATATACGAAAGTGACCTTGGCAGATCCATTTTTATGAAGTTGAGGGCGACCTTTATTAACACTTGTGGTACTGTCAACACAACCGTACGTCCAACGATCTTCAAAGCTTATGAATGAGTTCGACGTGAGTTGTTCTTTGTGCTTAAAAGAAAACGTTTTGTGGTTTAAACTCTTGAGGTATATCGGATAAAGAATGATACTACCGGGGACTGCATCAGTCCATTACACCGTTATCTCCTCTGCTCCACGTACCTTGAGAGTTGGAACAAATCTTAAAAGCAATTAAGACTTATAAATTACAAGACCTTTTAATTTTTGAAACATTTTTTTTTTCTTTGCCGATTCCATGTTTCTTCTTTGCCGATTGTGTATATGTATGCCATTGATTGAAAATTATTTTATAATCGCCAATGCCGTGGCTTGTAATGATGTATATTTTTTCTTTTTATTGCTTTACGATGTTCTAACTTGTTCAAATGTTGTAAAATTTCAGAATAGTGCATGTTCGACTCTAGTCTTTGGACACGAGATCATCAAGGTCGCTTGCAATGTTTGAACCAAGAGCTCGCCATCGCTATCATCGCACCACTACCACCGTCCGAAAACTCTAGCTCGGCATCATCCAATCCGTCATCACCTAGTTCCGCAACATCCTTGCCGAGCTCTCCATCTCTCATCACATCTGTGTGTGATCTTCAAGGGCCCGAATTTAAAGTCTTTGCCGAGCCTATTGTTGAGCCACCAATCGTCATGCCTTCGATTAGAGCTCAAAATGGTCATGTCACCGGAGGAGGAGGACCGCACCCTCTAGCATCACTTATCCTCCTTTGGAGGCCGACAAGACCGGAGAAATTGAATTGAGGAGTGGATTCTTCCACAAATTGAAGTCGTTTTACGGATTGCCAAGTGAGGATCCTAACAAGCACTTGCAATGGTTCAACTTCACCACCGAGAGCATGTGTTCACGAGGTACGGATTTACAACACTTCAAGATGAAGACTTTTCCGTTCTCATTGAAGGATCAAGCAAATGAGTGATTGTTTGATGTGCCTAGTGGCCGGATCAGTTCATGGAATACTATGGTGGATGAGTTTTTACTCAAGTACTATCCCGCTTCACATATCACGGATTTGAGGAAGCAAATTACGAGTGTGAAGCAAGCTTAAGATGAAACTTTCTTTGACTACTACAAGAGGTTCAAGTCCCTCGTCTCTTTGTGTCCATCGTATGTCATTACTGATGGACTCTTGTTGCAATATTTCTATGAGGGATTGCGCTAATGGAGAGCGAGTTTCTTGATTTGGCCGCGGGAGGTAGTTTCTTGGAGTTAGATACCGGACCGGCAAGGAACTTGTTGGAAGTTCGAGCTTTGAACAAAGAACAATTTGGCATGGCACGCAACAATGTCACGAGGAATGAGAAAGTGCATGAGGCGTCTTCAAGCTCAAAATTGGAAGAGAAAGTTGACAAGCTTTCCGACTTGGTGAGTAGCATGATGAAGGAGAAGCGTGCCATTGTTTGTGGCGTGTGCACTGAGAACCATGAAATTGAGCTATGCCCTCAACTTGGATCAAATGAGGGAGTAAAGGAGTGCAACGCCATTGGTTTTCAAGGGCAAAGGTTCGACAACTTCAATCCGAGGTTCAATGATCATCTGAACTTTTGATGGGCAAACAATGACAATGTGCTAAGGACACCAATGCAGCCGAGCCAAGGGGCTGTCGCACCCTAGCAACCTTAGGCACCCTTTGTGCCACGGTAGCCGTTTTAGCCAAGCCAAACACAGTATGTGCCGAACCAAGTGCAACCGAGCCAAGCTCAAGGAGGACCAAGCAACCCCAACTACGATACATTGATTCAATCTCTTTCGAGTGCTACTCAAGCGTTGCTTGCGGGGCCACAAACTCACTCGAAGGATATTGAGGAACTTAAAACCCAAATGGAGCAAGTCGTGGACTTTATGGGGAAGTTTACCGAGCAAGAAAAGTTATCGGGTGGAGTGATTAAGAATCCGAGGAATGAATAAGCACAAGCAATTGTCACTCGTAGTGGGAGGACCTGAGCCGAGCCACAAGCCAAGAAGAAGGGCAAAGGAGCTTTCGGCAGCCTGTCTACTGCCGAACAGCCCCTCAGAGCCACAACCGGCAGCCTGCTTGCTGCCGAGCCCACTGCCGAGGGCCTTGCTGACCCTGCTTCCGGGCCACTCTTGCAGCCAGCCGACACACTGGCATTACAACAAGCAGCAGCCGAGCAAAGGGCTGCTGCCAAGAAGCATCACTAAGTTGTCTTGAACAAAAATGAGCTAGAGCATGATTCCGCAACTTCAAAGAAGGATTGTGTGCCGAGCCAACCAACAAAGGGAGGTGTGCCTAACTCTTGCATACCCTTCCCTTGTGGCTTTGCAACGTGTAAAAAGGAGAAATCCGACGAAGAAGTGTTGGAGGTATTTCAGAAAGTTGAAGTAAACATACCTTTGTTGGAGTGCATTAGACAAGTGCCGAGGTATGCAAAATTTCTTAAGGAGCTATGCACTACACGAAGGCATACAAGGGAGACTCAAGTGGTAAGAATGAACGAAACGGTGTCGGCCGTTATTCAAAGGAAACTACCACAAAAAATGAAGGATTCCCGAAGCTTCAATGTACCATGTGTGATCGGCAACACTAGATTTGAGGATGTTATATTGGATTTGGGAGCGTCAATCAATGTCATGCCACTCAACGTTTATGAAACATTGAACCTTGGACCTCTAAAGAAGGATAATGTCATCATACAACTAGCGGATGGCTCTAACAAGTATCCGGAAGGCTATGTGGAAGATGTGCTTGTACAAGTCAACCAATCTTTCCGGCCAATTTTTATGTCATTGAAATGGAGGACTCGCCGGTCCATAGTACTCAACTATTGCTAGGCCGGCCATTCATGAGGACGGCAAGAACCAAAATTGATGTCGCCGCGGGTAACTTAACGATGGAATTTGATGGTGAGGTGATCAAATTCAATGTTTTTAAAGCGATGAAGTTCCCAATTGCTAAGGAGGAGGAATGCCGAAGCATGGAAGTCATTGAGGAGGCCAAGCAAGTCATGTTGGCCACCCTCGATGCATAGCAATTAGCAATTGAGAAAGGGGCGGGATTTGATAAGGAGGGAGAACGAACCACTGAAGAAGAAGAAGAGGAACTTAAGCCGTGCATTAGAGAAGCCATCGCCATGTTGGAGGCTGCCCCACGGTTTGAGAAGCATAGTTCGTTCTTGTCAATCCCTTGTGCCACAAGCAAGTTTCGTCCAAGTGTGGAAGAGGCCCCAAAAGTAGAACTTAAAGAGCTCCCTAGCACTTTGAAATATGTTTATCTTGGAGAGAAGAACACTCCACCGGTTATTGTGTCTTCATCGCTTAATAAAAAGCAAGAGGAAGAGTTAGTACGTGTGCTTAAGAAGTATAAAACCGCTATAGGTTGGACTATGGCGGATATCAAGGGAATAACCCCTACAACATGTGTTCATCGTATACTACTTGAAGAAGGGGCAAAGCCAACGAGGGAAGGCCAACGTCGACTTCACCCTCCTATGATGAAGGTTGTCAAGGATGAGATCATCAAGCTACTTGATTGTGGAGTCATCTACCCTATTTCGGATAGCAAGTGGGTCTCATCAATGCAAGTAGTTCCAAAGAAGAGTGGTGTAACGGTTGTGAAGAATGAGAATAATGAGCTTGTACCACAAAGGCTAGTAACCGGCCATAGGATGTGTATCGACTATAGGAAGCTCAATACGACAACGAGGAAGGATCACATACCTTTGCCATTCATGGATCAAATGCTAGAGAGGCTGGCCGGCCACAAGTACTATTGCTTTCTTGATGGCTATAGTGGATACAACGAAATTGCCATACACCCGGATGATCAAGAGAAGACTACTTTCACATGTCCATTCGGCACCTTTGCTTATAGAAGGATGTCATTCGGCCTATGCAATGTACCCGGTACGTTTCAATGATGCATGTATAACATCTTCTCCGAATTTATTGAAAGTAAGATCGAAGTCTTCATGGATGACTTTAGCGTATATGGACGCAACTTCGACACATGTTTGGAGAATTTGGAGGAGATACTAGAGAGGTGGTTGAAACAAACCTTGTGCTAAATTGGAAAAAGTGCCACTTCATAGTAAACCAAGGCATAGTGCTCGGCCATATCATATCCGAGGAGGGGATTCAAGTTGACAAAGCCAAAGTAGAGTTGACTCAACACTTGCCGAGCCCTAAGAATGTGCGTGACGTAAGAAGTTTCCTTGGCCATGGCGGATTTTATCGACGATTCATCAATGACTTCTCATCAATAGCCAAGTCATTGGGCAACTTGCTGATAGAAGCACAATATGCGACGATATTAATGTGTTTATGCCTTCGTTTATGCTTTGGTTAACCCTTATTTATCTAAGATAGAGTCATAATATAGTTTAGTGTCGTTTTGGTAGAGTTTTGGAAAATTATGCTTAATTGTCAGAAAAACCACTAAGTATAGAAATATGAGGAAATAGTGCAAAATATGTCTTTTTCGTAATTTTGAGGCTTGTGTCAAAATGACTTATTCTTCTCCAAATTTGATGACATTTGGCAGACATATAGTTGGCAAGCTGAAGTATGTTGTGTCAAACATTCAGATCAATTTGAGTTTGGGAAGTTGCCCAAAAGATGGCTGCAACTTGGCCGTTTGAGCAAAACGATCCAGGGACTACCAGGATTTTCCTGGGACTGTGACCTGACTTCCAGGACATCTGTATGATGCATCACTTAGAATGCTTTATATGGATAGAAAGCCCTATGAGTCTAGTTTCTTTAGGATTTAGAATCGCATCAAAAGATTTCATGAGGAGGAAGTTTTGCTCGATTGAAGACACAAAGGTCAAATCAGCCTGCCAATGTCCGCTCGCCAGCCATCCGTGCTTGCCAGCGTACTGATGAGTGCCTAAGCACGCACACAATAATAAACCCTACAATTGTTAGTAGTATAGAATAATTAGTGATCATTCTAGCCGGGGATTGAGGGTACCTGAAACATGAGAATGTTAGATAATTTATTCACAACTATACATATTCACACGTCACACATGGGGGGTATTTTGAATGAGGTCCGGCAGCCATAGGGCTGCCCCTAACAACTAGACACGAAATTTAAACCTAATTCTAATATTTACAAGTTTGGTCGACATCTTTCACACAAAACATTCGGCACTTAACTCTTTGACAAATAAGACTCACACAAAAAGAAGGTAAGGAACAAGTAATTAGCATGCTTAAAACTCAAACAAGTTTCGACCTACAACTAGAACGTTTCCGATTTTTACCTAGTTGAGAGACTTTTCTAATGTTTTAAGATCAAGCTATTCGCATAGTGACCCTAAAAGTTATGCTACTGTTATACAACTCGTAACATTGAAGCTCTAAAGTCTATAGTCGAAGACAAGCAAACAAGTAAGGTTGTCAATCTTCTTATTTAACATTTAAGACCTAAGGTTAACCACTCTAGGTGAGCACAACAAATCAAAGTGATCATACGTCTACTTAGTTCATTATAACTCAAGCAAATTAAACCTAATACCTAGATCATGTTCAGAGACAACACTAAGTACCGATTATAAGCCCTCACCTTAGTTCTAACTGGTTTAAATTCTCAACATGCATCAATACCACTGTCCTAATTATCTAAGTGTACTCATCTTACAAGTTTTATATTACAAATTAACATGCAAATTCATTGTTGCCGAAACTTAAACCTAAATCTAAGCATCGAATTCAACAAATCATTAACATACAAATTATAAACATAACTACATAAACTTTACTAAACCGAGAGAAGGGAGTGGATCACACTTTTGTAGACACCTTGATGACTTCGACTTGTGTTGATCCGGTGGCAGATGGCTTGAAGGTTGCACGGGCAGTAGGTACAAGTCTCGGCAGAAACTTGGTGAGATGGGGGTGATTTCGGCTAGGGTTTTTATGCAGGATCTTTAGGGAAATTTTGGTAGAGTTTGTGCTTTGTGGTTTGGCTTAAGATGTGACCCATTTTTCTGTTGGGTGCCGGCTTGTATATATAGGAGAAAGGGCTGTGAAGTTTGGGACTTTTCCTTGTTCAAAACGGGATAGAAATCTTCATTAAATAATGTCTCCCAATCTGAGTTGGAATAGGCTTTTCTCTCCCATATTGAACAAGGAAACTCTTGCTTGGCCGGCTTATGATTTCTTCTTAGACGTTGCATAGCTCTTTGGAATGATTTGGCACGCTTGCAGCCGCTTGAAAATATTACCGGAAATTCCTCTCTGCTCGTAGGTACAGACTTTGCTAGTATGGGGTACTGGCGAGGCTTCTTGGCGGGTCGCGCGAACATGCATGCTGGAATGCGCGGATGATTGGCGAGCAGATATGTGCAGGCTGGCGAGCGAAGATATTGGCAAACGAGGATGATGGCGAGCGAACAAGGGTTTGGCGAGCGAGCTTCTAGCGAGGTTAATTAGCTGGCGAACAAGTATTTTCTCGGCAGATTTGACCTTTGTGACTTTAATTGAACATAACTTTTTCCTCAGTGCTCCGATTGATGCGATTCCAAATCCTGGAGTAGACAGACAGAGCTTTCCATTGATATGTAATTCACGTCCTAGTTCCAAGTGATGCGTCATACAGAAATTCTGGAAGTCATGACACAGTCCGAGGAAAATCCTAGTAGTTCCTGGATTATTTTGCTCAAACTGCCAAGTTGCAGCCATCTTTTGGGTGACTTTCCGAACTCCGATTGATCTGAAATTTTGATAAAACATACTTTAGCTTGCCAACTATATGCATACCAAATTTCATTAAATTTGAAAAAGATTAAGTCACTTAACCACCAGTCTCAGAATCACAAAAAAGACAAATTTTGCATTATTTTCTAGATTTCTATACTAAACTAAATTAAACACATTTTTCCAAAACTCTATCGACTTTACACTAAACTAAATTATGACTCTATCTTAGATAAATAAGGGTTAAACGAAGCATAAATGAGGGTAAAAACATATTAATATCGTAGTACTTTGTGCTCCTATCAACTACCCCACACTTATCATTTGCTAGTCCATGAGCAAAACTAAATAAAACTAAGACTCTAAACAAACTATCGACCCTAACGATTTGTCTCAGGCTCGTATGTACAAATAGCTTTCAAGTTGATACATGAGAATGCAAAGCACGAAAATTCCAAGTTTCATGAACATGCAACATCGATATGAACATATAAGAGCAAAAAGTAAGCATGTAAACATGTTAAGCTAATCCAATCCTCCTCACTAGGCATACTCTCTTCTTTTCACTTGAAGCATGGTTATTCACACACAAGTGTATGCAAGTGAAAGATAATGAGTTACGAAGAGTAACTTGCATATGTCAAGGAAACAAAAGCACTTTGTGAATAAATTTTTAAGAAAAAACCTCATATGATAACTACATGCACGAATGGACCAAAACCATATGCTCAACTCTTGAGAAAATCTCCACAAATCAAAGTATGCCATCTCAAGAATTATGAAAACGTTATAGGGGAATAAAAATATGGGGCTTGGCTATATAAGGTAGGAATTTTAGGATAAGTGGTGCTTAAAAACATCACCAAGACTTGGCAATTCTTGATTCTCCTTATGGCTTCACTCCAAGGGTCGAATATTATCTTGTTGGACCCTTCCTTCATTCTTTGCATCCCGAAACATCATAAACATGGACAAATGTCAAAATTTTTAACAATGCTAGACCTTCAAATACGAACTAAAACTCCAAGCTCACAACATTTACTCAAGGAATAAGACTTAGCAATTCTTGTTTTTGAAACCGTGCCTCTTTCTTCTTTTCTTTTTCTTTCGGACTTCATGTTTTCCTTCCCTTTTCTTTTCTGTCCGAACACACACTTTTCTTTTCTTTTAGGCACGGCATTAATACAATTTTTATGCAATTTCTAGCTAAATCCACCCCACACTTGTTTCATAACATCACTCTATACCAAAACTCCAAGTCGATTTCACACTTTTGCCAAGTCTCGCGAAGACAAGGGTTAAGATATAACTATTCTAAGCATAGAAATTTTTATGAGGGTGATGAAAGAAAAGGCTCAATGTAAGCTCAAAGGGGTTTTCTAAGGAGTCCCACGACGGGCACAAATAGGGCACATGCTTTATTTGGCAATGGTGGTGATCCTAATATAACGTTTTCAATCCTTTTCAAAATCAAGGCAATTTTCATGACTATCAAGTTTCAAAAATCACAAGAGCGAGTTCTAGCAATTCTAGAGTCCATAAAGAGCTATTTCATATTGTCATCGAATAATCAAAGAATTATGAGGTTTCATGCTTCCTATATGTTTATCGAATTTTTATCGTTTTATCACTCAAGAAGAAAGTAAATTGGCTCTAAAGCTTACATAGGTTTTTATGGAAATAAACTAGCTAAAACATGCATGCTTCGTTAATCAACAAGTCCTACATGCTCCCACCAATGCACACAATCCATGAAACTCACAATTTTAATTGTATGCATAACTATCATCTATGTATATATGCAAAGAGGAGAAAAACATCATTAACATATTAGGGGCATCCTAAGACTCAAAACAATGATTTAAACACTCTATTTCTGTGGAAAAATTTTCCGAATTTTTTCTTTTCTATACGAAATATGTTATCTCACCCCACACTTAGAAAATTACATTGCCCTCAATGTAAGCATAAAACTATATCAACGAATTTTCTATGCATGTAATCGACTAACATATTCCAACATATCATCACAAACCAAAGAAAAAGACAAGGGTTAAGAAATTTCAAACTCTCGGTGATGGCTCCTTTACTTTTCTTTGATCAAATTGGGTTGCCTCCCAATTAGCACTTTGTTTTTATAGTCCATTTCTTAGACTTTTCATCGCGTGTTGCATATGTTTATCGTGAGCCAAAGTAGCTCAAATCGGCAAGGAGGAGATTAACAAGGTGCTCGTTGCACCATGTATCCGTAGCGACATAGTTGGGGGAAGTTTCGGCAGCAGGATCAGCAAGCTGCCTATCGGCAGCATGTAGAGGCAGGTTGGAGTCCAAATCGGCAGTAGAGGAAGTAGGCGGCCTCTCGGCAGCAGGGCTTGTATCTGGTGCGTCCTTCGTATCCGTATTTGCAGTAGGATACGTGCTTGTATCGGCAGAAGTTGGAGCAGCCGGCAGCTGGACAGAAAACTGCTTCTCGGTAGTAGGTGGTTGCTTGGCAGTAGTGCTTGTGTAGCAGGAGGCTGCGGCATATGGCTGGCCGGCGGGCTGTGTGTGAGGAGCATCATGTAATGGTAGGGGAGTCGATGGTGTGTTCTTGGCAAGAATCATAGTATAGTTTGAGTCGGTGGCTATTGACTTTGAACATTTTGTTTGTGCTTGGATTGAGAATCTCGATGGCTCCATGTGAAAACACTTGAGTGACTATGAAAGGACCAACCCATCGAGAACGAAGCTTACCTGGAAAGAGTCGAAGTCTAGTGTTGAATAAGAGAACTTTTTGACCAACCTTGAATTTCTTTCCTCGTATCATCTTGTCATGATAAGCTCGAGTCTTCTCTTTGTATATCCAAGCGGCATCATACGCTTCATTATGAATTTCTTCAAGTTCGTTGAGTTGAAGCTTTCTATGAAGGCTGGCTTTGTCAATGTCCATGTTGAAAGCTTTAATGGCCCACCATGCTTTGTGTTCAAGCTCAACCGGTAAGTGATATGCTTTGCCATAAACCAACCGAAAAGGTGACATACCTATCGGTGTTTTGTATGCAGTCCTATATGCCCACAAAGCATCATCGAGACGATCACTCCAATCATTCTTTGAAGGTCCAACCGATTTTTCTAATATTTGTTTGATCTCTCGATTACTCACCTCGACCATGCCACTTGTTTGAGGATGATAAGGTGTAGAAACCTTGTGTGTGACGCCATACTTCTTTAACAGGCTTCAATAGTGCGGTTGCAAAAGTGGGAGCCTCCATCACTAATCAAGACTCCAAATCGTGAGAATATATTAGTCTTGAGGAAATCGGCAACTACCCTTGAATCATTGGTGCGTGTGGATTTTGCTTCTATCCACTTTGATACATAATCAAACGCAAGCAATATGTAAAGGAAGCCTCTGCTTGAAGGAAATGGCCCCATGAAATCAATTCCCCATAAGTCGAAGATTTCTACCTCAATGATAGGTTGTATAGGCATTTGATTTCGGGCTCCTTTGTTGCCGGTTCTTTGGCACCGGTCACAAGTCACACATTCCATATACACATCTTTAAACAACGTTGGCCAAAAGAAACCACACTCAAGTACCTTTAATGCCGTCCTCTTTGGCCCGAAATGACCACCACATGCTTCGGAGTGACAAAAAGAAAGGATGGATTGATGCTCTTCTTTCGGAACACATCTTCTTACCACTTGATCGCTGCATTGCTTCCACAAATATGGCTCATCCCAAAAGAAGTGCCGAGTTTGCTTCTTGATTCTATTCTTGATGTGGCTCGGCATATCTCTAGGGAATTGATGCGTTGCAAGATAGTTTGAAATGTCGGCGTACCAAGGTTCACTTGTTTCATTGATCCGAAAGAGTTGCTCGTCCGGAAAGTTCTCCAATACGGGCAGCCGATCCTCCTCCTTAAGAATTCTACTCAAGTGATCGGCAATAATATTATCACTTGCCTTCTTGTCTGTGATTTCAATGTCGAACTCTTGTAGCCAAAGAATCCAACGCATGAGCCTCGGCTTTACATCCTTTTTTGTCATAAGATATCTCAAGGCGGCATGATCACTATAAATAATTACTTTGGAATTCAAAAGATATGATCGAAACTTTTCCAAAGTAAAAATTACCGCCAAGAGTTTTTTTCTCCGTTGTGGTGTAGTTGAGTTGAGCATTATTGAGGGTTCTTGAGGCATAATAAATAGCGTGAGGCTTCTTGTCTCTTCTTTGGCCGGGCATAGCCCCTAAAGCATAGTCACTTGCATCACACATCAACTCAAATGGCAATTCCCAATCCGGTGATGCAAGTATAGGGGCCGAGCACAATGCAAGATTCAATTGGCCAAATGCTTCCTCACATGCGTCACTCCATTCAAACGTCACCTCCTTTTGTAGCAAGTTGCTCAATGACTTGGCTATGGATGAGAAGTCTGAGGCTACTGAGGGGTTACCTGAGCTGGTGGAATCTGAGCCCTGAAATCTCATTTTATTATAAGTTTCAGTTTTCTTATGCTCAAAGAATTCCCTCTGTTCTTGAGGCATATACGTCGTGTCAATCTTCAAATACTCCAAATTAGCTTTCTCTTGTTCCTGTTGTGCTAATTCATGAAATACTCTTAATATGTGTTTGTCCTTCTCCTTCTTCCTATTAGCTTCAGCTTCCATGATGGTGTTATATCGCCGAAGTTCTTGAGTCATGTCAGAAGGGAAAAATAATAAAATTGTTACCCAGCAGAAACAATATTGCCACAGCTGAACCCATAGATTGCTTTCAAAATATAGCCGTTATGAACACCGGTAGGAATAAACAAGCCCACATGGTGGGTCCCAACACTTTGGGTCCAAATTAAATCAGCTCCCCTCTTTGAGTCAGATTTGCTCCAATTATTAAGTCTGGGCTAAATTAGAGTATATTTTTTTCTGACCCACTACAGCTCTTAATCCACATTTTTTTGCCCAAAATTTGATTATGGATACAAATTTGGGTCTCCACTGCTGATGCTCTAATGAAATAAGGGGGATTGATTTGGATCGGCAGTCCTACTGCCCCTAAACCTAAAGAACACGAAAATAAAACCTAAAACTACTATGTCCAAGTGATCATCATCTTTCACACAAAGCAATTCACAAAAAGACTCTTTAACAAATAAAACACGCATACAAGAAAGTAAGAAACAAGTATTTAGCACGTTTTAGACTCAATTCGGTTTCGACTACAACTAGAGCTCTCGCTATGTTCCTAGTTGTAAGACCTCTAACGTTTTTAGGACCAACTCTCGTTCTAAATCCTAAAATTTCATGCTAATCCGGTTAAGAGTTGACATTTAAGCACACAAGTCTATAATCGAAGACATGCAAACAAGTAAGGTTGTCAATCATCTTATTTAACATGCTAGTTATCTAAGGTTTTTATCCTAAGTGAGCACAACAAATCAAAACAACCGCTAAGCATATAGCTTTATACATTATTACTCTAGTTCGATGAAACCTAACATCTAGAATTACATGCTTTTTAGACAAAACTAATATTTCAGTTTTTCAGGCCCATTCCTTAGATTACTAACTGATTTAAATCCTAAACATATATCTAATACTACTGTCCTAATTATCTATATATACAAAAATTACAAGTTAAAAATTAGAAAACTATATTACAAACAAACTTGAAATCAGTTCATACATAGTTTCAATAAAAAACAAGAAACGAAATAAATTCATACAACACACACAAACTTGAACAAATACAGTAGCCATAGAGGGAGTGGATCACACTTTAGAAACCTTGAAGACTTCACAAGTTGTGGTGGAGAGGCACGGCAAAAGGTAGATCAATGGTACGGAATTTTGGATGGTGGTGGAATCGGGTTTGGCTAAGTATTTGATGTTTGGTGTTTGAGAGACTTGGTAGAGCTTTTGGCTAGTACTTGTGCTTGAGATGAGATAATTTTTCTGTATGGAATTCGTGCCTTTATATTGGGGAAAGGCTAGGGGATTGCCGGCAGCAACAAGGACTACAAAACCTAAACCGAGTTGGTTTAGGTTACTTCCCCATCAAGTCTTGATTCTTCTAGAACTTTTTGTCCGATTTTCTTCATGGAATCTTTAATGGATTAGCAACATTGTTTAATGGATCAAAATCCAATGGTTCAGCTGCTAGCTTCCCTAACTCGACCGTGAAAGCTTTCTTCTAGAATCGGTAACTTTCCTGCTTAGACTAGGGAAACTCTTCTGTCCATAATTTGCTCTTTCTTTTGGCTTGGTCGACTTCCATATGCTTCATGTAGCTCAGCAACTCTCATTTAATGAATTTAGAAACTACTTTGGTGCACAAATATAGAAAAATGTAGAAATTGGCAGTAGGTTGGTCTTCTCGGCAGGGAAGTGACATTTCGGTGTTGTAACTGGCATAACTTTCTCTTCAGGGTAGCTTTTGATGTGATTCTAAATTCTGTAGAAACTACACTCGTAGAAATTTCCGTAGATATATAGCACATCTTCTAGTTCTTTGTGGCTCGTTCTGCATAAATTCTGGAAGTTAGGTAATGTGCTCAAGAAATTACTGGAACTTTGCTGATTTTGCGATAGACTTTCCCTTGTAATTCCTGGCAGCTTCTTTTGCTCGAATTGCTACAACTCTTTATATTGCTCAATCATCAACATGGATACTACTCAAAAGAGAAGAAAAATCTATCAAAAGCATCACGGAAGCTTTACAGAATCAACGAAACATTTAGAGACTCCTATTTTGAAGACTTTGTCAATTTTATGTAAATTACCTATGTTTTAGCACATTTTCAATATAACTCTACCAAAAGCTCATGATTCTATATTATTACTTAATTCTACACAAATAAAGGTAAAAATGAAGTTTAAACGAGGGTAAAAAACATCAAGAATGTCGTATTTTATGCTCTTATCATTAACCTTTAATCCTCCACAAAACATTTATCCGAAACTTAAACAATTAGCTTAACCCATGCTAAATTCCTCTAAAAATTCTAAAATAAATGCTAATATACCCCATTCCTCATAACTAACCGAAATTTAACCTAAAAAACCACCCACAGCGGCTACATCGCCGTCGGCAGTGGTGGTCAACGGCAGTCAACCACTGTCACCGCCCCCAAAAAATCACCAAAATTTAACAGAAGCTTCGTCTCAACATTTCGAATAGGTTTCTGTTCTTCAATAATCACCAATTTCAAGTCTAAAGTGGTCAATTTATAAAAACCCCTAATTCGGCGCTATTCACCAAGAACCCTAGAAATTAAATTTTTCAATTTCTCCTAACTTACTGCAAATTGAGTCAATTCCTTTGGAGGGGTTGTTCATGACGACATAAGCTTCAATTCAATATCAAGAATTTGATCAATAACGGCCTATACTTGTAGAGGATGAAGAATGCTTCGTCTGGATACCAAAAACATTTTTTTTCTGATTTTATGACTTTTTTTTACCAAACTACCCTTACCATTACTCTTTTTATACCCGCGACTAAAAACGAAAACTATCATCTCTACATCATAAATTTTGCGTTCTAACTCCGATTACAACTAATAATATACCGATGAGTTCGTAAAGACAACCTCTACGACTACCTCGAAGAAAATTTTCTAAATTATTGATCCTACCAAAAATAATTTCCTAGCTCTTTAATTGGTAACAAGGAAAGTACTCGCGGTAACAAGTGCTACTATAGATAAATTTAATTATACTAAGGGTCGGAATGTTACAACTCTGCTGCTATCGGTTCAATATTGCGAGATTGCAATACAAGACCAATTTTGGCAGCAACAAGAAATGATGGGAATGACAGGAGCACAAAGTGCTACGTTTTTAAGGCCTTTCTTATGGTCCTACCCTATTTGGCTATGTAATTCCCTTATCAATATTAATTTTAGCATTGTTCTGTCTTTTAGGTACTTCAAGGACCGAAATGGAGAAAAGAGGCCCAAAAAGAGCTTAAATGAGCGTAAATGAAAGATAAGTCGTGTTAGGAAACTTTCCAGTTCCACCTTGGGAAACTTTCCTGATTCATTATAGAAACGTTCATCTTTCATTATAGGAAATCTTTCCTATCTTGTTTTAGGAAACTTTCGAATTCTGGATTTTCCTATTTCTGACTTTCCTGTTTAAAAGAGAGAAATAAGGGAGTATTTATTAAAGTTAAATTCTTATTAATCTCCTATTTTATATGTCTCTTAAATCTGATTTTGTTTACCTCTATTGTAGGCATCTTTTGAAACTCTTTGAATTAAATGGAGATTATAATTATGAATGCTAAGAGGGAAAGAAGGAGGAGTCAGCGCACAAAATTGAGAGATACGAGAGGAATATATCATGTCTATTGAAAGGGAAAATCAGTAATAAAACATTTCCTTTCCCGTGTACTCTTTATGAGATGTAAATCAGAAAATTTGAGAGATGACTAAGGGATCAATTTGGTCACTATTCAAGGAAAAATTAAGTCTTTGTCATGAACTTTTTAAGGGAGTAAAAATCAGAATTTAAATCATAATTAAAAGTCTTTGTCGAGCTTAATTTTAGGAAATTCATTCAGACTTTCCTTCCTTATTTTGTGGATACGAAAGAGATTTTTAGGGGATTATTTTTCTGATTTGAACTTTTATCTTGCCTCCTATTTAATATGTACTAATCATATTTTATTCTTCCTTTGTAGGGATCATTACGCAGCAAATACAGGGAGGACAATAAGAAGGTTGAAGTGCTATATTCTTTGTGGACAAATCAGAATAGAAATTGGGCTTATTGTATGCCCTTGGATCAAAGAATCGATGGAAGGTTAAAAATTGAGTTCCAAGGCTGCTCTCTCTCTCTCTCTCTCTCTCTCTCTCTCTCTAAATAGAGGCTGCTAGCAACAAAAAAAGGGGTCACTTCTTTCACCCAAAATTAAGTCCAAAAGGGAAACTCTGCTCTTTTCATCTCTCACTAAGCCAAAAGCAAAAGGGAGCTTCTATTCAAACCTTCAAAATTGGCACTTGGACCTCTTATTTTTCCAAGTGATAGTTGACCTTGTCAACTTATGTCAAATTACCAATAAAGACATCAGAGAAGAAAATTGAAGAAAAACAAACACTTACCTCTATAAACATTATTTACCCTTCAATTTGGAAATAAATTTTTCCTCCAACATATAAACCCTAAACTATACATTAAAATTTATTGCAGAAAAGGAGAATTCTATCAAAACAACAAAGACAGAGGCATTAAAATACAATTCATACATGACTGTCATGATTTCTACCCTTTTCCTTTATTTTTATTATTTTTTTTTTCAGATGAAGAGTCTTTAGAAGATGAAGGTCAGGTTGTAATCAATTGCTTAAGAGAAGAGCCCATATCATAAACTGATTATGAATAATAGGAGGAGGAAGTAGATTCTTAATTGAAGAACTCAAAGTTGGCTGGAGTGGCCTATGGTATGCATATAATTTTTCACATTATAATGTATATTTTGATCAATTTATTTCATTATTTCAATATGAAACCATTCAAAATTTTATGTTTGATGACATTTTGTTATTTAGTTTCATGGAAAAATAAGATTTTGTTAATTTCATTACACAAGGGGTATTATGGAGAAATTAGGGAGGTCTAGATAGTCTATTGGCTATATGAAAAAATAAATTGGAGGTCTATTTTGTGGAGATGTCAAAATCCCAATTTTAGAGGTATGAATGGAAGCTCCCAAAACAAAAACACTAGATCACACACCTCTCTTGGACTTCTCTAAGGCAGTTGTGTATCTTTCTTGGAGTGTGGATTTTATTGCAATAATTACAAGCTTCCTTGAATTCCTAAAAGTGCAATTCATGACTCTAGAGTCTGATATATTTTGTTTGTAAACCATTTTTGAATTCTTAGAGACAGCTTGATCATAGCAAAGGAGAAAGGCTTTCACAACGTGGAAGTGGAAGGCAACTCCAAGCTTACCATTGATGCAATCAATGGAGTCTCGTGAATTCCATAGAGATTACTTAGCATTGTGCATAATATTGTTCACTTGCTACTACTTTTGATTCAATTTTGACTAAGCTTATCCTTAGAAAAGTAAACTTTGATGCTGATGTTGTATCCAATCTTGGCCATACTGATACTCAGGGGGCTCGTTAGTTTAATTCTGTACCAAATGAGGTACTAGTGTCATTCTGTTTGACATTGTATAAAGTGGATGCCATAAGCTCCTTTATCTAATATATTTCTTTCATAATAAAAAGGAAAAACTCTGTGACTCCTAGTTTCATTATACCACTCAGAGATTGCAACTATGTGACGAGACAAATGCACATGCCGCCTAAAAAATGGAATAAACAAGAGATACAAAGTGCACAAATTAACCTAGACAGAACCCACATTGTACAAAATAAATAAACTCATTGACACAGTAGAGTTATATACACATTACAAGAGTGGAGAGCAAGCAATCCCCTATCCCCTATCCCCTATCCCCTACAAACTACTACACACACGCGCCACTGACTCGTTCCCTTCTTTAGTACCATTACTACTTTGGCTTACCACCGAGAGTATTGAGTACTGGATCCTCAGTTGGCATGCTAGTTATCCAGTGTTTTATCTGAACACTGATGAAAAAAGGGTCATCGTGTTGTTGCACCATATCCTCCAGTTCTTCTCCCTCATAAAAGATTACAGACCTCAAGCTAGTCTTAGCCGCTTGACCGCTTTCGCTCCCAAAGGCATATACTTTCTTACCCCTTATTGCCCTACGACACAGCTTATTTAACTTACCCGTTAGTTGGTCCTTGTGTGCTCCCCCATGAATCATATTTTATGCTCCCGTGCACATTGATTTGCCCCCTAGCCCCGTAGGTGTCAATGATTCCCACCTCCTTGGTGGCTCTGATAGGAGCATAAAATGTAACGTTCTAAATATATTTATACCTACATTTATGCTTTGCTTAACCCTTATTTGTGTAAAATCGAGGCATATAATAGAGTAATGAGTCTTTGGTAGAGTTATCATAAAATTGTGCTAAGTATCAAGGAAAATACAGAATATCGACGAAGTTCTTAATAGAGTTAAGGAGCCTAGTCAAATAAAAGTCTTAAAAAGTTTCGTTGATTCTGTAAAAGCTCGACCTTATGTTTTATGAATCTAACTTCTTTGATTTTTAGTAGACACATTGAAGATTCAGCAATGAAAGGAGTAAAGACAATCAGACCAAAGGAAGCTGCCAAGAATTGCAAACGAATCCGGACGCGGACTAGCAAGTTCATGGGCACATCATCCAACTTTCACAAACTCTCTTGGACGGATCATGACGAGTTGCCTAAGCACATCTTCAATAATAACCCTATAATAAACGTTGGTAGTATCTGATAAGTAGGGATCGTTCTAGCCGGGGATTAAGGGTACTGGAGATATGAGAATGATAGAACAAAAACATACATTTATTGACATATTCACACGAGTTTAAAGGGGCAAGATTTGGATCGGCAGCAAGGCTGCCTCTAAACCTAAAGAACCCGAAAATAAAATCTTAAATTACAATGTACAAGTGATCATCATCTTTCAGACAAAGCAATTCGATAAAAGACTCTTTAACATGTAAGACATATATACATGCAAGAAAGTAAGGAACAAGTATTTTGCACATGTTAGACTTAATTCAGTTTCGACCACAACTAGAGCCTAAAAGGTCACTGATCGATCGCCTAAGCGACTCAAATAATGATAAACCCTACAATCGTTAGTAGTATAGAAATAAGTAGGAATCGTTCTGGCTGGGGATTAAGGGTACCTGAAACATGAGAATGTTAGACAAACATATTCACAAATATATACATATTTACACGTTTTCATGGGGGATTTTAAAGTGAGGTTCGGCAGCCATAAGGCTGCCCCTAAACTAAACACGAAATAAAAAGACACGAATTTAAATTCTAAACTACTATGTACATGTGATCAACATCTTTCCACACAAAGCTTAGCACACAAGAATTCAAAACACATAACAATTGGACAAATAGAGGATTTGGCAATAACATTAAAGTGTTCTAGACTTGACTTAGTTCCAACCTAACTAGTGCCGGAAGAGGTTCACTAATCGATTTTAGACTTCACAAATACTTAGGATTTTGACAAGCGCATTACCCTAATCTTTATGCTAATCAATTTTAATGACACGAAGAGTAGACACTAAAACCAATTAACACTTAAGCACATAAGTTTTTTTTATAGTCGGAGACAAGTTAACATGCAAGACGTCACTCATAATATTAAACAAGTAAATTCTTTAAACCACTCTAACCCTTAGAAACAACACAAATTAAGACTGCGAAGAGCTAGACTCTACCTATGTTAATTTCGGCAGATGAATTCAACACTTAGACAACAATTATGGCATTTCAATTGTATCTAAATATCTCTTTCGGTTGCACACGAGTTCAAAGAATTAACCAAGACAAATTTAAAACCAAATTAACATGCTTGCCGAACCTAAACCTATCTTTTTGTTACATATTTTCCTTATAATTTTAGCATACAATTCGGAACTTAAATCTAGAAAACCTTATAAACATATTAAGCACGAACTGAACATGTATTTTATAAAACCAAATTCAAAATTGTTTCATACATAGACATACAAACAATGACCACAAGCACACACAAGGTTCATAGACAAAACATTGCATAACTACATAAAAACTATTACAAACCGAAAGTAGGGAGTAGATCACACTTTTGCAGACACCTTTGATGGCTTCAACACTTGTTGATCCGATGGAAAGAGGCTCGGTTGATGGATGGATGATAGGTGATGTATTGGCAGGAATTTTCAGGATGATGGTGATGATGGTTTTGGCTTGTAGTTCTATGTAAGGCTTGAGGCTTTGCTTTGGCTTAAGATGTGATCCCATTTATGATGGGTGCTGGCCTCTATATATAGGAGAAAGAGCTGTGCAGTTTGGTACTTTTCCTTGTTCAAAACGGGATAGAAATCTTCATTAAATAAGGTTTCCCAATCCGAGTTGGAATATGCTTTTCTCTCCCCTTTTGAACAAGGAAACTCTTGCTTGGCTGGCCTAGGGTTTCTTCGCACATCTAGGATACGCATAGGAAGCTTCTTGGACGTTGCATAGCACTTGGGAGTGACTTGGCATGCTTGCAGCCACTTGAAGACATTACCAGAAATTCCTCTCTGCTCTCGGGTGCAGACCTTGCTAATATCGGATACTGGCGAGGCTTCTTGGTGGGTCGCGTGAACATGTACGAGGCTTCTTGATTTGGCCTTTGTGTCTTCAATCGAGCAAAACTTTCTCCTCAGGAAATCTTTTAATGCGATTCTAAATCTTGGAGAAATTAGACTCATAGGGCTTTCTATCCATATAAATCACGTCCTCTGGTTCTAAGTGATGCGTCGTAAAGATGTCCTGGAAGTCAGGACACAGTCCCAGGAAAATTCTGGTAGTCCCTGGATCGTTTTGCTCAAACTGCCAAGTTGCAGCCATCTTTTGGGCGACTTCCCGAACTCCACTTGATCTGAATTTTTGACACAACACACTTGAGAGGACCCGTCCCAGGATTTCCCTCGGAAATCCGAAACAGGTCTAAAATATAACCCATTATCCAAACAAAAAACATCTATTTGCTCCCATACCTCAACCTCCCACCCGCTGGGAACAATGACTAACACAATTAACAATTTAAATCAAATAATATTTTGTTTTATTTTCAAAACAATATACTTTTAAAATCGAATAATAATGTTTCACGACCAATCCCATTGGTCACACAAAACCAAGCCTCGCTGTGTCGGGAATTTATAAAATAATAGAAAGTCTTATAAGAGAAAATATTCCCGAAACTTAAATAATATAAAATCATGACCAATCCCATTGGTCATATAATAAAGTAGGGGAAAACGTCATTACCACCATTTAATATCAAGCCTCCCAGGCTGAGGGTCAGAGTCTCTCAGACTCTCCATAGCGTCCCACGCTAAACCTCAATACAACCCTACGTCGACCACCGACGGTGAATCTGACCTATATGGTCAAGTCGTCACCTCGCGTGGGATGAGGTTAATAACCTAGCTAGCAATAGCGTCCCACGCTAAACCTCTACACCACACTCCGTCGACCACCGAACGTGAATCTGACCTATATGGTCAAGTCGTCACCTCGCGTGGGATGAGGTTAATAGGCTAGCTAGAAATAAACATATATAGACCCTCGTATGGTGAAAATCCGAAAACAAAACTGAAAGCACGTTTCCCCTTTATATGAATTAAATCAATACGGTCCCCGACCGTACATCGTAGGCTTATAAATATCATAAATATAATAATAGCCTCCAAAGATATATATATATATATATATATATATATATATATATATATATATACCGACATGTCCCACATGTCATAAAATAATATCGAAAAGTTGAAAAAGATATCCATAACATCGACATGTCTCACATGTCGTGAAATAATAATTAACGAAATCATGAAATTCTCGGAAAGTCTCATTTCCGGTCCTTTAATTATAAAAATAATCAAAATGCGCAAATGTGATTTAACAAATCATACTATTTCCGAAAATCTCATTTTCGGGTAAATTTACGTATTATATAAAATAATAGAAAAATATGTACCTCAAATCCGTATTTTCTTTTAAATATTAAATAAACAAATTCCACAATCAAATCTCAATACTAATAGTATCCTCCAAAACGATACTCCCGACAAGCATTTAATTACAGTAACTTCATTTTAATAAAATATGTATGCATGCATCATTTCAAAATAAATTCAACTCGCTATATACCCATTTTTCATATAAATCATTCTGTATATAACGATAATTAAACTAAAATTTACTCTCGTATTTAATAATAATACAAGGAGGTTTACTCACCTTAATTTACCAGAAATAGTAATTATCCATTCCGGATCGAGTCAGATTCCTGCAGGATTGCGTCGGATCGAAACACCGAAGTTCCGAAATCGGGTCAACACAGGTCAACACCCGGTCAACGGTCAACTCCAGAGACCGGTCAACGGTCAACTTCAGAGACCGGTCAACGGTCAACTTTCGGTCAAGGTCAACGATCGGTCAACGGTCAAAGCGGGTCGGTCAATGTGGGCCGGATCGGGTCGAACCGGGTCGGATCCGGGTCAAACAGTAGCAATCGGGTCAGCTTGGATCGATTTTCGATCCGATCGATCGCGCGAGAATCGGCGAAAACCACCTCCACAGAGTGGAGCGTACGGCCGAGACGAGCAGATTGATGTATGGCTCAAGCCCAGCGCCGCCTTCCTCCGCCACGTACGGTGGCCGGAATCTTCCGATCGACGCAGCGCCACCTACAGCTGCTCCGCCGGGTCGCGCCTTATCTGGAAATGAAGAGGACGAGGAGGAGAGCATTTTGCTGGGTGGCGCGCGTGACGTGGTGGCCGGACGGCGGAGATCGGCACGGCGGCGATCCGGATCGGGATGAACAGTAAAATGCTACAGTGAATGTGAACAGTAATTGGTAAATGCCCGAAATGGAAAGTTACCAATTCCCGAAAAAATTTCCCTTTTTATAGCAAATTTTATGAAACAGTAAAATAACTTCTACAGGTCATAACTTCTTCCTACGAGGTCCGTTTCACACGCCCCACGTGTCTACGTACTCGTATCGTCGTACTCTACAACTTTCATCAAGAAAACTTTTCAAAATTTACAACGGAGCATAATGTCAACTTTCTCCCCTATTAAAACTTAAAACATTTTTCGAACTTAACTTTCAAACATACTTCCGACCTCACGTGACAACAAAAATAAAAGTGTACGAAATTTCAATACTCGTAATTCCGTTAAATTGGGTTCGGGATGTGACAACACTTCAGCTTGACAAATATATACCTGCCAAATTTCATAAAATTTGGAAAAGAATAAGTCATTTTGACACAAGCCTCAAAATTACGAAAAAGACATATTTTGCACTATTTCCTCAGATATCTATACTTGGTCGTTTTTTTCTGATAATTAAGTACAATTTTCTGAAACTCTACCAAAACGACACTAAACTATATTATGACTCTATCTTACTCTAAATAGACTTAACAAAGCACAAATAAGGGATAATAACACATTAATATCATCGCACATTGTGCTCCTGCCAAGTTGTAGCCATCTTTTGGGCGACTTCCCGAACACCACTTGATCTGAATTTTTGACACAACACACTTCAGCTTGACAACTATATACCTGCCAAATTTCATAAAATTTGGAAAAGAATAAGTCATTTTGACACAAGTCTCAAAATTACGAAAAATACATATTTTGCACTATTTCCTCAGATATCTATACTTGGTCGTTTTTTTCTGATAATTAAGTACAATTTTCTGAAACTCTACCAAAACGACACTAAACTATATTATAACTCTATCTTACTCTAAATAGTAGGGGTGGACATTCGAAACCGAAAACCGAAAAAAACCGAGCCGAAATCCAAACCGAAACCGAAAAAAACCGAACCAAAAAAAAACCGAACCGAAAGGAAAAAACCGAACCGAACCGAATCAATTCGGTTTGGTTTTTGGTTTTACCTTCTGAAAAACCGAACCGAACCAAAAAACCGAATTCTCATTAAAAAGATGTCGTTTTGTATTTTATTATTAAATATTTGATTTGATTAATGTGATTTTAGGTTTTATGATTATATATTTTACTTTTTTATTAATATTTTATATTTTATTTTGTTTTTGTGTGAGGTTGTGTGCATGTCAAAATATTCAAAATGTGGCCATATTTTTTTAATTTAAAAATATTAAATTATGATGTCATAGTTTGAATTTTTAAGAGTTAAGACTTTGGTGGTTACAATTTTTGTAGATTGATGATTTGTTGTCATAAATATTACCAATAGATTGTATGTGTATGTTTATAAAAATAAGGAACTATCAGGAACAAAAAAAAACTCAACTACTTGAATTGTCGAATTAGCGAATTTTGAATTTTTCACAAAGTTTTTTTTTTAAATACAAATATTTAATATTATATTTTTTGCAAAAAAAAAAAAACCGAAAAAAAACCGAACCGAACCGAACCGTTCGGTTTGGTTTGGTTTTCGGTTCACTCTCTCTAAAAATAAAAAACCGAATCGAACTGAACCGAATTTTTAGTTCGGTTTGGTTCTCGGTTTTGGTCAAAAACCGAACCGAATGGAACCGAATCCACCCCTACTAAATAGACTTAACAAAGCACAAATAAGGGATAATAACACATTAATATCGTCGCACATTGTGCTCCTGCCAAGTTGCAGCCATCTTTTGGGCGACTTTCCGAACTCCACTTGATCTGAATTTTTGACACAACACACTTCAGCTTGACAACTATATACCTGCCAAATTTCATAAATTTTAGAAAAGAATAAGTCATTTTGACACAAGCCTCAAAATTACGAAAAAGACATATTTTGCACTATTTCCTCATATATCTATACTTGGTCGTTTTTTTCTGATAATTAAGTACAGTTTTCTGAAACTCTACCAAAACGACACTAAACTATATTATGACTCTATCTTACTCTAAATAGACTTAACAAAGCACAAATAAGGGATAATAACACATTAATATCGTCGTACATTGTGCTCCTATCAGTCACCTAGTGTAAGATTACTTAAGTTCTTAGAATTAACTACGAGAATAATCTTAAGGTTATGCTTACCGATTTTACACGTTTAACATTTAAGCACATGAATCAAAATTCGAAGACACATAAACAAGTAAGGTTGTCAATCTTCTTATTTAACATGCAAGTTTTAAGGTTAATAACCTTAAGTGAGCAAAGTGATTGAAGAAAACTACAAGTATAACTTAACCAAATTACTCTAGCGCCTGAAACCTAGCACTTAGATTTACATGTTTTAAACAACACTAGTGTTTTCGTTTTTCTGCCCTCACCTTAGATTACTAATCGATTTTAAGTTCTTAAACATGCAACATATACCTACTGTCTTAATTATCCAACACACGAATTAAACAAGTTAAAATCAGAAAAACTACATCACAAACATCAAATCGAGTTTATACAAAGTTTCAATGAAAACCAAGAATCGAAATAAATTCTTACAACACACACAAACATAAATAAATACAGTAGCCATAGAGGGAATAGATCATACTTTAGAAACCTTGAAGACTTTGCAAAATATAGTGGAAGGATGCTCGGCAGAAGGTAGGGGTGTGGTGCGGATTTATGGGATGTGGTGGAATCGGGTCTTGGCTAAGTATTTGGTGTTTGGTTCTTGAGAGACTTGGTAAAGATTTTGGCTAGTATTTGTGCTTGAGATGAAATAATTTTTCTGTATGGGAATCGGCCTCTATATATAGGGGAGAGACTTGAAGAGAATCGGCAGAAATCCTTGTACAAATCAGCAAGGGAAATCCTTGTTGTATCCTGTTTTGGTTTTCTTCCTTTCTTAGATCTTCTAGGATATTTCTTCTGCTGCATTCTTCATAGTTCATGGCTGTATGGACGCCTTAATGGATTAGCAACATTTCTTGGTAGATTAGAGTCCATTAATTCCGCTGCAGCCTTCCCTAGTTGTGCCAGGAACACTTCTCTAAGAACAGACAAGATTTTCTACTTGGACTACGGAACTTCTTTTTTCCATATTTGCACTTCTTATTTGGCTTGGCCGACTCCTATATTCTTCATGTGGATCAACATCTATTGATTGATGTATTTGGATGCCCTTTTGATACACAAATACAGGAAAGTGTAAAAATGGGCAGTAGCCTCTTCTTCTCGGTAGGGCAGTGACCTTTCGGTGTTATGATTGGCATAACTTCCTCCTCAGAGTAGCTTTTGATGTGATTATAAATTTTATAGAAACTAGACTCATAGAGCTTTCTGTGCATATATGACACGCCTTCTAGTTCCTTATGGTCCTTCCTGGAGAAATTCTGGAAGTTGAATGATGTGCCCAAGAAATTACTGGAACTTACTGGATTTGCGATGAACTTTTCCCTTTTAATTCCTAGCATCTTCTTTTGTTCCAATTGATATAACTTCTTCCATTACTTAATCATCAATATGTCTACTACTCATAAAAGAATAAAAATCATCAAAAGCACTTTGTCAATTTTCTGTAAATTTCCTATGTTTTAGCACATTTTCATTATAACTCTACCAAAAGCTCATGATTCTATTAAATGACTCGATTCTACACAAATAAGGGTTAAAGCAAAGTATAAACGAGGGTAAAAAATATTAAGAACGTCGCATTTTATGCTCCTATCAACCACCTCATATTTATCTTTTACTAGTCCATTAGTAAAACTAAATTAAACTACGACTCTAAACAAACTATTGCCCCTAATGATTTGTCTCAGGCTCGTTTAAACACATAGCTTTCAAGTTGATGTATGAGAATGCTGAGCACGGAAATTTCAAGTTTGATGAATATGCAACATCAACATCAATATGAACATATAAGAACTACAATTAAGCATGTAAACATGTCTAGCTAATCCAATCCTCCTCACTAGGCATACTCTCTTCTTTTCACTCGAAGCATGGCATTTATTCATAAGTATATGCAAGAAAAAGATATATAATACAAAAATAACTTGCATATTTCAAGAAACGAAAGCACTTTTGTGAAAATTTTTATGGAAAAACCTCATGTAACAACTATGTGCACCAATAAACCAAAATCATATGCTTATTCTTGAGATAATCTCCACAAATCAAAAGGAATATAATGGGGCTTGGCTAAAGGTATTCGAAATTTGGGAAAAGGAGGCTTAAAACGTCTCTATAACAAAGTAAAGCTCGACTTTCTTTATGTCTTCTCACCCAGGGCCAGATATCATATTATTGGACCCATTCTTCATTCTTAACTCCCCAAAGACATTGTGAAAACAAACAAAGGTCGAAACTTAGACACTACTAAACCTTCACATGCATACAAACTCCAAGTTCACAACATTTTTCAAGACTAGACTTAGTAATTTTTTTTTGAAACCGTGCCTCTGCTTTTGATTTTTCTTGGACTCAATTTTTTTTCTTTTCTTTCTATCTGAAATTTTTTTTATTTTATTTTTCTTCTTTTGCTAGGCACGACAACATATATTTTTCATATTTTAGCTAAGTCTACCCCACATTTGTTCTTATTCATCACTTCACGCGAAAACTCCTTTAAAAATCAAGCTTTGCCAAAACTTTGAAACAAGGTAAAGGCATAACTATACTAAGCTCATGGAAAGTATTTAAGGGTGATGAAAGAAAAGGCTAAACGTAGGCTCAAAGGGGCTTAACTAAGGTGTCCCACAACGGGTTCAAATATGGCTCATGCTTTATTTGGCTATAGTGGTAAACCTAGAAGATCTTTTTAATCACTTTCAAAATCAAGGTATTTTATGATGAAAACGTTTTTAAAATCAATCAAGAGTAAGTTCTAGCATTCTAAAGTCCAATAAAAAGCTATGGCACATAATCATTGAATATGTAAAGAATAATGAGGTTCACATATTAGCATGCTCGAACTTTTTATTATTTACACTCATGAAGAAAGCAATTTGGCTCTAAAGCTTACATAGGTTGTTATGGAAACAAACTAGCTAAAACATGCATGCTTTATTAATCAACAAGTCTTACATGCTCCTACCAATGCACATTATCCATGAAACTCACAATTTTTAAAGTATGCACACTATCATCTATGTATGCAAAGAGGAGAAAAACAGCATTGACAATTTAAAGGCATCCTAAGACTCGGTACAAATAATTTAAACACTCTATTTTTGTATAACAATTTTCTGAAATTTTCTGACTCAAAAAAAATAAAACTACACTAAAACGTGGGTTGCACGTTTATCTATTTATAAAACATAAACAAAACATCAAAACCTACCCCACACTTAGAAAATTACATTGTCCTCAATGTAAGTATAGAAATATAGTAAGTAATTTTCTAAGCATGCAATAGTCTAACATATTTCAACATATCATCACAAACTAATGAATAAGAGAAGGGTTAAGAAATTTCAAACTCTCGGTGGTGGCTCTTTCGTTTTTCTTAGTCAAATTGGGTTGCCTCGCAATGAGCGCTTAATTATTTATAGTTCTTAGTCTAGACTTTCACCATGTGTGTTGTGTGTGTTCATCGTGGTTCAAAATAGCTTAACTCAGCAGCTAGGATGTCAAGAAGCAACTTTCGACAGTTTTCCTCTGTATCGGCAGCATTGGAGCTATTATCAGTAGCAGAGGTGTCGTTGCCTAAGATAGTTGCGCTCAAGCTGATGCTGTGCACGCTAATCGGCAAGGATGTCCAGAAGGGTTGGCAGATTGTTGCATGTGTTCAGCTTCGGCAGAGGCTGCATGTTTTGGCTCTCTGCTTCAGCAGACTGCACTTTAAGCTGCGCGCAGCCATCAACAGGGGCTGCAGGACATGGCACGCAGGCTGCGAGCAAGGGTCTTGGCAGGGCTGCTCAGCAGCAGGTTGGTTGTTAGGCAGTGTATCGGGGGTCGTATCCATATCCGTGTCAGATACAATATTATGAAGGACAGACGTATCGGGATTCGTATCCGATACGACAACTGTGATGGTAGACTAATTTGGATACGTATCGGATACATCACCCGAACACGTGGGTACTATGGCCGGATACGAGTTGTCGGGCTGGGAGTCATACTCCGCAGCAGGGTGCGCAATAGCGTCGGCAGCGTGAGGTTCCTTATGTGCAGCATCATCGGCAGGGGCAGGGGCAGTGGCTTTCGAGCAGAGGCAGGGACTGAGACAAGGCTGCGGAGTCGGTATGACAATGCGCACAACAAGGGCAGGGGCAGCTGGTGCATGTTGTAAGGCCTCCTCTTCCACCATGTGATCCTTGAATATGTCATAATAGGGCTTGAGCCGATGTCCATTTACTTTGAATACCTTAGTCGTGATTGAACTTTGAATTTCTACGGTTCCATGAAGAAACACTTGAGTAACAATGAAAGGTCCAACCCATTGAGATCGTAGCTTACCCGGAAAAAGTCGAAGTCTTGTATTGAATAAGATAACTTTTTGTCCCACTTGAAACTTCTTCTCTCAAATCATCTTGTCATGGTAGGCTCGTGTCTTCTCCTTGTAAATCCATACCGCATCATAAGCTTCATTACGTATTTATTCAAGTTCGTTGAGTTGAAGCTTCCTATGAAGGTCAGCCGAATCTATAAACATATTGAATGCTTTGACGGCCCACCATGCTTTATATTCTAGCTCTACCGGTAAGTGACATGATTTGCCATAAGTTAGCCGAAAAGGTGACATACCTATCGGTGCCTTGTATGCAATCCTATAAGCCCACAATGCATCATCGAGTCGATCACTCCAATCCTTCCCTGAAGATCCAACAGTTTTCTCCAATATTTGTTTGATCTCTCAATTGCTTACTTCGGCCATGCCACTTGTTTGAGGATGATAAGGCGTAGATACCTTGTGTGTGACTCCATATTTCTTCAATAAAGCTTCAATAGTCCGGTTGCAAAAGTGGGAGCCTCCATCACTTATTAAACTTCTTGGAATGCCAAACCGTGTAAAAATATTAGTCTTGAGGAATTTGACAACTACTTTGGAATCGTTAGTGCGTGTGGCTTTTGCTTCAACCCACTTGGACACATAATCAACAACAAGCAAGATGTAGAGGAATCTCTTGCTTAAAGGGAATGGCCTCATGATGCCAATACCCCATAAGTCGAAGATTTCTACCTCAATAGTAGGCGTGAGTGGCATTTGATCTCGTGCTCTTATGTTACCGGTCCTTCGGCATCGATCACATGTCATGCACGTTGTGTGTGCATCCTTGAAGAGTGTAGGCCAATAGTAACCACAATTTAGAACTTTCAATGTCGTCTAATTTGGTCCAAAGTATCCACCACATGCTTCATTATGACAAAAGGCAAGGATGGATTGATGCTCTTCTTCCAAAACACAAAAAGTGCCTTCATAGGTACGGTTTGTCCCACAAAACGTACCGAGCTTGGTTTTTCATCTTGTTCTTGAGGTGGCTCCGCATGTCTCTTGGAAAGTGACGAGTTGCAAGATAATTTGTAATATCGGCATACTAAGGTTCACTTGTTGCATTGATCCGAAAGAGTTGCTCATCCGGGAAGTTCTCCAATAGGGGAAGCCGATCTTCTTCCTTGACAATACGACTTAAATGATTGGCTACAACATTCTCACCTACTTTCTTGTCTTTAATCTCTATGTCAAACTCTTAAAGTAAGAGAATCCATCGAATGAGTCTCGACTTGGCATCTTTCTTTGTCATAAGATTTCTCAAGGCGGCATGATCACTATTAACAATGACTTTGGAATTCAAAAGATATGATCGAAACTTTTCCAAAGCAAAAATTACTGCCAAGAGTCCTTTCTCCGTTGTGGTGTAATTAAGTTGAGCATCGTTGAGAGTTCTTGTAGCATATTATATGGCGTGTGGCTTCTTGTCCTTCCTTTGGCCGAGCACGTCACCAAGAGCCACTACCAGAAAAAAGGGTTTTCCCGACGAAAAAAAAAAAAACGCCCGACAAATTAAAATTTTTGTCGGTAATTCTAAGGAATAGCCGACGATTTTATTTTTCGTCGGTAAAAAAAACAAAATCGTCGGCCATAGTTTAACCATAGCCGACGAAACCTTTTTTCGTTGGTATTTTCAAAAAATCGTCGGCTATATTCATATTTCAGCCGACGATTTGTATTTTCGTCGGGCTTTCTCCGAAACATTAGCCGACGAAAATTTTTGAAAGTATGGCCGACGAAGTCGACATTTTCGTCGGTTATAAGTCAATATATTTTCAGATCTGGGCAGCAGCTGCTCATTTAAAAAAAAAGGGGAAAAACGGGAGAAAGAGTGAAAAATCTGTGAGTATTGTTGAAATCCGTCCTCTCTTACATTGTGGAGCTATGTATAGGTACGTACATGTGTATATATGTTGATTTTGAGTTTTAGTTGAGTTGATTTTGAGTTTTAGTGATTTTGATTTAGTAAGTGATTTTTTGTTTTGTTATTGTTTTAGTGTTAGAATGTATGTATATATGTTGATTTTGAGTTTTAGTTGAGTTGATTTTAAGTTTTAGTGATTTTGATTTATTAAGTGATTTTTTGTTCAATTTGTTGTTGTTTTAGTGTTAGAATATAAATGTATGTATATATGTTGATTTTGAGTTTTAGTTTAATTATGTGTTTTAATTTGATGTTATTTTAATTAGTGTTAAAATATATATATATATATATATATGTTAATTAATAGTTGTTGATATATAGTGTAATTAATTAACTTAAATAATTGTTGATATATAGTGTAACTTAAATAATGGTTGTTAATTAATGGTATATATATATGAGTTGATGTTGATAATAATATATATTGTAATGTAATTAATTGTTAAGGATTTATATATATATATATATATATATATATATATGTGTGTTAATTAATTTCTTATTAATTAAAGTTATACATATATATTATTATCAGGCTATATATGGATCTGGATAAGAGTTGGATTTCGCTTCCAAGGCATGACCGACGATATACTACAGGAGTTGTGAATTTTTTGCAGTTCGTCGAGGAAAATGCAAACGGGAATGATTACCATTATTGCCCGTGCAAGAAATGTAAGTGTCGCAGTGATATGTGTCGATTTCCGATTAGGACAGTATGGGAGCACCTAAAGAGTAATGGGTTTTGGCCGAAGTACAAACGTTGGATGTATCACGGTGAGCCATCATTAGATGGATCGCATGATCATGGGCAGTTTTTTGAGGCGGGCAGTAGTAATACATCCAACGATCCAACAATGGCATTCGTCAACGACGTGTTTCCTTTTGAAAGCGGTCTACGTGGGGAACAATATATGCATGACCCGGTGCTGCCCTTCCCAGAAGTTGTCAACACTGCTGCCTTTGACAAGTACAACAAACTGATTGCATTGCAACAGACCCCTGTGTCTTCAAGTTCTGAGAAGACAGTTCTTCAAAGTGTGATGGAGGTAATGAGGATTAAAGTCGAGACAAAATCGACTATCAGACAAGTGGATGAATATCTACAGTACACTTCTTCGTTGTTGGAGGAGGGTCATCGTAATCCTACCAATCACCATAAGGTCCGAAGTATCCTCAAAGATCTAGGGTTTTCCTACATTAAGATCCATGCATGCGCATTTGACTGCGTTCTCTTCTGGGGTAAAGATGCAGAAGGGAATGACCTTGCTAGCCTTGACGCATGTCCGATATGTCAGTCTTACCGATATAAGTTGACGGGAGCAGGCAATAGGAAACCTGTGAAAGTGCTTTGATATTTTCCGTTGAGAGATAGGCTTGAGCGGTTGTACATGTCAGAAACCACCGCAAAAGCTATGAGATGGCACGGTGAGCGGGACGCGGGAGACGCAGATATCATGACACACATCTCTAACGGAGCGGCTTGGAAGCATATAAACAACGAGTTTCCTCATTTTGCGTCAGATGTCAGAAACGTCAGGCTCGGGCTCTCAACCGACGGGTTCAACCCTTTCGGCACCATGAGTCTTTCATACAGTATATGGCCGGTGGTTTTGGTACCTTACAACCTTCCTCCGTGGATGTGCATGAAGAAGGAATATAATATGTTGACGTTGTTGATTCCGGGGCCTGGTTACCCAGGAAAATGTCTCGATGTGTATATGAGACCATTGATTGAAGAGCTTAAGGTATTGTGGGACGTTGGTCATCCCACTTTTGACAAGTACAAGGAGGAGACGTTCCAGATGCATGCCATGGTTATTGGTACCATCAGTGATTTTCCTGCTTATGGGATGTTGTCGGGCAGCGTTGTTAGGGGATACAAGGCTTGTCCAGAGTGCCTCAGCGATTATGGGAGCACCCCTCATTGCAACAAGATATGCAGAATGGGTCATCGTGTGTTCCTTCCGGCGGATCACCACTGGCGTTACGAGTACGCCGCATTTGATGGAACCGAAGAACACGGTGGTCCCCCCAGAAGATGGACGGGAAGAGAAATTTTAGCAGTGCTTAATGAGTACGATTTTGGGCCCCTCAGCAATCATCCCGATATTGTAGCGGAAATACCTGAAAGGCCTGAGGAGTACAAATTCTGGACACATAAGAGCATATTGTGGGAACTCCCGTACTGGTGTGAGTTGCTGATCCGTCACTTCCTAGACGTTATGCACATAGAAAAAAATGTTTCTGAAAGTGTGGTGGGCACAACGCTGAACTTGGAGGGGAAGACGAAAGACGGTCCTAAGGCTCGCACTGATCTGCAAAACATGAATATCAGAAAACAACTATGGTTGAAACAAGGGAAGAGAAAAATGCCTCAAGCTCCTTACACCGTCAAGCCTGAGCATTAGTCAGAAATTTTCCATTGGATAAGTCGGGCCAAGTATCCTTCAGGCTTTGCTGGAAATATAGCCAAGTGTGTGAACAGACAATTCAACAATCTTTACGGGTTGAAAAGTCATGACAATCATATCTTGCTACAGCGTCTCTTCCCTGTTTTCATTCCACCGTTCCTTCCCCGTCACGTTGTGGAGCCGTTAGTAGCGTTGGCAAGATTTTTCCAGAAGGTATGCACACGGGAAGTGAGAAAATCTGACCTCCGGGAAATGCAACAAGACATCGTTCATATCATGTGTAAATTTGAGATGATATTTCCTCCAAATTTTTTCGACATCATGCCTCACCTCATGATCCATCTTCCTCGGCAGTTATTGCTTACCGGTCCTGTGCACTTCACTTGGATGTATCCGATGGAAAGGTACGTATTTTACACCTTATGTTAATTTCCTCATCAATAGATGTGATTTAGTATTAATGTTTTATCATAACACTTTAAAAACTTCATTTATAGGCAACTTGGACAATACGGTGATTTTGTCCAAAACATATCCGCACCTGAAGGATGTATAGCTGAAGCATATATTGCGCACGAGTGCGTCACCTACATGAAGCTGTATTTAGGAGCGTTACAGGAAGGCATACCGGAAGATGTACCTTCACAGTTCAATCTTTCCATACTCTCCGACGATGTTGTACTCGGTGGAAACATGTCAGTTTCCTACAAGTTGAAACATTATGAGGTAGCCATTGCACATTGGTGGGTACTAATTAACTGTCCAGAGTTCAGTTTTGGAAGAACATGCATCTAAACTGTGACCAAGTAGGAGGTGATCTCGATTACCACAACCGGACATTCGCAGAGTATTTCGGCCGCTGGGTACGTAACTTTAACACTATTCTATATGTATTTATATATTATTGTGTATAATTATTCATATTTATAGTTGATTCTGATGGTTGCAGATGGACCTTATTAAAAATAATAATCACCCAAATTGGTCGCACGAACTCAGACTTCTGGCGATGAAGCCGGTCTATTCAAAATTTTATGCGACGTGCAAGGTGAATGGTGTGTTATTTCGATGTGAAGAGAGAGACCTCAGACTGAAAACACAAAATTCAGGGGTTATGGCACATGGTGGGGATGATGGAGTTGACTATTACGGTGGTCTCCATTCAGTTGTGGAACTGCATTATGGGGAAGGCATGAAAGTGCACCTTTTCAAGTGTAGATGGTTTGACACACGGCCGCAAAGCATGAAAACCGATCAATACGGCATAACTTCTGTGAACACTAGTACATCATGGTATGAGGACGACCCGTTCGTTTTAGCCACATGGGTGAAACAAGTGTTTTATCTTGATGATCTCGCCAAGGGTGACTCGTGGAAAGTAGTCAACACTATCCACCATCACAACATTTACCGGGCGTCTACACTTGGAGTGGCTGAAGAGAACGAGCAAGGGGGCACCGCGTATCAAGAGCCCAACTCAAACGGTATTCCTGACTCCTCTTTTATTCGCCTAGACACGCCGGTGCGAATTCGACGTGAAGAGCCACTACTTGTTGATGTTGATCCAAATGAAGAAACTAACGAGGACTCTAGTGGTGAGGAACGACATAGATTACCCCTATCGAGCAATTCAGAAACCGAAGAAGACTCATCCGATGATTCCGATTACAATCCGACGGATTAAGTAATTTAGATGATGTAATCCTTTCATTTGTAATCCACTCTTTTCTAATGAACGGGCGTGGGGATGAGCCTCCCAGCATAGGCATGGGTTCCAAACCCCTTAAAAAAAATTTGAAATATGTTGACTGCTGGGTTTCTATTTTTTTTTTATGTTCAATTTTGGTTATATATGAACAGGACATAGGAATACGAGAGGTGTAACACCACTGATTTTTTTATTTTTTTCAAAGAATAGCCGACGAAAAATGTATTATTTCGTCGGCTATACTCATCATAGCCGACGAAAAATGCGTAATTTCGTCGGCCAAAACTATATTGAAAAATACATATTTTATTTTAGAACAAAAACGACAAAAGAATAGCCGACGAGTACTATGTTTGATTTCGTCGGCTATGATTTGAAAAAAAAAAACAAAAAAAGACCACCTTCCATTTTCTATCACTATCGACAAACCATTGCTTCATCCTTCAAATGCAAATATGTCGTCAAATAAGATATGACCAAAATAATGAAATACGTCTACGGTTGAAAAATGACAAGATTCCGACTAAATCTGTGTGCCGAATGTTGCGGTTAACTGTGTTTTACTTCCGTTTTCCTATGGGTAGCCTGACGTTCGGTAAATATTTTGAGGAAAATTTTTATACGATTAGTTACGTCTCATCGATTTGAAACTATTATCTGTTGAAGGTCAGGCCAAAAAACGTCATTTAGACAGGCCAATTACCATTTCTAAGCGTTTAAAAGGTTGACTCACCCGGTTAACCGTCCCGATCCAGCCTTTAACATTGTCAGATGTAGTTGGATTTTTTTTCATACATGTATTTAATCGTAACGGTGATATCTGACGGTTCGAATAGATTTTCTAAACTTTTACATTCAAAATCGGAATATATGCACTAATGTTCTTTACTTTGTTTACTAAGTGTTTAAGTGAATGTATAGTTTCAAATAGTTACTATACGTACACTCTTCAAATGCAAATATGTCGTCAAATAAGATATGACCGAAATAATGAAATACGTCTACGGTTGAAAAATGACAAGATTCCGACAAAATCTGTGTGCCGAATGTTGCGGTTAACTGTGTTTTACTTCCGTTTAGCCTGACGTTCGGTAAATATTTTGAGGAAAATTTTTATACGATTAGTTGCGTCTCATCGATTTGAAACTATTATCTGTTGAAGGTCAGGCCAAAAACCGTCGTCTAACTAGACTAATTTCCGTTTTAATGCGTTTAGAGGTTTGACTTAGCGGTTTGACCAACAGTTTAGCCGACGAAAATTATATGTCGTCGGCTAAACTCTTGCGATCCGCTTATTGTCCGCCGTTGGATGGCTCAGATCCAACGGCTGCTGATTTTCCAAAGTATAGCCGACGAAATACTTTAATTCGTCGGCTAAACTATTGCGATCCGCGCCTTTTCATTGTCTGCCGTTGGATGGCTCAGATCAGACGGCTGCTGATCTTCTAAAGTATAGCCGACGACATTCAAAGAATAGCCGACGACATTCAAAGTATAGCCGACGATGTTAAAGTTTTCGTCGGCTATAGTAAAGAATAGCCGACGAAATCTTTTTTAATCGTCGGCTATTCTTTCGGGTATAAATCAGAAACTGTCGAACCCTAGCCGACTTTTTCCTCTCTTCCTCCTCCTCCTCCTGCCACTGCTCCAATCTGCCGCTTCCGATTGCGTTTCCGCCGCGCTGCTCCTCCTCCTCCAAGCAATTCCGGTCGGCCTCCTCCTCCTCCTTCTTCCCCTCCGCCTTCCCCTCCTCGTCCGACCTCCTCCTCTGATCTGGTTAAATTTTTTTTTTTTCAATTTACTTTAATTTTATAAATTGTTATATATTTAATTTTAATTATATAAATTGTTATATATTTGTTATATATTTGTTAATAAATTTAATTGTTATATATTTGTTATAATTTAGGTATAGAAATTGTTATATATTTAATTTTAATTATATAAATTGTTATATATTTGTTATATATTTAATTTTAATTATATAAATTGTTATATATTTTTGTTAATATATAAATGGTTATTTGTATTTATATATATGTCAATAATGAAATATAGTTATATTTGTATATAAATAGTTATATTTAGGTTAATGGTTAGTATTATTTAAAATTAGTACAAATTTAAATATTAATTTGTTAGTATGTTTTGAAATATGTTAGTATTATTGGTTATTATATTAATTAGAATTTGTTATTTAATGTAATATAATATAATATTAATTAATGTATTAATGCCTCAAGCTGCAGATGGCCGATGCATTCAGACAGTTCTTCGGAGGCTGTCGTTCCAGATCTAGGGGTTCTGGAAGTTCAGCCGGTTCCGCAGAATCCGACAGGACCCTTAGCCAGCTTGAGAGGACCACCACCCAGCCGCGGAGGAGTGTGGATTCATCCTAGCCGCGGAGGCCTGTGGATTCATCCCAGCCGCGGAGGAGTGTGAGTTCTCGGCACCAGACCCTTCTCCAGGCGGGGCGGTCGTCGAGCAGTTCACGTCCCCCTGTCGGGCCAGATGCTCCAAGGTTCAGTAGGTAGCTATTTCAGGACGACAAAGCTGCAGACGTTCCTCAGGTCCGTATGCCTGAGGTTCATCGGGAGCCGATGACGAGTCCGACGACGTCTGCTGCTGACTCGACTGGGGGGCCTACTCTCCCAAATCAGCTCTACCTCCCGTACAACATTCCTGCGATACCTGAGGTCGACTTTCGAGGTGTGCCCATATGGCCTGATATGCCTCAGTACGTGAGTGCTGCGGAGGCATATCAGCAGCAGCCATTTGAGAACCCTGACCTCCTGATTTCGGCGAGGAGAAAAGGAAAGTCGACAGACGAGTCATCCAGTTCAGGTAACATTTGATTTTATTAATTAAATGTTTTATTAAAATTAACGCACTAATATTTAATTTTATTAACCAATCGTCGTTTATGTGATAGGGACAGCCGCTAGCAGTTCAACGAGGAATACGAGAGGTGTCATATGTTTTGACACGCTCAGGAGAACTGTTGCGCTCCGGGGGAGGATTCAGATCAACGAACCTCCTAATCAGGAGGTTCAGGGGAACAAACGCCGCGACTACACGGGTTGCGTGGGGGCACTGATTAGGGACAGCGTCCCTATGTTGTGGACGCGGTGGGCTGATGTGCCCGAAGAGATCAAGAGGGATGTGAACGACGCTGCGTCGGTGAGTAATTTAAAAAATTTAATTTATTTTACGTAATATTTAATAATTTTCGGTATTGTTATAATTGTAAAACTAATAAAATATTATCTTTCAGACATACTTCGAGATTGCAGAACATAAGCAGTATTGGGCGGACACGATGCAGTCGTTGAGGTGCGTTGGGAATTCCTTATCTTATAATTCGAAATATTTTATGATATTAATAATATTTCTAAAGCACTTTTGTTTTTTCCGTAGGTTCAAAGAGTGGAAGAACGAGCTCAGTTCCCACTTTAACCAATACGACAACCGTGGTCGTATGGGTACTCCCAGAGAGTTCATGTTCAGGGAGTACGAGTGGCGTTGGTTGAAGACAGTAGACTTCAACAACCCACTTATGCAGGTAAATACTAAACTTAACTATAAATGTTTATTTTGTTAAAATTTTAATTATTAGTTTAATTATTTTATAATTATTACACTAATATTTTTTTATGCATTTTTCTAATATTTTATTATTTGTTTGAAGGAACGGTCTCGGGTAAACTCTGCGAACCGCCGCCGTAACACAACCCCCAATCATGGTGGTTCTAGGCCGTTTGCACAATATCAGGAGGAGGCGCTTAGAGATCATCCAGATAGCAACCCGTACGTGGAGACGTTCAAGATCGCTTATCCACAAGCGACAGAACAGCTCGTAAGTCGTTGATTACGATTTTAAAATTTTAATTATTAATTTTACTTAATTATATATTTGTTAGAATATTAATTATTATTTTTTTCCCGTTCAATTAGGAGATCGTGAACCGGGCCGAAGAAGAGGTGTTCCAGCAAGTAGTTCGGGAGACACAACCGAACATCTCAGAGGCAGATCTGGAAGAAGCCCTGCGCCAGGTCGACCGATCGAATGTCCAAACGGCAGCGAGGATGTTCGATGCAGCCTTCCCACACCGGTCAAACCAATACTACTGCCGGGGTTTGGGATGTTCTGGAATAGGGCTCCTGAAGACCACTAAGGGAGGTCAAAAGAAGGGAGGCGGGAACAGCCAACAGATGAGGGGGGAAGTGCAGAGATTGACCGCAAGATTGGAGGCCGAGTCCCAGAGATCACAGGAGCTACGCCACAGAACACAGCAGTATCATTTGGATCTGGCCAGTTGGCATGCTGAATGCGACAGAGTTCGGCAACACAACTACGCCGCCCAACAAAACTGGTGGTGTGATATGTTCGCGGCACAACAACACGCCCTTGAACCCCCGCCCCCGTTTCAGCCGTTAGTTGAACCTCCAATGCCTCAACCTCCCGATGATGACGAGCAGGATGCTGGGGATGACGTGGTGGACTTTAGTGCTTTAGGTGATGATTAGGGTTATATTTTATGTATATTGGAACAAATTAAATAATAAATCATTTAGACGTGTTTCTTGTTGGTGCAAATGCATGGATTGTCTTTGTGATTTGCAGGTTGCTTGGAATGGTAATTTAGAAATTAATTTAATTTTTATTCCCCCAAATGTAAGAATAGCCGACGATATTGGCATTATTTCGTCGGCTATAAACACTATAGCCGACGATTTTTACCAATTTTCGTCGGCTATAACCGTTATAGCCGACGAAAATGACATTATTTCGTCGGCTATAACTAATTAATGTCTATTAAAATATTAATATATTCCGACGAAATAACCGACGAAATAGATGGAATCGTCGGCTATATTTAAGAACAAATAGCCGACGAAATTCGTCGGCTATAGTTTACGATATCGTCGGCCATACTCGAAAATATCCGACGAATTTCGTCGGATATTTTGCCCAGATTTGGTCGACGAAATTAATTTTCATCGGTAAAGTCGTCGGCCATACCCGAGAATAGCCGACGATTTCGTTATTTTCGTCGGCCATTGGTATTACCGACGCCGTTTTTCCGACGACGTATAGCCGACGAAAATTTCGTCGGCAGAAGGAATAGCCGACGAAAATTCGGCATAGTCGACGAAATTTTTTTCGTTGGCTATTCTCTCGGATCTGGTAGTGAGCATAATCACTTGCGTCACACATTAGCTCAAAGGGCAGCTCCCAATCCGGTGGTGACATAATTGGTGCCGAACATAATGCTTCCTTCAATCGATTGAAGGCTAGCTCGCATGCTTTGGTCCATTCAAAAGGCACATCTTTTTGCAATAAGTTGCTCAATGGCTTTGCATCCTTAGAGAAATCGTTGATAAAGTGTCAATAAAAATCGGCATGTCGAAGGAAAGAACGAACGTCACGCACACATCCAGGGGACGGCAAGTGTTGGATCAAATCCACTTTCGCTTTGTCAACTTCAATGCCCTTCTCATATATGATGTAGCAGAGCACTATGCATTGATCCACCATGAAGTGACACTTCTCCCAATTGAGTACAAGGTTGGTCTCTACACACCTCTCTAGTATCCCCTCCAAGTTCTTTAAACATGTGTCGAAGTCGCGTCCATATACGCTAAATTTTTAGACTCAGCAAGCTTAACTTCGGAGTTCCTATCCCCTCCAAAGCCATTGAGCCCCCAAAATGTGTCTCTATGTATTGAGCTAACTCTGTACATATAAACACAACATCCACTCTTCTCCGGGCGATGTGGGATTCGTGACCTGCCTACCTGCTAGCTTCCCTAGACAGGGTAGGTCAGGGTCATCACAATCCACCACCCTTAGGGTCCGACATCCGCGTCGGCACACTTCCGGCCGGGGACAGGCTCTGATACCATTTGTAACAGCCAAGCCCATACACTTGAGATATTGTCCGCTTTGGGAGCTCTCCTCTCTGGCCCCTATAGTTTTGTCTCTGGGAGCTCACGATCAACTTCCCAGTAGGTCACCCATCTTGAGATTTCTCTAGACTTAGCAAGCTTAATTTCGGTGTTCCCATCCCCTCCGAAGCCATTGAGCCCTCAAAACGCTTCTCTATGTATTGAGCTAACTATGTACATATAAGCACAACATCCACCCTTCCCTGGGCGATGTGGGATTCGTAACCTGCCTACCTGCTAGCTTCCCTAGCCAGGTCAGGTCAGGGTCATCACATTGAAGGCCATCTCTGCGATTCCCTTATCCAGATCTTACTCCTGTTGTGGCAGTTTTCCCGCTGTCAACGTACGCCTTCAATCCTTCGTCAATTGTCTGCTTGTAGTTGAAGAGGACGGTTGACGTTTGGGCACCCTCGACTTTCAGGATGAACCGGTTGACGAGCTTATCCGCTAGCTGCTCGAAGGATTCTATCAAATTGACCAGTAACTCGTAGAACCAGCTTAACGCCTCTCTTAACAGCATTTCCTACAACATTTTGCAGCATACAGCGTCACCGTAGCCTTTGGAACTGGTTTGGAACCTGAACCTGTCCAGATGTTGGAACGGGCAGCATACAGTGTATGTCATTTTAGGCGACTTTTGCATGCCCGCCTGCACAGATTCGTCTACCTGGAGGGAAAACGGCCAGGCCCATATCGTTAAAACACTCACTCACTTAAGGCTTGACTGTTCTGCGATTCGTTTCATCCATTTGGGCCTTTATGTCATGTGACGACTCAAAATTTGTACTTAAAATTGGAAAATTTGTTTTGTTTTGTTTTGAATACTTTTATTATGTGTTTTATATATTTGCGTGTGTGTGTGTATATATATATATACACTTAGTTCTATAAATTTTTTTTTAGTTTGTTTTCTTTTTTGTTTTATTTTGTTATTTGATTTAAGTTAGAGAGTGTTAATTAACCCAAGTCCATGACCTGTTACCCAAGTCCATGACCTGTTACCCAAGTCCAAATTGAAACAACTTAAAAATTAAAAAATAAAAAAAAAATATAAAAAATAGAGACAGAAGCTTGAGAACGCACCATCTCCTTCACCGCTTTCTTCTTCTTCTTCTTCTTCCATTCTTCAATCTGAAAATATCTTCCTACCGCCTTAGAAAAGTCAGCTTTCGCCTTAGGAAAGCCAAAATAAGAGAAACCGACATGATTAAGTAGGAGGTGTCAAAAGGGTGGAGAACAAGTTTCTCACCTGATTACTCTCTAATGCTAGAAGCAGGAGGTGAAAACCTAGAAACCTGAAGGTGGAAGGTCTAGTACCTATTTGGGTAAGATTTCAATTGTACTATTCGATTTTGCTTCTTTTACTCCTTTCTTGATCACCAAGTTTAATCCCCTCTCCAAACTCTATAAATAGGCATAAAAAATCTACATGTTGAGACAGGATTCAGGACCTAGCAGATTGAGAGAGAGAAAAAAAGATTGGGTATTGAGTGTTTTGATTTTGATACCTTTATGTTTTATCAATTGTTTGGTCATAGATGTTGGGTTTGTTATATTCTGGTTTATGCTCTTAGTTTCTACATTTGGGATTTGAAATATGGTTTTATGATTATAAGAATTGTAGTTTGGAATCGTGTTGGTTTCGGATTATGTGCTTTATATGATTAGTTAGTTTTCTGGGAATCAAACCAATTTAGTTCTTTACTTTGATAGCATATAGAAGATTGAGTTTATTGTTAGCTATTGTTCTTAAATTTAAGAATTTCAGCTGTCTTCTAACTTTAAGTTTATAGACTGATTCTGTATCTATACTTTGAAAATACATAACTAATTATATAAAACTCTTTTTCAGGTGATTTCAGTTCTGACGATTTCGATTGGGATGTCTATTTTAAATGTTGTGAAGACACTATCTTGAAATACTGACTCTAGCTATCACGTTTTTAGCCAAAATATTTTCTAGACAGAATTTTTATAAAAAAATCCTGGAACTAAAGTTGAACTTTAAAAATTCATAACTTATTTCAAAAACTCATTTTTAAGTGATTCCAAATCTGAGAGTTTACTGTTTGTATCTTCTACAAATCTTTAGACGAACTTGAAGTTCAAATCCTAACAGATTAGTACAGTTTTTAAGGTGAATGTGACTGGTTCATATTTCTGGATTATGTTTTTTTGTTAAATGTTACTGTTTTGGTAATGTTATTGCATCATAGATGAGTCTTATTATTGCTACAAATAGAGTTAGTACATAATTGTTTTATCTAATGGTTATATCTTTATCAGGAGCTTAAGACTTGACGTGAAATTCGACAAAGGTAAGGGGAAACATGGGGAACCTCTATGCTTGTTTTATATGTTGTTTTATAAACTGTTTGCTTGTATTGAATGATTGTTATTTTGTTATGATTAAAATCTATTTAAATGTATGTTACTATCATATAAGGCATTGGGGATATGCTAGTGATATGCACAAAGCATTTTGGGTAGAGAAGTGAAGATTAAACTTTTGTATAGTTGAGTCCATAACCTCGGCAGGTACCATGCACCCAGGTATGCCCATTGATTGCGCAATTAGTATAGGATGTGAAAGGATAATTCAGGACTGGGAAAAGAGGAATGGACAAGATGACTACCAAAAGGGGTTATGAGTGTAAATGAGAGGTAGTTCATGTAAATGAGTATTCTAAGTCACCCTTATGGTAAAATACATGGTATGGGACATGTAGGCTTAGTATATTCGGCTATGTGAACTATATGGAGTAGTGGATAAAAGTTGCATTTATATATTTATTAATGTTGAATCTATTCCGTTTCGTTTGAAGAGGTTTTACCTCCTACTGGGCTGTTATGCTCACCCTTTAACCATTTTACAAGTAAAGAACATGTTGCATGAAGTTAAAATGCTGTCAAGAATGTTTAGATACAGTAATGTGTGCTCTTTCATATTTCAATTATGGAATTTTCATTCATAATTGAAATATGAGTTGCACCTCAAAAAAAAAAAAGTTATTCAAAAATCGAGGTGTGACATGTCAGATATTGTTTCGGACAGTCTTAAGACGGCCTGGGCGGTCGGATTCATTTCGTCCTCCTCGGCCAACTCCCTAACAAGCTGCTGTGTCGGTCGGTTCCCTACTACCCTCATGACCTCGGGGAACAGTTCTACCCCCAAACTAACATTCTTCATTCTTCACATTGATTGCCCTACCTCCATATGTGGGAACTCAACAGGCGCCTTACCCTTGTCAATGTTTGATGCTTCCGCCTGCCCATGACTCTATACGGACAAAGGTTGCCCCGCGAGTGCCCTCGCAAAGCGGTGTCCTGCTGCTGTATGCATTCCAAAGCAGCCATTAATGCGGCTTTCTTTATCCATTTCCCTGTACCTAGCCTTTGAATATGCGTGCTCCTGGCTGCTTTCGTTTCACAGCCTTTCTACTTCTGCTTTCATTCTCTCCAATTCTTCTATCATAAACTCCCCCACCAGGTCATCGACCTCGACCCGATCGCCATCATCGGTCAATTCTTACGGTCTACCTCTCGAATAAGCAACAGGAGTGAATTTTAGGACCCTCTGAACTTCTTCTATGTCCTTTCCCAGTGCCCGACTCTCTAAATCTCTAGTCATACTCACAGACGTGGCTCTTACATATAGATTCCCACAGACGGGACCAAATATTTCTATCTTAAATCTCGTAGGACCCATAGATACCAGGTGAAGGCTCCCATTGGGTTTGATGCTCTCTTCTCCTACGTTTAATCTTAACACATGCTAAATAGGAAAGACCGGTGGGGACCGATTGGTTCCACTCTGACGCTTAACTTAGTATAATTAGGTTTGGAATAGACAAAGAATATGAAGTTGGTCGATTAGTGATTACCAATTAATGAAGGTAGTTGGGCCATTATATGGACTCATGGCTACATGAACTGGGGTCATCCCTCGATATGGGCTGGTAGTTCTTTCTGCTCAATTAAGATGCACTTTTGCTCATTCTTCATGGGCTTCTCCCACCGCCCCGCGACCTAAATTGGGCTGTCGACTACCAGGCTTCAAGCTTCAAGCTTCGATATGATCATTATGTGCTTCGCATGTACAATTTTCTGTGGTGTTGTCTGAAGCCAACTCATCCCATACCGCCTTCAATTTAGTGTGGTAAGCAGCAATGAACATTGATCATTGCTCAATTTTATAGATATCTCACTACACTTGAAAAATACGTGCAGCACTGCCTAAGGTAAAACGCTCTCTAAGATCCTCCCAGATTGTATGAGGAGCAGTGCGAGAAAATACTGAATCAGCAAGATTGGGTTCAAGGGAATGAGGATCCATGAAAGAACCATATCGTTACAACACTGCCACAAAGCACGATCTTCTAGTGTTTATGTCGATCCAGCCGAGCTAGTAGAAGTGCCCGTAGCAGACAGTGTGTAATCTTATATATAGGATCTTCCAATGCATAATGTTCTTTGATTTTTCCAGTAATGAAGCCGATCTTGTTCTTGACGCTCAAGGATAAACTCATTGCGCGACAGTGATTGTCACCGGTTAATCTCTTAAATACAAGAAGCAAACACGGCTGATCAAAGTGATGGAGAAACATGGGATTGACAGACTCTAACGATGGAGATGATGATTATATAAAATTAACTTAAATTAGCTGCTATGGTGCGGCAGAAAAACAAAGAAGAAAAGAGCAAAGGATTTCAACCCGCTCTTGTTACCATATAGAAAGATATTTGGGTGAATGAATTATCTCATATTCTCATTGATACAGTAGAGTTATATACAAATTACAAGAGTGGAGGGCAAGCAATCTCCTACTAATTAGGGGTGCAATACAAATACGAAAAATCTCCTAATAATATAAGTAATCTACCTTTTCAAAAAAATAAAAAATAAAAATACCCACAAGCTGATAGGAGCACAAAGTCTGATGATATTAATGAGTATATGCCCTATTTTAGCAATGTTTTTCCTTTGGTTTTGTGTTGTTGAGTCATTGAGAGAGTGTTTGGTGTGAAATATGCAGAAAAATGTAAAATTCATAAAAAAATCCTAATTGGATAAGGTATGTTGAGATGGATTTAGGTCTAGACCCATGGTCATGAGCTTTAAGAGAGAGAGCATTAATCTGAAATTCAATTTTTTAATTCCCTTTATATTCTCTAAAATAATTCTAATTTTCTCCTTCTTATTTGTAGAGAAATATGAAGACTTAATGTGCATTATGAATTTTGACTAAGCAATGAAGGCTGAAATAAAAGAGAGACATAAAGGAATTGAAGGAGCCTCATAAGTGTTACATTCCAGTTTTAAAATTTAAATCAGCAGCCCATTATGTGAAATGAAGGTCATAAGTGACACCATTATGAGGAATTTGAGCTGTGCAATCTTATCCGTCCAAATGGTGAAGGGCATGATCGACAAAAGCCAACATTTGCTCCACTATAAATACAGAGCATCCACAACATAATTTGGCATCACTTCCTTACCCAAAACCTTACCAAAATTCTGCCAAAATTCCTCCAAGTTCATAAAGAAAAATACAAGCCAAAAATATCATCACTACCTCTAAAATATCGCACCATATCTAAGCCTCCATCCGACTTCACCACCCTTTGCCGAAAGTCCTCAAAGGTTTTCTTCAAAGTGTGATTCATCCTCTCATGGCTTTGTATTATTTCAGTAAATTTACAATTTTTGTAATGAATATTGTTTCGATTTTGGTTTTGTTTATCAAACATGGATTTCGGTTTCATTGGATTTCGGTTTCATTGGATTTCTATGTAATGGTTGTACATACTTGAACATGTAGTGATTCATGTACTTTGAATAGGGCATAATGTTTTCGTGTGAATCTTTGATTTATTTGATTAATTTTTATGAGTTCGAGCATCACAAATCGTGTGCTTGAGTGCTGCCTTGGCCATGGCAGTACCTTAGGTGCCGATTTCATATACCAAATTAATCTAAATTGCATCACACGCGAAGTTGTTGTGGTCTAGCTTATTTAATTAGGGCTGTAATAATTCTGAAAATTTACATGTTAATAATATGAGGTGACGCCATACTTGTTGCATGTCTCCAATTCGGCTTATTGTTCTTATGTGCTCTTTGTGTTTAATTTCTACGCGAAGTGTCTTTAAACTGATTAGCACCATGTTTAGAATTATACGCGAAGTTAATTCTAAATACTTTTGAAGTCTTAATGATTAGATGAACCACGAAGGGCTCTAATTAGAATTGGAATTAGATTTGCTGCCTTGTTTTTGTGCATGAGTTTGTATGTGTTCTTAAGAGAATTTGTGTTTTGTTTTGTGTGGAGAAGTTGATCATTTGTATATATATAATTTAGATTTAAATTAAGGCAGTAGGAATATTAGATAAAAACTTTCAAAACCCCCCATTATATTACCTTATTAGTTTAGGGTACCCTGCAATCTCCAGACTGAGCGATCCTTGCTTACCTATATTAACGATTACATTTTTGTAAGGTTAATTGTGAGGCTGATTATAGCTGTATCACAAGCCCAGACTGTGAGGGAATCTTTCCCACTAGTAAAATCAGGTTTGAGAAATTCCCACCCACACAAAAGACTATAAGAGAGTGTTTCCACTTGCCCACTTTTTCACTTTGTTCATATTTTTCGTGTCCAAAATACCTCTCTCAATTTTTCATCTCCTCCCTCCCGTATATAACTCTATTGATCAACGGTCAACAGAATCTGGTCACTTTTTGCCAGAATCCGGTCAACAGTCAACCCTCTATTACCCTAATAGATGTCTATTTTGAATTTATTTAGAGTTTAAGATTAAAGTTCTATTAAGGGGCAATAAGGGTCTATTGGGGTGCAATAGAGTTTTTTTTGGGCAATATGGTCTTATTGAGATTGGAGGTAATAAGAGAGGCAATAAGGGTCTATTGGGGGGTACTAGGGGTCTGTTGGGGGCAATAGAGTTCTATTGGTGGCAGTAGGTGTTAGGTCAATATTTACCTACTAATTGTTACCTTATTCTTATCCTTTTGTGATTTATCTATTTCTTATTACATTTCATAGAGCTAGAGATCGAAAAATCGGGTGAAGAATTGAAGCCAAATGAGCAAAACCTGAAAATACACTAAAAGACGAATTTGACCGGTCAACACCAGTCAACGAGCAGAACTCCGGTTGACCTCCGGCAGCCGGAAGATGGTGATGGCTGATTTTCAACAAGTGAATGAGCATTTAAGGGAAGAAGACTTGTTAATTCAAATTCAAATGAGAAGAAGGCAAGTGCAAGGGACATCTTCGGTTTTGTCCCCTTGTCCTTATGGCGAAATACTGAGAGTGCCACTGCCTTTTCCTTGTCCACCAGAATATCTTTGAGTTTTTGGTCAGTTAATAAAGAGTAGATCCACAATTTGTGCTTCCGTCTTTATCCATAACATCTAGCCCTTCATTTTCTTGCCTCTCCACCCTCCATTCACCACTTTAGGCCTATTTGTACCCCCATCTCTCATTTTAGACGAATTGGATTCTCTCTCCTCTCATTTCCTTCTCTATTTCTCATAGTTCTTCATATTTTAGTTTGTTTAGTTAACTTAGTTTAACCCTTGTGTAGAGAGAAGGGTGTAGCATCTTTGGTTGATAACCAAATCTGAAAATTCTACACCTCTTGATCAATCACACTTGTGGATAGATCCATAAAGCCTTGTTTTAATCTTCTCTTTGTGTATGTAGCTTTGTATAGTGTATTAGTTTGAGAAAACCAAAAATACTATACTTTGAAGTTTTACATCGTTTTTGTTTAATCCTACGAAGCTAATGGGGATTGTGGTTCTTACTCACCTCCTCTTTGTTTTCATGGTGTATTACTTTTGTAAGGGTTATATATATATATATATATATATATATATATATATATATATATATATATATATGTCCATGTGTGTGAGTGGTGGATTTGAGAATAGGCTAGTCCTAAGTTCCTAACCACTCTTATGTCCATATAATGTAAATTCCTTAAATTTGATGATTGATGAATGTTTGAACCTATGGGCTGCTACTCTTTATGCTTGCTAAATATGTTAACTAGTTTTGTCACCTAAAAAACATGTTTAGGTAAGTAATTAATCAGAACTTGAAATTGACAACTTGAATCTGTGAGCATGAGTAGCTTTTAGGTGGTACCTTAGTAATTCTTACTGGAAGTATTAAGTTGCTTAGATTTTTTACTTTGAACTTAACACGTGTGCTGTGAGTTTAATTGCCCTAAGGGAGTGTTAGACTTGCGGTACATAGCTCACTTTTGTTATAAGGTAGTATAGTTCGGATTAAGGTTGTGTGATTTAACTTGGCTCCAAAAGTCTTTGTTAAATTGCATGATTAGTTAGTTTCTTAGTAGCTTCACCAAAGCACTAGGGGAATATTTGTCAAGCATGTTTTCACATCAATTATGGGTTACATTTGTGCATAAGTCTATATTCCTCTCACTGATCTAGTCTCTACACTTCTTAGTTTAGTTTGCTTTATTTTTAAGATAGATTTAATTTAGTGAAAATCAACAAAGTCGATTCACTACCATCCCCATGACCTTTAGCTTCCAAAGGGTTAAGGTTGTCAATCGTTAAAAGGTAGATGCATGTGTTTTCTAGGTTTTATTTCGCGGTAAACTAGTTAGGGTAGAGTTACTCAATCCCTTGGGTACGATACTCTTACTTTTTCCCCTATACAAAAACTTGACATCTTATTCTTGGGAGTAGGAAACATTACAAATTTGAACAAAATATTAGTTAGGTGATACAACCAACAGTAGGGGTTTATTGAGGGGCAATATGGGCAGTAAGTGTTCTATTGGGGGGGTAATAGGAGGTTTGTAGGAGGTTAAAAGTCAATGGTCAATGGTCAATGGTTAACGGTCAACTGTCGTCAGTGGCCGGAGTCCGGTTACTTTTTACCGAAATTTGGTCCCAGTCGCCGAAATCCGGTTGAGGTAAATGGTCAACAATCAACAGTCACCTCCCTATAACCCTAATATATGTCTATTTTGAATTTATTTAATTGATTGATGGTATTATTGCCATTTTTCTCCTTTTTGGGTTGATGGAAATTTTTTTCAATCTTATTTTGTGGGTGGGAACAAAAGTTCCAAAATCTAAGTTAGTGGTCACTAAAAAAAACAAGTAATCTACCACAATAAATACAAAATATTCTCATAAGTAACGGTAGTGATTGATGATGACCGCTAAAGTATCGAAACTATATTAAATCAATGAACAAACCAAATTATTCAACCTGAACTGTTTGCCTAAATCACTATAACGAAAGGCCAAACGATTATGAAATTAGATGAAATTTTGCAGAGACGATCTATACATTAAGTTCTAACATCTGAACGGTGGAGATGTTAAAATATGACCGAAAAGTTTGCCAAAAACTTAACTTCGTACGGTAAGTTCAAAGCGAATGTTCGCTCTGGATATGAACTGATATATATATATATATATATATATATATATATATATATATATATATATTTATAAAAGTATGGGCCATTAGATCTATTACAAGGTAAAAATGAAGTTACATCATGTGCACGATCCACTGGGATACCCTGCCTTCGACATAGATGAACCATGAAGGAAAGACCTAAGCAAGCCTAGATCTAACTAAGGCAACGCAATTTCTAAGCAATCAAATAAAAGGAACCGAGCAATGGCACTATCAAGGTAGACACTAGACCAGCCAAATCCCTACCTCAATTTATTTTTTGAAAAAAAAAAAAAAAAACATAAAATTCACTCCTGAGGAGTAACGTTTGATTCAGATTGAACTAGGTCCTCCTCCTCTAAGCCAACCTCTGATGACTGTTCCTCTACTAGAGTCTGCACCTCCGCTTTCGGCCCTACATTACGAGCTCTCTTCTTGGTAAATTTCCTACCAGCAATGTCAACTTGGTTCTCCAACTTTGGATTGTTCTTCCGCCCAAGCAGACGTCCTAGCTTCTTCTTCTTTAGAGGAGAAATGGTGATGATCCCATTGCTATTCTAATGGAGAACTTCCCTTCAAACTCCAAATTAAATGGAGCTAGGAGCACTAATAACATCCTTGCACCTCTTTGAATTGGTGATCAACGGTAACTTGGGGACCTTCTTCTTCGAACTAGCGACAGAAGACTCCACCGACATATCACGGGTATCCACCTGCACCACCACCACCTCTGCCACCATGGATACATGAGTACAAAATTGGAGAGATTGTGCAATTATATCGGTTGCAATCATGCCAGGTAGTGTTGTGATAATAAGCAACACCACCGGCCTCCCCCACCCCCACTCCACCAGAAGGAGCCGAAGACTTGCTAAACAAGCTTCTTGAAACCGAAAGGACGACATTAGAAAAAATAGGGTTTCCACATTGATTCACCTCCACCACCGGTGGAGCTCCAACACAAACTCCACCCTAATGCTCAAAATAACCACAGGTCCTGCAAAAACCTAGAAGTTCTCATACTTATAACCTAAGATGCATGGAATCGGGTGCGGGTATGCAAAAGCGAAGCGTTTGGAAATACGGAAACTGTTAGGTCAATATTTACCTAGTAATTGTTTCCTTATTTTTATTCTTTTGCTATATTCCTTTGTGTTTTATCTATTTCTTATTACGTTTCATATTCATGCTAGGAAAATGAGTTAAGCATCGGAAAAGAGTCAAAAATGTGGATTTAGCACATATTGAAGAAATCGGATGAAGAAATCGGATGAAGAATCGAAACCAAACGAGCAAAACCGGAAAATACACTAAAAGACGAATTTGACTTGTCAACGCCGGTCAACGGGCAGAATTCCGGTCAAACTCCGGCGGTCGAAAAATGGTGATGGTTGATATTCAACAAGTGAAGGAGTATTGGAGGGAAGAACACTTGTTGATTTAAATTCAAATGATAAGAAGACAAGTGAAAGTGACATCTTTGGCTTTTTTCCTTTGATGTTGACCTTGTTCCCTTGTCCTTATGGCCAAATATCAAGAGTGGCTTACCTTTTCCTTTTCCACTAAATATCTTTGAGGTTTTTGGTCATTTTATAAAGACTAGATCCACAATTTGTGCTTCTATGTTTGTTCATAACATCTAGTCCTTCATTTTCTTGCATCTCCACCCTCCATTCACCACTTTAGGCCTATTTATAACCCCGTCTCTCATTTTGGACGAATTTAAGCTCTCTCTCCCCTCATTTCCTCTCCATTTTTCATAGCTCTTCATCTTTTAGTTTGTTTAGTTAGAATAGTTTAGCCCTTGTGTAGAGAGAGGGGTGCAGCATCTTTGGTTGATAACCAAACCCGAAAATTCTACACCCCTTGATCAATCACAGTTGTAGGTGGATCCATGAAGCCTTGTTCTTAATTTCCCTTTGTGTATGTAGATTTGTATAATGTTTTGGGTTAACCGAAAATACTATACTTTGAAACTTCACACCCTCTTTGTTTACATATAGGAAGTTCATGGGTATTGTGGTTCTTTCTCACCTTCTCTTTGCTTTTATGATGTATTACTTTTGTAAGGCTTTTATGTATATGCATATGTGTGTGAGTAGTGGATATGAGCAAACAATGTAATTTCCTTAAATTGATGACTGATGTATGTTTGAATCTATGTGTTCCAACTCTTTATGCTTACTAAATGTGTTAGCTAGTTTTGTCACCTAGAAAGCATGTTTAAGTAAGAAATTAATCGGAATATGAAATTGACAACTTCTTGAATCCGTGAGCATGAATAGCCTTTAGGTGGTGGCTTAGTATTTCTTACGTGAAGTATTAAGTTGCTTAGATTTCTTACTTTGAACTTCATGCTTGTGTCGTGAGTTTAATTGCTCTAAGGGGACGTTAGGCTTGTGGTACATAGCCCACTTCTGTTATAAAGTAACATAATTGGGATTAAGGTTGTGTGATTTAACTTGGCTCTAAAAGACTTTGTTAAATTACATAATTAGTTAGTTTCTTGGTAGCTTAACCAAAGCACTAGGGGGATATTTGTCAACTATGTTTTCACATCAATTATGGGTTACATTTATGCATAAGTCTCTATTCTACAATCACTACCAGATCGGACAGAATAGCCGACAAAAAAAGTTTCGTCTACTATTCCGAATTTTCGTCGGCTATTCCTTCTACCGACGAAACTTTCGTCGGCTATAATTCGCCTGTAAAAGGGCGTCGGTAAAACGAATGGTCGACGAAAATTACGAAATCGTCGGCTATTTTCGAGTATGGCCGACGATATCACCGACAAAAATTAATTTTGTCGACCAAACCTTGGCAAAATATCCGACGAAATTCGTCGGATATTTTCGAGTATGGCCGACGATATCGTAAACTATAGCCGACGAAATTCGTCGGCTATTTGTTCTGAAATATAGCCGACGATTTCATCTATTTCGTCGGTTATTTCGTCGAAATATATTAATATTTTAATAGGCATTAATTAGTTATAGCCGACGAAATAATGTCATTTTCGTCGGCTATAACGGTTATAGCCGATGAAATTTGGTAAAAATCGTCGGCTATAGCCCTTATAGCCGACGAAATAATGCTAATATCGTCGGCTATTCTTACATTTTGGGGAAAAAAAATGAAATTAATTTCTAAATTACCATTCCAAGCAACCTGCAATTCACAATGACAATCCATGGATTTAGACCAACAAGAAACACGTCTAAATGACTTATTATTTAATTTGTTCCAATATACATAAAATATAACCCTAATCATCACCTAAAGCACTAAAGTCCACCACGTCATCCCCAACATCCTGCTGTCCATCATGCTCGTCATCCTACTGAACGAACTCGGGAGGTTGAGGCATTGGAGGTTCAACTGATGGCTGAAACAGGGGCAGGGATTCAAGGCCTTGTTGTTGTGCCGCGAACATAGCATACCACCAGTCTTGTTGATCGGCGTAGTTGTGTTGCCGAATTCTCTCGCATTCAGCATGCCAACTGGACATATCCAAATGATACTGCTGTGTTCTGCGGTGTTGCTCCTGTGATCTGTGGAACTCGGCCGCCAATCTTGCATTTCTTCTGCCAATCTCTGCATTTCCCCCCTCATCTGTTGGCTGTCCCCGCCTCCCTTCTTTTGAGCTCCCTTAGTGGTCTTCAGGAGCCCTATTCTAGAACTTCCCAAACCCCGGCAGTAGTATTGGTTTGACCGGTCTGGGAAGGCTGCGTCGAACATCCTCACTGCCGTTTGGACATTCGATCTGTCGACCTGGCGCAAAGCTTCTTGCAGATCTGCCTCTGAAATGTTCGGTTGTGTCTCCCGAACTACTTCCTGCAACACTTCTTCTTCGGCCCGGTTCACCCTCTCCTAATTGAACGGGAAAAAATAATAATTAATATTCTAACAAATATATAATTAAGTAAAATTAATAATTTGTTAAAGGAAAAACGTATTATGTGCCTTCGTCAATGTAACTGACGATAGATAATTATGTAGTCATTATTGTCATTAATGTATTTCCTATTACCGTTGTAATACTCACCCTATATAAAGGGAATTATCAATGAAATGAGTAGACCAATTCCATTTTCCTACAACACGTTATCAGCACGTAGCTTTACTCGCTGAGAAAGAAAAAACCCTAGCAGTAATAGCCAAAGAAAAAAAAACAAAGAAAAGAAAAAAAGAAAACCCTAGCCGGCAGCAGCCTCCCCGGCGCCGCCGCTACCCCCTCCATCTCCCCAGCCGAGCGCCGACGACGTCAGCCCAGCCGAGCGCCGACGACGCCAATCCACATCGACCCGACACCCAGAAATTTGCTCTGGGCACCCTTACGCGCTGCAGATCAGCCCCCCATCCTCCCCGAGCTGCAGATCGGACCTCCTTCAGCCCACCCCCGATCCGGCACTAGTTCATCTTGTCCACGAGATCGACCACCAGCGCCACCGTCGCCTAGCGCCTGCAACCCTCGACGCCGCCATGCCGGCGAATCCCAGCCAAGCTCCGGCCACGTCGCAGGACGACGTCTCCTTCTACCGATCCCGATTCTGATCCCGCCTACGTCGCCTCCACCTGCCTAGCCCAGCCGACGTGGCCCTCGACGACGATCCGGTTCCGCAGCAGCCCCGCCCCAGATCGCCGCTGCAGCCCCGGAAGCACAGGAACCCGATCCAGCTTTTACCGACGACAGCTCGTCGGGAAAAGGCTGCCTCAGAAGTTCTTCCGACGAAAATTTTGTCGGCAGAACTTGCAATCGACCCGACCCGACCCGGATCTGGGTGACCCGACCCACGAAAAAAAAAACAAAAACAGAATTTTCTTTTTGGGATAAAATTTGAAGGTAATTTTAAAATTACCGCATAGTAATTATTATTTACTGTGACTATTTACTGTTTTATGAATTTAATGGTAAATATTAAATTATTTAATTGATATGGTAAATGTATGATTAAAGTGACTAATCATATGAATATTTTTTTTTTTTATGTGACATATCAATTTAATGATGCGGCGATGAATATGTGACGATTACTTGGAGACGGAGATAAAGCAATCGCTATATATGCAGTTTATTTGGCAAACTGACTATATGAATTTCGCTGCTTTCGTTAAATCTCTATCATATAATGCTTTTATCAAATCGCATTAATATTTATTTAAATGTTAAATATAGAGCATTATATGTTCATTTTTTATGTTAGATAATTATTTTATTTAACATGTTATTTAGTTTAAACATTGCCTTGATGATGTAATTTCATGAGCATTGTAATATAAAGAAAAAGTGACAAACCTATATTGTGAAAAAGCATTTTCACGAAGTAAGAAAAATATGACCATTACAAATTTCGGTCTTGAAATCCAATTTTTATTTATTGAAAATTTTTCAACATGGATATCTTATTTATTGTGTAGAAAGCAACGATAATGGAATTTCATTAGCTTCACATGCAATGGAAATGGAGAAACCAAAATTTTATTGTGATAACGAAATTTCACGAAGCATCGGATTTACCATAATGTATATTGGTTTATATTAATCGTCGTGCATGTCATTTAGACCACGAGATTAATACATTATATTCTTCCTCTATTTTAAAGATGGTTTAACCATCACATTTTAGTTTTGACATATTGGACTCTGAAGAATTTGAGTACCAAATTCCCTATTAAGCCGACTAAGGCTTGAGCATGGTATATTTATGCAAATTGCTTTATGTAAATAGCTAAATAAATAATTTCAATATCTTGAATGACAATGTAAGGTCTAAGAAAAAAATCCCTGAAATTTAATTATGCAAAGAAATGCAATCACCCTAAAACAAAGGGCAATGATGATGTAAGTTATGAGAAAACAAAGAGTAATGACGATGTAAGGTCTTAGACAAAGAAATTTCCTGAAACAAATTATGCAAAGTAATGCAACAACCCTAAACCAAAGGGTAATGACAATGTAAGGTATGAGAAAAAGAAATTTTCTGGAACACATTTTGCAAAGTAATGCAACAACCCTAAATCAAAAGGCAATGACGATGTAAGGTCTTAGAAAAATATATATATATTCTTGAACAAATTGGGCAAAGTAATGCAACGACCCTAAAACAAAGGGTAATTACCATGGACGTAAAATTCATATAATCATCCAAAAGTAAGTGGAAACAATGTAACATTTAAAAGATGACATAGGGGACATGTCATGTGCAGTGAAGCACTCTGTCATTGTTGTAAATCAATGAAGTATTGATACGTACATTATACGCTAGCAAAGAATTAGCTACGACTTTCAATAAATATGAAGAATCATATAAATACGCGGATTTTAGAAAAGTATCTTCAATATCCAACAAGAACATCGAAAATGAATTTACAACTGAAGACATAACATATGGGAAGAATATGTCAAATGACACATCTCATCATTGCAGCTATTAAAAGAGCAAAAAGGATCTGGCTCAATCCAAGATAGACTTTGATTAGTCTACTTTTAAAGTTACAAGATATCCTTATAAAGGCTATTACGCCTAAATACGACTTTTTGTCCTAAATTAGACTTTTGGTCTTAAAGTTTCTCTCTCTAAATTGGACAAGACTAAATGTAATCGTTGGCATGTTAATTTTTTTTGAAATTTCTCTAAAGGAATTGATATTATTCAAATTTTATTCATAATATACATGATTTAATTTTTTACATCTAACTTTGCAAAGTATTGCATAAAGTAAAACAACATATCATAATATAGGCATGACACAACGAACTGTGGGCAAAGAAACGCACCATGTGATCCCTAGAATAATAGTACTGAAGGACAATGGTACTAATATATCACAAAAATAGCACAATAGTACTGAAGAACTGTAGTACTATAATGAAAGTGATAAGAATCTAAATATATGTTCCTTTGGGATTCATAATGCACTTGCTTATCCAAGCATAAAATACCTGCAAAACAACTTCATACACATAATACCCTTCTTGTGTCGAGTGTAGTATTGACAAGTAGGGATCGTTCTATCCGGGGAAATCAAGGGCTTTCAATCACACAAAGTATTGCATAAAAAGGGGGGTTGTCGAAATTTTTAATTATTATTTACTTACTAGTTTACGAAAATTAAATCCTAGATTACTATATACAATTGATCATCACCTTTCACACAATCACCAAACACAAATCTCATTATACATGCAACAAAATTAAAACAAGTAATAGGGGCAGCAAACATATAACGATTTCAAGATTAATTAAGCTCCAATTTAATTAGGGCCAACGCAGCATATCCTAATTATCAAGACATCATAAGTATTTAGAATCCGAAACGCGCGCAATCCTAAACATGGTACTAATCGGTTTAACAACACAACGCATGTAAATTAAACACAAATAGCACATAAGCACATATTGTCGAATTGGAACATGTTAGCAAGTATGGCGTCACCCATCTCACATCGACATGTAAATTTCCATAATTACTCTTACCCTTAGATTAATACATGTCAAAACCAACAACGCGTGTGAATCAACATGTATTAGATCGGAATATGAATTCAACATCTAGATAACACTCATGGCCTTTCGAGTGCATCTAAACATCTCCTTCGGTTCCCCACGAATTAAGAAAATAAACCTAATTGAAATCAAGAAACATGCTAAAGCTACTGCCCATAATACAAATTTAATCACATCACATATATAATTCGGCAATCACATATAAAATATCCAAACAATTATAACAAAGATCCGAAGATCCCATATATGATTATCAATACCGAAATTAAAACCAAAAACCAAAACATACTTCATAGACAAAGTTATGTTTAAATACAAAGTAACAAAAACCAAAATAAAACAATCCATATTACAACCTTGGTTAAGATTCGGCAAGGATTGATGAGATGGTGATCGAATTGATGGAAGGGTGGTGGATTCGGCTTTGCTCCTTGGTATAAAATTTGGGGAATTAATTTGGGCAGAGGTTCGGCAGCTTTTGTGGAGGGAGAGATGATGATTTTCTGTGCAAAAGCCTTGGTATTTATAGAGGAAGTAACCTAGAGAAGCTAGCCACAAACAAAAACCGAATTGGTTTAGGTTTCCTTGATTTTCTGAATTCGGCAGAATGACCTCCGTGCATTGATTACGTCATAACTCTCTCTAGAAAATAGCTATTGAGGTGATTCCAGTTGGGTTGGAAACTAGACTCCCGTAGCTTTCTATCCATATAAGACTCGAATTCTGATTCATTGTCAGCTGTCCGGGAGAGTCCGTGGAAGTTGAGAGACGTGCACAGGAATTTTCCCGAAATTAATCAAGATTTGTTGCGATTTTCTTCCTCTATTTTCTGCCGAAAATTCCCAAGATAATGGCTGAATAATTGAGCAATATCTCTTTAGGTTTTCCATGAATTAATTCAGCCAAAAATCTTGCACAAATGATGGAATTCAGTCCACATTCGTAAGTCAAATCCATGTAGAACTCGGCTTGCTTCTTCTTTTCCATTCCGAAATTAATCTTTTCTTTTCTTTTTTTAATTCAGCCAAATTCTTCATGGATCAATGCTTGATGGACTGAATAATGGACTAGGCTCATAACTCATTTGGACAATTTATCCAAGAGCTAGCCGTAGCTTTCCCTAGTTGAGCCAGGAAAGCATCCTTTGTATCTTCTTTTCCTGCTTGCATCAGGGAAACTTCTTTTCTTTTGTTCTTCGACTTCTTCCTTGAAAGGATGACTCTCTAATGCTCCAATATGTTCAGTAGCTCATCACTTACAACCTTGGACACGAAATTGTTGTAGAAAAATAGAAATCCTTCAAAACGGGCAGCAGGTTCTTCCTCTCGGCAGATCTGACCTTCTTGCATTCAAACCGGCATAACTCTCTACTTAGGAGAGCTTTTTCTGCGATTCCAGTTGCATATGAAACTAGACACACAGGGCGTTCATCCATAAAAATTTCACCTTCAAATTCCTTGTCAATCGTCGGGAATAAATTCAGAAAGTTGGATGTCGGACACTGAAATCTTCTGGAATTCTTGGATTTGCATCCGATAAGAACTTGAAGTTCTTGGCATTTTGTTCCACTCCGATTTTAATGATTCTTTCCTTTGTTCAATCCTTAGTATGTCGACTGCAAATGAGAAGAGAAAAATCTATCAAAAGCAAAGTTTATGTTTTACAGATTCAATAAAACATCTCAGAGACTTTGTGAATGGACTTTTGACAATTTCTGCATTTTTATTCTATTTTCCACATGTTTTCACTTTAATTCCACCAAAACTCTTGACTCTATAACATGACTCTATATTACAACAATAAGGGTTAAGCATTGCATAAATGGGGGTAAAAACATATTAAGAACGTCGCATTTTATGCTCCTATCACTTGCCTAACTGGGATTACAATACCCTTTTATTACAATACTCATCGATTTACTCTAAAGAACTTGAGTTACGTTTCGATGTATATATTGAGCATATGTCAAATTGACAATTTATGCGATAAAAGAAAATTGAATTTTGTTTTCCACATATTAAGAAATTTACGCCACGATTTTTCATGTGAAAAAGACACAAGTGAGAATTCATTTGAGCTCCTTTGCATTACCTCTAAATGACTGCGAATGTAAACGAGTATTAGAGAAGATTATATGTCAACTTAGTAGGTTCTAAGTAACCGCTAATTAAATCCAACGTCATAAGAAAATGATCTTTTGGAATTCTGACATAGATTGGCTTTGATATGGTGATCCATACATTAAAAAAACTACTATGGACACCCATATTTTTGGATAAATAGAAGCAAACACCAGAAGAATATGGTTCACACACGAATCTGAGGACGATCAATGAACATTTTATCCTCAAATATTGTCATATAGGGTTGAAGACGTATGTTCAATTCCTAAATTCCGCCGCTCCCCCAATGTGGCATTATAATATATTCGATGCACAAGCATATGCATTTATACCTTATTATGCTTCTCCTATCCGTCATGATTTTATGGATAAAAGTACATCATTCAAAGCCTATTCGTTAAAGCAATTATGATTGAGATCATCATATGCAAAGGACACATGAGTTTCTCATTATGTTGTTATATTGAATCAAAAGAGGATTCAGTGGATCGATTCAACCAACTTGCGGACACCATAGATATTTTATAGTGTTGGTTGTTGTGTCGACACACTGGTCACGTGTCATGACACCATCCACAATTAAAATTTATGCTGCTTATGCTAGAAAGTCAAAGCACTTAGGCCGGGTTAATTTCCGTAGGTGTGATGATTTTATGGCTTATTATATGGGATTTGTAATGGACATCATATTCCTATATATAAAAACCCAATTGGTCTCACGGAAAACGACTACAGTGATAGTCTTAATATTGGTAAAGCACACCAATACTTCCGTTTTGGGTTATGCAATTTTTGCATGCAGCGTTACTTTTTCATCTATGGCCATCATCATTGAACCAATTTACACCATAGCTAGTGACTATGTGTGAGGATTTTTAAAGGATTTCAAACGAACTTGTAATCCTTGAGCTCTTTTGGATTGACACGGATCTACAATCCTTGAGCTCTATTAAATGTTTTATGTGCCAAAATTGCGCCGCCACAGCGCACAATGATGGGTTACTTGAGATGAATAAATATTTATGCTGGATATGAACTTCCAGCTATAGTCCGCTATGTCGAAACCTTGACAGGCGATCTCCTCACCGCTAGATTTGCGGTGTGTCACTTTGATGAGACAGTCTTCCCGTCGTTAGGGGGAGATAAGAACAAGTATGTTCAAGTGGAACGACATGAATTGTCGTGGTTTGTCCCCACTGTGTCTCATCTCGATCCCCAAAATCACACAAAGCAAAGTGTGTAGATATCTTATACATTAAAGTGACGAGATCATATAAACCTGCTGCAAATATACCTGCAAGGATTGTGTTTTATCAAAAGGACATGGTACCACCCAAGAGGAATTGGGTATTGCACTGCCACCATGGATGGTGGCATGGTGACGCCATAAGTGGCATAAATGGCGTCATAGGCCGTGGCTCTCCAAGGAAGAGGGGGAGGCCACCTTAAGTTCGATGCATACTTGTGTAAAGGAAGAAAACAAGTTTGGCACAACCTGATCTATTGATCAGTGATACTCAAATCCGTCTCATGAGAATATTTATGGATTGTGGTTATCATTGGGGGACGCCTCAAATGTTAGAACCAATCCTTAAAGTATAGAGATCTCTACAAACACATTACACTAGTGTACATGAGGACGTGGAATAATGAGTCTACTATCGAACCATACTTCGTTGAAAAATGTCAACTTAGTAAACTGGCCTAATGGAAAGAAGCGATCCAGTATAAACAAAGAGATAGGTCTTTTGGGCAGGTGACGCCGACACCGCAAATATAAACCCTATCAAATATATCTTTGTTAGAATGCGTAATGAGAATAAGAGTATGCAAACTCACCTTATGGCGCAAGGTCTCTCAAAAACGCACTGGAATCGACTACGAGGAGATATTCTCTCGTAATGGACTACGATGAGACAAACTCTCGTAATGGATGTCATTGCACTCCACTACCTTGTCAGTTTGGTAGTTTCCGAAAAACTGAACATGCAGCTTACGAAAAGTGATCAAAACATATATCTCTATGGGGATCTAAATTAAGAGATATACATGAGGATCCTAAACGGACTTGATCCACCCAAATCAAGTGACTCTAGATCACATGAGTACGTTTGCAAAAGAAATCGGAACGTTCACTAAAGTGACTACTTGATTGGAAAGGGATTGATGAATTATGCCCTTGCGTTTTCATTATGGATATATATGAACTCTAAATGAAATAAGAGAAACTCAGTGTATTGTAAATCCTAAGTTGAGAATGAAAAAGATTTTGGGAATACACAGTCTTGAAATGGAACTCAAGGACTGTAATGATGGTGATCATCCATCAATCGGCTTAGGCACTCTAAAGAATAAAGTGAGGCCTACAGATATTCCCATGATCAGTCGAAGTCTTTTCTCTAACAATAGATCCGTTTTTCATCTAAAGGAAGATGACGAAGAAGTATTGGGAAATGAAATTCCTATACAAGTGCAATGACGCATGATTGTACTTAAACATAATATGTAAGACTCGACCTCTCATTCGATGTAAATTTGTAAAGCTATGTTTAGCTCTGCGCCTACGCAACGCAAATCGTTCTTTCATTAAAGATATGAAAGATTTGGGCTTATTCAATCTCTACATAGAATGTGACATGATAAAGAAATTATCCACGTCATAACTAACTATGCGTAAAGAAAAACGCATTAAAGGTGAAATAAGAAAATCTGTTGTCACAGATCAATTTCAAATCTCTTAATGGTTCACTCATACTCTAGACGAAGTTATGACTATTTTGGTCATACCACGAGTGAACCTGATGTTCAATATGAACCTATGTATTCAGTTCATGAACAACCTTATCCTCAAGATCAAAGTAAATCAAGTTGGATCTGAGGACGATGTGGCAAGATTTAGTTACTAAATCATTGCTCAAAGTCATATTTGGAAAAACATGTGAAAATACATAACTATGCTAATGTTACTGAAGCTCCCTTGATCAAATGAAAGAATCAAGGAGAATCTCATGATTAATGTAAAAATCAGGGGGAGGTGCAGACATCAGGGGGAGTCTAGCACATACATGTTGTTTTCAAATGTAATAGGTGCGTTGCGCTCTTTTTGTCCCTCGACCAAAGTTTTATTTTCTCCCATTGGGTTTTTGTTACTTGGCAAGGTTTTTAATGAGGCAACACCACATGCACCATTCTATCTCTGACTCGGCACAAGGGGGAGTGTTGAAGGAAAAACGTATTATGTGCCTTCGTCAATGTAACTGACGATAGATAATTATGTAGTCATTATTGTCATTAATGTATTTCCTATTACCGTTGTAATACTCACCCTATATAAAGGGAATTATCAATGAAATGAGTAGACCAATTCCATTTTCCTACAACATAATTAAAATTTTAAAATAGTAATCAACGACTTACGAGCTGTTCTGTCGCTTGTGGATAAGTCTTCTTGAACGTCTCCACGTACGGGTTGCTATCAGGATGATCTCTAAGCGCCTCCTCCTGATATTGTGAAAATGGCCTAGAACCAGCATGATGTGAGGTTGTGTTACGGCGGCGGTTCGCAGAGTTTATTCGAGACCGTTCCTTCAAACAAATAATAAAATATTACAAAAATGCATCAAAAAATATTAGTGTAATAATTATAAAATAATTAAACTAATAATTAAAAAATTAACAAAATAAACATTTATAGTTAAGTTTAGTATTTACATGCATAAGTGGGTTGTTGAAGTCTACTGTCTTCAACCAACGCCAATCGTACTCCCTGAACAGGAACTCTCTTGAAGTACCCATACGACCATGTCTGTCGTATTCGGCAAAGTGGGTACGGAGCTCGTTCTTCTACTCTTTGAACCTACGGAAAAAACAAAAGTGCATTAGAAATATTATTAATATCATAAAATATTTCAAATTATAAGATGAGGAATTCCCAACGTACCTCTAGTTCTGTATCGCGTCCGCCCAATCCTGCTTGTGTTCGGCAATCTCGAAGTATGCCTGAAAGATAATATTTTATTAGTTTTACAATTATAACAATACCGAAAATTATTAAATATTACGATAAAGAAATTAAGTTTTTTAAATTACTCACCGACGCCGCTTTGTTGACCTCCCTCTTAATCTCTTCCGGCACATCAGCCCACCGTGTCCACAACATAGGGACTCTATCCCTAATTAGTGCCCCCACGCAACCCGCGTAATCGCGGCTTTTTTTCCCCTGAACCTCCTGATTAGGGGGTTCGTTGATCTGGATCCTCCCCCTGCTGTCAACAGTTCTCCTGAGCGTGTCAAAACATATGACACCTCTCGTATTCGGCCTTGAACTGCTAGCGGCTGTCCCTATCACATAAACGACGATTGGTTAATAAAATTAAATATTAGTGCGTTAATTTTAATAAAACATTTAATTAATAAAATCAAATGTTACCTGAACTCGATGACCCGTCTGTCGACTTTCCTTTTCTCCTCGCTGAAATCAGGAGCTCAGGTCTCTCAAATGGCTCATGATGGTATGCCTCCGCAACACTCACGTACTGAGGCATATCAGGCCATATGGGCACACCACGAAAGTCGACCTCGGGTATCGCAGGAATGTTGTACAGGAGGTAGAGCTGATTTGGGAGAGTAGGCCCCTCAGTCGAGTCAGCAGCAGACGGCGCCGAACTCGTCATCGGCTCCCGATGAACCTCAGGCATACAAACCTGAGGAACGTCTGGAGCTATCTCGTCCTGAAATAGCTGCCTACTCCACCTCGGAGCATCTGGCCGGAGAGGGGGACGTGAACTGCTCTACGGCCGCCCCACCTGGAGAAGGGTCTGGTGCCGAGAACTCACACTCCTCCTCGGCTGGGATGAATCCACACTCCTCCGCGGCTGGCTGGTGGTCCTCTCAGGCTGGCTAAGGGTCCCCTCGGAGTCTCCGGAACCGGCAGAACTTCCAGAACCCCTAGATCTGGAAGAACGACGGCCTCCGAATAACTGTCTGAGTGCATCGGTCATCGGGAGCTTGAGGCATTAATACATTAAGCTATATTAAATTATATTACATAAAGTAACAAATTTTAATTAATATAATAACCAATAATACTAACATATTTTAAAACATACTAACAAATTAATATTTAAATTTTAACTAATTTTAAATAATACTAACCATTAACATAAATATAACCATTTATATACAAATATAACTATATTTCATCATTAACATATATATACATACAAATAACTATTTATTTATTAACATAAATATAACCATTTATATAATTAGGCTACCAATTTATATATATAATTAATTTAACAATTTATATATAACAATTAAAATATACATTAACATATAACCAATATTAACAAATATATAACAATTTATATAATTAATCTACAAATTTATATATATAATTAATCTAACAATGTATACATATAACCAATATATATAACAATTTAACACACTTAAATATCTAAATTATATACCTAAATTATAAAATTAAAATAAATTAAAAAAAAAACCAAAAAAAACCTTCGGATTTGTTTTGGCGGAGGAGGAGGAGGGGAAGGAGGAGGACGGGAAGGACTGGAGGAGGCCGGATTTTGTCCGGATGGAGGAGGAGGGGAAGGAACGGTGCCGATTTAAGGAGGAGGAGGACGAGCAGTTCGGAATGGAGGAGACGCACGCCCGATTTGAGGAGCGGATGAGGAGTTTTTGCGGATTTAGGGCTGAAAAAGTCGGGCTGCTGCGGCTTTAAGCTTTTATAGCAGAGAGAATAGCCGACGAATTAAAAGATTTCGTCGGCTATTCTTTGAGAATAGCCGACGATTTAGAATATGTCGTCGGCTATTCTTTGAATGTCGTCGGCTATTCTATGAACATCGTCGGCTATACTTTGGAAGATCAACAGCCGTCTGATCTGAGTCATCCAACGGCGGACAATATAAACGCGCGGATCGCAAGAGTTTAGCCGACGATATATAATTTTCGTCGGCTAAACTGAGAGAATAGCCGACGAGTTAAAAGATTTCGTCGGCTATACTTTGGAAAATCAACAGCCGTTGGATCTGAGCCATCCAATGGCGGACAATAAAAAGGCGCGGATCGCAAGAGTTTAGCCGACGACATATAATTTTTGTCGGCTAAACTGTAGGTCAAACCACTAAGTCAAACCTCTAAACGCTTAAAAACAGAAATTAGTCTAGTTAAACGACGGTTTCTGGCCTCACCTTCAACAGATAATAGTTTCAAATCAATGAGATGCAACTAATCATATAAAAATTTTACAAAATTGATTTAACGAACGTCAGGCTACCCATAGGAAAACGAAAGTAAAAAACAGTTAACCGCAACATTCGGCACACAGATTTTGTCGGAATCTTGTCATTTTTCAACCGTAGACGTATTTCATTATTTCGGTTATATCTTATTTCACAACATTTTTGCATTTGAAGAGTCTACATATAGTAACTATTTGAAACTATACATTCACTTAAACACTTAGTAAACAAGTTAAGGAACATTAGTGCATATGTTCTGATTTTGAATCTAAGAGTTTAGGAAATCTATTCCAACCGTCAGATATCACCGTTAAGTTTAAATACATGTAAGAAAAAAATCCAACTACATCTGACAACGTTAAAGGCTCAATCGGGACGGTCAAACGGGTGAGTCAAACCTCTAAACGCTTTGAAATGGTAATTGGACTGTCAAAATGACGTTTTTTTTGCCTGACCTTCAACAGATAATAGTTTCAAATCGATGAGATGCAACTAATCGTATAAAAAATTTCGAAAATTGATTTAACGAACGTCAGGCTACCCATAGGAAAACGAAAGTAAAAAACAGTTAACCGCAACATTCGGCACACAGATTTTATCAGAATCTTGTCATTTTTCAACCGTAGACGTATTTCATTATTTTGGTCATATCTTATTTCACAATATTTTTTCATTTGAAGAGTCTACGTATAGTAACTATTTGAAACTATACATTCACTTAAACACTTGGTAAACAAGTTAAGGAACATTAGTGCATATGTTCTGATTTTGAATCTAAAAGTTTAGAAAATCTATTCCAACCGTCAGATATCACCGTTAAGATTAAATACATGTACGGAAAAAAATTCATCTTCAGCTGACAACGTTAAAAGCTCAATCGGAACGGTCAACCGGGTGAGTCAAACCTCTAAACGCTTAGAAATGGTAATTGGACTGCTTAAATGACATTTTTTTGGCCTGACCTTCAACAGATAATAGTTTCAAATCGATGAGATGCAACTAATCGTATAAAAATTTTCTTCAAAATATTTACCGAAGGTAACGCTACCCTTAGGGAAACGAAGGAATAAAACCTTTGACCGCATCTTTCGACACTCAGATTTTATCAGAATCTTGTCATTTTTCAACCGTAGACGTATTTCATTATTTCGGTCATATCTTATTTCACAACATTTTTGCATTTGAAGGATGAATAAATGGTTTATCGTTAGTGATAGAAAATGGAATATGGTCATTTTTTGTTTTTTTTTAAATCATAGCTGACGAGAGACTCGTACTCGTCGGCTATTCTTTTGTCGCTTTCTGTCTAAAAAAGAAAATATGTATTTTTCAATATAGTTATAGCCGACGAAATAACAAATTTTCGTCGGCTATTATATGAAAAAAAAACAGTTGGCAAGGAAGTTCAAGCAAAGTTCAGTTGGCAGTGCTATTTATCTGCACCGAAAACTATACTCTGTCTCGAAGGACTGGAAACCCTCTCAAATGAAAAAATGGATGACTCAAATGGCAAAAGTTAAATGTTGCATTCGGCACACAGATTTTATCGGAATCTTGTCATTTTTCAACCCCTGAATGTATTTCGTTATTTCGGCCATATCTTATTTCACAACATTTTTGCATTTGAAGGATGAAGCAATGGTTTATCGTTAGTGATAGAAAATGGAATATGGTCATGTTCTGTTTTTTTTTTTAAATCATAGCCGACGAGAGACTCGTACTCGTCGGCTATTCTTTTGTCGTTTTCTGTCTAAAATAAAATATGTATTTTTCAATATAGTTATAGTTGACGAAATAATGAATTTTTCGTCGACTATTATGAGTAGAGCCGACGAAATAACGTGTTTTTCGTCGGCTATTATATGAAAAATGTAAAAAAAATCAGTAGGCTTACACCTCTCGTATTCTTATTTCCTGTTCATATATAACCAAAATTGAACATCAAGAAAACAGAAACCCAGCAGTCAACAGAAAGAAATATATTACATGGATTACAAATGAAAGGATTACATCATCTAAATTACTTAATCCGTCGGATTGCAATCGGAATCGTCGGATGAGTCTTCTTCGGTTTCTGAATTGCTCGATAGGGGTAATCTATGTCTTTCCTCATCACTGGAGTCCTCGTTAGTTTCTTCATTTGGATCAACATCAACAAGCAGTGGCTCTTCACGTCGAATTCGCACCGGCGTGTCTAGGCGAATAAAAGAGGAGTCAGGAATACTGTTTGAGTTGGGCTCTTGATACGCGGTGCCACCTTCCTCGTTCTCTTCAGCCACTCCAAGTGTAGACGCCCGGTAAATGTTGCGATGGTGGATAGTGTTGACTACTTTCCACGGGTCACCCTTGGTGAGATCATCAAGATAAAACACTTGTTTTACCCATGTGGCTAAAACGAACGGGTCATCCTCATACCATGATGTACTAGTGTTCACAGAAGTTATGCTGTATTGATCGGTTTTCATGCTCTGCGGACGTGTGTCAAACCATCTACACTTGAAAATGTGCACTTCCATGCCTTCCCCATAATGCAGTTCCACAACTGAATGGAGAACACCGTAATAGTCAACTCCATCATCCCCACCATGTGCCATAACCCCTGAATTTTGTGTTTTCAGTCTGATGTCTCTCTCTTCACATCGAAATAACACACCATTCACCTTGCACGTCGCATAAAATTTTGAATAGACCGGCTTCATCGCCAGAAGTCTGAGTTCGTGCGACCAATTTGGGTGATTATTATTTTTAATAAGGTCCATCTGCAACCATCAGAATCAACTATAAATATGAATAATTATACACAATAATATATAAATACATATAGAATAGTGTTAAAGTTACGTACCCAGCGGCCGAAATACTCTGCGAATGTCCGGTTGTGGTAATCGAGATCACCTCCTACTTGGTCACAGTTTAGATGCATGTTCTTCCAAAACTGAACTTCTGGACAGTTAATTAGTACCCACCAATGTGCAATGGCTACCTCATAATGTTTCAACTTGTAGGAAACTGACATGTTTCCACCGAGTACAACATCGTCGGAGAGTATGGAAAGATTGAACTGTGAAGGTACATCTTCCGGTATGCCTTCCTGTAACGCTCCTAAATACAGCTTCATGTAGGTGACGCACTCGTGCGCAATATATGCTTCAGCTATACATCCTTCAGGTGCGGATATGTTTTGGACAAAATCACCGTATTGTCCAAGTTGCCTATAAATGAAGTTTTTAAAGTGTTATGATAAAACATTAATACTAAATCACATCTATTGATGAGGAAATTAACATAAGGTGTAAAATACGTACCTTTCCATCGGATACATCCAAGTGAAGTGCACAGGACCGGTAAGCAATAACTGCCGAGGAAGATGGATCATGAGGTGAGGCATGATGTCGAAAAAATTTGGAGGAAATATCATCTCAAATTTACACATGATATGAACGATGTCTTGTTGCATTTCCCGGAGGTCAGATTTTCTCACTTCCCGTGTGCATACCTTCTGGAAAAATCTTGCCAACGCTACTAACGGCTCCACAACGTGACGGGGAAGGAACAGTGGAATGAAAACAGGGAAGAGACGCTGTAGCAAGATATGATTGTCATGACTTTTCAACCCGTAAAGATTGTTGAATTGTCTATTCACACACTTGGCTATATTTCCAGCAAAGCCTGAAGGATACTTGGCCCGACTTATCCAATGGAAAATTTCTGGTTTATGCTCAGGCTTGACGGTGTAAGGAGCTTGAGGCATTTTTCTCTTCCCATGTTTCAACCATAGTTGTTTTCTGATATTCATGTTTTGCATATCAGTGCGAGCCTTATGACCGTCTTTCGTCTTCCCCTCCAAGTTCAGCGTTGTGCCCACCACACTTTCATAAACATTTTTTTCTATGTGCATAACGTCTAGGAAGTGACGGATCAACAACTCACACCAGTACGGGAGTTCCCACAATATGCTCTTACGTGTCCAGAATTTGTACTCCTCAGGTCTTTCAGGTATTTCCGCTACAATATCGGGATGATTGCTGAGGGGCCCAAAATCGTACTCATTAAGCACTGCTAAAATTTCACTTCCCGTCCATCTTCTGGGAGGACCACCGTGTTCTTCGGTTCCATCAAATGCGGCGGACTCGTAACGCCAGTGGTGATCCGCCGGAAGGAACACATGATGACCCATTCTGCATATCTTGTTGCAATGAGGGGTGCTCCCATAATCGCTAAGGCATTCTGGACAAGCCTTGTATCCCCTAACAACGCTGCACGACAACATCCCATAAGCAGGAAAATCACTGATGGTACCAATAACCATGGCATGCATCTGGAACGTCTCCTCCTTGTACTTGTCAAAAGTGGGATGACCAACGTCCCACAATACCTTAAGCTCTTCAATCAATGGTCTCGTATACACATCGAGACATTTCCCTAGGTAACCAGGCCCCGGAATCAACAACGTCAACATATTATATTCCTTCTTCATGCACATCCACGAAGGAAGGTTGTAAGGTACCAAAACCACCGGCCATATACTATATGAAAGACTCATGGTGCCGAAAGGGTTGAACCCGTCGGTTGAGAGCCCGAGCCTGACGTTTCTGACATCTGACGCAAAATGAGAAAACTCATTGTTTATATGCTTCCAAGCCGCTCCGTCAGAGATGTGTGTCATAATATCTGCATCTCCCGCGTCCCGCTCACCGTGCCATCTCATAGCTTTTGCGGTGGTTTCTGACATGTACAACCGCTCAAGCCTATCTCTCAACGGAAAATACCGAAGCACTTTCACAGGTTTCCTATTGCCTGCTCCCGTCAACTTATATCGGTCAGACTGACATATCGGACATGCGTCAAGGCTAGCAAGGTCATTCTCTTCTGCATCTTTACCCCAGAAGAGAACGCAGTCAAATGCGCATGCATGGATCTTAATGTAGGAAAGCCCTAGATCTTTGAGGATACTTCGGACCTTGCGGTGATTGGTAGGATTACGATGACCCTCCTCCAACAACGAAGAAGTGTACTGTAGATATTCATCCACTTGTCTGATAGTCGATTTTGTCTCGACTTTAATCCTCATTACCTCCATCACACTTTGAAGAACTGTTCTCTCAGAACTTGAAGACACAGGGGTCTGTTGCAATGCAATCAGTTTGTTGTACTTGTCAAAGGCAGCAGTGTTGACAACTTGTGGGAAGGGCTGCACCGGGTCATGCATATATTGTTCCCCACGTACACCGCTTTCAAAAGGAAACACGTCGTTGACGAATGCCATTGTTGGATCGTTGGATGTACTACTACTGCCCGCCTCAAAAAACTACCCATGATCATGCGATCCATCTAATGATGGCTCACCGTGATATATCCAACGTTTGTACTTCGGCTAAAGCCCATTACTCTTTAGGTGCTCCCATACTGTCCTAATCGGAAATCGACACATATCACTGCGACACTTACATTTCTTGCACGGGCAAGAATGGTATTCATTCCCGTTTGTATTTTCCTCGACGAACTGCAAAAAATTCACAACTCCTGTAGTGTATTGTCGGTCATGCCTTGGAAGCGAAATCCAACTCTTATCCGGTTCCATATATAGCCTGAAAATAATATATATATATATATATATATATATATATATATATATAACTTTAATTAATAAGAAATTAATTAACACATATATATATATATAAATTCTTAATAATTAATTACATTACAATATATATTATTATCAACATCAACTCATATATATATATACCATTAACAACCATTATTTAAGTTACACTATATATCAACCATTATTTAAGTTAAGTACACTATCAACAACCATTAATTAACATATATATATGTATATAATTAAACTCCACACACACATGCACACACACACACACACACACACACACACACACACACACACACACACACACACACACATATATATATATATATATATATATATATTTTATCTCCTAATTAAAATAACATCAAATTAAAACACATAATTAAACTCTAACTTAAAATCAACTCGATCAACTACAACTCAAAATCAACATATATACACTAAAACAACAACAAAACAAAAAATCACTTAATAATCAAAATCACTAAAACTCAAAATCAACTCAACTAAAACTCAAAATCAACATATATACACATATACGTACCTATATATAGCTCCACAATGTAAGAGATGACGGATTTCAACAATACCCACAGATTTTTCACTCTTTCTCCCGTTTTTTTTCTTTTTTTTTTAAATGAGCAGCTGTTGTCTAGATCTGAAAATATATAGACTTATAGCCAACGAAAATGACAATTTCGTCGACCAAAATTTCAAAAGTTTTCGTCGGCTAATGTTTCAGAGAAAGGCCGACGAAAATCCAAATCGTCGACTGAAATCTGAATATAGCCGACGATTTTTGTTTATACCAACGGAAAAAAAAAAGGATCGTTGGCTATTCCCAAACTATGGCCGACGATTTTGTTTTTCTACCGACGAAAAATAAAATCGTCGGCTATTCTATGGAATTACCGACGAAAATTTTTAGTCGTCAGCCGTTTTTTTTTATTTCTTCGGGAAAAGCCTTTTTTCTGGTAGTGAATAGATCTAGTCTCTACACTTGTTAGTTTAGTTTTTTTTTTTTTTTTATGTTTATGTTAGCTTTAATATAGCTAAAATCAACAAAGCTGATTCACTACCACTTGTTAGTACCATCCTCATGATCTTTGGCTTCCAAAGGGCTAAGGTTGTGAATTGTAAAAAGGTAGATGCATATGTTTTCTAGATTTCATTTCGCGGTAATCTAAAAGGTAGAGTTACTCAATCCCTTGGGTACGATACTCTTACTTTTTCTCCCTATACTAAAACTTGACCTCCTATTTTTGGGAGTAGGAAGCATCACAAATTTGCACATAATATTAGTTATGTGATGTGACCAACAGAAGTATTTTTTTTAAAAAAAAATTGGAAGCGGGTACGTTTTGAAAGCGTTAGAATAAAATAATACATATATATTTAATTTTTTACTTTAATAAATATAAACATATATATTTAACTTTTATTCCTATCAAAATCAATTTTTTGTGAGAGACACCAATGACAATCATTAGATCTCCTTTAATGATATTGGACGATCGAGATTAAATCAAAAATCCAAAACACAATTGGTCACAACATCTCTATTAAAGACATGCACGCGTATGATTGCATCATAGATCACCTTTCAGGCTTTCACTCTTAACGATGACTTCATCTTCTTCCAAAATCTGATAAATGATTCTTGGCATTCAAGACTCACATCTCTTCTCCTTCACAGACCCCCATCAATTAGCGTCCAAGCTCACTTTCCCCACGGCTCCGCCCCCATCAACCCCCGCACTACCGGTCTCTCTCCCTCCTCGACTCTCCTTCCTTTCGTGAAAAATCGATGTCCAATCATCTGTAATCCATACCAACACCATTAATTAAATTAAGATAAAATCTTTAAAGGGTTGAGAAGATAAGGATCGAATCTCCGAAGACCCATTAATGGATTCATATAAGAGGTAGCTTCTTCATCGGTGGGATTTAATTGGAGATGACTTCGAAAAAATATCAGTTTTAAATTGAACAAAGCTTCCGCGCTTCCAAATCAGAAACTCGCGATTTCATAGCGTTTCCAAATCCTTTTTTTTCGGAAGAGCGCTTCCGACCACTTCCAAGACGATTCCGCTTCTGAAGTAGGAAACGCAAGTAAGGTGGCACTTCCATGATACGCAGCTTATAACGGACCACTGCCTCAATACCATCAAAGTCGAAGGATTGGGGCAGTAACACTTGCAGAACTCAAGAAGTAACAACATGGTTAACCCTAGACCTTCCATTTCGAATACTTGGTTTGTCCACAAATTACACCACGGCGAGGGTGGCACCAATCCATTCAATGGCTTCATCAGTGAGTAGTTTTAATAGTAAAAACATTTCCACCGTGACCGGAACGAAATCGATTGGGATCAATTTCAAAGGCTGCACTCCATCGTACGCAACAAGGGCAATGGAGGCTTTGTTGGAAAATTAGGGACCGCCTTCCAGGATATAGCGGAAAAGTTTTGGGAGAAGAGAGAAAACTCTAACCCTAGCAGAGCCACTTTTTAATACGGTTCAAATCACACACATGCATATATTTATTCAAAAAATATGTCTACAATATCTTGATATATAACATACTTTTTATTTACAACTAACTGAACAAAATTCACCATTTTTTTACACTATATTTACAAAATTGACCATACATTTATAACATATGTTTTATATATTTACATATAATTGAACTAATTTACCACATCGACAACTATTTGTTCATAAAATTATAAATATGTCGTTGGTGAATTAATTACAACTAACAGAACTATAATTATCAAAATAATTACTTTATTTACTACAATAATAATAAAATTTGTCGTAAAATTTATAAATAAGAAGGGGGAGTAAAAAATATTCCCCTGGTAGCCGATAGAAAGAAAAGATAAAAAATTGTGGGACTAGAAGTTTAGATAGTGATGAGTGACCCAAAGTGGCACGCACAGGTTGAAGATGTCCTCATCGACAAGATACATGTCTCTGTTTCTTGTCACCTTCATGCATCGCACCAGTGAAGGACGGACTTTGTGCATTCTGACAAGTCATAAGGTCCCACGACGAAGCTGTATTGTATTGTCTTTCGTAAGAGACTATTACCTCCACCTTCAAGCAGATCGAGCTTGCTTTTTACCTCTTGTTGCTCTGTGAAGCGCATGGTAATATTTCCATGTTTATACACACACATACAAGGGCTCCATTATTTGACTTTGGTTTCAAAAACAATACTCTGATACTCAGTCACGTTTAAGCCTAGAAATGGATGGGGGGTATTCCAAGATCAGTATCATTCACTCCCAAAACTCAAGATCCATGGATTTTTCAGATCCTGGATCCAAAACACAGTCGGAAAGCAATCTGCAGATCAAGAACAAGCATGACAAACAAGACCGCGATGAGATTCAGCATCAAGATAGAAACTTTGATAATGGTAAGGGTAGTCATGCGGTATTAAAAAGGAACCGCTCAGTCTCTTCTTCTTCTTCTTCTTCTTCTGGGTTTCAATCTGCAGTGAAAGGAGCAATATCCTCCATGAGAAGATCTTCCTCTACAGTGTCAGAAAGGTATGCCAGGATCCATGACCAGTCGGTAGAATGCATTATGGAGCTTCATGAAGGGGAACAAGGTCTAACAAGTACAACAGCTGCAAGATCTAACAAGAAAAGCCATAATCGACGCAAGATCCTTAAAGCCTGTAAGCGCCTTTTTGGACTACACTAGTTTAATATCATCTTCTGACTAGCTCACTACCTCTTCCATTTTGTCTTCATTTTGTAATTTTTCTTGTCTTTTTTGTCCATCCATCCTCTAATAAATTATGATTAGAATCTTTCTTGCTACTTAATTGGTTCATCATTTGGTGAAATGCGGATGCTTCATTAGTGGATTATCAATCATGTTAAAAATAATGCAAAGATTCTACTTTGCCTGCAACTGCATTAATTTGTTGCTTGCTTGCATTTGAAGCAATAGTACGGGCACTTTAAAAGTACCAAGTTCTGTTATTTCTAATGCAGGTCAAGTACAAAATCTTGAATTGGGTGCATTTGTAAATGCCGTTCATCACGTCTCTTCCTCACAAAAACAAATGTAGAGCAGAATAGGGTAGGAATCGAACTGCTCGGTTTACATATTTTCTAATTCTGTACATTTTCCTTTTATCGTGATACGATTACGAACGACAACGATGACCTTCGTGGGATTATAGTCAGAAACATGAGCCGTCATACTAAACAGGGTTAAAAACTCAATTACATGAATTACTGGCAAGGTTGTTCCATATTTTTATCCAATTCAACTTAACAAAGAGTTGTTAACAACGAACTTATCTGAGAATGTGACGGCCCCCAAACAGAAGGCAAGATCCAACAGGAAAAGAAAACCTGTAGCTTTCAAAGTATCTAAAATGAACTGAAGGAGGAGACAAAAATCCAGTGCATGGTCGAAATCTATGTATTGACAACTGAAGTTCTGTACAATTCCTATACAGAAGATGGACGCATTGATGTTCAATATATAAGATGGATAAAAGGATTGCAAATGCCACCTATGACATGGTACTATTGACTTGAGATACTTTCAGGTATACACAGATATGAAGAAAGTGCTCAGGGTGCATTAAGTTGTTTGCCACCCAAGAAAATGGTATCTCCAGCTTCGGTTCAATACCTTGTATACGAACCAGCTTAATTTCAGGCTCTTCAAATTCATAACTAGCCTTCAAGTGGTCATCACATGAACTTTCTACTTCCTCTCCGACTTTTTTATCATTGCTTGCATCGTCAGATGAAACTCTTTGCTCTTCCTCACCACCTACTGTCAATGATTCAGGAATGCCCAAGCCGTTGTCTACAAAATAGTCTGGTAGAAGGCTTTTCACCGCATCATGTAATGTGAAGCATATACCTGCATTGCAAGATCAACTTGGTGAAAAAAAAAAAAAAAACCAGGGAAATCTGATTTCTGTCTGTGCAGATAAGCACAAATGCTCGTATTTGAACTGGCTATCATGGTTCTCATATCCGTCCTCTATAATCCAAGTGATTACAATTTCATCAAACTTAAAGCTACATGATACACATCCTATATGACTAGAAATGGACTGCAAAAACAATTCAAGCAATTCAAAGACAAAGCAGGTGAGGGGAGTACTGCAAAAAGAACTACAGGCTTCTTCCAGAATCTAGTCAACAGGCATTCCACAAGAAAGTTCATAACAGGTTTTCCTTGTCTATTCAGACAAGTGACAAGATCAGAAAGAATTGCACACTACCCCAACCTTACGTATTGACTGATCAACCTTATATGATGAAGGATGCAAAAGTTCAACTTGCAGCATGCACATGTTCCCATCATTGCTTCTTAATTTTATAAGAAATAAATAAACTGTCTTACCTTCTCCTTGTATCTCAACAGGTCGATTTATGTAAGAAACTTTGTCCCAACTATCAATCGGTGGTACATCTTCCAAGTCATCAAAGTCTTCACTGACAATCCAAACATATAACCTAACTGGAACTCGGCCTAAGAAAACCAATTGATACCAAAATTTTAATACAAAAATGTTATGAGTTCTTTTCATATTTTGCAAGTTGAAACAATTATAAATAAGTGTAACCTAGTGTCCAAGTCTGAAGGATCAAAACAGATAACAGGATTTTATCAGAGAAATTGAATTGATTCATGCTAGCACCTCCATATAGGGAACACAGATACTGAGATCGGCTGGGCTTAAAATAAGCAATGGAAAAAGAAGCCATAAATATGAATTGATTGCCAGGAAGAAGAGGAAACAGTAATGATGATGATCGGCTAGGAACATAAGCAAGCAATTCAGGTGCCAAACTGAAAGTATGCTCACCTTGCTTCACCTGCCCTGATATATCAATTTCACTCACACTCGATCTTGATCTTGGCGAGCTCGAATTTACTTCTGCAACTGCTCCAAGCTTAAGTTTAGAAGATACCCGTAGGTAGGCTTCCAAATTACCTGTAACAAATATGTATGATAGTGATTAAAGGCTCTTTAATGAAATTAGTAACTACTTCCACTAGCAAGATGAGGAAAATATATTTTATATATATATATATAGACACAAACACACACGAGGGACTCCACATATCTGATAATTTTGTAGATTACAACTTAGCCGGGAAGCATGTTTACAAAAAACAGTTTGAGTGCAAGGTCATGTTAGTAACCCAACTGTCAACATTGGGTGAGTACTCTGACATGCCATTCCAAGAAACTGTACAACTAATACAGTCCAGCAGGTGAGTGTTTTCCCAATGTGATAACAAAATTTAACATTTCATGCTTATCAGTTTGAATAGATAAAATGCAATGATTCATCTTGGAATTAGATCTGGTGAATAAAAAACTAAAATCTAAATTAAATAGTATATAAAAAAAATACGACAATTCATTTAATTAGAAATATAACGTAAAGCGATATGTGCATGTACGATACTGAACTTGACCAGAAAATTGATACGTTTAAAAGACATTGCATACCAAGTTTTATATACCAACGTCTTAAGAAGGCGGTTCTCCAAAGTAACTTTTACAAACAATACCATGAAATTCCAAATTGAAAGCAAACCAGTTGAATGAAATATAATAATATAAAGCAGGAAAAGACAAAAAGTTTTCGATTTCCCTTGTTTTGGCAAACGTTAACTCATAATTTTCAGAACATATACCATTTAAGACAGAGCGCCAGAGCTCCACCTGATCAGGTTGAGACAAGTTCATCACATTCTTGCAGTTTCCATGGATTATATATGCTGCCTGCAGTTGTAACTAAATACTATGAGAATTCATAATTAGAAGGATTTCCACATAGTGACACAAAGATTTCCAGTGGGATTGTCAACAACTCGGAAATTAAGGATCAAAACCAAGGCGAGTCCATTGCAAATAGGAAGAACTGATCATTTATGTCAATTTAGAATATAAAAAAGAATTAAAGACGCCCTGACCTCTTTCAATGAGTTGATAAAGCTCCACTTTATGCTATCTTCACCTTCACAAGGGATCAATATGTTTGCTGGATATCCTCTAAAATGCACCTACAAAATTATTCAGAAAATAGTTTACAATCTCAAACATGTGGCAAAAACGATGGAAGGAGACAATACAAGAGAGAGATCTAAAATTTTCAAAATTTAACTTGACTTGTGTATGACACGTCACAAAATGAATTGAGAACAGAGCCAAAGTCAGAATGTAATTGTTGAAAACACCACTCTGCCACACTAAAAGGCTGTGCAGCATTTTTATGGTACAGGGCATTGTCCAGACACAATTACATAGTTGGGTCCAAGCGAATCCAGTAGTATAGTTATCGTGTATATTAGTCACATAGGTAGTTCCAAATTGCATATGGGCTGTTAATTCTGACTCACTTGTTGAAGTGAGTTAGTGTTGTATAGTGGAACAAATTTGAAGCCGCATATGGAATGTCAAATAAGATTAAGATGGTAAACAATATGAGGTACACAGGTCCAGTTTTAAACACATATCTAAGTATTAGAGGATAAGGGATTAACAGCACAGGGGAAGAGTTAAATTGCATCCATATTTAGATCCTCGATTAAGTAGAAGTATAAAAAAGAAAGATACCTACCGTAAGATTCCAAGGTCGCTCTGGTTCTGCACAGAGAAGATCAAAAAGAACTCCAGTTGGTATATACCTGCAGCAACAAACAAGTCATAAATAGAAGAAGAAGAAGAAGAAGAAGAGGAGGAGGAGAATAGTAGAGTACCATTTCAAGGGCAAGCCCTTGTATTCGAACCAGATAGTGTCAACACCAGGAGGTAGGGCAGTGCTGAAGTAAGGCTTTAAAAGCGAGGCCAACAGCGGTAGGTAACCTAGGCGAGGAGCTAAGATCTGAAAGAACACCAACACCAACACCATCAATCAATCATGATTCGAGAGAGAGAGAGAGAGAGAGAGAGAGAGAGAGAGATCCTTCATACAAGGGCGGGTGGGGGAGAAGGAAGAGTGGTGACTTCGGATTCATGGAGATGAATCTGCAAGGGAATCGCTCCTTCCCATACGAACCTCTGTGCTTCCATGTTCATTCTCTCAGCTTCGACCCCAAACAACTCCTCCGACCCGGTATCAAATACCTATCTTGGGCCGGGTTCCGCGATCAACCCAAATACCTTTTATTTCTTCTTCTTATCATAAAACTAAAAACCAAATTATTATAACCCCAAATCACCACATTAGCCTCAACATAACTAGAATAGAGTTGATTACCAGAGGACTCGTCCGGAGATCAAACTCAACATCCAAAGCAGGTGATCGATCATATATATCTTGGATCCCTGTCATTGCCACTTATAATTGCAAATTGCGCTTGTTTTTCTTTAAAGAAACCAACTTATCTAACTAATGCACCTAATTTTCACTAAAGAAACATTACCATTAAAAAGAAAATTTTGTTTGCAATTACACTGGCACGAATTGTGATAAATGAAAGAGAGAGATTTAGGGAAATCCGTAGAAAGTAGAAACAACGTACAAACTTTGATTCAAACACATAAACGAACTAAACTTTTTTGCTATTTTGGATCCTTTTCTATCTATTCAAAAAAGAAAACAAAACAAATTTGCAAGTGACTGCTATTATCAATTCTCTCCTTCAACAGCACCTCCTCATACAAAGTATATACGCCTCCTCCATCAAGAACATACCTTTTTTTCTTTTTGCTAAAAGGTCTTTGCTAAATATCTAAGCCAAATCATATATATATATAGTTTATTGATATGTTTCTGAGTTCCTTGTTAATTATGATTGCAGGATTTTACAGACGGGAGGGTAATTCTGGAGCCAAAGAGGAAGAAGAGGGGAGGGAATTTGTCTGTAGATATCATTAGTTAATGTTGTTTTGAAGTTAATGAGATGAAAAATGGCATGTGAAGTTGGTGATCACGGCGGTGAGCGAGTCGACAATGCATCATCGGGTTTGGGATCGCCGAAGAAGAATAGGGATAGGATCAAGCTGTTGTGCAGCTATGGCGGTAAAATCCTACCAAGACCTTCCGATGGCATCCTTAAGTACGTTGGCGGCGAGACTCGTGTCATTGCCTTGTCCCAGGACGCAACTTTTTCCGGTAATTCATGCATGCACTCATGATCGATCATTTCTAATACATTCATGCATATATGCATGGTTGCTTGTTTCCTTATACATATTGAGAAAATGAAATATAAACGATGATGATGATGATGGGATTGCAGAGTTGATGAAGAAAGTAAATGCAGTAGTTGAAGGGGACATGGTGTTGAAGTACCAGTTAATCCCGGAAGATCTGGATGCCTTAGTCTCTGTTCGAAGCGATGAAGATGTAAAGCACATGCTGGACGAATACAATAGACAAGAAAACCAAGGCACGACTCCAAGGCTAAGAACTTTCTTGTTTTCATCCAAGCCGATCATGGAAGAAAGCAGCAGCGGAAGCAGCATTAGTAACCAAACATGGGAGCTAGAGCAGCGTTACATTGACGCCATCAACGGCATAGTCCGTTCATCGAAACAACCACAACCCTCCCCAATCATTGGCAGCTCTCTTTTGGCGAGCATCAGCAGCATTGGGATTTGCAGTAGCCCCATAGCCAGCTACAGTCCCCTGGCTAGCTTTTCCTCTGCTTGTTCTTCGCCTAAGTCAGAATCGCCGGAGCACCATTATATGGTAGTACAAGAAGCAAAACAAATATTACAAGCTAGTCGATTTTCGCTTCCTCCTGTTATTCATAAAGTGCACAGCTCTCCCAGCATTTGTGGTAATCTTAATCTACAACAATACCAAAACCTAAACTTTGCTCACCGTCACCACCAGGGTGGTGGATACCAGTACCAGCAACACCAAAGTGGTCATTACCAATTGTCTAGAAGTCTATCAAGAAACTCACACCAACACAACCACAGTAGAGGTAGTGGTCTAGGCAGTCCCACCCCACCCCATATGTCTCCCCGGGGAAGATCTGAGTCGGGGAGCGTGAGGAGCTTGATGGGTCAAAACCAGTCTCACCATAATTCGACCTGCACTAGTCCAAGATACCACAACCAAAGACCAAATCCAGGAGGAGGAAGCTATGGCTATTCTGAAGATTCATATGCTTGTAGCAGCAGGGTTGAGTCTTTCAACTAGTCCATGACAATGTTAGGTAGCTAGGGACTCGATCGATTTCGGATAATTTCATCAACTAATTAAGCACCTCTAGTTTATCAACTCAATGAATCGAATATCACCATGCATTTTCCCCTTTTTACACATACGACTGATATGAGCCCTGTGATCGATTTTGATCTTTGATAGCAGAAAAGAAATGCACGCACAACAGAAACATAATCATTGTTTTGCTCTTAAAATATATCTGACAATTAGGTCGATTAGATGCTGCTCAAACTAATCCGATCCACCATCTTGCTATTTCACCGAATCCAACAATATTCCTCCTTATTGTGTTTTGTTTTGTATCAAATAAAGGGACGTGGTATTACCCTTAAAAAAGAGGCAAAGTAAATGTCAAGGTACAAAACCAGCAGGGATTATTGGAGGATAGAAGCAAGATGCAAACTCATCAGTAACATTCAACTGTTCGGCATTTTAAGCTGCTCATACTAATCCATCCACCATCTTTCTATCTCACCTAATTTAATTTCAAGTAACTAATTATCTATCTTCTATCTCACCATCTTTCTATCATCTTTCAAACAAAAATGACCCCAATCAATGCCACTGGATCCTGCCCTCGTCGCTTCCTTCTCTTATACACATTTAGAGGGCAAGAAAAGCATATATGAAAACCACCATCTACCCCACAAATATGCTCAGTTGGTGTCGGTGAAATCTGCATCAATAACATCTCCTTCAGGTCCCTTGCCTGATGATGATGATGACTCTGAAGGCCCTTCAGCACCCGGTGGTGTCGGCCCTGCACCAGGGGCACCAGGCTGGTTATAAAGGGACTGCCCAAGCTGCATGACTTCCTGGTTGAGGGCAGCCATTGTATCCTTTATAAGTTGGGTTGAACCCCCAGAAATAGCTTCCTTCAGTTCTCCGAGTTTTGCCTCAACCTTCTCTTTAACTGGGGCTGGAACCTTGTCTCCCAATTCCTTCAGCTGCTTCTCGGTTTGGTAGACAAGTGAATCTGCTTGGTTCTTCGTGTCAATGGCATCTCTCTTCTCCTTGTCCTCCTTTGCAAACTTCTCTGCTTCATTAACCATTCTCTGTACCTGCAAGTTTCAAGACATTTTCTTTAAAGCATAATCCAACAATAAAATCACAAAACGAAGCAAACAAATACATGCAAAAGAGGTATGCTCTAAATTGAACACGGAATTTTATTACCAATCTAGTCAGTTCATAGTAAACATACCTCATCATTGGGCAACGTGCTTGCACCAGTAATAGTGATATCCTGTTTTTTACCCGTCCCCTTGTCAACAGCAGCGACCGAGAGAATGCCATTGGCATCAATGTCAAACTTCACTTCAATTTGAGGAACCCCACGTGGCGCAGGTGGGATACCATCCAAACGGAAACTGCCAAGGGATTTGTTATCTCTAACAAATTCTCTCTCCCCTTGAAGAACATTAATCTCCACACTTGTCTGTCCGTCTGCAGCGGTTGAGAACACCTCTGACTTCGAGGTAGGTAGAGTTGTATTTCGTGGGATAATCTTTGTCATGACGCCACCAAGGGTCTCCAAACCCAGTGATAGTGGTGTCACATCCAACAATACAATGTCGCTTACATCTCCAGCTAATACACCAGCCTAGAATCCAGTAAAATAGTAGCACCAGTAAGGGTAACCATAGTAGCAAATGAAAAACTATGGCATCAGATACCAGAAACTGTAACAGCACTAAATAAGTTGCCCAAGATGACAATAAATCGATCTTAATGTTAGCAAACATAAAGAGAAATCGTGACTCACCTGAACTGCAGCGCCGAGGGCAACAACTTCATCAGGATTGACTGTAACATTTGGTTCCTTCCCTGTTATCTTCCTCACAAGCTCCTGAACAGCTGGCATTCGTGTTGAACCACCAACAAGTATTACCTCATCTAGGTCTTTAAAGGAGAGTTTTGCATCCCTCAGCGAATTCTCAACTGGTGTTTTAAGTCTGCGATAATAAATAGTTCAGTTCACATGCAAAATTTTTGGGGCCGTCAATATAATCAAATTGGATACCATGAATTAGCAACAGAGTGAGCTCCATGACAAAGTGCATCGATCAATAGTTTCATTACAAGTTTCGAACGGTTCTTACCTGTCAAGGAGATCAGAGCACAACTCCTCAAACTTGGCCCTTGTAAGGGTTGTCTCAATGTGCTTGGGGCCATCCGCAGTTGCAGTAATGAAAGGCAAGCTGCAACATAACAATTATAAGCAGTGAGAAAATGCTAGAAATTAAGATACCGAAATTTTGAAGTATTCAAAGATAGGTAATCACCAATCTCTTATATAGCCACAGCATACCTTATGTTGGCCTGCGTTAAAGATGACAACTCCATTTTGGCTTTCTCAGCTGTCTCTGTCAGCCGCTGAAGGGCTTGCTTATCCTTTAACAGATCTATTCCTTCATCTCTTTTAAAATCTGCAGCAAGCCAATCAACAATCCTCTGGATAACAAAATTAGAGTTAGATTTGATGTATCAATTCATCCAAAGGCAAAACGGAAAACATACTGATGCCAAGTGTAATGTAAATTGTAATAACTAAAATGTACATAAAACATACTGATGCCGAGTTTTGCCTTTGGGTGATGTATCAATTCATCCAAAGGCAAAATGGAAAACATACTGATGCAGTGCCTAAACCAACCATGAGACAAGAACTCAAAGATCCAAGGTTTACGACTTCCCCATTACCACAACCCTTCCAGCCAACCAAGTAAGGCTTACTTCACTTGTCTAATTTTCAGAATTTAACACTTAAAGATAAGTGGAACTTTTAAATAATCTGAAAGCTGCAACAATTACTACATCAGATAGCAGTTTCCATAGTCTAAGCAATTGGCTTCGCACTCTTACTACTTTTTTTATATTTATTTAATTTTGTTGAAACATTAGCATTAAAACACAACCGATTAAAACCACAGCTTCAGGATTCTTACAGACTCACAAACAGTCCCAAATGATGAAACATTGCAAGCAAAGGTAAGAAAACTCAACAGAAAACGGTCCAAAAGGAAGAAGCATAGAATGTAATGGCTCGGAAACTATATAACACAGGTCCTAAGTGCACTAAACGCAGCACCGAGAAGAAAAAAACACAGCTACTGACCTTATCAAAGTCATCACCACCCAAATGCGTATCTCCAGATGTAGATAGCACTTCAAACACTCCATCACCGACCTCCAGTACTGTAGCAGAAGGACTACAAGTTGGTAAAACATTTCCACGCGGACAAAAACTAGAAAAAATCTAGCAGATTGATAATGATATTATAACTAACTAAAAGCAACAAATCCCATTTGTTTTGAACAAAGCACCAAATACCTGACACATCAAAAGTACCACCTCCAAGATCAAACACTAAGATAGTTTCATTGTTCTTCCTTTCAAATCCATACGCTAAGGAAGCAGCAGTAGGTTCATTTATGATCCTCAGAACTTCCAACCCAGCAATACGGCCAGCATCTTTTGTAGCAGTTCTTTGAGAGTCGTTAAAGTAAGCAGGTACAGTGACAACTGCTTTGGTGACTTTGTCATTCAAAAACTTTGAAGCGTCGTCCACCAGCTTTCTCAAAACCTAATGCAGTGGTTAAAATGAATTACTTTATTCATTTAAAAAACATATGATGATGAGTTGAATGGAGCAGAAATTGTGATACCTGAGCAGAAATTTCTTCGGCGGCGAACTGTTTGCCAATGGCAGGACAATCAAGCTTGACATTGCCATTGTCATCCCTAACAACTCTGTAGGAGACCTGCTTAGACTCTTCGTCGACCTCAGACATCTTCCTGCCAATAAATCTCTTGACAGAAAAGAAGGTGTTCTCCGGATTCACAACGGCCTGTCGTTTGGCAATCTGGCCGACGAGCCTGTCGCCGTTCTTAGTATAAGCGACGACAGACGGCGTGGTTCTCTGGCCCTCAGCGTTTGTGATTATGGTGGGCTGTCCACCCTCCATAGCACCAACGGCCGAGTTAGTCGTCCCCAAATCGATACCCACCACTTTCTCGTTTACTATTCGGAGTGGTCCCGCCCTCCGAACGGCGCCGTTGGATCTTAGGCTCACGAAGCCTCGCAACGGCGCCGTTCGGCCCAATCTCTGCCCTAAAAACACTGTCCTTGAAGCGCCGGGCGCAGTGCCCAGGACGTTGATTTGAGAAGAGGAGCACGCCATTAGTTTTGATGGGATGGGATTGTATGTATGTATGTATGTACGGAATCAGAGAAGACCGCTACAGAGAGAGAGATTTGAGTCTGCGGGAAAAGAAGTGGGAGTGAGGAGGTGATAAAGGTTTTCGGGGGGGAAAGAGAGTGAGGGTTAGGTGGCGCCACGTGGACAGGGTTCTGGAATGATCTATTGGCTTGTTTCGTTTGATTGACAGGTAGGCTTTGTGGAACAATCGAGGTGGTTGTGGAACTACCCAACTGGGCATTTCCAGGTTCCAAGCCCAACCCAGCTCAGGCCCATCGAAACTGATGGAAGCTCCCAACTTTTCGGTTGCAAAATTAGCTTCATGAAAGGGTAGATTAGATATTTCCCAAATTTCCTAATGATTCGTTGCAAAATTATCTCTATGAAAAATGTGCTGAAAAGAGAGCTTCCAGGGACACCTGCATTATCAAGATGCTTCCATTCTAACAAAACATCTCATCAAGATGCTTCCATTCTAACAAAACATCTCATTACGCTCTCGTGTATTAAGAGGTTTTTTACTAGTAATATTAATATTTTTTATAAAAAATATATATAAAAACAAGACAATAATAACAGTATTACACCAAAGTTCTCATTTTAGTCGAGTATTTTGCAGTAGCGTGTCACAACAAACACATGTAGTTAAAATATATTGAGCAAGTATACAAAACCCACCTCCACCCGCATGCAAACTAAAAGCCTCAGATTTACTAAATTGTTCTAGTAACTCCTTCCTGAACACCATTACTCACAATCAACCAAGATAACCAAATATAGAAGAACAATTTTACATATTGGACTGGGAACTGTGGGATGGTAAAGCCGAGTAATTACACTCACACAAGCTGCTAGGTATGCAAAGCCATGAATAAGTTCTGCTTACGGGCATGCTCTGGAATAAGTCGATTGACAGTATCAGGTGCAATTCCTTGAAGCTCTATCAAATAGGTTCATCATATAAGAAGTGCATTAGTAAAAAGATGAGCAATTTATTTATATAGTGTTTAAAAAAACTGCAGAGTTAGCTAAGAGGAAAAAATGTTATTTTAGTTTCAGCTGTTCTCTTTTAACTAGTGTATTAGTATCCACTAGGAGGAACGATGTGTCACTTTAAGGACATGATAAGCCACCACTAAACAGGTGATAGAAATAAGGGTAGAAACAGGGTGTTCCACACAGCCAATCCCAAATACATTTTAACTCCATATTATTTATGGGAAGCCTAGTGTGACTGAATGCTTACAGATGTCTAATTACATACACCGAACACTGAGATGTAAGAAGAAATTTGATTTGGCAAACTATACCAAGATCATAACAAACATAAATTGCTACTTCGAATAGGTATAGTCAATCAGGTTAGTTAATTAGGGAGAGAAGCCCTGATAGCAAGATCAGAAAGCAGAAAAGTATCATTTCTGTGCCAGTAATATGACTAATATTAAGACTAATGGGCAAAGCTTGTTTGCAGATTCTCCCTGAACCCTAAAATAGTATGACAAACCAAACAATACTTATCCTCGGAACATCACCAGTTTCAAATCATATCATAATTACCAAGAAGAAATGTTTACTGCAATAGAAGCCAAACATAAAACTCACCTTCGGTTTTGAAATTAAACAAAGGCGGGAGAGGGCGGCCATTAGGAAGGCGGGTATTTGGATCTCTCAATTCATCAAAGAAAGGATGAATGCAAGCTTCTAACTGCAAAATCAATGCACTAAAGTAACCAGTCTGAATGTTAATATCCACCGATGAAAAGACAAACAGAGAAAGTGTTACTCACAGCAGTGCATCGCAAATTGGGCGAATACTGGAAAAACCTACAGACAAGATCAACTGCTTCTGGGGGCAAGCGTTTTTGGAATACCTGTAACATGACAAGTGGTGAATCAGCATTATGAGGAATTCTTCTGACAGAGGTTACGGTCTAATCAATACATTCCACAAAATTCAAATATGTATGAAATTCAGCCATGAAAAGAGACATGAGACGATAGTAGCCAAAAGACACACCTTATGCCATGGATGAGGCTTTATCTGTGGGAACTTAAATTCAGTATAGTTTGGATTCATGCACTTTATCTCCTCCCTCGTTGGAGTTCCCAAAACCTGAAAGAAACACATGGGATTTGTATTGAAGAATACATCATTTTCTCTTGTAACAAGAATTCCTTCGTGTCATAACCTTGAGAAACACAATAAAGCAACAACCATCATTTTTTTTTTGTAAATAATGTAATAAAAGTTAGGATAATAATTGATTGAGTTGACTTTCTTTTCTTAATCTGAATTATATAGTTTCCAATAAATTTAGCTTCATAATTTTCTTTAAATAGTAAAAACGGGTAGAAAGCGAAAACCAGACTTGAAAAATTCAATTATTCATGGTCTTCAAACAGACTTTGGTCTTAGGCGAAAAACCCAGGCTCAAAAAGTTCAATTTTTCATGGTCTTTACAGAGAATTTGGTCTTAGGCATGAGAAACTAGTTATGACGCTTGGTATAGAACTAATCACTTTTTCATTCTAGGTACCCATCTGATCAATCTTTATGCAGTCTAAAATTGCAATCGGGGTATCCCCTTAAAAAGGAACAGTGAATGATAGGCCTTGTTTGGTTCACAGAATGAAATACACAGAAAAGTTGTTCATTTACTAGTCCCACATTCCCACAAAAGTGAACAGCAACATCTGGAAAGCAATCAAATTATGGGACAAGATTGGCATCTACAACTTGTAATAAGAGAATTATAGTAAAAAAAAAAAATGTTGTAATAAATGCTAAGCGTGTGTGTAAATATCAAAGACAAATGACAAACAAAAACAAAACCCGAGTGTAGGTACTGATTTCCACGAAAGAATATCATTTCCCACCCTACCTAAAGGAAACATTAGGGTGGCATTCAGTAACATTTTCATACCCATATTTATTATGTTTAGAAATGAAATTAGGGTGAAAACATGTTCATTAAGATATTTCTCAACACATAGAAAATGAAAATTGAAAATATTTTTAACTTTTACAAAGAAAAAGTGATGACATCAATTTCACGTTTTCACTTTTTCATTTTCATTTCGAAAACTTATTTTTTTAAATCTGTTTTCCAAAACGTTACCGAACAGACCCTAAGGTATTCACAATACTGACAGAAGCATATCTATAGTAATTATAAACCCCAAGTGACCAAAAACCTAGAGTCAAAGACTGCTCAGATGCTTAAGGTTTGATCTCATTGATTCAGAACTGTGCACTAGATCATAAATAATATCCACTTCCAAGCATAGCTAATTAAAAAATGTGCATAAGTAGAAACGAGAGACCTGTATTAGACATATATAGATATAGATATATACCTTAATGATCTCAACTAGTTGGTCAACTCCACTTTCACCAGGAAACAGGGGCTGGAAGAGAAGTTGGTTTAAAACCTAAATATTATGAAGTAAAAAAAAAAAAAGTGACAAAAAAAGGTTAGTAATATAATTACCTGTCCAAGAAGCAATTCAGCCATCACACAACCTGTAGACCAAATATCAATAGCACTTGTGTACTCAGTGGCACCAAATATCAGTTCTGGAGCACGATAGTATCTTGAGCAGATATAAGACACATTGGGTTCTCCTTTTACCTAATAAAGATGGCACATGATTAAGTTGTCACCTTTTTTTTATTACCGTCTTTTTAAGAAGACTGCTTCATCATAGACAATCTTACCAAAACTTTTGCACTCCCAAAATCACAAAGTTTCAGCTGATGTGTGTGTGGATTTACCTGAATATGAACAGGCAGCATTTGAGCATGACCAGTAAGAGATCAATGAAAGAACAAAATATATAAAGGATGGTCCTCAGATGCCAACTTAGTCCGCATGTGTGAGTCTATTTATGAATTTATCCGTTCTGGTATGTAACAAGCTGGTATGTACCAAGTTTGCTCAGATACTCTACTGATAAGGAACTCAGTTAAACATAAAAATTCTTATTCACATTTTTGACTAAGAGAATTCAAGCATTTGGCATCAGACGTCAAAATTATTGGCTCTAACATAATTCACATATCAATTCCTCAAAGAGGAAAAAGAAACAAAAGCTCAAGCCATCTCAACCTACATGAATATAAAAGAAACCAACTATACTAGAGGCTTGAGCTCATGGGTAAAGAAATAAAATGATATCATATAAGGACAAATCTGAATCTATCACTTAGCTACGACTTCCCTAATTTATTTGTATTTTCAATTTATTTTATGTCTTCCCGATGCATGGAATTACTCCGAATTGGATACTTAAGATTGATACGTAGAGGCATCAGGTAACAGATATGTACCTCACAAACACCAAGATACATGAAATGTTAAATGCATAGAGTCCCAATGATGCAAAATTTGATTTTAAAGCTAGCATATTATCCTCAGAAGTCAGATTACATTGCACTCCTGGAGTGTTACCATTGGCACTTCTTGATTTAGAAATAAAATTTCCCAAGTGTTTTGGGGTTAAATTTTCTATACAATATGTTACACCTAGTGCCTTAGTTTTCGTCTAAACAAGTAAAAGTGTTATCTAAGTCATGCAATTCAATGGCTCTGGTAAGGAACCCAGTAAATTGATATCAGACGGGATATCCAGTGTCATACAATAGCAACCATCCATATAGAAAAATAATCTTACAAGTAAGTTTTGAGGCTTGATGTCCCGATGACAGATGCCAATGCCATTATGAATATAAGCAAGAGCTCGACAGATCTGTACAAAAATGAATTTGGGCTACAAACATGTATAAATAATGAAAGCAGAGAAAAAATAGAAATAATGCGCATAGAACCAAATAAATGTAGCGGCCATAGGTAATATGATCATCTATAGAGGCAAGATTTGCAATATAAATTTTTGATTCACAACAAATGGAAAAAGAGAAAAATTGAATCAAATAATATCATACCTGGTAAGTATAAAGTTTAACATATATTAAAGGCATCCGCTGATTGATCCTGCTATAGTTCCTTGCGATACGGTAAACAGTTTCGGGAACAAATTCGAGTACGAGATTTAAGTAAACCTCTTCTTTGTCTGTAGTTGAAAAGAAACAATGCTTTAGGGAAACAATGTTTGGATGATCCAACATTTGCATAATCTGCAACTCCCGGTTCTTGTAACGCTTGTCTTGGAGAACCTTCTTGATAGCAACAACCTCTCCAGTTTCTCTACATTTCGCCTGTATACAGACAATTAAGTCTTTCAACACTGTAATTCATTGTACAATCAAATGAGAATACATTCAAAGGAGCAAACTATTGTGTACCAACCTGGAAGACAACTCCAAAAGAGCCAGTTCCAACCACATGTTCGGAAATATAACTGACTGTCTGTCAATCCAAACAAGAGAAAAGAGAATCAACATCAGGAAACGACACAAGAATGACCATTCCCAAGTTACAATGCTATTACTAAAATACTTGGTTCCAACCTGTCTAGACTGACCACCTCGACCACCAACAGTGGTGCGTATTACATGTCCTGTTTCAGCACCCGCTCCATCAATTACATCAGGCTCACTATCCTAAAACACATGAAACACGAAAAGTTGTGTAACAACACCACCAGTGATACACATTATTATTATAAAGACTGCTTGAAAACCAGATAATGCAAAAAAAAAAAAAATTGACAAGAGCAGAACACTAGTTACTCTATCGTCATCGTGAGGCTGATCAGACTTGTCCTTTAATCGCATCTCAAGCATCTCCCTGCCGAGCCAGTCAACAGAGCTAGACGAAGACGATGACTTGAAGGCATTCACAGACCTGGAACTGCCAGCAGAGGCCATGGCAATGTCTGATGACTAGACTAGTACTAGTAACTCCACTACTCTCCACTTATACGTCCCATTTAAGCCAACCAACCTATCTCCCTAATTAAGAAGCAACAAACAAATTAAAACTCAACAAAATTAAATTTCTAAAATGAAAAAAAAAATAAAGCACAATGAATTCAGTACAGATCGGCAACAAAACTTACTCCTCCTCGTTTGAATTGCAGTTGGAATCAAATCAACACCGATCCTCCGAAATCAATTCAATTGCTATCAAAATTTGAGAAAAGCTGTGGACGGATCTTCGAGCCAACTAACCTGCAAGTATTTGAGAGAGGTTTCCTCGCGCATTTTCTGAAACAAGAGCAGCTTGGATTTTGGAGAGAAAGGAAAAGCTTGATCGGAGAGAGGTTGGACTAGAATAGTGTAGATGATGATGATGAGATTATGCTACAGTGCTAGTAGAGATTGGAGCTTGTTATTCTTTTTCCCTACTACTCGTTTCATCAGTGGTAGCTTTTCTTTCTTTCAAGTTTTAAACCACCAAACATTCTTTAACTTCAACCTCCGCTTCACTCTCTTTTCTTTTTTTTTCTTTTTTCTTTTTTTATTGGGGCGTTCTATTTGCACCTCCAAAAGTGCTATGTATACCTCCGCTAGTTTTTTTATTTTATTTTGATATTATCAACTCATATGAAATGACAGATAAGGATAAATATATAAATAAAAAATTAATTAATTTTTTGCTCTTTCTACCTCCCTCACGTACAACCACGTATTGGAAAATTAATATCTCAAACTTCAATCTGAGAATACATATATTGTGGCAGAACATCAGAGTATGTATTACTAGTTATAACATCAGAGTATAAATAAGCCAGAATCATTGAAACTAGTTAAATGAACATGTATAGCTAATGAGAGGAGAAAGAATCACGCTAATGCAGATCGAAAGAGAGAGATTGGTGATGAATCTGGTAGCCATTCTTGGAGAGATAGAGAGAAGGAGAGAGTGTGGTCGTGTCGAGTGTACGAAACAAATTTGGTATAGATAGAAATAGGTGTAGGGGCATTATAGTAAAGAAGAAGAGGTACACTTATGTTTTCTTAGAAGTTAAAAAGTGGAATTGAGGTATATTTAGTAGTGGAGGTACACACAGCACTTTTGGAGGTGCAAATAGAACTCCCCTTTTTTATTCAACCATACTCACTCAATATCCTCTCCTATTAAAACCCTCGTAATATTTACTTAATAAGTGAATCTTGACCATCCATTATTAACCAACGATTGATATCACTCTCCTATTTCTTCTCCCCCAATTAAGCTGATTCTCTCTCTCTCTCATTTCCAAACTCTCTTCGACTCCAGCTCTCCGCCGCCAACTGAAAAGTCTGCATCTGCAATAGCTAGAGAAAATATGAGTTGATCGCTGATTAATAATGAGTTGATCAGTTTTGTGTGAAATTTTGATACTTTAGCTTATTCAAGAATTGGGTTTTGGAGCTGGAGTGTATGTTAAATTGGGTTGAGTTGTGTTTTGGATTTATGGATTTAAGAGTGGAGAGAAAGTGAGTTGAAGAATTGGATTTCTGGGGTAGAGAGTGAGTTCAATTGGGTTGAAGAGAGAGTCTTCGGGGGATGAGAGGAGAGAGAGAATGGAGAAGAAAATGGGAGGAGTGATCTTGGGCCGTTGATTAACAATAGATGGTCAAGATTTACTTATTAGGCAATATTAGAAGCGTTTCATTAAGAGCAGATCTCAGTCCATATTTGTTCGCCCATGGTCTAGTAACATGTACTCTACATAGGAAAGAGCACATTGTAAAAAGACCAGACATAGTAAAAAGACCAGACATAGTAAAAACCATTTACATATAACTTTTTTGTTTTAAAAAAAAAACTAATCATCTACATATAACTAAACATAAAAAATAGAACAAAATAAAAAAAATCATTTGCAGCACGCTAAAAGACACACCATAAATGACAATTTTTAACAATGTACATACTTGCTCGTCATAATTTCACTAATTTGTGAGTCGTAAAAAATCAATTATACTTATACTGTAGTGCAAGGTAGCCATTCAAAAGTCGACTCCAAAATGATGTATAAATTGGACATTCCTCCCAAATTGAAATTGATGGAATTATTTCTAAGCACATTGTACCTGCAAAACAACTTCATACACATATATTACCCTTCTTGTGTCAATTATAGTACAGGACAAGTAGAGATTGTTCAATTCGGGGAAATCAAAGGCTTTCAATCACATAAAGCATTACAAAATCAAATTGGGGGTTTGAATATTTATCTAAATACCTACTGAATTTTACGAAATTAAATCCTAAATTATTATTTACATATGATCATCATCTTTCACACAATACACATCACACAAAACTCACATAACACATAACAAATCGCACAAGGGATCAAAGTATCAAATCGGCATGCTCACTAATCCAATTTTAGTTCCAATTTAATTAGAGCCTTCGCGGTTATTTTAATTATTCAAAACTCCACAATTATTTAGAACCATCTTCGCGCTTGATTCTAAACATAATGCTAATTAGTTTAAAAACACTTCGCATAGAAATTAAACCAAGAAACACATAAGCACAATGAGTCAAATTGGAGACATATTAGCAAGTATGGCGTCACCTCATCTCACACCTCATAACACAAGATCAAACAACTTCGCGTATAACAAACCTCATGTTGTATTCGGCAAGTGAAACCAACACACAAGATACAACCATGATCATTGGCTGCCCTTATGTATCGATTTATATCACTACCAGCTTTGACAGAATAGCCGACGAAATTTTTTTCGTCGGCTATTCCTTCTACCGACGAAAATTTCGTCGGCTATAATTCGTCGGTAAAAGCCCGTCGGTAAAAGTAATGGCCGACGAAAAAAACGACATCGTCGGCCATTCCAACCTTGGCCGACGAAAATGATTTCGTCGACCAAATTTCGAGTATGGCCGACAATTTCGTCGGAATATATTAATATTTTAAAGTTATAACCGACGAAATTTGGTTTCGTCGGCTATTTGTTCTGAAGTATAGCCGACGATTTGGGCTATTTCGTCGGCTATTTCGTCATAATATATTAATATTTTAAAGTTATAGCCGACGAAATAATGTCAATTTCGTCGGCTATAACTGCATTTTGGGTAAAAAAAAAATACCGGATCGGAGGAGGAAAAGGAGGAGGAGGAGGAGGCCGGAGGAGGGGGGGGGGGGGGAGGAGGAGAGAAAAAAGGCGGGAGGAAGCGATTTAAAAGATTTAGAAGGAGAATAGCCGACGATTTAATATATTTCGTTGCTATACTTAGAGAATAGCCGACGATTTAATATATTTCGTCGGCTATACTTTGGAAAATCAACAGCCGTTGGATCTGAGCCATCCAACGGCGGACAATAAAAAGGCGCAGATCGCAAAATTTTAGCCGACGAAAATTATATTTCGTCGGCTAAACTATTGGTCAAACCACTAAGTCAAACCTCTAAACGCTTAAAAACGGAAATTAGTCTAGTTAAACGAAGGTTTCTGGTCTGACCTTCAACAGATAATAGTTTCAAATCGATGAGACGCAACTAATCGTATAAAAATTTTCCTCAAAATATTTACCGAACGTCAAGCTACCCATAGGAAAACGAAGGTAAAAAACAGTTAACCGCAACATTCGTCACATAGATTTTATCGGAATCTTGTCATTTTTCAACCGTAGACGTATTTCATCATTTCGGTCATATCTTATTTAACCACATTTTTGCATTTGAAGAGTCTACGTATAGTAACTATTTGAAACTATACATTCACTTAAACACTTAGTAAACAAGTTAAGGAACATTAGTGCATATGTTCTGATTTTGAATCTAAAAGTTTAGAAAATATATTCCAACCGTCAGATATCACCGTTAAGATTAAATACATGTATGGAAAAGAATCCAACTTCAGCTGACAACGTTAAAGGCTCGATCGGAACGGTCAACCGGGTGAGTCAAACCTCTAAACGCTTAGAAATGGTAATTGGACTGTCTAAATGACGTATTTTTGCCTGACCTTCAATAGATAATAGTTTCAAATCGATGAGATGCAACTAATCGTATAAAAAATTTCCTCAAAATATTTACCGAAGGTAACGCTACCATTAGGGAAACGAAAGAATAAAATCTTTGACCGCATCTTTCGACACTCAGATTTTATCAGAATCTTGTCATTTTTCAACCGTAGACGTATTTCATTATTTCGGTCATATCTTATTTCACAACATTTTTGCATTTGAAGAATGAAGCAATGGTTTAAAACAAAATAAATTAGAAAACTTAAATCTTGAAAACATATTAAACTGCCGTTTTGAGGCCCTAAACGAACTCGAAACCCCGAAAAGGCACACACATCGTAGCAACGCTACGAGTTTGATTCCTGGCGTCGTTCCCTTTCCGGAATGGTATCACAATCGTCATTCGGACGCCGGACGCTAAATCTGCAGTAAACCGGGTTTTGATCTGAAAATATATAGACTTATAGCCGACGAAAATGACAATTTCGTCGGCCAAACTTACTAAAGTTTTCGTCGGCTATACTTTCAGAGAATAGGCGACGAAATTTTTAAATCGTCGGCCATTCTGGGGGGTATAGGCGACGAAATATTTTTTTTAGCGATGAAAGAAAAAATCGTCGGCCATTCAGTGGGAATAACCGACGACTTTTTTTTTTAGGGACGAAAAAAAAATCGTCGGCCATTCTAGGGGAATAGCCGACGATTTTTTTCTTTTTAGTGACGAAAACAATTTTCGTCGGCCATTATTGAGAATAGCCGACGAAAATTGGTTTCGTCGGCCTTTTTTTCGGCAAAAGCCTTTTTTCTGGTAGTGTATGCATATGAATTCAGAAAATAAACCAAAATATGAACAAGATTACATGCGATTTCAATACAACAAAACCATGATTAATTCGTTACATGCTATGTTTAGAAATTAAACAAATAGAAAACCAAAACACATAACAGAATTTCGGAAGTCTAAAGTAAAATTAATAAAACCAACAAAGCATCCACAAATCCTTACGAACTTCATAGACAAAGTTGAGCAATTATACAAAAAAATAAAAGCCATGAGAGATGAGTGAATCACACTTTGATGAACCTTGAAGAAGCTTCGACAATGGTGTGGATTTGGTGGAAGAGATGGTGTGATCTTGATATATGAAGGTGGAGGATTCGGCTAGTATTTTTCTTTGGAAGTGTGGTGCTATTTTGATAGAGTTTTGGCTTTGTAAAAGTAAGAGAGAATAGATATTTTTCTGTGTAAAAATTGTGCTATATGTAGAGGCAAAGGGTCGGCAGCAACTAGGGTTCACAAAACCTAGTTTTTCTCAAACTTATCCTGCTGGCAGATTTCACCTTCGAGTGAAGATTATAGAAAATCTTTCTCTAGAAAATAGATATTGAGGTGATTCCAATTGAGTTCGAAACTAAACTCTCGTAGCTTTCCATCCATACATTACTCGTCATCTGATTCAAAGTGAGCTATCCAAGAGAGTACGTGGAAGTTGGATAACGTGCACAGGAATTCTGCCGAATTTAATCAGGATTTGTTGCAATTTTCTTCCTCTCTTTTTTGCCGAAAACTCCTTTAGATAATGGCTGAATAATTTGATCAATATCTTCTTTTCTTTGTGATGAATTAATGCAGCCAATTATCTTGAACAATGGAGAGAAATCAGTCCACATTCGGAAGTGTAATCCTCAAGCAATTCGGTTTTAGGATTTGCTGAATTCCTTGCTGATTAAGTCTTGGATTTCTTCAATTAATCAACCCGAATTATTCATGGATAATTACATCATGGACTTGCTAATGGACTTGGCTCATCCCTTGTTGGATAAATAATCCATGGAAAAGCTGAAAGTTCTCCTAGATGGTCCGGGAAAACATTTGTAAATCGGCAGGAAATAGGATTTCTTCTTGGCAGCTTGACCTCTGTGTGTTCCGACCGGCATACTGCGATTCCAATTTTATTAGAAACTAGACTCATAGATCTTTCCATGCATATGTGATTCGTCTCTTAGTTCCTTGTAAATCGTCCGGAATAAATTCGGGAATTTGGATTTCGTGCACTGAAATCTTCTGGAAATTCCTGAATTCGCATCCGACTAGAACTTGTGATTTTATGCATCTTATTTTGCTCCAAATTCAGTGACTCCTTCCATTTCTTAATCTTTTACATGTCTACTGCATATGAGAGAAGAAAAATCAATCAAAAGAAAAGTCTAGGTTTTACAGATTCAACAATTTATCTATGAGACTTGCAATTCGGCTTTTGACAATTTTTCTGCCTTTTCTTCTATTTTTAGCACGTTCTCACATATAACTCAACCAAAACTCATGACTCGATTACATAACTCTATATTACACAAATAAGGGTTAAGCATTAGATAAATGGGGTAAAAACATATTAAGAACGTCGCATTTTATGCTCATATAATAAATTTGCTAGGTTGTTGGTTCATTTAGAACTCTTGCTAGTGATCATATACACAAAATTATGGCTTGTATTAATCCAAGGTCTCCTGTATGTGATTCAGATATTTAGGATATTGACAATCTATCCATGAAAAATAGTGCTGTGTGTTGGAGATGAAAATGGAAATGCTCTGATTGCTATTGGTAAAAGTATTGGTCACTCAAATGTGCTACAAGGATATGATCTTACTTTAATTCAAACTCTAAAGCAAGCAAGAAGAGCAGGCCTTTCCAGAATTAAATTAGAGAGATCTTTTGATAATTAGATGAGAGGAGCTAATTTTGTCGAAAAAAAAAAGGTACATTTTCATGTTTCCAGACCAACATAGAAGAATATTGACGTCATCAGTATGTAGAGGTACAAATTTTCCAGTATACTAACAAGAGTAATTGTGCTGGGACAAGGCTAGGATACATTTCTTTATCAAAATGATACAAAATATATAAACTTATAAGCTCTATCAAGATTATCCTGGAGCATTCAAATTCCAACTGCATCAAGAAGTTGAGAGTGTTGAGCAACAGAAACTAGTGAATTGGCAACAATGGCACCACTAGCAGCAACTGCAGGGACTCCAATGCCAGGAAAAGTAGAATCTCCACAGCAATAAAGTTGAGGAATAGGAGTGGAGTGCCCGGGAATCGAGTCTTTACCAGCTTCTACTGCTGGTCCATACGTTCCTCGGTCCCTTCGAAGAAACCTTTGATGTGTCAATGGCGAACCAACTAACTTGACCTCACATTTTTCACGGCTAAATCCAGGACCAAGTGCACGCTCCACGGCTCTCCACATAACCTGAGATACAAGTTAACTACATCTGTGAGAAATGCATGAGATGATAAAAATAAATATTATCTCTAGTTTATTGTGCTCTTGACATACAAATTCATAGCTAGGTTGCCAGCATAAATATATCGAGTCCAAAAGCATGGAGGTAAATTATATGCAAGTACCTCGGATCTTTCAGCTTTGAGCTCTTTGTATGCAGCACTTTTGCGGTCCATTCCTTTCCACAAATCAAAGGGTTCAGTTCCTGGAAGATAGGCATGCAAGACATGTTTCCCAGGTGGTGCCAGGTCTGGACTTAGTACACTTGGCACAGATATCAAAACAACATTCTGGTCCGCATCAACTCCTCTATCCCAATCATTGACAACTATATGATGAATTCCCAAGTCTTTACGCGTACACTGGTTCATAAGGAGATTTTTCAGCACAACTTGTGATAGAAAACTAGAAATAAGAAAAATGTGGAAAACTGGAGAAAAATGAAATTAAATAAAGGGTTTAGAAAAATCACTAACCTCTGCATCAAATCCCAAATGAAGATGCATGAAGGATTCACATTGAGGGGTCTTCTGAATTTTATCCTCATATGACTTTGGAACAACTTCTTTAGGTAATAAATTTAGCGTGTCCCACATAGATGCATTACTGACAACAGCCTTCTTAGCACGTATAAACTGCGGCACACAAACTCTTCAAATGACAAAATAAAACTCGATCCATATAGCAGAGAGTTTAAATTTATCTTTACAGTCACTTTGATCAGAATTTACTCACTTGTCCACTGCGTAGCTTAACTCCAGTGGCTCGACCATTTTCAACAACAATTTTTTCCACATGACTTCCTAAGGAAATCCTGCCCCCAAACTTCTGCATTCCCCGAACAAGAGCTTCAACAACTGCACCACTACCATGAAGAGGGTATTCAAGACAGCAACCTGGCTTGTACCACTCCGCAAACATATAAACCTGAAAAATTGGAGAATGAAAGTGTAATGTTATTTCGTAGTTATATGCATGACAATATCATATACTGAAATATATAGTTTAAAACAGAAATGATGAAAACAGAAAAAGAATTGGACACAAGTGACACCATATTTAAACAAATGATGACTACCCTTTATCTTAATACTTGAGCATGCATAAAATAATAAATGAACCTCAATTTCCAAAGCTCTTGTTTTAGGATGAGAAGATAATAATGCAAATGCAAATGAAACCAGGAGTTATATACTGTAATTAAAGATCAAACTCACCCTTTGATTCTAAGTTGATTGGGGTTTGATGTGTTGAAGTGACTAAATAATAGATGGTAACACTTAACAGTATGCAGGCATGAAGGGAGTGATTTTCACACTGCACTTTTCATCATTTTTCACACTTGCATTTCCCTTGCATATATTTTTACTGGTTAATATGTGCTCAAGAAATGGATTGCAAATGTGAAGTGTTTTCACAAATGGAGTGCGGAGTAAAGTCCTCTTAATGAACACCAAAACCAAAAGTAGACTAACATATAACTAGTTGGAAAACAAGCACAGAAGCCAAAATAAGCTTCTGGGCCATAAGCATATTTATAACTTATAACAACCTTAAAGAACTTTGGTAAAACTTAATAAAAATATAGTTACCATCTCTGCTGAAAGTATACCATCAGATTTCACCCCAGCTAGCAAGAAAGCCAGTAGGTCCACCCAATTACGAATAAAAGGATCTTTCAGTTCTAATGAGTCCATAATTTCTGAAAATGGTCTGAGTAGCTTTGTGGCACCCAGTGCTCCCTTAGGTCCCATTTGGGCAAATGATTTTAAAAGAGAGGGAGCATATCTAGCTCCAGCAGTAGAAAGAACACCCAAATCCCCTCGGATAGAAAGTGGAGGCAGAGCCATTGCAGCAGCAGACATCGGGAGAATGGCATCCTGTAGAGTTTAGAAGAGTTGCAAATTCATACCAGAACTAATTAGGTGACAAAGAACTGTAGATGAGATAACATGCATAATGTATGCGCATGCCGTCTTTGATGAAATATGATGTCCACTGATAAAATCAGCCATGATTTGTTTTTATTATCATTTCAAAGAGTGAGTAATATCCAATAGAATTCCTAACATTATTGATGGTACTCACTAAAAGCTTTTTCCATTCTTGAACAGCATTAGCACTTGCATACTTCTCAAGGTCCTGGAAGGAGGAAAACCAAACATAGTGAGTAGAACTCATTGACTATAAACGGCTCAGGGAAAGAGAGCTTAGATGGTTATAAAGGGGATGAGATAATATCCATCAGCGCGCATACTTATTTAATGAAATCCTAAATTTATGTACTATCATCAGCAGGCCTATATAGTGAATACTTTTTTGAATTAAATTGGTTACAATACAAGATATATCATCATAATCTCTGTTGAGACTGGTGTTAATCTCATAATTTCCAAAATAAAGGGTTCCATGTATGCATGCATGTTTATTTGTACTAACTACTCTTAGAGGATTAACAATAAAAAGATTATCATCCAAGCAACATCTAACCCGGACAAAAAAAAAGTTTATATATGAAATATACTCATAACCAGATTCCACCTTGAAAAACTCTGTGGGACCAATGCGCGACAGAAATTCACCTTCAGGTAGGTAGACCATCCATGAATCATAACTGGCACACGGAATCGTCTCACCCAATGCATCAAGGACCTGGAAATGATTGCAATATTATTGGAATCGTCTCCTTGGAGAACCATGAGTATCTAAAATCTTCAATTACCACCCTCTATTAAGGTCAATTATACTCATCTGCCACTTTTGGACACAGAATAGCTAAAGCCAACAGTTCTGTATAATGTATCTCAAAAGACTTCATTATTGAAGAAGAAAGAATTAACATTTACTTATTACTTTAGGTGATCTATCTTAGGTAGATTAGAAAGAACCTAGTAATTCTCTAATGCCATATTACAACCACGGAATAGTCAAAGTGGAACTGTCAAGGGCATTGATTATATCAGATACACTGTCGACATGTCAATATTACACAATGATTTTGAGCTAGTCATAGCACTTCATACTATTTTTATTCAATTTTGGTCATGCTGCAAGGTTGATTAATTCTATCGATAGCAAGAAACTGAAATATAATCTAATGTAATACTTGACTAACAATGAAAGTAAATCCACAAAATCATGACTTAGAAGAAAATTGAAAGAACAAGTTACTTGTCCAAGAGGGTTAGCTTGAGGGCCTTTTGATTGAAAACCAGAAAACAAAGAAGGACCGGAGTCAAACTGAAAGCCCTTAATCTCAAATGAATGAGCAGCACCGCCAGGTAGATCATGACTCTCCAAGACAAGAACATCTTGCTGGTACCTGGCTAATAGCCCGGCACAACATAATCCACCTATACCACTTCCAATCACTACTACATCAGCTTCTGCTTTCCCTGCACCAGAAGTTGCCAACACTCATGTTACTTGTTAGCCACACAATTTGATTCCAAGAAAGAAAAAAAAAGGAAGTTAATGCTAATTTCATACAGAGAGAGAGAGAGAGAGAGAGAGAGAGAGAGAGACCTGGGAATGGAGGAGTTTTGTTCTGTTTGAGGGAGACAGAGCCATTTGAAGAGTTTTGCACCAAAAGTGATCTTCTGGATTTGGTGCTAGTGTGAGAAAGAGGTTGGAAAAGCTGCACAGTATTGGGGAATGCGGACATTGCCTATCACTCTTTCTGTCTGTGTTGATTGATTCAGCAGCAGCTGAGACTGATTTGTAGTTTTGATTTTTGAAGGTAGCTTTTAACTTTGCCCTCATTTTCTATCTATGTTGCTCTTTCACTAGCAACCACGAGAAAGCAGCAACCGTGTGCACTTCTCAAGCGTCGATGTTACAAGCACCACAACCTCTCAAATATTATGTAATCCAAAACACATTTCTTATTCACTCTCTAAATTTCTGGATTTCTATATTTTCCTTTCATTACTGAATTTCACAACACTACGTACTGCAAGCTTTACAAGCTTTAATGTCCCCGCTCTCTGCACATCGCCGAGTCTTAGGGATGCAGTTCCAAAAGTTTGCAACTACAGAGTGCCTAATTAGTTTTTCTAATGACTACAAATTGCAAAGTTACGTTCGGAGCCTGCTGATATTGTATTAAATCAAAGAGCAATATCCAACGGGTACGTTGTGTACCGTCAATCAAATGTTCCCTTCACAATGTTCTAATCAAACTGGAATGTAACACTGGCAATAAGTACTACCACAATCCCCATACAACTGTTTAACACCATCAAAGATTGTCTTCTCCACAATCTCGGTCAATTAGTTACCACAGATAGATAATCATCCCGCTTTCCCATCAATGGCAAAAACAATAGCTGCAGCTGTCTTCCATACGAAACTAACCCTGATGTGTATCTGATATACTCGTTCAGATACTAGACGCTAAACCAAGCATAGCTATGTAAAAGAAAAGGGTAAAGTACAAATAAATACCTGAATTTTGAAGCTCATTTCAATTAAATAACGTATCTATAAATTATTTAAAATAAATACCCAAACTTTGAATCTCATTTTAATTAAATGCCCAATCTATAAATTATCTCAAATAAATACCCAAAGTATACAAAATACTACAAAAGTTTCAACTCCGTTAGACATCCTGTTAAAACAACCGTTAACTTGTCTATGAGGGTATTAACTAGACCCACCATCGAGAGTATTTTAGGCAACACAAACCTATTCACTCTCAGTGTCTCCTATAACCCTAAACTTTCAGCTCTTTCCCTCAACATTTAAGGTTAAACGAAAGTACTACATGGCAAACTGTAAAATGGAAATCAACTTAATTGTATGTAGAGAAATTTTTGTACGTAGCTAATTTGTTTTGGCAACATACTAATTTGTACATAGCTGAAAGTTTAGGGTTATAGGAGACACTGAGCTGGAATAAGTTTGTGCTGCCTAAAATACCCTCGATGGCAGGTCCAGTCAATAAGTCAAACACCCCTCATCGACAAGTTAACTGTTATTTTAACAGGATGTTTAACGGAGTTGAAATTTTTGTAGGATTTTGTATACCTCGGGTATTTATTTGAAATAATTTATAAATAGGTATTTAGTTGAAATGAGCTTCAAAGTTCGGATATTTATTTAAAATAATTTATAGATGCTGTATTTAATTGAAATGAACTTCAAAGTTCGGGTATTTATTTGTACTCTACCCAAAACAAAAACCAGAGCCATATATTGCTGCTCCATTTCATATTTACAGTTCAACTGACTGAAGACATCCCTCTATGGAACCTAGTATCCCGAGTCAGAGCCAAGGGCAAGAATAGTAACATCTCTTCTGAGCAGAAGTAGAACACACTAGTGAGGCGCCTTGATAAAAAAACTGGGGTGCTATATGCAATGTTGATCATGAAACTTCTATTGTTTCTTTTTCGGATTAAATTTACCTAAGGTACCCAAACTTACCTCGCTATACAAGAAAGGTACCCGAACTTGAAAAACGATCGCCATGGTACCCAAAGTTTTAAATCCTATTATAGAGGTACCTAGCGTGTTTTGACCGGCTGGCTTCCCGGTTTTTGATGACGTGGCAGTTCGCATTTTGATTCCGAGGGGCAAATGTCCATTATAACCCCGAGAGTACGCCAGTCAACACAACCCTTCATTTTGGCGCCATACTTTGCGCGCCAAAACCCCACATGTTACCGAAATGCCCTCCTTCTCCCTCCAAAAGTTATTTTCCCAATGTGGAGCTGGTTTACAGAGTGATTGAGTGGGAGAGAGAGACGTAGTGAAGGGATAATTAGAGAGATGTTGAGAGGGAACCAAAATCCTGGAATTTACTGTGCTTGTGGAAAGAAGGCGGAGATGTACATGAATTTAGGCTTGGGTGTTGATTACGGTAGACACTACTGGGGCTGTGGTGGAGGCGCAACCCAGGTATCAATCTCGAATTTATGTTTTGGAGGCAATAGAGGTATGAACATGTTTGAAACTGAAATCTGTATTATGAATGTTTATGTAGAGGCTGTGTGGTCTGTTTCATTGGATTGACCCACCTCACAACGACCGAGCCAAAGAGGTGATTAGCAATTTGCTTGCAGCAATACAAAACTTGGAGGAAGAAATTGGAAAAACAAAGGAAAGTGAAATGAAGATGAAAGAGATGAACCTAATGATCTGGGCCATTGTTGTTGTGCTATGGATTCGACTGAAGATGAAAGATATGAACCTGATGAACTGGGCCATTGTTGTTGTGCTATGGATTCGACTGTTGCGTAGTGTCGAAGAAGCTGATGATCTAGCTGCATTATGTGGTAATGCCCAAGTTAATTTGCAGCTACAAGAAAACAGAGTGATGGAGGTCGAGAGTGAATTGAATGTAATGAAAGGAAGAGTGGAAAAATTATGGATTGCTCTGTTTGTAATGATGGGCATAGTAGTGTCTGTCCTAATGGTGTAAGGCAGGTGTAATTGATGTGTTCTAACATGTTTTTAGTGAAATGAAGTTCAATTTCCTTCCTAAATTTCTAGGTGTTCTTGAGTATTGCGTTCATGTTATGGTGTACTCAGATCTGTACAAGAGAAATTTATCTCCTTATTGACCAGAGCAACAATCCTAGGCCCAACAGGTTGCCTCCATCTAGTGACAGCCACACATCTATTTGCCAGCCTTACCATAATGTCCATTCTGATCTTCTCAACCAATGTGATGATTGGCTTGTCTCTTGCCTCCTTCAGTACATTATTCCAGCTCTCACAGAGGTTATTCAACAAGAGATCACACTTTATATCTGGATTGAAAAATGCCCTGCACCAATATTTAGGGTGTCTGTCCTCTTTTTCTGTAAACCAATCATATGCAGCTGGCTTCTGCATCTTCAGATCAAGCATGTGCTTGTTGAACCATAGCATTGTGGTTGACCTTGCTGCATTCCATATGCTTTGTTTCAGTCCTTCTCCTGGATGTTTGTCCTTGAAGTTGTTGTTGTTGACAGTACATATAGTGCACCGCCAAGCACATCCGGCGACCTCGTGGACCGTGCAACCGGCATCGGGGGTCCTACTCCCGGCATCTAGCGAGTAGACCAGCACCCCGGCTACATCTCCATTGTTCCACATCACCGGTGCCGTACTCGGAAGCAGTGCCACCGAGCGCCTGAAGTAGCTTCGTGAGTAGGGAATTATGTAATAGTGTTGTAAGCATCCCATATTGGAAACATGGTAGAGGTGGGAGCCTTCCTTCCCTATAAATAGGAGGCTTCCCCCTTAGTATTAAGGATCTTGGATCCAAGGCATTCCACCCTTGTAACCCGATGGCTTATTGGCCACGCCTACTGGATTCCAAGTGGACGTAGCCGTGCCCTCCGATGGCACGGTGAACCACTATACTTGTTGTGTATAGCTTTATTATTATGGTTCTGCCAGGCCCCAGGGTTTGAGCAGAAACAATTGGCGCCGTCTGTGGGAACGCTTACAAACAGCTGTGTTGCTCTGCCGGCAAGCTACTGCCCGGACAACAGGTCCCGAATAATCAGCAAGCTGCCCAGTTAGCCTGCCCAGCACCAGCAGCCCAGGCCAGCTGATCTGCAAGGAGCATCTCCCGGCCAGGGCCCGGCCCAAGGCCCAGCATGGACCGGTCAACGCGGGTCAGCGCTCCCGGTGCGGTCAACTCGGCCAACCAGCATCTCCCGCCACCGCCATCTCCAGCCGTATCCCTCCGCCTTGCACCGCAGCAGGCCACGGTCGCCGGCCAGCAACTCGCCCGTGTCCGCCGGACGGCAGTCCAGCGTCACCTACGACGCCTCCGGTTACGCACGGTTTCAACCGGCACTCGGCATCTTCCAGGCTTCTCCGGGCTCGCTGGCGTCGCCCCCTCCGGTCGCCGGACGCTCTCCCTTCCAGGCATCTCCCCGTCTCCTCCCTCCACTTGATAGGAGCACAATGTGCGACGATATTATATGTGTATGCCCTCGTTTATGCTTTGTTTAAACCTTTATTTGTTTAAGATAGAGTCATAATGTAGTTAGTGTCGTTTTGGTAGAGTTTTGATGAAATTTGGTTAAGAATCCGAAAAATGACTAAGTTTGAGAAATCTGGAAAATATTGCAAAATATGTCTTTTTCGTGATTTTGAGATGAGCAAAAGAATAATCTATCCTTGTCCGAATTCTATGAAATTTTGTGTGCTTAATATTCATATGTTGAGGAATGCTGTGTTAAAATTTCAGATCAATCGGAGTTCGGGAAGTCGCCCAGAAGTTGGCTGCAAAAGGGCAATCCGAACATTCCAATCCAGGGGCTTCCAGGATATTCCTGGGACTGTGTCTCAACTTCGAAAAATCATTCCCGACGACTTGCATGGAATTTGGCCGAGATATTTTACGGGGAGATGGCCCTATGTGTCTAGTTTACGTGAGACTTGGAATCGCATCAATCGGAGCTCCACGGATGGAGATATGCCGGAATTACTGCAACAAGGTCAAATCTGCCGATTCCAGGAACCTACTGCCCCCTTTTTGTGTTTTCTGTTTTTGATGGACCAAATGGTGTACAAATGCATATGTGAAGATGGTCCAAGCTTTATGAAGGGAAGAGGAAGACACTAGGCCATGGCATTGAAGAAAAACTTGAAGAAAGACGTTCTCCTAGTCACACTAGGAGAAGCTGCCAATTCTGGCAGATTGTATGCCTTTGTGTGCTGCCAGCAATTGGGGCATTTTTCGATGGACCAAGGCATGTCAAATGAAGTCCAAGACCACATAAGAAGTCCATGAAGATGTGAAGCCCAAGCCTTGAAGAAAATATTCAGAAAAGAAAACCTAATTGGATTAAGAAAGGAAGGTTGCAAAACCTTAATGAACTAGGTTTTCTGAATCCCTTTTGGCTTAAGGGACTGCCGGCAGCCTCTCTCCTTTTTCCCCTATATATACCCCCACTTTTCATTCAGAAAAATCATCTCATCTCAAGCTTAAACACAAGGCCTAAACTCTACCAAATTGTCCCCAAGAATCCTACTTAAACCCTAAGCCAAAAACCACCACCACCTCACCCAAGTTTCTGCCGAAACTTGGTATACTTCCTGCCGACACAGCCCTTTGCCGAGCAGCCTCATCTCTTCCATCTTCCGCCGGATCCACACGAGTCGAAGTCATCCAAGGTGTCTACAAAAGTGTGATCCACTCCTTTCTCTTGGTTTAGTAAAGTTTATGTAGCTATGAATAGTTTTGTCTATGAAACTCTTTTGTATTTTTGGTTTCCAATTGTATGTCTATGTATGATTTGGATTGGATTTTGGTTTCATAAATTGCATGTTGAAAATTTCTTTGATTCGTTGCTTAGGGCTAGGCCACGCTTTCTTTGAGTTTTTACATGCTAATTTGTAATATGTGACTTGTAGATTTTTATGTTTGATAACTAGGACAATAGGTATGCGATGTTGTTTGAGAACTTAATTCGATTAGTAATCTAAGGAGTATGCCTTATAAACCGAAACATTAGTTGTGCTTAAGCATTTGTTGTTTGCATGTAAATCTAGGTGTTAGGTTTCATCAAACTTGAAAGCATGAATAATTCATACTCGTAGTTGTCTTGGTTTGTGTTTTCGCAAAGAGTTTAACACCCTTAGAACTTGCATGTTAAATAAGATGATTGACAACCTTGCTTGTTTGCATGTCTTTGATTTGTGATTCATGTGTTTAATTGTTGGCCCAGTAAAATCGGTTAACATATACCTTAGGATTATACTCGTAGTTAATCTTAAGACTCTAGTAATCAACGATTAGATGACCTCGTAGGCTCTAATTGGGATCGAAATTGGTTAGGTCGAAACAACATTCATATTTATTCCTTACCTTCTTACCTTCTTGCATATTAGATTGGGAAACGCGGGATACTTCCCCCCCACGCATATAAGCGTTTCTTCGGTAATAGTATTACTTCCATGAGGTTGAGGGCGGTTTTAATCAACACTTGAGACCGCTAGGGATCCGTGTTTGTTTTACAAAGTATGGGGAAGTTATTATCATAGATATGGTTCTCAGGTTTGTTTAACTGGATCTCAAGGCCCATAGACTGATGTTCATTCTCGGTGAGTGAGTCGATAGGGGGTTCGCCCTCCATGGTGTCCAACAACGAGTCCTGCCTGGTTCCTGTAGGGGGTTCGCCCTCCGTGATTTTAATGACCTTTGAAACGTAAAATCCGCACGACCTAGTCGACAGCTTGTGCCGAAGCATCACCTCACTTTAGACGCTAGAACATAACTTGACATATGTGGCCTATTTTCTTCAAAGATAAAACATGTTGTGTGGTTCAAACTCTTGAGGTATATCGGATTAAGCATGATACTACCGGGGGCTGTATCAGTCCATTGCACCGTTATCTCCTCTGCTCCACGTACTTCGAGAGTTAGAACAAACTTAAAAGAAATTAGACTTAGCGATTACATGCTCATGAACTTTCCGATTTTTCTTCTCTTGTGCCGATTGTATATGTTTACTTTGCCGAAATTTTATGTTGTGCCGTGTGATGTGTATGCCATTGCCGAATGTATATATGTGTTATGGTTTGAAATATGTTGTGTAATCGCCAATGCCGTGGCTTGTAATGATGTATATTCTTGTCTTCTATTTCTTTACGATGTTCTAACTTGTTTAAACTGTTGCAAATTTCAGAAATAGTGCATGTCCGAATCTAGTATTTGGACAAGAGATCTTCAAGGCCGTTTGCAACGTTTAGAGCAAGAACTCGCTATTGCTCGTTTTGTGCCATTACCTCCATCGTCACCAACCAGTTCATCAGTACCATCATCCTTGCCGAGTTCACCTATTGTGCCGTCCATTTCATCATCAGTGCCGAGTTCACCATCAGTTGTGTCATCATCGTGTGATCTTCAGAATCCAGAGTTTGAGGCTTTTGCCGAATTAGAAGAAGAAGAAGAGATCATGGCATCAATCAGATCACAGAATGGTCATGTTGCTGGAGCTGGAGTTGCTCCTTCGAATATCACTTATCCTCCTTTGGAAACTGACAAGACTGGAGAGATTGAATTGAGGAGTGGATTCCTCCATAAGCTGAAATCATTTTATGGAATGCCGAGTGAGGATCCTAACAAGCATCTACAGTGGTTTAACTTCACCACGGAGTCCATGTGTCCAAGAGGGACCGATTTGCAACACTTCAAAATGAAGGCATTTCCGTTCTCATTAGAAGATCAAGCGAAGGAGTGGTTGTTTGAGGTGCCTAGTGGTCGCATTGTTTCGTGGAGTACTATGATGGATGAGTTTTTGCTCAAGTACTTTCCCGCTTCACGTATCACTGATCTGAGGAAGCAAATTACAAGTGTGAAGCAAGCCGGAGATGAGACTTTCTTCGACTACTACAAGAGGTTCAAGTCCCTAGTTTCTTTGTGTCCATCGCATGGCATTAGCGATGGACTCTTGCTACAATATTTCTATGAGGGATTGCGTGTCATGGAGAGAGAGTTTCTTGACTCGGCCGCGGGAGGTAGCTTTTTGGAGTTAAATGCCGGAGCGGCAAGAAGCTTGTTGGAAGTTCGTGCTTTGAACAACCAACAATTTGGCATGGCACGAGTCAATGTGCAAAGAAATGAGAATGTACATGAGACGTCTTCGAGCTCAAAGTTAGAAGATAAAGTGGACAAGCTCACCGACTTGGTGAGTAATTTGATGAAGAAGCGTGCTATTGTTTGTGGAATTTGCACCGAGGGCCATGAGACCGACCAATGCCCTCAATTTGGAGTTAATGAGGGAGTAGAGGAGTGCAATGCAATTGGTTTTCAAGGAGGCCAACGATTTGGCAATTTCAATCCAAGGTTCAATGATCATCCGAACTTTCGATGGGCGAACAATGACAATGTGCTTAGGGCACCTATGCAACCGAGAGAGGGAGGAGCACCATTTGCACCGAGGCCACCATATGTGCCTCGGCAGCCATACATGCCGAACCAAGGAGTTTATGGGGCAGTGCCGAACCAAAACCAAAACCAAGCCGTGCCTATCCAAGGCCAAGCTTCGCCGAGCAATCCAAACTATGATGCTTTGATTCAATCTTTGTCAAGTGCTACTCAAGCATTACTCGCGGGGCAACAAAATCATCAAAAGGACATTGGTGAGCTCAAGACTCAAATGGGGCAAGTTGTGGATTTCATGGGAAGATTTAATGAGCAAGGGAAGTTGCCAAGTAATACTATTCCAAATCCGAGGAACGAGCAAGCCAAAGTGATTCAAACTCGAAGCGGAAGAGAGTTGGTTCCTCCAACAAGTCCAAAGAAGAAGCGAGTAACTTTCAAAGGCATTGGGGATGACGAGAGGGTTGCCGGCCGTGATAATGCCGGCAGCCATATGCATGAAGTAGAGAGGGAGACTGCCGGCCATAATGAAACCGGAAACAATGCTGCCGAGAAGGGGAGCCGAGCTGCCGTGCATGGTAGTGATGCCGGCCATGATATACAAGACAAGGGGCTACGTAACGAGCTTGAGTACGATCCCGCCACATCAAAGAATGAGGTGTTGCCGAGCCAAGCAAGTAAGGGAGGTGTGCCATCATCTAGCATTCCATTCCCTTCACGTTTTGCTAGAACAAAGAAAGATAAATCCGATGAAGAGGTATTGGAGATTTTCCGGAAAGTGCAAGTCAACATCCCTTTGTTGGAATGCATTAAGCAAGTACCGAAGTATGCTAAGTTTTTGAAGGAGCTTTGCACGGCGAGGAGGCATACTAGGGAGACTCGTGTGGTAACTATGAGCGAGACGGTGTCGGCCGTTATTCAAAGGAAGTTGCCACCAAAGATGAAGGATCCGGGAAGCTTCAATGTGCCTTGTGTTATAGGCAATACACGATTTGAGGATGTTATGTTGGATTTGGGAGCATCGATCAATGTCATGCCACTCAATGTATATCAAACATTGAGTATAGGGCCTCTTAAGAAGGATAATGTCATCATTCAACTTGCGGATCGTTCAAGCAAATATCCGGAAGGCTATGTAGAGGATGTGTTGGTGCAAGTCAACCAATTGATATTCCCCGCCGATTTCTATGTGGTTGAGATGGAGGATTCGCCGGTCAACAACACTCAATTGCTTTTAGGGCGACCATTCATGAGGACCGCGCGCACAAAGATAGATGTGGCCGAGGGCAACCTAACTATGGAGTTTGATGGTGAGGTGATAAAGTTCAACGTGTTTGATGCCATGAAATTCCCCAATGTTGACTTGAAGGAGGGTTGTGCCATTGATGTTTTGGAGGAGGTCGAGCAAGTTATGTCGACCTCGCTCGACGCATAGCAATTAGCGATTGAGCAAGGGGTCGGATTTGACAAGAGGGGAGAACGAGTTATGAAGAGAACCAAGCCAAGCCATGTTGTGCAAGAGGAGGCCGAGCCATGCAATCATGCTGAGTCATTCATAATGTTGCCGAGCCTTAGAGAGGTGGTTGCCGAGCTTGAGGCCACAACATTGTATCCGAGAAACTCGTTCTTGTCAATTCCAAATGCCACAACAAAATTTCGACCAAGTGTGGAAGAGGCCCCAAAGTTAGAACTTAAAGAACTCCCTAGTCACTTAAAGTATGTTTATCTTGGAGATGAAGATACACTACCGGTTATTGTGTCTTCAATGCTTAGTGAGAAGCAAGAGGAGGATTTAATTTGTGTGCTTAAGAAGTACAAGACCGCCATAGGTTGGACCTTAGCGGATATCAAGGGAATAAGCCCTACTACTTGTGTTCATCGTATTTTGTTGGAAGAAGGAGCTAAGCCGACAAAGGAAGCTCAACGTCGACTTCACCCTCCAATGATGAAGGTTGTGAAAGAAGAGATTATCAAGTTGCTTGATTGTGGGGTGATCTACCCAATTTCGGATAGTAAGTGGATATCTCCCGTGCAAGTAGTGCCGAAGAAGAGTGGTGTAACGGTTGTCAAGAATGAGAAGAATGAGCTTGTTCCACAAAGACTTGTAACCGGTCATCGGATGTGCATCGATTATAGGAAGCTAAACGCTACAACGAGGAAGGATCACATGCCTTTGCCGTTTATGGATCAAATGCTAGAGAGATTAGCCGGCCATTCTTACTATTGCTTTCTTGATGGATATAGTGGCTACAATCAAATCATGATACACCCGGACGATCAAGAGAAGACCACTTTTACTTGTCCATTTGGCACGTTTGCTTATCGGCGGATGCCATTCGGACTTTGCAACGCACCCGGCACTTTTCAAAGATGTATGTATGCTATCTTCTCGGATTTTATTGAAGACATTATCGAAGTGTTTATGGATGATTTTAGTGTGTATGGGAGTACCTTCGATGCATGTTTGGGGAACTTGGAGAAGATACTTAAGAGGTGTGTAGAGACAAATCTTGTGCTCAATTGGGAGAAGTGTCACTTCATGGTCACGCAAGGCATTGTTCTAGGGCACATAATTTCGGCAAGAGGCTTAGAGGTTGACAAAGCCAAGGTGGAGCTAATTCAAGCATTGCCGAGTCCTAGGTGTGTGAAAGATGTGAGAAGTTTTCTTGGCCATGCGGGGTTTTATCGACGATTCATCAAGGACTTCTCTTCAATTGCCAAGCCATTGAGCAACTTGTTACAAAAGGAGGTGACGTTTGAATGGTCGGAAGCATGTGAGCAAGCATTTTGCCGATTAAAGGAGTTACTATGTACGGCACCGATTTTGGTTTCCCCTAATTGGGATGAGCCATTTGAGTTGATGTGTGATGCTAGTGATTATGCACTTGGAGCGGTACTTGGACAACGAATTGATAAGAAGCCATGCGCCATTTACTATGCTTCAAGGACTCTCAACGATGCACAACTCAACTACACAACAACGGAGAAGGAACTCTTAGCGGTAATCTTTGCTTTGGAAAAATTTCGATCATATCTTTTGAATTCCAAAGTTATTGTTTATAGTGATCATGCCGCTTTGAGATATCTTATGACGAAGAAGGATGCTAAGCCAAGGCTTATTCGATGGATTCTTTTGCTTCAAGAGTTCGATATTGAGATCAAAGACAAGAAAGGAGTAGAGAATGTCGTAGCCGATCATTTGAGTAGGCTTGTGCACAAGGAGGATCGGCTGCCCCTATGTGATACCTTTCCGGATGAGCAACTTTTTCGACTTGAAGTACATGAGCCTTGGTATGCCGACATTGCCAATTTTCTAGCCACAAACCGATTTCCTAAAGAGATGCCGAGCCACCAACAAAAGAGAATAAGGAAGCAAGCTCGACACTTCTTGTGGGATGATCCGTACTTATGGAAGCAATGTGGTGATCAAGTTATTAGAAGATGTGTGCCGGAGAATGAGCATCGCTCCATCCTTGCTTTTTGTCATAGCGAAGCTTGTGGAGGTCATTTTGGACCAAAGAAAACGGCTTTGAAGGTACTTTCGTGTGGATTCTTTTGGCCTACAATTTTCAAGGATGCATTCATGTTTTGCAAAGCATGTGATAGATGCCAAAGAATGGGGAACATTGGAGCTAGAGACCAAATGCCTCTCACGCCTATCATTGAGGTAGAAATTTTCGATTTATGGGGTATTGATTTCATGGGACCGTTTCCTTCAAGTAAGGGCTTTCTCTACATATTGCTTGCGGTTGATTATGTGTCAAAGTGGATCGAAGCCAAGGCTACACGCACCAATGATGCCAAGGTGGTAGCCGAGTTTCTCAAGACCAACATATTTTCACGTTTTGGAGTTCCAAGAGTCTTGATTAGCGATGGAGGATCCCATTTTTGTAACCGCACTATTGAAGCCTTGTTGAAGAAGTATGGAGTCACACATAAGGTTTCTACACCTTATCACCCCCAAACAAGTGGTATGGCCGAGGTAAGTAATCGAGAGATCAAGCAAATTTTGGAGAAATCGGTTGGATCTTCAAGGAAGGATTGGAGTGATCGTCTCGATGATGCTTTGTGGGCTTATAGGACCGCATACAAGACACCGATTGGTATGTCCCCTTTTCGGTTAGCTTATGGCAAAGCATGTCACTTACCGGTTGAGCTAGAGCACAAGGCATGGTGGGCAATCAAGGCCTTCAACATGAACATTGATGATGCCGGTCTTCATAGAAAGCTTCAACTCAACGAACTTGAAGAAATCCGTAATGAAGCCTATGATGCCGCATGGATTTACAAGGAGAAGACTCGAGCCTACCATGATAAGATGATTCGAGGGAAAAAGTTCAAAGTTGGGCAACAAGTTCTTTTATTCAACTCTAGACTTCGACTTTTTCCGGGTAAGCTTCGCTCTAGATGGGTAGGCCCTTTCATTGTTACCAAAGTTTTTCCCCATGGAGCCATCGAAATTCAAAGTCCAATCACAAGCAAGGCTTTCAAGGTCAACGGACATCGCCTAAAGCCTTATTACTCATCCTTTCAAGAGCACACGGTAGAAGAAACCGCCGTTTACCCCGCACCACCATCATCACCACAAGCCGAGTTGCCTTTACCATCACGTGACACAGCCATGCCATCACCAAGCCAAGACGCTGCCGGACCTGCCATTGCCGGCAGCATCACCATGAGGGCTGATACGGACACGGACGCAACAAAGACCACCCTGCCGGACACGCACCAACCTGCCAAGCTGCTGCCGCTGTTTTCACCATCACCACCACCTCCTGCCGGACCTGCCATTGCCGGCAGGGTTGACACAAGGTCGCAAGAGGCCGGACACAAGCTGGATACGCCGGATACGCCGGCAAAAGAGCCCGATACGCCCCCTAAACCGGATACGCAGAATGCAGCCGGATCGGATACAAAGTGCAACGATCTTCTTATCGAACTTCTTCTTGCCGATTTGGGATGCTTTGGAGCACGATGAACACTTGCAAAAACACGGTGAAAAGTCTAGGCTATGGACTATAAACACAAAGCGCTACTTGGGAGGCAACCCATGTCGATCAACGTAAAGTGAAGGAGCCATCACCGAGAGTTTGAATTTTCTTAACCCTTCTCTTCTACTTTGATTTGTGATGATTTGTTGGAATATGTTAGTCAATTGCATGCTTAGAAAATTCGTTGATATTGTTTTGTGCTTACATTGAGGGCAATGTAATTTTCTAAGTGTGGGGTGGGATAGCATGTTCCGTTTGTGTTTCATGTTTTTGTGTGCTTTTGTGTTTCATGTTTTTGTGTGCTTAGTTTAAAAAAAAAAAATTCAGAAAATTGTTCCACAAAAATAGAGTGTTTAAATTTGTTTGTTTCGAGTCTTAGGATGCCCCTAATATGTCAATGATGTTTTTCTCCTCTTTGCATACATAGATGATGGTTGTGCATACTTTTAAAATTGTAAGTTTCATGGATTATGTGCATTGGTAGGAGCATGTAGGACTTATTGATTATTAAGCATGCATGTTTTAGCTAGTTTATTTCGATTATAACCTATGTGAGCTTTTGTGCCAAATTGCCTTCTTCTTGAGCGATAAAAAGATAAAATTCGATAGATTCGTAGGAAGCATGAAACCTCATAATTCTTTGCAAATTCGATGACTATGTGCCATAGCTTTTTAATGAACTCTAGTATGCTAGAACTTACTCTTGTTGATTTTCGAAACGTTTTAGTCATAAAATACCTTGATTTTGAATGTGATTGAATAAAGATCATTTAGGTTTACCACCAAAGCCAAATAAAGCATGTGCCCTATTGGAGCCCGTCGTGGGACACCTTAGTAAACCCCTTTGAGCCTATGTTGAGCCTTTTCTTTCATCACCCTTAAACACTTTCCATGGACTTAGTATAGTGATGCCTCTACCTTGTGTGTCGGCAAAGCTTGATTTTTGAAAGCGTTTTCGCGTGTGTGATGAAGAAGAACAAGTGTGGGGTAGACTTAGCCATGAATTTATATGAAAAATGTATGCCGTGTCTTAGGAAAAGAAAAGAGAAAAAGTGTGCTCGGAATCAAAAAGAAAAATAAAAGAAAACCGAGAGCAAGAAAAGAAATAGAGTAAGGCACGGCATAGAAAAGAAAAATTTTGTGCATGGCTATTGTCTAGATTATTGTTGTAATGTTGTATGGGAAGAAAAGAATGAAGTATGGGTCCAACAAGATAAAATTTGACCCTTTTGGCGTGAAGACATAAGGAAATTCGAGCTTTGCTACGGCCGTAGTGACGTTTTGAGCCTCCTTATCCAAATATCGAATACCTCTTAGCCTAGCCCCATTACAACCTTATTATTGATCTTTTTCATGATTCTTAAGATGGTTAAAAATTGATTGTGGAGATTATCTCAAGAGTAAGCATATGGTTTTGGTTCATTGGTGCATGTAGTTATCATATGAGGTTTTTCCATCAAAATTCACAAAGTGCTTTTGTTTCGTTGATATATGCAAGTCACTCTTCGTAGTTCATTATCTTTCGCTTGCATATACTATTGAGTGAATAACCATGCTTCGAGAGAAAAGAAGAGAGTATGCCTAGTGAGGTGAATTGAATTAGCTTAACATGTTTACATGCTTACCTTTTTTCTCTTATATGTTCATATTGATGTCACATGTTCATGAAACTTGGAATTTTCGTGCTTAGCATTCTCATGCATTAACTTGAAAGCTATGTGTACATACGAGCCTGAGACAAATTGTTAGGGGCAATAGTTTGTTTAGAGTCTAGTTTAGTTTAATTTGCTAAGGGACTAGCAAAGGATAAGTGTGGGGTAGTTGATAGGAGCACAATGTGCGACGATATTATATGTGTATGCCCTCGTTTATGCTTTGTTTAAACCTTTATTTGTTTAAGATAGAGTCATAATGTAGTTAGTGTCGTTTTGGTAGAGTTTTGATGAAATTTGGTTAAGAATCCGAAAAATGACTAAGTTTGAGAAATCTGGAAAATATTGCAAAATATGTCTTTTTCGTGATTTTGAGATGAGCAAAAGAATAATCTATCCTTGTCCGAATTCTATGAAATTTTGTGTGCTTAATATTCATATGTTGAGGAATGCTGTGTTAAAATTTCAGATCAATCGGAGTTCGGGAAGTCGCCCAGAAGTTGGCTGCAAAAGGGCAATCCGAACATTCCAATCCAGGGGCTTCCAGGATATTCCTGGGACTGTGTCTCAACTTCGAAAAATCATTCCCGACGACTTGCATGGAATTTGGCCGAGATATTTTATGGGGAGATGGCCCTATGTGTCTAGTTTACGTGAGACTTGGAATCGCATCAATCGGAGCTCCACGGATGGAGATATGCCGGAATTACTGCAACAAGGTCAAATCTGCCGATTCCAGGAACCTACTGCCCCCTTTTTGTGTTTTCTGTTTTTGATGGACCAAATGGTGTACAAATGCATATGTGAAGATGGTCCAAGCTTTATGAAGGGAAGAGGAAGACACTAGGCCATGGCATTGAAGAAAAACTTGAAGAAAGACGTTCTCCTAGTCACACTAGGAGAAGCTGCCGATTCTGGCAGATTGTATGCCTTTGTGTGCTGCCAGCAATTGGGGCATTTTTCGATGGACCAAGGCATGTCAAATGAAGTCCAAGACCACATAAGAAGTCCATGAAGATGTGAAGCCCAAGCCTTGAAGAAAATATTCAGAAAAGAAAACCTAATTGGATTAAGAAAGGAAGGTTGCAAAACCTTAATGAACTAGGTTTTCTGAATCCCTTTTGGCTTAAGGGACTGCCGGCAGCCTCTCTCCTTTTTCCCCTATATATACCCCCACTTTTCATTCAGAAAAATCATCTCATCTCAAGCTTAAACACAAGGCCTAAACTCTACCAAATTGTCCCCAAGAATCCTACTTAAACCCTAAGCCAAAAACCACCACCACCTCACCCAAGTTTCTGCCGAAACTTGGTATACTTCCTGCCGACACAGCCCTTTGCCGAGCAGCCTCATCTCTTCCATCTTCCGCCGGATCCACACGAGTCGAAGTCATCCAAGGTGTCTACAAAAGTGTGATCCACTCCTTTCTCTTGGTTTAGTAAAGTTTATGTAGCTATGAATAGTTTTGTCTATGAAACTCTTTTGTATTTTTGGTTTCCAATTGTATGTCTATGTATGATTTGGATTGGATTTTGGTTTCATAAATTGCATGTTGAAAATTTCTTTGATTCGTTGCTTAGGGCTAGGCCACGCTTTCTTTGAGTTTTTACATGCTAATTTGTAATATGTGACTTGTAGATTTTTATGTTTGATAACTAGGACAATAGGTATGCGATGTTGTTTGAGAACTTAATTCGATTAGTAATCTAAGGAGTATGCCTTATAAACCGAAACATTAGTTGTGCTTAAGCATTTGTTGTTTGCATGTAAATCTAGGTGTTAGGTTTCATCAAACTTGAAAGCATGAATAATTCATACTCGTAGTTGTCTTGGTTTGTGTTTTCGCAAAGAGTTTAACACCCTTAGAACTTGCATGTTAAATAAGATGATTGACAACCTTGCTTGTTTGCATGTCTTTGATTTGTGATTCATGTGTTTAATTGTTGGCCCAGTAAAATCGGTTAACATATACCTTAGGATTATACTCGTAGTTAATCTTAAGACTCTAGTAATCAACGATTAGATGACCTCGTAGGCTCTAATTGGGATCGAAATTGGTTAGGTCGAAACAACATTCATATTTATTCCTTACCTTCTTGCATATTAGTCTACACGTTAAAGAGTCTTTTGTGCTAAATGTTTTGTGAGAGATGATGATCACTTGTATATAGTAGCTTAGGATTTATTTTCTGTTCCAAGCCTAGTGTAGGGGCAGCATTGCTGCCGAAATCTTATACCCCCATATTTGTGACGTTTTTGTATATTTGTGAATATGTTTGAGTCTAACAATTTCATATCTCAGGTACCCTTAATCCCCGGCCTAGAACGATCCCTACTTATGTCTATACTACTAATGAATGCAGGGTTTATTATTGCATGCGAGCTTCGGCTCACGTTCACCACTCTCCCGGTACGGGCTCCGAGGCTCTTCGGCTCCGGATGCTAGTCATCTCCTCCGAGACCGATCGCCCCCCACGCCGGCGTCTTCCGATCCGGGTGCCCCGATGAGCCTCCTTCTCCAGGCCCCGATGGCCGGACCGTCCGGGACCGATAGGTCTCCTAGCGCCGGGTCGCCTCCCCCTCCGGTACAGACACCTCTCCGCGGGCACCGATCGTCCACCTCTCCGGCGACCGGTAGCCTCCTTGCCGGTCCGGCTGGTCTCCGAACAGAAGCAGGAGAATCCGGCTGGAGACGAGAGACGCGACCGAGAGGGCGTCCAGACGACGAAGAAGAAAACAGAGTAGAGGAGAGAGAGAAATTGGCAGGAAGAGGCAAGTTCAAAGTTGCATGGTCCAACCGGTTAACATCCTCACCCCATGCAAGATGGGCCGGGCCGGACAGCATTCCAGCAGTTTGGGCTGCAGCATTGGTTGGCAGCATCTTGGGCCGGATTCCAGCAGATTGGGCTGCAGCAGTCTTCTATTGGCACCCAAGCATCTTCTCTAGACACCCGCTGCTCCAAGCAGCAAGATCAAGCTGCTCTCTACTCCCGTAGACATTCACCGGGCAACTCGGGAATCATTCTCGCATGCTATTCCAACACCCGGCGGTTTTCTTCAAAGCTAAGTATTCTAACTTATCTATTATTACTCAACGCGTGCTTCACCTGTGCATAATCTGTTGGGAAATATTGATAATTAGACATGTGATATCAGTGCTGCTCATATCAACATTGCAATGCATCGCCGCCATTATGCATCACATTACAATGCATCGCACTACGGTGCACGCATTCCAATGCATCGCACTACGGTGCACGCATTCCAATGCATCGTATCAATGCATCGCATCAATGCATCACGTTACAGTAGACCTCGTCTCGATATGGCATGTCGCCCGGTCGAGGTCCACCCCCATACATCTCACTTGGGGGACTCGTCTCGATATGGCATGTCGCCCGGTCGAGATCCGCCCATCGGTTACGTCGCATCCAACCGGGTCGAGAGCATTTTTCGGGAAAACAATCCACCCGGACCCATGGCATTTCACTAGGGGACTCGTCTCGATATGGCATGTTGCCCGGTCGAGTCCGCCTGCCTCCATGGCAAACGCATGGGCTTTATAAACCCGGGCGAGTTTACATCTAACCCATGTACTCTTGTCCAGCAGGATAAAAACCCTGCATCGCACTGAACTGCGATACATTTGGGGATACTTGGCGAGACTCGTTATCTCAACGCCACCCCACCGGGCAGATTGTTTCTCTAACACAGAACAAGTCTCCCCGCAGGCTAACAAACCTGCACATTTACCTCAACGCTTATCCAACAAAAGCTGAGAAGAACTAGCAAGTGTTAAACCGGTGCTTCGGCATAGCCGCAACACTCTCCGGGGTACCTGTTGGCTTATTCCACGCACCAACAGGCCTCCCCGCGGGCTAGTACCGGGCTACTCCTGGCCTGCCGTTGGCAACAACTGCACTGGGGGACTCGTTCCGACATGGCAGTCCACCGGTCGAGTCCTCACATCATCATCCCATGCTGCTCATATCATTATGCATCACATTACAATGCATCGCACTACGGTGCACGCGTTCCAATGCATTACATCTCAGCTCTCCGATCCGTCCGATGGCCGAGCGCCCGGACGGAATCGCCGTCTCACCGATCCGTCCGATGGCCGAGCGCCCGGACGGAATCGCCGTGCTCTCCGATCCGTCCGATGGCTGAGCGCCCGGACCGGATCGCCATCTCACCGATCCGTCCGATGGCCGAGCGCCCGGACGGAATCCCCGTGCTCTCCGATCCGTCCGGTGGCCGAGCGCCCGGACCGGATCGCCATCTCACCGATCCGTCCGATGGCCGAGCGCCCGGACGGAATCGCCGTGCTCTCCGATCCGTCCGGTGACCGAGCGCCCGGACGGAATCGCCGTGCTCACCGATCCGTCCGATGGCCGAGCGCCCGGACGGAATCGCCGTGCTCTCCGATCCGTCCGATGGCCGAGCGCCCGGACCGGATCGCCATCTCACCGATCCGTCCAATGGCTGAGCGCCCGGACCGGATCGCCATCTCACTGTTCCGTCCGATGGCCGAGCGCCCGGACGGAATCGCCGTGCTCTCCGATCCGTCCGGTGGCCGAGCGCCCGGACCGGATCGCCATCTCACCGATCCGTCCGATGGCCGAGCGCCCGGACGGAATCGCCGTGCTCTCCGATCCGTCCGATGGCTGAGCGCCCGGACCGGATCGCCATCTCACCGATCCGTCCGATGGCCGAGCGCCCGGACGGAATCGCCGTGCTCTCCGATCCGTCCGGTGGCCGAGCGCCCGGACCGGATCGCCATCTCACCGATCCGTCCGATGGCCGAGCGCCCGGACGGAATCGCCGTGCTCTCCGATCCGTCCGATGGCCGAGCGCCCGGACCGGATCGCCATCTCACCGATCCGTCCGATGGCCGAGCGCCCGGACGGAATCGCCTTGCTCTCCGTACCGGTCCTATCCGACGGGTCACCCCCTCCGGCGGGTCACCCCGGATTCATCCGTACCGGTCCTATCCGGCGGGCCACCCTGGATTCAGCCGACCCATTCCTGTTCAGCAGCGGCTCCGCCAGCAGTGCCCGATCAGGCTTCAGCGCGTCAGGACCGGTCAAACCCAGATCCTCCCTGGCCACCCACCACCTCATCTCGCCCGGCCTCATCTCTCCCGGCACCCCAGCACTCTCGGCCAAGTCACATCTCCAGCACGAACTTGGGGGACTCGACATTCGCTCACCTCGAGAAGAGCCCAATCTCACTTAGGGACTGGGGGACTGGTGGTAGTAGGGGTGACTCGGTCACCACCTACGCTTGGCGGCACATGATGATTAACTCCCCAAGTAAGATTGCACTCTTACTCGGGAACTTGGGGGACTTGTTGACAGTACATATAGTGCACCGCCAAGCACATCCGGCGACCTCGTGGACCGTGCAACCGGCATCGGGGGTCCTACTCCCAGCATCTAGCGAGTAGACCAGCACCCCGGCTACATCTCCATTGTTCCACATCACCGGTGCCGTACTCGGAAGCAGTGCCACCGGGCGCCTGAAGTAGCTTCGTGAGTAGGGAATTATGTAATAGTGTTGTAAGCATCCCACATTGGAAACATGGTAGAGGTGGGAGCCTTCCTTCCCTATAAATAGGAGGCTTCCCCCTTAGTATTAAGGATCTTGGATCCAAGGCATTCCACCCTTGTAACCCGATGGCTTATTGGCCACGCCTACTGGATTCCAAGTGGACGTAGCCGTGCCCTCCGATGGCACGGTGAACCACTATACTTGTTGTGTATAGTTTTATTATTATGGTTCTGCCAGACCCCAGAGTTTGAGTAGAAACAGTTGTATAGGTGTCTAACACAAAATCTGTGTTCAGCTCCAGGAAAATGATGTTGATGGAATTCTGCAATCCCTTCTGCTTGTCTGAGATGAATGCATAGCTACTCTCCCTTTCAATCTTCAGATCAAACTTAAGCAGCTCTAAAAACCACATCCACACATCCTGGTCCTCAATCTCACAAATTGCAAAGGCTATGGGAAACATTCCATTATTGGGATCAACACCAACTGCAGTTATGATGACTCCTTTGTGGTATCTGTTGGTTATGTGAGTTCCATCAAGACCCACAGAGGCCTACACCCATTGATCCAGCCCTCTTTGGTTGCAGCAAAACACACATACATCCTTTGAAACCTCCGGATATCACCATCCATAACTGTCTTGATCTCCACTGTAGAACCAGGGTTTCTCTTCAACAGCTCAGTCCTATAGCTGCTTAAGCTATTATACTGAGCAATGAAATGACCTTCATTCATCCTCCTTGCCTTATCCCTTCCTCTAGCTACGACTTGAATTCCTATGTCCAGCTTGTGCTTTTTCTGCAGTTGGTTTTGAATTCCAATCCTGTTCCAATTTGGATCCACCATCAAGTCATCCTTAACATCTTCTGCTACTCTATTATAGTCAAACCAATGACATTTGACGATGGGAGCGCAGTTGTGGAACTGATTCAAAGACTTGATGAACAATGTGTCACCACAACCTTTAATTCTTGCTGCATATAACCAGTATGGACACTCCAATTGACATCTCACCTCAACCTTCTTCTTAGTGTTCTTTTGAAACCACAACCCTTTTTGGTGGCCTATAGACTGCTCTTTTACCACCTCCTTCAGCTGATCTGAGTTTGGGAAAGCATGACCCAACTTGAACACAGGATTCTTTAGATCTACTTCTCTATTCCAAGATATAGGTGTAAACCCTTTCTTAACTTTCTGCCTTCCTGGATCCCACTTCACTACCACTACCATTTGACTCTCCATCCCATGAGGCCTCTTCAGAATCAGTTTCTGCTTTCTCAGAATTTGCTGGATCTGCTACTGGTTCTTCATTATTCCTCTGTCTGGTGTTGTATCTTGGAGGTTTCTCTCTCCTCTCCCTTAAGTTTGGTTGCTGCACAGCACACTCTTTGAACTTCCCCTTCTCAGCTGCACTTGGTTTTTCCTTTGCAGCAGTCTCCTTCTGCTTTGCTTTACCCCTCTTGATCAAGTTCAGATCTGCAGCCCTCCTCTTCAAATCTGCCTCTTGTTGCCTCCTAAGTATGGCTGCATTTATATCTTTGGCTCTTCTAGCAAACTCTGCATGTTGTCTCTCCTCCTCAACTCTTTGTCTCTCCTCTGCCCTCAGTCTTTCCTCCTCAGCCCTCTGCCTATCCTCTTCACCCTCTTCAGCCTCCTTGTCTTTAGTTGCTGGTTCCCCCTTTTCTGTCTCCTCTTCAGAATCTGAGCCAGAGCACTCATCTATAGGCTTATACACTGTGGACCTATGTATCCCAAAATGTTTCACCTTTCTTGGTATGGGAGTAGGCCCAAGCCCAAGCCCAAAATGGTGAACATCACCATCAGCTACTTCAACTTCATATACCTGAGGGCTTTCTTGTGTAGGTTGTGTGAAGAAGTCATGCACAATGTCATCTAAGTTTGCAAATGTTGACTGACTTTGTTGACCTTGTGCACCACAATTTAAGGATGCAGAACTACCCTCTCCAACCACTCTTGCACTACCAACATTCATCTCTGGTCTATTTAAGATGGTAGCAGCAAGGTTTGCATCTTCAAACACAGTTGCCAACTCAGCAGGTGTAGACAAGGTCAATGGATTATTACCTTGTATGCTTTCCCAATTCAAATGATTCAACTCTGCCTCCTCTTTTTTTCTCCTCCCTCCACCTACTATATACAGACCAATTGTTCTGTTCTTGGGTAACAACTTCAGCATCTCCACAGCAGCTCCATCATTGGCAGCCCTAACCCATCCCTCACTAACAGATGTTCTAGGGCACTTAAAATAGAAACAAATGGGGCGCTCTCTATATCCAAGATCCCATGCTATGTTATGAAGCTCCAGCCATGAAATTTGGTCCAGATCAAGGCCATCAATGAAACACTTCCCACCATCTTTGTTCTCCCTTCCAACCTTATACTTCATAGAAATACCATCCAACTGCTTCTCAAAATAGCCTCCATGATGTACCTCGAAAGTGTAACTGTCTTCTGGTACTGCAAAACAGACAAGGTAAACGGATTATTACCCCGTATATATCCAGCAAATACAAGGAAAAGCATGTGAGCTTTTTACACCCTAAACAACAGTCCAAACACACAACTATAAACAAATCCTTCCACTGTAAACACTCAAAACCCTTTTTAATCTCTAATGAACGCATAATCACCAACACTACCAACATTAAATCCACTATATCACCCCCACAAACTTCGTAACTATCAATAAAACTCTATAAATACGATTTTAGCACTGTGCAAGATTCGTTTTTCAGACAACACATGTGAAAAGTAAGAAACCCATAAATTCAAGCCGTAGATAACTTACTTTTTGCAAGCCGTGGTCCTTTCAATCTAAACAACCCCCAATATTCGGCCATGACTGCCCAAGCTTGCCAGAGAATCGCGATTCAGCCAACTGCGAAATGAGATTTCAATGTTAGGGTTTCGCAAAAGTATTTTGGGGAAATCAGGTTGGGGTGTTTTCGAAGTGGGCTTCGAGGTTATGATCGGTTTAGTGTAAATTTTGGGTTTTACTCTTTGAACTTCCCATTCTCTCTCCACTCGTAGTTTGTTAGGCGGAGATTACAGATTTGCCCCTCGGAATCAAAATGCGAACTGCCACGTCATCAAAAACCGGGAAGCCAGCCGGTCAAAACACGCTAGGTACCTCTATAATAGGATTTAAAACTTTGGGTACCATGGTGATCGTTTTTCAAGTTCGGGTACCTTTCTTGTATAGCGAAGTAAGTTTGGGTACCATGGGTGAATTTTTTTCTTCTTTTTCCCCTATTCCCTCGATTTTCATGCTATCGCCATTTGTGATTTCTCCAATCCACAATAATAAATCATTATATACTGACATCTTTATCACTCCAGTAAATTTTTCCAAAAGGAATTTTTATACTACAACTTTGCTTCAACATGTATTCTTCATAAGTTGCTCCAAGGGTTGAAGAGGCCAAACATTACTGCAAAGTAAGAAGCAAATAAATAAATAGCTGGTTTGAGTAATTAATTTCTCAAGTAAATCAGCATACATGGGGAGTGTGAATACCTGACTTGTAGCGGTTGCATAAGAAAAAAAATAAAAAAAGTTCCAAAACAATATTCAAGCAGCATACCGAATCAAACCAGCAGAAGTCTTAAGAACCAGAACTTGACTTCTGAACCCATACTTGTTTCTGCAGATGCACACAATACCGATTAGAGCACAGTAGCCTGAAACCTGATATCAATATGCATGTATAACATGGAAACAAAAAAAGTCCAAGTACCTCATGAGAGCCATAGCCTTTCTTCAAATGTTTCCCTTCACCAGCTACTAGTAAGCCGTCAAGATCCCTGATTGCATGTGTTGCTCCCCGACGAGAGTGATGTTTATAGGAGCCTACATAAAATATAAGAATTACCGAAACAATATACAACATTAAGAAGAAGGAACCAATACCTTGTGCTCAATATAAGTGAAAGCATGTAAATATAAGTTTTCAATAATTTCATCTAAGACTCACGATTATGTTTTCCAATTCTGATGGATTTAACCAGGACCAAAGCCCTGGCAAGATAATTGAACTGCCATTTTCAGATCATGCTATTAGCCAAAAATGTCTAGCATTGTTGAATTTCTATAGGTGATCTTATCACAATTCACATGGTCAGAATATTCCGGGTTTCTTTAGATGTTTATTACCTGCAAAAATTTTGTCGCATATGTATATTTCAGCAACCAGCTAAAAATACTATCTAGTATCTGCTATTACTTACAGAAATGAAACTCTAAGCCTTTATTGATTACTCGGAAATATACAAATGATAAGAAAATTATACAGCATAACCACACTCACCCAAATACAAAACTTAGCACCACATTACATCCAATTTCCTGAGCTTACCACACGTTTTTTTTTATAAAAAATAAAAATAAAAAAAAAACTACTTGGCTTGATTTCAAACACAACTAAAATTTTTATGCATAATGATGACTGTAGTGTATACTGTACTTACCATAATTATAAACATATAATGCAAACAAATTTATTAGATTATTAGTAATAGAAGTAGATAAGTAATAACACAAACATGTCCTCAAATTCCATTAACTAATTACATGTTTCTCTCATGCCTTCTAGACTTCTACCAGTTCTAAACTTTCACCACAATTAATAGTTTGATACTTGGGTTTTTAGGACGTTGATGTTTCCAGTTACCCCAGAACCTAGCTTCTAGCATGTGAAGCTTCTTCTATATCTCCAAGACTTCCACAAAAATCAACCATTCCAGGACAAAACTATGCCTCGAAGCTCTTTTAAGATTTCAACTTTATAATTCATGTCCATGATATTGTTCAGATATTTGTGGCAACAATATATTATTGATCTGTAAAGTACCGAGCAGGGAATTTTTTTTTTTAAAGAATGTACATGTATATTAGTCACACCTTCTGAAGAATCAAAGAATGGCCGCATAGGTTGACAAGCAGGCAAAAACTCATCACTGGCAGATGACCCATCTAAGTGATGAGAAGGAGTCCATACACAACGGTGAGGTCTGTCCTTATTCCTTGCCCGCTTCTCCTGCTTTCCACTCCAAGTAGCATGCAATTCATTCCCTAAAATCTTACAATATGGAGCCCATTGGCATCTTTTAGAATTAAGTGCACATGTTGGGACCGAGGATGTCGCTTATGCCCTACTAAACTTCAGGTGTGGGGTTTCTGCCCAGAGTAACTTCCAGAAGGTTGACTTTGAAGTGCAACCTTTTGAAGTATTCCATTATCTGGACAGCATTGATTTGGTTTCAGGGCAATCCAGCCACCCCTACTTTTACAAGATGTCCAGATCTGCTGCTGTGAGAATTTGGCCAACACTGCACATGTAATATAGATGAGCAGATGACAAAAGGAAGCTCCTCTTAATAGTCGAAGGCTGTTAGCCAAAAAATAAATATGCCAAAAATTACTAGAAAAGCCATATGATGGAGCAGATAGTTGATTGTCAGGGAACCTTTTTAATGCAATTTTTCACACCAAATTATAAAGGCAGGGCAGCACTTCAAATATAAAAAATACTTTGAGATAAGCAAACACTGGATCTTTCGTCCTCTCAACCGTGGAGCTGGTGGTGGGAGGTAAAGTGTTGAAACTTGAGTACATATAGTCATTAACAGATTTGTACATATATTTCTGGCTAGAACATGCGACTACAGCCCCCACTATTTTTCATATTTGAGTTTGAAAAGCAAGAAATTATAACAGAATGTGCAAAAACAAAGTCAAGCTCACTAGTGTTTTTATTCACCTTATAATTATATGTGCTCTATGTTGCACGGACACGGCAAAACCAGAATTGTAGCTGCTTATTATATATAATCCATGTTGATTTTATCTTCTGTATATTATTTTTTCTTTCACTTCTGTCAATTCTATATTTAGGTTTTACACCTATGAAAAAAACTAGAAAAAGGAAACTATCTTATTTCTACATCTAAATTAGGCACCAATTCTACAAGTATGATTTTTTGTTATTAATATTTTGGGTAATATAATGAGGTATAAGTATCAATGGCAATTAATAATGACATTTAATCTTTTAATTTCCAGCTGCTGGTGAAAGTGTTTATTCAACTTCATGTGGACAATCATTGTACCAAAGAAACAGAAAAGGTTATATATTTGATTTTTTTTTTATCAGAATTATATTATTTATTGGAACTAATTTTGGTTTGTGATTATTGCAGATAATATTATTACATATCATGATGACGGTGATGATGGATATCTGTGTATTTATTGTCGTGCAAATTTTTGGTTAGGAGAAGCAAATAAATGTCAATATAAAACGGCACCTATTATTTATCCCGAATGTTGTCAGAAAGGACGAGTTAGACTTGATCAATTGAGACCAACTCCTACATTGCTTGAACATTATTTGAATCCTGATAATGGTCGAGAAAGTGTGCTTTTTAAAGAAAATATCCGAATCTATAATTCTATGTTCGCTTATACATCAATGGGAGCAAAAATTGATTATAGTGTGAATGATGGGTGTGCACCTTATGTTTTTAAAATCTGTGGACAGGTCCATCATTTAATGGGATCAATGTTACCACAGAATGGTGAAAATCCAAAGTATGCCCAATTATACATTTATGATACACAAAATGAAGTTTCAAATCGTATAAATGCTATTGATTGTTCACATACTTCTAAAGTTAAACCAAATGTTGTTGGTGCGTTTATTGAAATGTTTGACCAAATCAATGAATTGAGTATAACATATCGTACTATAAGAGACAGATTTTTATCTCATTCCTTACCTTCAATGAATATGACTATGCTTGCTCCTCAAATATCCGATAATAAACAATATGAACGTCCTACAAATAATGAAATTGGAGGTTTGATTGTTGGTGATATTGGAGAATTTGATTCAAATAAAGATATTATTGTTCAATCTACAGATGGACGTTTGCGTTGTATTTCAAAAATACATCCAAAATATATGTCATTACAATATCCAATATTGTTTCCTTATGGTGAAAATGGATTTAATATTAATTTATCATTAGTACCAATTGTCGGTCAAGAACAAAAAGAATTAAATAGAATGTCAATGCGAAGTTTTGTTACGTATTATCTTCATGATAGAGATGGATATATGAATACATTATTAAAAGGGGGAAGGTTATTTCAACAATATTTAGTTGATGCTTATGCCACTGTTGATGAAAATCGTTTGGATTATATTAGACAAAATCAAGATAAAATTCGAACTGCAAAATGTGACATAATTTATACTGGTGTTTCATCTGGAATCGAAAATAGCAGTGACATTGGACAACAAGTTATTCTTCCAAGTTCACATACTTATATATAATTAGGCCGCGCTTTGCTGCGGCTGGGTGGAGGGATTGTAGCTGCTTATTTGATTGTGTTTTTGTCACTTCTGTCAATATAATATATGGATGTGAAGAAAATCTTCTGGTTTGTTTATTTATATTGGGAATATGGTTATGATACTGTTAAAATGCTTAAATATTATATACATGTAAACACTTGTGTTAGCTTTCAAAAAAAAATTGAAAAATAGAAGATAAGAGTAACAAATTATTATTTAAAACACTTGAACACTATATACATACACCCAGTCTGTACATAGAACTGGCATTCTTTACAGCACATCTACTTGACCCAAAAAATACAATTTCTGTCAGTGCTGTAGTTGAAAGTGAAGCAATATTTAGAGCTTACAGAAAAAACATAGGGCTTCAGTTGTTCCTCTTTTGATTGCTTCATGGTTAAACTTGAATGGATTTTGTGATATAGTCAGGAACTTGTTCAAAAAAGATGTTGCTCCAACTATCTCTGTGTCAACTAATCCATTCTGTTTGTTAGCTACTCTAATAGAAAAAGGCAATTATAATTGCCGTAAGATAAAAACTAACATGTACATAGACAAAACAGTTGCACCCTGGAGTTCACTCTTGCTTATCTTTCCCAATTATTTGTTTCTCTATGGAAGATGATATTGCTTGTTTGTCTTGCCTGTTAAGTTAAAATCAATGAGGTATAGACAAAGTTAGCTAAATATTGAACATAGTGATTAAAGATAAGCAGTGAAGAGTAGATGTTAATGTATAAAATATAAATAATAAACATGTAATGGATGTAGTTGTTACCTTTTGTATTTCTTGTCTGGTTCAGAGATGTGAAATGGTCTTTCTATTGGCTGGGGTATCCTTTTTTTCTCAGAAGTTTTTTCTGGGGTTGATGAAATTGGTTCTTCCCTGAAATGACTGCTTTCAGCATTCACTTGTAATGATTTGTCAGTGTCTGGATTCGGGTGAATGTTTCTCACAATCATTTCATCGTTTCGCCCCATTTTAACTTCGAATAGATAGGTTTGACCCGCTTGATTAAGTATTTCTACAGGGAAATCTTCTTCAGTTTGGTATTCTCTTCTGTTTAGTAGTTCCAAACATGTGCATCCAAATAATTTTTCAGCTTGCCATCCGAACAAAGTGAATGTGATGGTGTGATCTTCATCATCTTTGACAGTCATGAACACTTTGTACCTGTTTTAATAATGTAAGTGGTTAGTAAGGAATTTGAGAGAAAAAAAATATATATATACATGAGAGAAGAGAACATGCAGAATGTAATTACATCAGTCTTTATCTAAAGTAGTTGTTTATGAATGACAATAATTTACCATGGGAGATAGCTGGTCTGCAGCTTGTGTTCTACACAATTATAGTCATTACTGCCTTCTCTTTCCTTCAGCTGTTTAAAGCATTTTTGAGCTGGACATTTTTTGTACCACCAACCAGTATGTGTTGAGAACCTCACAATTGTAGCACGACAAAGTATAATTTGATCCTGTAATGGTAATATGGTTTATGCATGTGTAGAAAAATTGAAATTGAAATGTAATAGAAGAATTTGGGATTAGAATGAGCAATAAAATTAACAACGTATATACACAACACAGACACATACACATATATATATGTAGATTTTTTTATTATATATCTACGTTTTATATTATATATTTATGTTTTTGTTTGTCATTATATATTCATGTAGACAGATTATATATCTATGTTTGATATTGAATTGAAACCTTGGATTATAGTTTTAGAAATTTAAAATGAAAAGAGATAGGAGAAAGAATGAGAAATAAAATTGAGGAGATATATGGAGTGCATCAGTCAAGAACCCAAATAATGTCATACCTTGTCGGATTGTGGATCTAACTTGTATAAATCCAATACTGTTTTCCATGTTGATTTTGATGTGCACACTTAGAAAATTTACTACAGGGGACTTAAATAATTAAAATAGAGAATATATTTAACAAAATTACTTGTTCAAAATTTCATGAGAAATCCTCTTTACTTGCACCTTGTGAAGTTCTAGATAGAGAGCTGTCAAGTAGTGTCTATGTTAACAAATATATCTTGGCATGTCAACAGTGAACCTTTTAAGGGTTTTCCTGATCTATTTCTCCTCATCTACTACTGCTTCGGACATGCTCACCAACATGATTTTACAGTTAACATTTTTTTATTGGTAATGATCTCAAATAGGATCTCTATATATAATTATAAGCCCTTAACTATATGAATATGCCAACACTTGAGTGAGGGCTAAAATAACACTACCTCGGACTTAAATTCTTGTTGTATTTGATTTGTTTTTCCTGTATCATAATCTGAGATGTTGTATGTTGATGATAGCAAAAATAGTCCCAAAATTCATTCTTTTCCCTTTATCACTGTCAATTTTATATGCTAAAAAATGATTAACTTTTCCTGGATACTAATCATAATCTATATACAGGGATAGAACATGCAATTGTAAGAGATGTTTTTCAAAAACCTTATTTTACTCATGTAATTAGCTAAATGAACCAATGCCCATTCAATTCAAGCCAGAGTCTATCCAATTTAAAAGTTAAAGCACAGAGCCCATGATCAAAATTAATCGGCTATATGAGATGGATGTAAGAAAACAACTCTGTGAAACTAAATTTGGCGATGAAAGACTGCAAGTTTACCTCAAAAACCTAATCATATTCAAAGCTTCAAGAGACAAACGGATCCACTTCAAGACTGCTAAAATCAGAGACCATAAAGTTTAGAGTCAAAAAATTGAATGACTTAGCAAGTATCAAGGAGATGATAGTGCAGCCAAAACTCACCCAATTTGGTATAACTGTCGGTCTAGGAATGAAGGAGTCAAAGCGAAATCTTACAGAGAAGAAGTCAGTATGCGGTCATCTTGAGAAGAGAGAGAGAGAGCGAATTAGTAGATGTAAAAGAAAAGCGCTGTGAGAAAATTGCCCCTTGGGTGTGCAGCAGCACTTTGGTTTATCCAATTCAATCAATATCCAATTACTCCCAAACGGAAAAAAAAAAAATTTCAATTCAATTGCAAGCTTGCAACCGACAGAAACTATTAATGTTGTAATCCAATATTGCACAATCCCCATCAAATAAACAGAGTAGACATCTAATCATAACCACGAATTAGATCGATCTCCAATTAGACCCAACTCCCAAATCCGAATCTATAATTCTATGTTCGCTTATACATCAATGGGAGCAAAAATTGATTATAGTGTGAATGATGGGTGTGCACCTTATGTTTTTAAAATCTGTGGACAGGTCCATCATTTAATGGGATCAATGTTACCACAGAATGGTGAAAATCCAAAGTATGCCCAATTATACATTTATGATACACAAAATGAAGTTTCAAATCGTATAAATGCTATTGATTGTTCACATACTTCTAAAGTTAAACCAAATGTTGTTGGTGCGTTTATTGAAATGTTTGACCAAATCAATGAATTGAGTATAACATATCGTACTATAAGAGACAGATTTTTATCTCATTCCTTACCTTCAATGAATATGACTATGCTTGCTCCTCAAATATCCGATAATAAACAATATGAACGTCCTACAAATAATGAAATTGGAGGTTTGATTGTTGGTGATATTGGAGAATTTGATTCAAATAAAGATATTATTGTTCAATCTACAGATGGACGTTTGCGTCGTATTTCAAAAATACATCCAAAATATATGTCATTACAATATCCAATATTGTTTCCTTATGGTGAAAATGGATTTAATATTAATTTATCATTAGTACCAATTGTCGGTCAAGAACAAAAAGAATTAAATAGAATGTCAATGCGAAGTTTTGTTACGTATTATCTTCATGATAGAGATGGATATATGAATACATTATTAAAAGGGGGAAGGTTATTTCAACAATATTTAGTTGATGCTTATGCCACTGTTGATGAAAATCGTTCGGATTATATTAGACAAAATCAAGATAAAATTCGAACTGCAAAATGTGACATAATTTATACTGGTGTTTCATCTGGAATCGAAAATAGCAGTGACATTGGACAACAAGTTATTCTTCCAAGTTCACATACTGGTTGTCCAAGAGACATGATTAATAATTATCATGATGCGATGGCGATTTGTCGTCAATATGGAAATCCTGATTTATTTATCACATTCACTTGCAATCCTAAATGGGTAGAAATAATAAGATATTTTAATAGACATCCGGGGTATAGACAAGAAGATAGGCCCGATATAATTTCACGAATTTTTCAAGTTAAATTAAAAAATATGATTGATTATATTAAATCTGAAAAACCTTTTGGTCAAACTAGAGCTCATGTATATACAGTTGAATTTCAAAAAAGAGGATTACCCCATGCTCATATTTTATTTTGGTTAACAAAAAACTACAAATGTTATACTCCAAATGATATTGATTCTATTATTTCCGCCGAATTACCAGATGAAAATGTTAACCAAGCTCTTTTCAATATCGTCAGTCAATCTATGATTCATGGACCATGTGGATCTATAAACTCAAAATCTCCTTGCATGCGTGATAATCATTGTTCAAAATTTTTTCCAAAATCATACAATAATTATACCATATTTGACGAAATTAATGCTCCTATATATAAACGACGTGATAGTCCTACGAAACTTACAACAAAAGACGGGATCCAAATAGGAAATGAGTTTGTTGTACCTTATAATAGCGAACTTTTATTAAGATATAATGCTCATATCAACGTCGAGTTATGTTCACAATCTATGATAATTAAATATTTATTTAAATATATAAATAAAGGTCCTGATAGAGCTCGAATTATGATTCACGGAGAGAAGCACGATGAAATTCTAAATTACTTAAATTGTCGATATTTAACTCCACATGAATCTGTTTGGAGATTATTTAAATTCTCAATTCATTCCAGATATCCTGCAGTTCAAAATTTAGAAGTTCATTTACCTTCTGAACAAAATGTTACTTTTAGAGAAACAGATACAATAGAATCATTAATAAATTATAGATCAATTCTGCGTACTACACTAACAGCTTGGTTTGCAGCAAATGAACAATATAAACATGCAAGAGAATTAACCTATCCTGAATTTCCTACTAAATTTGTTTGGAAAAATCGAGGATGGGAACCAAGACAACGTTATGAAACTATTGGTAAAATGGCTTATGTTAGCCCAACACGAGGGGAAGTATATTTTCTAAGAATGTTATTAAATGTTCAAAAAGGTTGTTGTAGCTATAAGGATATTAGAACTGTAAATAATATTACGTATTCATCATATCGGGAAGCATGTCAGGCATTGGGTTTATTAGGGGATGATAAAGAATGGATTGATGCTTTAATTACTTCTTCAATGGTTGCAACTGGACCACAAATGCGACAATTATTTGTTACAATTATTTTATTTTGTGAAGTGACAGATCCTCAAAGATTACTTGATATGTATTGGCCTAATATGTGTGAAGATATTGTTTATAAAGCCCAGCTCGAATTGAGAAATCCAAATTTAATTATACCAGAATTTGAGTTAAAAAATAAAATGTTATATGAGTTAGAAAAATTATTCAATATATCATCATCTTCATTAGAAAAATTTCAATTACCTTTGCCAAACTCAGATGATATTTTATATTTTGAAAATAAGCTATTAAGAGAAGAACTTAATTATGACTGTGAATTCTTAAGAAAACAACATCTAAATTTTATTCCTCAATTAAACAAGTGCCAAAAAAAAATTTATAATTATGTTATAGACATTGTCGAACAAAAACAACAAGCGGCTATATTTGTTCATGGTAGTGGTGGAACTGGAAAAACTTTTTTGTGGCATACAATAATTAGTAAATTAAGGTCAGAAAGAAAAATAGTATTAGCGGTAGCTTCATCTGGTATTGCTTCGTTATTACTCCCAAATGGTAGAACCGCACATTTAGTTAATAGAGCCGCGCTCTGCTGCGGCTGGGTGGATGGGATTGTAGCTGCTTATTTGATTGTGTTTTTGTCACTTCTGTCAATATAATATATGGCTGTGAAGAAAATCTTCTGGTTTGTTTATTTATATTGGGAATACGGTTATGATACTGTTAAAATGCTTAAATATTATATACATGTAAACACTTATGTTAGCTTTAAAAAAAAATTAAAAAATAGAAGATAAGAGTAGCAAATTATTATTTAAAACACTTGAACACTATATACATACACCCAGTCTCTACATAGTACTGGCATTCTTTACAGCACATCTATTTCTATTGACCCAAAAAATACAATTTCTGTCAGTGCTGTAGTTGAAAGTGAAGCAATATTTAGAGCTTACACAAAAAACATAGGGCTTCAGTTGTTCCTCTTTTGATTGCTTCATAGTTAAACTTGAATGGATTTTGTGATATAGCCAGGAACTTGTTCAAAAAAGATGTTGCTCCAACTATTTCTGTGTCAACTAATCCATTCTGTTTGCTAGCTACTATAATAGAAAAAGGCAATTATAATTGCCGTCAGATAAAAACTAACATGTACATAGACAAAACAGTTTCACCCCTGGAGTTCACTCTTGCTTATCTTTCCCAATTATTTGTTTCTCTATGGAAGATGATATTGCTTGTTTGTCTTGCCTGTTAAGTTAAAATCAATGAGGTATAGACAAAGTTATCTAAATATTGAACATAGTGATTAAAGATAAGCAGTGAAGAGTAGATGTTAATGTATAAAATATAAATAATAAACATGTAATGGATGTAGTTGTTACCTTTTGTATTTCTTGTCTGGTTCAGAGATGTGGAATGGTCTTCCTATTGGTTGGGGTATCCTTTTTTTCTCAGAAGTTTTTTCTGGGGTTGATGAAATTGGTTCTTCCCTAAAATCACTGCTTTCAGCATTCACTTGTAATGATTTGTCAGTGTCTAGATTCGGGTGAATGTTTCTCACAATCATTTCATCGTTTCGCCCCATTCTAACTTCGAATAGATAGGTTTGACCGGCTTGATTAAGTATTTCTACAGGGAAATCTTCTTCAGTTTGGTATTCTCTTCTGTTTAGTAGTTCCAAACATGTGCATCCAAATAATTTTTCAGCTTGCCATCCGAACAAAGTTAATGTGATGGTGTGATCTTCATCATCTTTGACAGTCATGAACACTTTGTACCTGTTTTAATAATGTAAGTGGTTAGTAAGGAATTTGAGAAAAAAAATATATATATATACATGAGAGAAGAGAACATGCATAATGTAATTACATCAGTCTTTATCTAAAGTAGTTGTTTATGAATGACAATAATTTACCATGGGAGATAGCTGGTCTGCAGCTTGTGTTCTACACAATTATAGTCATTACTGCCTTCTCTTTTCTTCAGCTGTTTAAAGCATTTTTGAGCTGGACATTTTTTGTACCACCAACCAATATGTGTTGAGAACCTCACAATTGTAGCACGACAAAGTATAATTTGATCCTGTAATGGTAATATGGTTTATGCATGTGTAGAAAAATTGAAATTGAAATGTAATAGAAGAATTTTGGATTAGAATGAGCAATAAAATTAACAACGTCTATACACAACACAGACACATACACATATATATGTAGATTTTTTTATTATATATCTATATTTTATATTATATATTTATGTTTTTGTTTGTCATTATATATTCATGTAGACAGATTATATATCTATGTTTGATATTGAATTGAAACCTTGGATTATAGTTTTAGAAATTTAAAATAAAAAGAGATAGCAGAAAGAATGAGAAATAAAATTGAGGAGATATATGGAGTGCATCAGTCAAGAACCCAAATAATGTTATACCTTGTCGGATTGTGGATCTAACTTGTATAAATCCAATACTGTTTTCCATGTTGATTTTGATGTGCACACGCTCAATCCTTTAGCCACCTTAGCTTTGTCACCCGGTTTTGAAAATCTGTATTTTTTACAAAAAGTAAGAATGTTAATTGAAACAAAAGTATTAAAAAGGGAGTATTTAATTCGTTAGCGTAAGATAGACAGAAATTACTTATGAAATTCATTAGCGTAAGAAAGACAGAAATTACTTATGAAATGGTTATCTATCAAGCAATACGAAAACAATGAAAGGTCATAATTATAACCTTCTTTAATTCTATGGTTCTGTGTAATACTGTTATTTGATAATATTAACAATACTTACTCTGTTTGATACTCCCCTACTTGTGGAATATCTGGGTTGAAGATGATGCATGTGTGATTGGTGCTGGTTGGAGTTATGTCTCCTGTTTGTGATATTGATTATAAGTGTTTTATTACTGGTGAATGTTGAAAATATGATTTGTAGTTAAGGGAAAATACATTCATATCTAACCAGTCTTAAACTGGTGAATACAACCATAACTGGTGGTGGCGCGTTTTCGACAGTCTCCAAATCAAAATTTCTTGCAAGATCTCCCCAAAGTGTGATCTTCACAGTTTCCCTCCTGCGTTTCAATTTCCAGGGTCAGTTGTTGATGTTTTATTAAAAAATAAACTCATATTTTGCTATAAAGACATATATACTTAGAAATATAATACCTCAATCAAGTTTTCAAGGGTAATTTCACAAATAGATTCTTCGGTATTTGTTGCTGGCATGTGCTTTCTTTGATTGAAGTCTGCTTTCTTGATGCAACCATATATATCTTACATAAGAAATATAAGATAAAACTTTAGCACCAATAATATATTGATATATATATATATATATATATATATATATATATATATGCATTTTTTTGGTACACTAAAGATCTCATTAAAATTTAGAAATTGGTACTTGCCTTTCAGAATTATATTCATATTATTACTTTGTCTCTCATTTTGTGCCTGCATGTGGTCTTCTAGTTCACCAAATTGGATAAAATTGAATGCATATCTTGGAATTGAACATACAGATTCGTCTACTGGTATGAACTTGCTCATTTCACTAAAGCGTAGTTCTACATGATGGTCGATAATTTTATGCCCAAACGTGGGTCTCCTTGTTCGAATATGGTAGCAATCATACACACTGCCCTCTTTCATTTGTCCTGTTTGTTTATAGTCATGCTCATCGACTATAGCATGGATGCTGTCTCCCTATATTTAATATTTTAAATAAAAGAACAGCTGAGAAATAATGGTATAAGCTACAGATTAAATTTTCTTGGAAAAAAGAGTCACAAAATAAGCTACTAATTTAATCATATAATAGTATGAATATAAAAAATGGAAGAAACACATATAATCAGGGTTTGGTTTGTCTTAATCACTGTTAAGTCTCTATTTGTTAATCACTGTTAAGTGCTTTTGAAGAGTAAATTAATTTTTGGTTTAATTAGTCTTTATTTGATATGATATATGTTGCATTATTTTTTAACAATTTATGTTTGTCTTAAATAAATATCTAAAATTTATGCTCAGTTGTGTATTTGAATAAATTTGTTAGTTCCTATTTGACTGACTCAATTTTTTTTTTTTTTTTTTAAATAAGGGATGGATTTTAGTTTATATTATAACTCTCTTCAGTTTATATTGATACATTAATCTGTTTTTCTCCATTATATAACCTGCTATAATATGTTCTTCCCATTATATAATCAACAATATTGAGTGTGGATCAACTATAGCTTGGGAGATTAAGATGAAACAGTTATAGATCAAGGCTAGGATTCAGCTAGTTACTCAACTGTGTACGTGGTTCAATTCTAAGACAATGAAGGCTATGGCACTTATACTATAAAACTATTGAAGTTCTACATTGCATATTAAATGTATATATTTTGACTTATCCAACAAACGTGATACAATAATAATAATAATGACATTAATTTACTAAAAAAAAAAAAAGTTAAGTACATATGTTTTGTGTCTTATTGCATTGACATATTGGGTAATCCATGATAAGGAGATTAAATACTGAACATAGAGATCAATGATTGAATAAAAAGAGGTCATAAGGGAAGAGCTAAAAGAATGAGTAATACAAAAGAAGTCATTTTTCAAATTTTGAAGGGATATGATGTGGTCACCTTTTGATCAATCAATAGATAATGCAATCCATCATAGGCTTCACTTTTATGTTTCTTTGGTCTCCACACTCTTGATGCACGCACACGAATTCTGTTCACATATTGACTTACTGATATATTGGAGATGGCGGTGATGTTCATTTTTATTTGAACCTATATATTAAAGAGGAAGTTTGTTCACTTTGTCTGTTAAGCACAAATGTCAGTAATTCAATAAACTCTTATACATCTTAGAAAAAATGTATTAGTAACATAGTGACATGGGACAATAAGAAATTTTTAGTTCATTTAATTTACTACACAAAGATTATAATATATTAATAAATCATAAGATAGCAGCCGAAATTACTAATCAATTTAGTTAATATTTTGTTAGTAGTGCCAGCTAAGGAAAAAAAAATTATCCGAATGTTAAGTGATTTATCTAGAAAACTAAAAAAGCAATTACCTAACCTTTTGTTTTAAATTGAAGATCAGGAGATGATCAAAGGACATTCAATATAAGTTCATAGTGTTCAAGTAAAATTGATAGTTTAAATCTACGTTATTAGATTATTTTAACAATATTAAAAGGATTAACACTCAAAAAACCAAAAAAGAAACACAACACAGGGATAATCAAATTAACCTTATATTAAGAGAAATTTAATTTTCATATCTCCTAGACTTATTATATAAAGTAAATAGTATAATCAAATGGATGAATCACTATCCTAAATTTAGAAGCTTTAGGAATACATGGAAATAATTGACATGGCAATAAATGATGGATCAAATAGGTTTTATCTGGTTATGAATATCTGAAAATGGGTTTGGTTTTAGACTGGGTCAGTTTAAATAGGCTTTATAGTGCACTCATTTCATCTTATGGAAGCATAAATGTAACAGTTAAAACAGTAGACAGCAGGCATACTAATATCTCCTAAAATGGCATGTCTAAAATTGTAAACCTAGACACCTAGGAACACTAATGAAAAATATCGTAATCACTGTACATGACCAACATTTAAAAATTAGGAATAATATTCTACTGTCGATGGCAATATTAGGGTAACAAAAGTAATACAGAAAAACACATTAGATCAGAAAGAATGAAATTTCAAATTTGTTGGCATCCCTTTCTAAAATCTGTACTACACAATATTTGGTATCCACCAGCATCACACAAATAATTGGTGAGGATAGCTATCAAGTTGTAAGGTCAAGACAATTTACTGTAGGGGACTTAAATAATTAAAATAGAGAATATATTTAACAAAATTACATGTTCAAAATTTCATGAGAAATCCACTTTACTTGCACCTTGTGAAGTTCTAGATAGAGAGCTGTCAAGTAGTGCCTATGTTAACAAATATAACTTGGCATGTCAACAGTGAACCTTTTAAGGGTTTTCCTGATCTATTTCTCCACATCTACTACTGCTTCGGACATGCTCATCAACATGATTTTACAGTTAACATCTTTTTATTATTGGTAATGATCTCAAATAGGATCTCTATATATAATTATAAGCCCTTAACTATATGAATATGCCAACACTTGAGTGAGGGCTAAAATAACACTGCCTCGGACTTAAATTCTTGTTGTATTTGATTTTTTTTTCCTGTATCATAATCTGAGATGTTGTATGTTGATGACAGCAAAAATAGTCCCAAAAATCATTCTTTTCCCTTTATCACTGTCAATTGTATATGTTAAAAAAATGATTAACTTTTCCTGGATACTAATCATAATCTATTTCCAGGGATAGAACATGAAATTGTAAGAGATGTTTTTCAAAAACCTTATTTTACTCATGTAATTAACTAAATGAACCAATGCCCATTCAATTCAAGCCAGAGTCTATCCAATTTAAAAATTAAAGCACAGAGCCCATGATCAAAATTAATCGGCTATATGAGATGAATGTAAGAAAACAACTCTGTGAAACTAAATTTGGAGATGAAAGACTGCAAGTTTACCTCAAAAACCTAATCAGATTCAAAGCTTCAAGAGACAAACGGATCCACTTCAAGACTGCTAAAATCCGAGACCATAAAGTTTAGAGTAAAAAAATTGAATGACTTAGCAAGTATCAAGGAGATGATAGTGCAGCCAAAACTCACCCAATTTGGTATAACTGTCGGTCTAGGAATGAAGGAGTCAAAGCGAAATCTTACAGATAAGAAGTCAGTATGCGGTCATCTTGAGAAGAGAGAGAGAGAGAGAGAATTAGTAGATGTAAAAGAAAAGGTGAATACGTGTCTCTAATAACCTAACGTGGGAATAACTACGGCAGAACATGTGGCAATACAACCAATTCAAAGCTTATAAAACAACTCGGGCCTTTTATGTTCGGTTGCAGTTAAAATAATTCTTGGTATAAAAACCTTATCACCAATATTATTTCCAGTCAAAATTTCTGCTTCAATTAATCTATCAAATAATTTAGCTATTATTAATCTAGTGCCATTACATAACCCACAAATTTGATTCAAATTTCGCAATAACATTATATGCATATCAATTTTTAAAACCAATTCATGATTGGGTAATCCGCTAAATTCTAGCTGATTTAAAAATTCAGTTGGATACAAAATATCAATATTTTCATTAGTACCAGTATCATGAGAAATTGTGTCGAAACTTAAGTAAACCCTTTTATCACCCGGTAATAAATCAACTGCGTAATTATTGATTTCATTTACAGTTATATTTCGTGGAGTAACAATAGCACGTTCTCTCAAATAATTTCGATTGTTATAATTTGTATTAAAATTTAGATATGTAGCTAAAAATAATGCCTCTATGGTATTTGTACTACAATTAATTAATAAATCACCAGGGATTTCAATCCACGATGCATCGCTATCATTTGTGTTAAAAACTGATTCTATTTGACCTTCACCGATTTGCAACATCCAGTTTGCAAATGTTGTAATTTCTTGTTTTTGTTTTTCAGTTAAACCTTTTTTCATTAGTCTCATATTTTCTGTTAAAGTAAAAACTTTAAATGATTGCCACAAATACGAATGATTTATAGAAGCTTGAATAATTTCCTCTTTACCTTTTCCGGAAACAACATGTAGTATCTGTCTGAAATCTCCACCTAATAAAATTGGTTTTCCACCAAATGGCATATTAGTATTTGTTTCAGTAGAATCTTTTAAAATATCATGAAAACATTGATCTAATGATTCAAAACAACGTTGATCACACATCGGTGCTTCATCCCAAATAATCAAGTCTGTTTTTCTTATTAGGTTTGCTAGATTAGTTCCTTTATTGACTAAACAATTTGTTGATTTATGTATTTCTATGGGAATTTTGAATCTTGAATGTGCGGTTCTACCATTTGGGAGTAATAACGAAGCAATACCAGATGAAGCTACCGCTAATACTATTTTTCTTTCTGACCTTAATTTACTAATTATTGTGTGCCACAAAAAAGTTTTTCCAGTTCCACCACTACCATGAACAAATATAGCCGCTTGTTTTTTTTGTTCGACAATGTCTAATAACATAATTATAAATTTTTTTTTGCACTTGTTTAATTGAGGAATAAAATTTAGATGTTGTTTTCTTAAGAATTCACAGTCGTAATTAAGTTCTTCTCTTAATAGCTTATTTTCAAAATATAAAATATCATCTGAGTTTGGCAAGGGTAATTGAAATTTTTCTAATGAAGATGATGATATATTGAATAATTTTTCTAACTCATATAACATTTTATTTTTTAACTCAAATTCTGGTATAATTAAATTTGGATTTCTCATTTCGAGCTGGGCTTTATAAACAATATCTTCACACATATTAGGCCAACACATATCAAGTAATCTTTGAGGATCTGTCACTTCACAAAATAAAATAATTGTAACAAATAATTGTAGCATTTGTGGTCCAGTTGCAACCATTGAAGAAGTAATTAAAGCGTCAATCCATTCTTTATCATCCCCTAATAAACCCAATGCCTGACATGCTTCCCGATATGATGAATACGTAATATTATTTACAGTTCTAATATCCTTATAGCTACAACAACATTTTTGAACATTTAATAACATTCTTAGAAAATATACTTCCCCTCGTGTTGGACTAACATAAGCCATTTTACCAATAGTTTCATAACGTTGTCTTGGTTCCCATCCTCGATTTTTCCAAACAAATTTAGTAGGAAATTCAGGATAGGTTAATTCTCTTGCATGTTTATATTGTTCATTTGCTGCAAACCAAGCTGTTAGTGTAGTACGCAGAATTGATCTATAATTTATTAATGATTCTATTGTATATGTTTCTCTAAAAGTAACATTTTGTTCAAAAGGTAAATGAACTTCTAAATTTTGAACTGCAGGATATCTGGAATGAATTGAGAATTTAAATAATCTCCAAACAGATTCATGTGGAGTTAAATATCGACAATTTAAGTAATTTAGAATTTCATCATGCTTCTCTCTGTGAATCATAATTCGAGCTCCATCAGGACCTTTATTTATATATTTAAATAAATATTTAATTATCATAGATTGTGAACATAACTCGACGTTGATATGAGCATTATATCTTAATAAAAGTTCGCTATTATAAGGTACAACAAACTCATTTCCTATTTGGATTCCGTCTTTTGTTGTAAGTTTCATAAGACTATCACGTCGTTTATATATAGGAGTATTAATTTCGTCAAATATGGTATAATTATTGTATGATTTTGGAAAAAAATTTGAACAATGATTATCACGCATACAAGGAGATTTTGAGTTTATAGATCCACATGGTCCATGAATCATAGATTGACTGACGATATTGAAAAGAGCTTGGTTAACATTTTCATCTGGTAATTCGGCGGAAATAATAGAATCAATATCATTTGGAGTATAACATTTGTAGTTTTTCGTTAACCAAAATAAAATATGAGCATGGGGTAATCCTCTTTTTTGAAATTCAACTGTATATACATGAGCTCTAGTTTGACCAAAAGGTTTTTCAGATTTCAGATTTAATATAATCAATCATATTTTTTAATTTAACTTGAAAAATTCGTGAAATTATATCGGGCCTATCTTCTTGTCTATACCCCAGATGTCTATTAAAATATCTTATTATTTCTACCCATTTAGGATTGCAAGTGAATGTGATAAATAAATTAGGATTTCCATATTGACGACAAATCGCCATCGCATCATGATAATTATTAATCATGTCTCTTGGACAACCAGTATGTAAACTTGGAAGAATAACTTGTTGTCCAATGTCACTGCTATTTTCGATTCCAGATGAAACACCAGTATAAATTATGTCACATTTTGCAGTTCGAATTTTATCTTGATTCTGTCTAATATAATCCAAACGATTTTCATCAACAGTGGCATAAGCATCAACTAAATATTGTTGAAATAGCCTTCCCCCTTTTAATAATGTATTCATATATCCATCTCTATCATGAAGATAATACGTAACAAAACTTCGCATTGACATTCTATTTAATTCTTTTTGTTCTTGACCGACAACATGTACTAATGATAAATTAATATTAAATCCATTTTCACCATAAGGAAACAATATTGGATATTGTAATGACATATATTTTGGATGTATTTTTGAAATACGACGCAAACGTCCATCTGTAGATTGAACAATAATATCTTTATTTGAATCAAATTCTCCAATATCACCAACAATCAAACCTCCAATTTCATTATTTGTAGGACGTTCATATTGTTTATTATCGGATATTTGAGGAGCAAGCATAGTCATATTCATTGAAGGTAAGGAATGAGATAAAAATCTGTCTCTTATAGTACGATATATTATACTCAATTCATTGATTTGGTCAACAGTGAACCTTTTAAGGGTTTTCCTGATCTATTTCTCCTCATCTACTACTGCTTCGGACATGCTCACCAACATGATTTTACAGTTAACATTTTTTTATTGGTAATGATCTCAAATAGGATCTCTATATATAATTATAAGCCCTTAACTATATGAATATGCCAACACTTGAGTGAGGGCTAAAATAACACTACCTCGGACTTAAATTCTTGTTGTATTTGATTTGTTTTTCCTGTATCATAATCTGAGATGTTGTATGTTGATGATAGCAAAAATAGTCCCAAAATTCATTCTTTTCCCTTTATCACTGTCAATTTTATATGCTAAAAAATGATTAACTTTTCCTGGATACTAATCATAATCTATATACAGGGATAGAACATGCAATTGTAAGAGATGTTTTTCAAAAACCTTATTTTACTCATGTAATTAGCTAAATGAACCAATGCCCATTCAATTCAAGCCAGAGTCTATCCAATTTAAAAGTTAAAGCACAGAGCCCATGATCAAAATTAATCGGCTATATGAGATGGATGTAAGAAAACAACTCTGTGAAACTAAATTTGGCGATGAAAGACTGCAAGTTTACCTCAAAAACCTAATCATATTCAAAGCTTCAAGAGACAAACGGATCCACTTCAAGACTGCTAAAATCAGAGACCATAAAGTTTAGAGTCAAAAAATTGAATGACTTAGCAAGTATCAAGGAGATGATAGTGCAGCCAAAACTCACCCAATTTGGTATAACTGTCGGTCTAGGAATGAAGGAGTCAAAGCGAAATCTTACAGAGAAGAAGTCAGTATGCGGTCATCTTGAGAAGAGAGAGAGAGAGCGAATTAGTAGATGTAAAAGAAAAGCGCTGTGAGAAAATTGCCCCTTGGGTGTGCAGCAGCACTTTGGTTTATCCAATTCAATCAATATCCAATTACTCCCAAACGGAAAAAAAAAAAATTTCAATTCAATTGCAAGCTTGCAACCGACAGAAATTATTAATGTTGTAATCCAATATTGCACAATCCCCATCAAATAAACAGAGTAGACATCTAATCATAACCACGAATTAGATCGATCTCCAATTAGACCCAACTCCCAAATCAATAATAACAGAAACACAATCATATTTTTGAACTGAGAAACTCACACGATTTAGCAACCCAACAAATTAATAAGCCGATCTCGTTGCAACCAACGGCTGACGCGGATCACAGAAAAGAAGGGGCGATGCGGTAGTCTCGGAAAGAAAGAGAGAGCAAAGCAGGTAAAATCTGTTCTCAGGTTTTTGAGGTAAACTTGCAGTCTTTCATCGCCAAATTTAGTTTCACAGAGTTGTTTTCTTACATCCATCTCATATAGCCGATTAATTTTGATCATGGGCTCTGTGCTTTAACTTTTAAATTGGATAGACTCTGGCTTGAATTGAATGGGCATTGGTTCATTTAGCTAATTACATGAGTAAAATAAGGTTTTTGAAAAACATCTCTTACAATTGCATGTTCTATCCCTGTATATAGATTATGATTAGTATCCAGGAAAAGTTAATCATTTTTTAGCATATAAAATTGACAGTGATAAAGGGAAAAGAATGAATTTTGGGACTATTTTTGCTATCATCAACATACAACATCTCAGATTATGATACAGGAAAAACAAATCAAATACAACAAGAATTTAAGTCCGAGGTAGTGTTATTTTAGCCCTCACTCAAGTGTTGGCATATTCATATAGTTAAGGGCTTATAATTATATATAGAGATCCTATTTGAGATCATTACCAATAAAAAAATGTTAACTGTAAAATCATGTTGGTGAGCATGTCCGAAGCAGTAGTAGATGAGGAGAAATAGATCAGGAAAACCCTTAAAAGGTTCACTGTTGACATGCCAAGATATATTCGTATTACTCAAACATCTCTTCTATTACATTTCAATTTCAATTTTTCTACACAGGCATTTTTCTTTGTATCTGTTCACCAAATTGGATAAAATTGAATGCATATCTTGGAATTGAACATGCAGATTCGTCTACTGGTATGAATTTGCTCATTTCACTAAAGCGTAGTTCTACATGATGGTCGATAATTTTATGCCCAAACGTGGGTCTCCTTGTTCGAATATGGTAGCAATCATACACACTGCCTTCTTTCATTTGTCCTGTTTGTTTATAGTCATGCTCATCGACTATAGCATGGATGCTGTCTCCCTATATTTAATATTTTAAATAAAAGAACAGCTGAGAAATAATGGTATAAGCTACAGATTAAATTTTCTTGGAAAAAAGAGTCACAAAATAAGCTACTAATTTAATCATATAATAGTATGAATATGAAAAATGGAAGAAACACATATAATCAGGGTTTGGTTTGTCTTAATCACTGTTAAGCCTGTATTTGTTAATCACTGTTAAGTGCTTTTGAAGAGTAAATTAATTTTTGGTTTAATTAGTCTTTATTTGATATGATATATGTTGCATTATTTTTTAACAATTTATGTTTGTCTTAAATAAATATCTAAAATTTATGCTCAGTTGTGTATTTGAATAAATTTGTTAGTTCCTATTTGACTGACTCAATTTTTTTTTTTTTTTAAATAAGGGATGGATTTTAGTTTATATTATAACTCTCTTCAGTTTATATTGATACATTAATCTGGTTTTCTCCATTATGTAACCTGCTATAATATGTTCTTTCCATTATATAATCAACAATATTGACTGTGGATCAACTATAGCTTGGGAGATTAAGATGAAACGGTTATAGATCAAGGCTAGGATTCAGCTAGTTACTCAACTGGGTACGTGGTTCAATTCTAAGACAATGAAAGCTATGGCACTTATACTATAAAACTATTGAAGTTCTATATTGCATATTAAATATATATATATTTTGACTTATCCAACAAACGTGATACAATAATAATAATAATAATGACATTAATTTACTAAAAAAGAATATGTTAAGTACATATGTTTTGTGTCTTATTGCATTGACATATTGGGTAATCCATGATAAGGAGATTAAATACTGAACATAGAGATCGATGATTGAATAAAAAGAGGTCATAAGGGAAGAGCTAAAAAAATGAGTAATACGAAAAAACTCATTTTTAAATTTTCAAGGGATATGATGTGGTCACCTTTTGATCAATCAATAGATAATGCAATCCATCATAGGCTTCACTTTTATGTTTCTTTGGTCTCCATACTCTTGATGCACGCACACGAATTCTGTTCACATATTGACTTACTGATATATTGGAGATGGCGGTGATGTTCATTTTTGTTTGAACCTATATATTAAAGAGGAAGTTTGTTCACTCTGTCTGTTAAGCACAAATGTCAGTAATTCAATAAACTCTTATACATCATAGAAAAAATGTATTAGTAACATAGTGACATGGGACGATAAGAAATTTTTAGTTCATTTAATTTACTACACAAAGATTATAATATATTAATAAATCATAAGATAGCAGCCGAAATGATTAAGCAATTTAGTTAATATTTTGTTAGTAGTGCCAGCTAAGGAAAAAAAAATTATCTGAATGTTAAGTGATTTATCTAGAAAACTAAAAAAGCAATTACCTAACCTTTTGTTTTAAATTGAAGATCATGAGATGAGTAAAGGACATTCAATTTGTTCATAGTGTTCAAGTAAAATTGATAGTTTAAATCTACGTTATTAGATTATTTTAATAATATTAAAAGGATTAACACTCAAAAAACCAAAAAAAAAAAAAACACAACACAGGGATAATGAAATTTAACCTCATATCAAGAGAAATTTGATTTTCATATCTCCTAGACTTATTATATAAAGTAAATAGTATAATCAAATGGATGAATCACTATCCTAAATTTAGAAGCTTTAGGAATACATGGCAATAAATGATGGATCAAATAGGTTTTATCTGGCGAGAACCTCACATTTTTTGTACCACCAACCAGTATGTGTTGAGAACCTCACAATTGTAGCACGACAAAGTATAATTTGATCCTGTAATGGTAATATGGTTTATGCATGTGTAGAAAAATTGAAATTGAAATGTAATAGAAGAATTTGGGATTAGAATGAGCAATAAAATTAACAACGTATATACACAACACAGACACATACACATATATATATATGTAGATTTTTTTTATTATATATCTACGTTTTATATTATATATTTATGTTTTTGTTTGTCATTATATATTCATGTAGACAGATTATATATCTATGTTTGATATTGAATTGAAACCTTGGATTATAGTTTTAGAAATTTAAAATGAAAAGAGATAGGAGAAAGAATGAGAAATAAAATTGAGGAGATATATGGAGTGCATCAGTCAAGAACCCAAATAATGTCATACCTTGTCGGATTGTGGATCTAACTTGTATAAATCCAATACTGTTTTCCATGTTGATTTTGATGTGCACACGCTCAATCCTTTAGCCACCTTAGCTTTGTCACCCGGTTTTGAAAATCTGTATTTTTTACAAAAAGTAAGAATGTTAATTGAAACAAAAGTATTAAAAAGCGAGTATTTAATTTGTTAGCGTAAGATAGATAGAAATGACTTATGAAATTCATTAGCATAAGAAAGACATATATTACTTACGAAATGGTTATCTATCAAGCAATATGAAAACAATGAAAGGTCATAATTATAACCTTCTTTAGTTCTATGGTTCTGTGTAATACTGTCATTTGATAATATTAACAATACTTACTCTGTTTGATACTCCCTTGCCTGTGGAATATCTGGGTTGAAGATGATGCATGTGTGATTGGTGCTGGTTGGAGTTATGTCTCCTGTTTGTGATATTGATTATAAGTGTTTTGTTACTGGTGAATGTTGAAAATATGATTTATAGTTAAGGAAAATACCTTCATATCTAACCAGTCTTAAACTGGTGAATACAACTATAATTGGTGGTGGCGCGTTTTCGACAGTCTCCAAATCAAAATTTCTTGCAAGATCTCCCCAAAGTGTGATCTTCACAGTTTCCCTCCTGCGTTTCAATTTCCAGGGTCAGTTGTTGATGTTTTATTAAAAAATGAACTCATATTTTGCTATAAAGACATATATACTTAGAAATATAATACCTCAGGTTTTCAAGGGTAATTTCACAAATAGATTCTTCGGTATTTGTTGCTCGCATGTGCTTTCTTTGATTGAAGTCTGCTTTCTTGGGAAAAAAAATTGCGAAAGTTGTTTGGATATGTATTGGCCTAATATGTGTGAAGATATTGTTTATAAAGCCCAGCTCGAATTGAGAAATCCAAATTTAATTATACCAGAATTTGAGTTAAAAAATAAAATGTTATATGAGTTAGAAAAATTATTCAATATATCATCATCTTCATTAGAAAAATTTCAATTACCTTTGCCAAACTCAGATGATATTTTATATTTTGAAAATAAGCTATTAAGAGAAGAACTTAATTATGACTGTGAATTCTTAAGAAAACAACATCTAAATTTTATTCCTCAATTAAACAAGTGCCAAAAAAAAATTTATAATTATGTTATAGACATTGTCGAACAAAAAAAACAAGCGGCTATATTTGTTCATGGTAGTGGTGGAACTGGAAAAACTTTTTTGTGGCATACAATAATTAGTAAATTAAGGTCAGAAAGAAAAATAGTATTAGCGGTAGCTTCATCTGGTATTGCTTCGTTATTACTCCCAAATGGTAGAACCGCACATTCAAGATTCAAAATTCCCATAGAAATATATAAATCAACAAATTGTTTAGTCAATAAAGGAACTAATCTAGCAAACCTTATAAGAAAAACAGACTTGATTATTTGGGATGAAGCACCAATGTGTGATAAACGTTGTTTTGAATCATTAGATCAATGTCTTCGTGATATTTTAAAAGATTCTACTAAAACAAATACTAATATGCCATTTGGTGGAAAACCAATTTTATTAGGTGGAGATTTCAGACAGATATTACCTGTTGTTTCCGGAAAAGGTAAAGAGGAAATTATTCAAGCTTCTATAAATCATTCGTATTTGTGGCAATCATTTAAAGTTTTTACTTTAACAGAAAATATGAGACTAATGAAAAAAGGTTTAACTGAAAAACAAAAACAAGAAATTACAACATTTGCAAATTGGATGTTGCAAATCGGTGAAGGTCAAATAGAATCAGTTTTTAACACAAATGATAGCGATGCATCGTGGATTGAAATCCCTGGTGATTTATTAATTAATTGTAGTACAAATACCATAGAGGCATTATTTTTAGCTACATATCCAAATTTTAATACAAATTATAACAATCGAAATTATTTGAGAGAACGTGCTATTGTTACTCCACGAAATATAACTGTAAAAGAAATCAATAATTACGCAGTTGATTTATTACCGGGTGATAAAAGGGTTTACTTAAGTTTCGACACAATTTCTCATGATACTGGTACTAATGAAAACATTGATATTTTGTATCCAACTGAATTTTTAAATCAGCTAGAATTTAGCGGATTACCCAATCATGAATTGGTTTTAAAAATTGATGTGCCTATAATGTTATTGCGAAATCTGAATCAAATTTGCGGGTTATGTAATGGCACTAGATTAATAATAACTAAATTATTTGATAGATTAATTGAAGCAGAAATTTTGACTGGAAATAATATTGGTGATAAGGTTTTTATACCAAGAATTATTTCAACTGCAACCGAACATAAATGGCCTTTCAAATTTAGACGACGACAATTTCCAATTCGACCATGTTATGCAATGACCATTAATAAAAGTCAGGGTCAATCTCTTAATCAAGTTGGTGTATATCTTCCTGAACCAGTATTTACTCATGGACAACTTTACGTTGCTATATCTAGAGTTACATCGAGATGTTCTTTAAAATTTGCAATAAATAATAATGAAGAAATACCAAATAACTATACGAAAAATATAGTATTCAAAGATGTGTTAAAAAATTTGTAAGCGTCAAAAAATTTATATAGTTGTATTACTGTTTTCTATGCATACATAAAAATTCAATATAAAAACAATATACAAGAAATACTAACAATATCTCAAATTGATCTATTTAATATTACATTTTGTGAATTGATATAACTTTTGTTGCTATTTGTGAAAAAAAAAAAATTAAATAAAAAAACTCTTTGATTCCCGTATGAAAATATTTTTTCCTACAAACCAGTATCAAACCAAAATTTATTTTAAGGGGATATTACATCAGTTGTTTGAAATTACAAATAAACATCAATTTCTGAAACATGTGTCAAAAAATCAAGATAACAAATACATAATTTACACATAAAAGTCAAAGTCACAATATATGTGTTTTACATAGACTGTATCTTTAATAAATATATAAGTATCAAATTCATAACCAAATGAACCCACTAGAAGATTTGACATCCCTCTCAAACCCAATTTAATAGATCAGATTATTCCAATTCAAACCATTTGAAAAGACACAATCTCCAAATAAGCAACAGATGTCTCATCCACACAACTGCACCAAAGCACGGTTCTGTTAACTATTTTTCGATGAAGATGCATCCTTATCATCAGTTTAGAGTCGGCATAATATTATCACTACGACATTCAAACTCTGCCATTATTAGATCGACAGTAATATGACTAATATCAAAGTGAGTGAGATTTCGCTACACCACCGTCTCTTTCAATTATGAGCGCCAACAATTTTATATACTTATATAACTGTTTTATGAAGTCGGTTTGTGCTGCTGTTGGGCCGTTTGGCCCGAGTTGTTTTATAAGCTTTTAATTGGTTGTATTGCCACACGTTCTGCCGTAGTTATTCCCACGTTAGGTCATCAGAGACACGTATTCACCTTTTCTTTTACATCTACTAATTCGCTCTCTCTCTCTCTCTTCTCAAGATGACCGCATACTGACTTCTTCTCTGTAAGACTTCGCTTTGACTCCTTCATTCCTAGACCGACAGTTATACCAAATTGGGTGAGTTTTGGCTGCACTATCATATTGGCTGCTTCTCCATAGAAGAGATGTTTGAACCTGTATATTGCATGTTCTATCCCTGGATATAGATTATGATTAGTATCCAGGAAAAGTTAATCATTTTTTAACATATAAAATTGACAGTGATAAAGGGAAAAGAATGAATTTTGGGACTATTTTTGCTATCATCAACATACAACATCTCAGATTATGATACAGGAAAAACAAATCAAATACAACAAGAATTTAAGTCCGAGGCAGTGTTATTTTAACCCTCACTCAAGTGTTGGCATATTCATATAGTTAAGGGCTTATAATTATATATAGAGATCCTATTTGAGATCATTACCAATAAAAAGATGTTAACTGTAAAATCATGTTGATGAGCATGTCCGAAGCAGTAGTAGATGAGGAGAAATAGATCAGGAAAACCCTTAAAAGGTTCACTGTTGACATGCCAAGTTATATTTGTTAACACATGCACTACTTGACAGCTCTCTATCTAAAACTTCACAAGGTGCAAGTAAAGCGGATTTCTCATGAAATTTTGAACATGTAATTTTTTTAAATATATTCTCTATTTTAATTATTGAAGTCCCCTACAGTAAATTATCTTGACCTTACAACTTGATAGCTATCCTCACCAATTATTTGTGTGATGCTGGTGGATACCAAATATTGTGTAGTACAGATTTTAGAAAGGGATGCCAACAAATTTGAAATTTCATTCTTCCTGATCTAATGTGTTTTTCTGTATTACTTTTGTTACCCTAATATTGCCATCAACAGTAGAATATTATTCCTAATTTTTAAATGTTGGTCATGTACAGTGATTACGATATTTTTCATTAATGTTCTTAGGTATGTCTAGGTTTACAATTTTAGACATGCCATTTTAGGAGATATTAGTATACCTGCTGTCTACTGTTTTAACTGTTACATTTATGCTTCCATAAGATGAAATGAGTGCACTATAAAGCCTATTTAAACTGACCCAGTCTACCACCAAACCCATTTCCAGATATTCATAACCAGATAAAACCTATTTGATCCATCATTTATTGCCATGTATTCCTAAAGCTTCTAAATTTAGGATAGTGATTCATCCATTTGATTATACTATTTACTTTATATAATAAGTCTAGGAGATATGAAAATCAAATTTCTCTTGATATGAGGTTAAATTTCATTATCCCTGTGTTGTGTTTTTTTTTTTTTTGGTTTTTTGAGTGTTAATCCTTTTAATATTGTTAAAATAATCTAATAACGTAGATTTAAACTATCAATTTTACTTGAACACTATGAACAAATTGAATGTCCTTTACTCATCTCATGATCTTCAATTTAAAACAAAAGGTTAGGTAATTGCTTTTTTAGTTTTCTAGATAAATCACTTAACATTCAGATAATTTTTTTTTCCTTAGCTGGCACTACTAACAAAATATTAACTAAATTGCTTAATCATTTCGGCTGCTATCTTATGATTTATTAATATATTATAATCTTTGTGTAGTAAATTAAATGAACTAAAAATTTCTTATCGTCCCATGTCACTATGTTACTAATACATTTTTTCTATGATGTATAAGAGTTTATTGAATTACTGACATTTGTGCTTAACAGACAGAGTGAACAAACTTCCTCTTTAATATATAGGTTCAAACAAAAATGAACATCACCGCCATCTCCAATATATCAGTAAGTCAATATGTGAACAGAATTCGTGTGCGTGCATCAAGAGTATGGAGACCAAAGAAACATAAAAGTGAAGCCTATGATGGATTGCATTATCTATTGATTGATCAAAAGGTGACCACATCATATCCCTTGAAAATTTAAAAATGAATTTTTTCGTATTACTCATTTTTTTAGCTCTTCCCTTATGACCTCTTTTTATTCAATCATCGATCTCTATGTTCAGTATTTAATCTCCTTATCATGGATTACCCAATATGTCAATGCAATAAGACACAAAACATATGTACTTAACATATTCTTTTTTAGTAAATTAATGTCATTATTATTATTATTATTGTATCACGTTTGTTGGATAAGTCAAAATATATATATTTAATATGCAATATAGAACTTCAATAGTTTTATAGTATAAGTGCCATAGCTTTCATTGTCTTAGAATTGAACCACGTACCCAGTTGAGTAACTAGCTGAATCCTAGCCTTGATCTATAACCGTTTCATCTTAATCTCCCAAGCTATAGTTGATCCACACTCAATATTGTTGATTATATAATGGAAAGAACATATTATAGCAGGTTATATAATGGAGAAAACCAGATTAATGTATCAATATAAACTGAAGAGAGTTATAATATAAACTAAAATCCATCCCTTATTTAAAAAAAAAAAAAAATTGAGTCAGTCAAATAGGAACTAACAAATTTATTCAAATACACAGATGAAGCTACCGCTAATACTATTTTTCTTTCAAAATTTCAATGTAACTCTGATATGAAGGTATTTTCCTTAACTAGGGCATTATTTGTATGATGGGAAAAAAAATTGATTATAGTGTGAATGATGGGTGTGCACCTTATGTTTTTAAAATCTGTGGACAGGTCCATCATTTAATGGGATCAATGTTACCACAGAATGGTGAAAATCCAAAGTATGCCCAATTATACATTTATGATACACAAAATGAAGTTTCAAATCGTATAAATGCTATTGATTGTTCACATACTTCTAAAGTTAAACCAAATGTTGTTGGTGCGTTTATTGAAATGTTTGACCAAATCAATGAATTGAGTATAACATATCGTACTATAAGAGACAGATTTTTATCTCATTCCTTACCTTCAATGAATATGACTATGCTTGCTCCTCAAATATCCGATAATAAACAATATGAACGTCCTACAAATAATGAAATTGGAGGTTTGATTGTTGGTGATATTGGAGAATTTGATTCAAATAAAGATATTATTGTTCAATCTACAGATGGACGTTTGCGTCGTATTTTAAAAATACATCCAAAATATATGTCATTACAATATCCAATATTGTTTCCTTATGGTGAAAATGGATTTAATATTAATTTATCATTAGTACCGCAACAAAGGGAAGTGCAGCGATTGGCCGCAGAATTGGCGACCTCGTCCCAGACAGTACAGGAGCTGCACCGCAGAACACAGCATTATCATTTGGATATGGCCAGTTGGCATGCTGAATGCGACAGAATTCGGCGATACAACTACGACGGCCAACAAAACTGGTTTTATGAGATGTTCGCGGCCCAACAAAATAACCTTCCACCCCCGGCCCCGTTTCAGCGGTTAGCGGAACCTCCAATACCTCAACCTCCCGAGTTCGGTCAGCAGGATGACGAGCCTGATGGAGAGCAGGATGCTGGGGATGACATGGTGGACTTTAGTGGTTTAGATGATGATTAGGGTTATATTTTATGTATATTGGAACGAATTCAACAAAAATGGTATTTAGACGTGTTTCTTGTTGGTGCAAATGCATGGACTGTCTTTGTGATTTGCAGGTTGCTTGGAATGGTAATTTAGAAAATAATTTAATTTTTTTTTTCCCAAATGTAAGAATAGCCGACGATTTTGGCATTATTTCGTCGGCTATAATAACTATAGCCGACGAATTTTACCAATTTTCGTCGGCTATAAGTTGTATAGCCGACGAAAATTACATTATTTCGTCGGCTATAACTAATTAATGCCTATTAAAATATTAATATATTTCGAGGAAATAGCCGACGAAAATTGATATAATCGTCGGCTATTGTTAAAACACAATAGCCGACGAATTTCGTCGGCTATAGTTAATGAATTTCGTCGGCCATACTAGAAAATACCCGACGAAATTCGTCGGCAATTTCTCCCAGGTTTGGCCGACGAATTTTCGGACTCGTCGTCCATACTCTACTATAGCCGACGAATTGGTTTTTTTTCATCGGCCATTGGTATTATCGACGGGGTTTTTCCGACGACTTATAGCCGACGAAAATTTCGTCGGTAGAAGGTATAGCCGACGAAAAATTGGCATAGCCGACGAAATTTTTTTCGTCGGCTATTCTCCCATATCTGGTAGTGTTGCTTTCCTAGGCCCGAAACTCCAGTCTTCCTCTTACACCACCTTAGGCTTCTTTTTCCACTCAGGTGGGTGTGGGTGACCAGCACGGTGTAGCTTTGCTAGAGATACCTTGAAGAACCCATCCTGGTGACGCAAGCTGAGTTCAGGGGAGAAAGGAAGAAGAAGCAACAACAACATCCAACACCATCATACATCGATCATTTACCCACGGGATAGGCCTCCATGAAAGTTGGCCTCTTAATTTCCGCGATGTTTCCCACCATTGTTAAATCAATTACAGGCGGTTTAGGAGCTTGGGGAGGATGCATAATCAATGTCGGCACAGGGAGCTAAACCTATCAATCTGGGTAGTAAGATCAGCAGTAGACACCATAGATAAGGTAAAGAGGAAGTTGGAGCCTCCTGTCGAAAGAGGGTAAGGGTTCCACGGGGTCCATGTCGAGCTACACCCACAACCAAAACCTAACATAAATTATTTGGGTTTGGCTTAGATTTAGGGTTTGAACACGAGAGGAGCGCCACTGAATTCCCACCTCCCTTAAGAGTGAACAACGTAGAGTTTTGTTGCACGACTCCACCAAAGACGATCTACACCAGCTCCGAGACAACTGGAGGTCTCCTACAACCCATAGTCGGGTGTTCAAGCAACCCTTAGACTTTATAGAAACCAAAAGTCAAAAGTAACTGTAACAATAACATCTTTTAAATTGCTATATTTAGCTAAAAATTGTGAGGTTTAGCAATTCATTTAACAATGTTACTCCAATAATAATTGCTAAATATTATGTTTTAGCAAATCATAGACCGACACGTAGGGAACGAATATGTAGCTATTTCTTTGGCAATGCCTGTGTCAATTGACAAATTTAGTAATTTTATTTAGCAATTATTAAATCAAGCAACCTTTTAGAAATTTTGTTGGAGCTCAAAATTACCTAAAAATTTGACAAATTGTTAGAAACTTTCAAATTATCAATACTACTGGAGATTCTTATATCATACCTGAAAGTGAGCGCGTCAGAACACGGTGAGATCCAAATTCATAAATCTGTGGTGGATACTTGTGGAGTTAAATCGAAGCAACATGTACCTGCAATAAAACTTTATACACATAATACCCTTTAAATATCGAAATTAGCATAGGATAAGTAGGGATCGTTCAGTCTGGAGAAATCGAAGGGCTCTCAATCACATGAAATGTCACGAAATCATATAGGGGGTCGGAAATTGATCTAAATACCTACTGAATTTACGAATTAAAAAAAATCCTAAAACTATTATTTACACATGATCAGCATCTTTCACACATAACATTCCACACAAAACACTCAAAACATGTAACAAAATCACGCAAGAAATCATGGCAGCAAATCGACAACGTTATTAGGATAATTTTTTGTTCTAATTTAGTTAGAGTCATTCGCGGTTCATCTAATCATGCAAGACTTCACAAATATTCAGAATTAACTTTGCGTATAATCCTAAACTTTTTGCTAATCGGTTTAGCAACACTTAACGTAAAAATTAAACACGAAAAACACATAAGCACATAAGTCAAATTAGAGACATATATATAAACATGTATGGCGTCATTCATCATATTTATTATGTAAATTTCAAGAATTATTCTATTCCTTAGAACAAATATAAATCAAACCAACTTCGCGTATGACTCAATTCATCGTAATTCGACGGATGAAATCAACACTCAAACACAACATTGATCGAGGCTACATTCAAGCATTGAAATCGTGTGCACACAAAATAAAGACATAAAAAAAAACCAAGTAACATGCGATTATTATTCTGCCCGAATTCTAGAACTAAATTCGTTACATGCTTCGGTTGAAAATTAATCACATGCAAAACCAAAACAAATTCAGAAATCCAAAGAAAAATATACAAAACCAATTCGGCATACATAAATCCATACAATCTTCATAGACAAAGTATTGTTATTATATAGAAAATATAAAGCCATGAGAGAAGAGTGAATCACACTTTGATAAACGTTGAAGAGGCTTCGACAAAGGTGGATTCAGTGATGAAAGGATGGTGTGATTTTAGCTATAATGATGGTTCGGCTATTTTAAGTTTTGTATATGATTTATGGTGAGAATATGGTAAAGTTTCGGCTTGTGTATATATGCTAGATGAGATCATTATTCTAGATACAAGCTGCCCTATTTATAAAGGAAGAATTACAAATTGGATTGCATTCTGATTGAGTCTTGGCGTGCAAGGCTGCCGACAACACTCTTTCTCCAATTTGGCGTTGTCTTCTCCTCGTCATGTGCTTGACATGCTTCTTCTTTTCCTCTAGAATTTTCTGAAAACATGTGCTCGGCATGGTCCCTCTTATTGTCCTTGTTGCATTGCAATTCATTCTCTTCTCTAGGATCGACAACTTCATGATTTTCTATCCGATTTGTTCTTTAATGTTGCTGCCGATTTCCATCATTTTCTGCCTGAATCCATAGACTCACAGATACTGGTGGATTCTAGATCGATATGCTCCTGCAAATATCCTACTAACTAGGGTTGGGCCGGTCGATTCCACTCTGATGCTGAAGTCAGTACGATTGGAAATGATTATAGATGATAACATAAAGTACTTAAGCTTGGGATTGGCTGATTACCATTTAAGGAAGGTGGTTGGGCCAATATATAAGCTCCAAGGTCTAGGAGCTGGACCTATCCTTTGATGTGGGACAAGGTTCATTATGCATAACCAAACGCTCTTCTGGTCCACCATTTGTGGGCTTCTTCCATCTGTTGTCCCACTTCCTATTGGTTGTCGGGTGGCCTGGCCTTGGGCCCGGGTGCATAGGGTTTCGCCCCGGCCCCTATCATGGGTCTGTGGACCCCAGTAGGCTAGCTGTTGCTACCGTCAACAGAATTATTAAAAAAACAAGATAAAAAATGTAGCAGAATTATTTAGCAAGCGAATCTCAATCCGATGTAGATTTCTTGTCCAACAAGGAGTCCTATGCTTGATGAAAGTCTTACCTCTTTCGACGTTTTTAGAAACGACGAAACATTGTAGACTCCTTGTCCCGACTAGGATTCCTACTTTCATAAGGAGTCCCACTTAGAATCAAACTCTTAACGATCTTCGTCATTTTCAGAAACGACGAAATATTTTCGACTCCTATTTCAATTAGGATCCTAGTTCAACTCAAAATTTTCATAAATTCTGCGTTTTACAACGTTTTAGCTTATTACACATACCGACTCTATCTTAAACTCCTAACTCGACTAAACGACTCAATATACAATAAGGGTTAAACATCACATAAATGGAGGTAAAATCATATTAATATCGTCACATATAATACTCCTATCAAATACACTTGTTTAATCAAATCGCTGATCCTATGAAAGATATGAACTCGATTCAAGTACCATTTCAAACTCCATTCTCGTGGTTCTTATCTGCCAGGAGTCTCACCAATCATTAGTATTGCTTCCTTAGTAATTAAGCCACGGCACCAATCTCACTTCCACGAGGCCAGACGCTGACATTTGTTGTCAATAGCTAATGTAGAAGAGACGGAACACCACCAACCCTTCAATTTTTTTTTTAAAAAGTAATTTTTGTATCATTTGATCAAATGATAACTGCTACAATTAGTCGGGTAGGTAAAAGTCTATATGTGATCAAGTTCGAAACTTGCCGATGTGATTGGAGATTAAATCACAATTTGTTCTTTGTGCGGTTAGGGGAAGAAGCGTTTTGGTATGACCTCTCAAAACAGATTAGTCTCTAAACCTAAAAATTATTTTAAGATATTATCGTTAAAAGAAAGAAAGAAAAAATCAAATTATATTGAGTGAGTGGATTTAATGTATACTGTATAAAGTGAAAAAGAGAAAAATGAAAATAGTGTAAATACTATTGTAGAATAATCGGAATTGGTCTACTCATTTCATTGATAATCCTCTTTATATAGGGTGAGTATTACAACGGTAATAGTAAATATATTAATGACAATAATGACTACATAATTATCTCTCGTCAGTTATATTGACGAAGGCACATAATGTGTTTTTCCTTCAACACTCCCCCTTGTGCCGAGTCAGAGGTAAAATGGTGCATGTGGTGTTGCCTCATTAAAAACCTTGCCAAATAACAAAAACCCAATGGGAGAAAATAATACTTTGGTCTAAGGACAAAAAGAGCACAACGCACCTATTACATTTGGAAACAACATGTATGTGCTAGACTCCCCCTGATGTCTGTACCTCCCCCTGATTTTTACATTAATCATGGGATTCTCTCTGATTCTTTCATTTGATCAAGGGAGCTTCAGTAACATTAGCATAGTTATGCATTTTCACATGTTTTTCCAAATATGACTTTGAGCAGTGATTTAGTAACTAAATCTTGCCACATCGTCCTCAGATCCAACTTGATTTACTTTGATCTTGAGGATAAGTTTGTTCATGAACCGAACACATAGGTTCATATTGAACATCAGGTTCACTCATGGTATGACCTTCAAATAACAAAACAGTCATAACTTTGTCAAGAGTATGGATGAACCATTAAGAGATTTGAAATTGATCTGTGACAACATATTTTCTTATTTCACCTTTAATGCGTTTTTCTTTACGCATAGTTAGCTATGAAGTGGATACTTTCTTTATCATGTCACATTCTATGTAGAGATTGAATAAGCCCAAATCTTTCATATCTTTAAGTATTTGAAAGAACCATTTGCGTTGCGTGGGCGCAGAGCTAAACATAGCTTCACAAATTTTCATCGAATGAGAGGTCGAACCTTACATATTATGTTTAAGTACAATCATGCGTCATTGCACTTGTATAGGAATTTCATTTCCCAACACTTCTTCGTCATCTTCCTTTAGATGAAAAACGGATCTATTGTTAGAGTAATGACTTCGACTGATCATGGGAGTATATGTAGGCTTCACTTTATTCTTTAGACTGCCTAAGCCGATTGATGGATGGTCACCATCATTACAGTCCTTGAGTTCCATTTCAAGACTGTGTATTCCCAAGATCTTTTTCATTCTTAACTTAGGATTTACAATACATAGAGTACCTCTTAATTCATTGAGAGTCTGTGTATATCCATAATGAGCACACAATGACATAATTCACCAATCTCTTCCCAATTTCTTTTGCAAACGTACTCATGTGATCTAGAGCCACTTGATTTGGGTGGATGAAGTCCGTTTAGGATCCTCATGTATATCTCTTATTTTAGATCACCATAGATATATATGTTTTGATCACTTTTCGTAAGCTGCATGTTCAGTTTTTCGGAAACTACCAAACTGACAAGGTAGTGGAGTGCAATGACATCCATTACGAGAGATTGTCTCATCGTAGTCCATTACGAGAGAATATCTCCTCGTAGTCGATTTCAGTGCGTTTTTGAGAGACCTTGCGCCATAAGGTGAGCCTACATACTCTTATTCTCATTACGCATTCTAACAAAGATATATTTGATAGGGTTTATATTTGCGGTGTCGGCGTCACCTGCCCAAATACCTATTTCTTTGTTTATACTGGATCGCTTCTTTCCATTAGGCCAGTTTACTAAGTTGACATTTTTCAACGAAGTATGGTTCGATAGTAGACTCATTATTCCACGTCCTCATGTACACTAGTGTAATGTGTTTGTAGAGATCTCTATACTTTAAGGATTGATTCTAACATTTGAGGCGTCCCCCAATGATAACCACAATCCATAAATATTCTCATGAGACGGATTTGAGTATCACTGATCAATAGATCAGGTTGTGCCAAACTTGTTTTCTTCCTTTACACAAGTATGTATCGAACTTAAGGTAGCCTCCCTCTCTTCCTTGGAGAGCCACGGCCTGTGACACCATTTATGCCACTTATGGTGTCACCATGCCACCATCCATGATGGCAGTGCAATACCCAATTCCTCTTGGGTGGTACCGTGTCCTTTTGATAAAACACAATCCTTGCAGGTATATTTGCAGCAGGTTTATATGATCTTGTCACTTTAATGTATAAGACATCTGCACACCTTACTTTGTGTGATTTTTGGGGATCGAGATGAGACACAGTGGGGACAAACCACGACAATTCTTGTCGTTCCACTTGAACATGCTTGTTCTTATCTCCCCCTAACGACGGGAAGACTGTCTCATCCAAGTGACACACCGCAAATCTAGCGGTGAGGAGATCGCCTGTCAAGGTTTCGACATAGCGGACTATAACTGGAAGTTCATATCCAGCATAAATATTTATTCATCACAAGTAACCCAGCATTGTGCGCTGTGGCTGCGCAATTTTGGCACTTAAAACATTTAATGCAGCTCAAGGATTGTAGATCCGTGTCAATCCAAAAGAGCTCAAGGATTACAAGTTCATTTGAAATCCTTTAAAATCTTCACACATAGTCACTAGCTATGGTGTAAATTGGTTCAATGATGATGGTCATAGGTGAAAAAGTAACGCTGCATGCAAAAATTGTATAACCCAAAACGGAAGTATTGGTGTGCTTTACCAATATTAAGACTATTACTGTAGTCGTTTTCCGTGAGGCCAATTGGGTTTTTATATAGGAATATGATGTCCATTACAAATCCCATATAATAAGCCATAAAATCATCACACCTACGAAAATTAACCCGGCCTAGGTGCTTTGACTTTCTAGCATAAGCAGCATAAATTTTAATTGTGGATGGTGTCATAACACGTGACCAGCGTGTCGACACAACAACCAACACCATAAAATATCTAAGGTGTCTGCAAGTTGGTTGAATCAATCCACTGAATCCTCTTTGAATTCAATATAAGAATATAATGAGAATACATGTGTCCTTTGCATATGATGGTGTCAATCATAAATTTTACGAGTTGGCTTTGAATGATATACTTTTATTCAAAAAATCACGATGATGTCAGAAGCATAATAGGATATAAGTGCATATACTTTTGCATCAAATATATTATCATATCACCTTAGGGGAATGGTGGAATTTAAGGATTGAACACACGTCTTCAACCCTATATGGATTGTCTCGAAACAATATTTGAGGATAAAATGTTCTTTGATCGTCCTCAGTTTCGTGTGTGAACCATATTCTTCTGGTGTTTGCTTTTATTCATCCAAAATATGGGTGTCCATAGTAATTTCTTTAATGTTCGGATCACCAGATCAAAGCTAATGTATGTCAGATTTCCAAAAATATCATTTTCTTTTGACTTTGGGTTCAATTAGCGGTTACATATAACCCACTAAGTTGACATATAAACTTCTCTAATACTCGTTTACATCCGCAGTCATTAGAGATAATGTAAAGGAGCTCAGATGAAATTCTCATCTATGTCTTATTACATGAACATCGTGGCAGAAATTTCTTTAAAATGTGGAACAAATTCAATTTTCTTTTATCGCATAAATTGTCAATTTGACATATGCTCAATATATACATCGAAACGTAACTCAAGTTCTTTAGAGTAAATCGATGGGGATTGTAATAAAAAGGTATTGTAATCCCAGTTAGGCAAGTGCATTATGAATTCCAAATGAACAGATATTTAGATCTTTATCACTTTCATTATAGTACTGCAGTTCTTCAGTACTATTGTGCTATTTTTGTGATATATTAGTACTATTGTCCTTCAGTACTATTATTTTTAGGGAGTACATGGTGCATTTCTTTGCACACAGTTCTTTTCATGCCTATATTATGATGTGTTGCTTTACTTTATGCAATACTTTGCAAATGTAGATGCAGAAAATTGAATCATGTATATCATGAAAAAAAAAATTTGAATAATCTCAATTCATTGAGAGAAAATTTAAAAGTTAACATGCCAACGATGACATTCAGTCTTGTCCAATTAGAGATAGAAACTTTAAGACTAAAAGTCTAATTTAGGCGTAATAGCCTTTATAAGGATATCTTGTAAATTTAAAAGTAGACTAATCAAAGTCTATCTTAGATGGAGTCAAATCCTTTTTGGCTCTTTTAATAGCTGCAATGATGAGATGTGTCATTGACATCTTCTTCCCATATGGTATGCCTTTAGTTGTAAATTCATTTTTAATGTTCTTGTTGGATATTGAAGATACTTTTCCGAAATTCGCGTATTCGTATGATTCTTTAGACTTATTATAAGCGACAGCTAATTATTTGCTAGCTTGTAATATACGTATCAATACTTCATTGATTTACAACAATGGCAGAGTGCTTCACTGCACATGACATGTCCCCTATGTCATCTTTTCAAATGTTACATTGTCTCCACTTGCTTTTGGATGATTAGAGAAATCTTTACATCCATGGTAATTGCCCTTTGTTTTAGGGTTGTTGCATTACTTTACACAATTTGTTCCAAGAAATAATTTTTTTTTTCAGACTTTACATCGTCATTACCCTTTGTTTTCTCAGACTTTACATCGTCATTGCCCTTTGTTTTAGAGTTGTTGCATTTACTTTGCATAATTTGTTTCAGGAAATTTATTTTTCTCAGACCTTACATTGTCATTGAATATATTATAATTATTTCTTAGCTATTTACATAAAGCAGTTTGCATAAATATATCATGCTCAAGCCTTAGTTGGCTCAATAGGGGAATTTGGTACTCAAGTTCTTTAGAGTCCAATGTGTCAAAGTCAAACTGTGATGGTTAAACCATCTGTAAAATATAGGAAGAATAAAATGTATTAGCTTCGTGGTCTAAATGACATTTCACGACAACTAATATAAACCAAGATACATTATGGTAAATCCGATGCTTTGTGAAATTACGTTATCACTGTAAAATTTTGGTTTCTCCGTTTTCATTGCATGTGAAGCTAATGAAATTCCATTATTGTTGCTTTTTACACAATTAATGAGATATCCATCTTGAAAAATTTTCAAGAAATAAAAATTGGATTTCAAGACCGAAATTTATAATGGTCATATTTTTCATTCTTCGTGAAAATGTTTTTTCACAGTAGTAGGTTTGTCCTTTTTTCTTTATATTACACTGCTCATGAAATTGCATTATCATAGCAATGCTCAAACTAAATAACATGTTAAATAAAACAATTATTTAACACTAATCAAATGAACATATAATGCTTCAGTTTCACATTTATATAAAATACTAATGCGATCAAATTGAATAGAGCATTATATCATATAAAACTGAAACAAAATATAATGAAAGCAAAACTTCAATGTAAATATTACTTGTAAGTTTGCCAAATAAACTGCATATGAAGCGATTGCTTGATCTCCGACTCCATATTGTCGTCGCATATTGATCGCCGCATCGTAATTGATATGTCACATAAAAACAAACAATATTCATATGATTAGTCACTTTAATCATGTATATTTCATATTTACCATATAAATTAGATAATTTCATATTTACCATTAAATTCGTAAAACAGTAAATAGTCACACAATAAATAAGAATTACTGTGAGGTAATTTTAAAATTACCATTAAATTTTACCATAAAGGTAAAAATCTTTTTCTTTTCTTCGTGGGTCGGGTCAGGCCCAATGATCTGGGTCTGCATAACTTGCAAATGGGTCGGGTCAAGGTCAAATTCTGCCGACGAAGCTTTGTTGGCAAAAGAGACAACAGATCCGGGCTGGGTTCGAAGGGGATCGAGGGCGGCGAGCCGGAGTCGTCGGCCAAGGTCCGGTCGGGGGTGGCCGATCTGGAGGAGGTCGATCAGAGTAGGACGAGGCCGATCGGAGGTTGCTTGAACGGCGTCAAATGGTTCGGGTTGATGGCGAGGCGGCAAACTCCTAGCTTCGGGGCTGCCGCTATCGTCGAGGCGATCGGAGGAGCAGCGAGGCTGGGCTAGGGCGGAGGCGGCGCTGCCAGCGAGATCGGGAGGCGTGCCGGAGTATGTGCCGGGCAGACCTAGCATCAGAGGCGGCGGAGCAGAGATCAGCATGGTGAACGACGGCTTCGGGGCAGGGGACGCATGGCGGCTCTTGGGCAGTAGTTTCGTCGATGGGTGTCCAGATCAAATTTTGATCTGAGGTCTATGCTGGTCGTCGACGGGGATGAAGGGATCGCCTGCGTCGTTGGGCTAGGTGTCATGATGACGATCGGAGAAGGGGCTTCGGCCTTGGGCGGGGCTGCTGCTAGCAAGGCTAGCGGCGGCGGCGGTGGGGCAAAAAAATCTAGGGTTTTTTTTTTTTTTGATTTCTTTTTCAGATCGGAACCTAGGTTTTTTTCTTTTTTTCTCTGGCTAAAGCAAAGTGCTGATAACGTGTTAGAATAATCGGAATTGGTATACTCATTTCATTGATAATCCTCTTTATATAGGGTAAGTATTACAACGGTAATAGTAAATACATTGATGACAATAATGACTACATAATTATCTCTCGTCAGTTACATTGACGAAGACACATAATGTGTTTTTTCCTTCAAATAAGTGGATTCACATGTATAAATTGTAGTAGTATGACTAGTATCGTAGTAGGGCTCTCTTTTCTCTCCTTACTCTCGCACGCACACTAAACTCCCTACTTGCAGCAAGGGGCAGAGGCAGCGGCAACATAGATTCCGATCTCTGCCCCCACCTCCCTCCTAGTCTCTCGTTCTCTATCTCCTTCCCCTCACCCGGTTCGCCTCTCTCTCTCTCTCTCTCGGGGTTTATGCTTCTTGTTCCTTATGGGTATCACTAATATTTGCTTCTGAATAATGTATGTATTGCGTTATTGAATTTGTTATGTTCATTTCACTTGCAAGATGCTATGTTAAGTTCGGTTATATTATGTTGTGTTCGGTTATGTCGATCCTTTTTCTCAGAGTGGTTTTGTTTATGCCGACAGTACCTAGTCCAAGTCGTGTGATGGGAGAGAGAATTCCACCTGGGAGTTACTTCCAGTATCCGCCTCCCGGCGTCCCTGCATCCCCACACAGGTCTCCGCTGCCTTCCGTAGATCGAGAAAGGTTCAATCTCATCTCAATTTGAATGTCATTAAATGCTTGATGTTTAGTGTTGGTGGGTATTCAACAATATGCATTTCAATTCATTTCAACAACTTTTTTGTCTGTTGCGGATAGTGCCTACCTATTGTGATTAGAAACATAGATTCCATTCTTCAGTTGTAGTCGCGGGATGACAGAAAAAATTGCAAGGGAGGCAGTGTCTTCTTTGACAGCTGAGACTTGATTTTAAAGATATTTGGGATGTTCTCCAGATTGTTTCTGATATCTTTAGTTGGATTGAAAAGACAGCGTTTAGAGGGTTTCATAGAAAGAGGCATCTAAGTTATTTGTAATTGAAACTGAAAATGCGATAATGATAAAAAAAAACTGTAATTGTGTCAGATACTTCCCACGTCCATCATTTGATATGAATCCATCTGGAGAAAATGATAATTGAAGGCATCAGGAGAACTAGAAACTTGCAGTTCTAACTTTATATAGTCTATACCTTTGAGACCTGGCCATTTGACATGTTATTGACTATCACTTAGAGAAAGTTGACAAGTAGAATCTTATTGGGTTTTAGATGAAATGGCTGCATTTATTATATATGGAGTGGGATTATCTGCTGCATGCTGTCATTGGAAGAAAATATAAGCAACAATGGTTTGGATTCTGAGCTAGTGGTTAGGGCTCGAGTTGTTGTCCATGGAACTATATTTCTCGAGGGATTAACTTTGATTCAATTTGTCCATGGAACTCCATTTCTATTTCCGTTCAACTTGTTATACCTGACTTGGTAAACTGGGGAAGTTTTGGAAGAAACTTTATGTGTTGAGTGTGTTGTTGCAAAGAGCTGCTTCCAACATAAGATATTTCTGTTGAAATCTTATTACTTTGATTTGTGCTTAAAGTTGGAAAAAACTCCATGCCAGTATATATTGGTAAGATGTGAGGAGGGGTGTATGGACAGGGTTCAATTCTTGGCGTCCTTATAGCTTTTCCTTGGAATTCAGAGATTGGTTTGTTGCGACCCTCTCAAATTGGAGTGTTATTGTTATTTGGTCTGTTATATTTTGTTTTTCATTGGCTTTGCTACAGCTTCGTCAGTGTTACTTTTTTTTTTCTTTTCTTTTGGTGGAGTTTTTATCTGTCATGGTATGCATTTTCTTGATCGTTAATACTTGGCTGGTTGAATTGCAGATATTTTGCTGAACTATTAGCAGAGAAGCAAAAGTTGGGACCATTTGTGCAGGTTTTGCCGCTATGTAGCAGACTTCTAAGTCATGGTTGATATTTTTGTATACAGATCACCCTTGTAAATTATACTGATATATTTTGATTCCCTTTACATTCCATTTATAATTTGCTCTTTCATGCCACGCCAGAAATCAGAAGGATGTCGGGCTTCAAGCAAACTCTTGCAGATCATGAATTGTTTGAGCGTGAAAGTCCATATAGGTCATTACGTCAACACAATAATGGTAGACCAATGGATTTAGAGGGATGGTCAGGAATGCAAATGGAGGTAACACTTAGTTCTTTCACCATTTAGTTCCCGATTTTACTATTTGCTTATAAGGCTGTTCTTTACAGAATACTGTTTCACGGAGTATGCCTAAGCTGTCAGAAGCTTGCTTATTGTCCTTAGTCATGTATGTTTGAGATGGAATGTTAAATTCTTTCCTGCAGGAAAATGGACATATCCAACGGATGGTCCCGTTTCAATCTCCTTCAATGGTTTGGCCTGGGGTGCAAGGAATTCCAACCACTCCAATTGTAAAGAGAGTTATTAGACTTGACGTTCCGGTGGACAAATATCCACATGTAAGGAAGGAGGTTTTAGTTGATGTAGAGTTTGATTTTGACCCTTTTCCTTAAGTTAATAATTTTACACCAAGCTTGGCAGTACAATTTCGTAGGCCGAATTTTGGGACCACGTGGGAACTCCCTAAAAAGAGTTGAAGCCATGACAGAATGTAGGGTGTATATCCGAGGAAAGGGTTCTGTTAAGGATTCAATAAAGGTAAGGGTTCTTTACAACAAATCGCTTGCTATGAAAATGTGATTAGACTGGAGCTTTTTTTTTTTTTTTTTTTTTTTCGTTTTTTGAATCGAGACTGGAGCATTTTGGTTGGAATAGTTGTGCTAGATTTAATTTTATTAGCTTAGCTGTATTCTTATCTAGAGTTACCATATCTTTTATGCTACAAGATAGTTTCGAGTTTAGAAGAACTGTAGTTCTTTTGGGTTACAGTTCTTTTGGGACTATTGTCATATGATCTGTTTCTTGCCTTGAATATTCTTATAGATTTCATGCTAAATTTAACAGCATGCCTAAGCCATTGGGTCAAACATTTTTCACCACATAAATTAGCATCCTTTGGTGTCTCCATTTGAATGACGATGAAGTAAAACCATTTCAGAGCCTCACTATGTGTGGCACAGCTTGAGATTGAGTATCGACTTAATGATCTCTTTAATCATGGACCATTTGAGCATCCCTTGTTAACAAATTGTATTGTTTAAAAGTAGTCAGGGGGTACTGAAGTTTTCCATTTCTATGATTTCGTTACGGTGCTTGCACATTGATGCCTTATCAACTTCTGATTATGTGTCTCTGATTACCTTTAGGAAGAGAAATTAAAAGAAAACCCTGGATATGAACATCTTAATGAGCTGTTGCATGTGTTGGTGGAGGCTGAATTTCCTGAAGATATCATCAATGCGCGCTTGGACTATGCAGTGGCTATGCTGGAGAACCTTATGAAGCCCGTGGTATGCATAGGATTAATTTTGGAGTTATATCTCTCTCATTCACTTTCTCCTAGTGACCTGTTACGTATCCCTTGCAGGATGAGTCTTTTGATCACTATAAGAAGCAACAGCTGAGGGAATTAGCTATGCTTAATGGTACATTGAGGGAAGAGAGCCCAAGTATGAGCCCGAGCCCGAGTCTAAGCCCGAGCATGTCACCCTTTAACAGTACAGGAATGAAACGTGCCAAGACAGGAAAATAACTCGTTTGCATATGATGACGAGACATGTTTAACCACTGAAGCCTTGGCATATGACTCATTGAAGATCTTACAGCATGACTGTTTGACAAGCCGATGATTTGAATTGCTCATGGACATCTCAGACGAGTCATCTGGTCCATTAATTCTGGGCAATATGCTTCTACATCCAGTATGATATTCTTTATGTGCTATCCCTTAGAACATGGAACATTATTCTTTAGCTGTTGCAGCTTAGCCCCCCTAACTTTTAGGCACTCAGTAGTTTCTGATCCATCATTTATTTGTACGTGCAGAATCCTGCACAAACGTATTTTGTTTTATGCTCACGCTCATTTAAAAATATCATTGAAGTTTTATATAGATTTGATCGTTTTGCCATTTTTCTGTCAGATGGCAGTGTATTTTCTTCCATGCTTTTCTGTATAATAGTGAGAGTGACTTGCATCAATGTGAGTTGTACAAGAGTTGCAACAGCTGAGCTTTAACGCAGTCCCTAACCATATTCCCAATACAAAAATGATAGCTAAGGTCGGCTTTGAGCTTTGCCTTCCTCTGTCCAAAAGCCATGTGCAAAGTCTTAACTTTCATGTTCAGAGCAAGGACTAAAATATCTTCGATATTTCCTCGAAATTTCCGTTTTTTTCAAACATCGATATTAATACTCATATCTTTCCGATATTTTACTTTTAGTCTATTTTTATCTAAATATACAATTTTTATATAAATTTTTGGTAAAATTTCCATCGATATTCGATATTTTCTCGAAATTTCCATCAAAATTTTTTTTTTTCAAACCATCGATATTTCCGTAATCGTCGATATTTAATACCTTGGTTCAGAGTACAATTTCTCCAATTTGCTAGTCTCCCCTGCACTTTGTTAGTCACTCTAAGAGCGTATCGTATGTGTGCCCAGTTATGTTTCCAAGGTCATTGTTAAGAGGTGTACTACAACTTGATGTCCCTGCACTTCTTCCGCACATACAGGCTACAGCTTGAGTACTTGGATGGTTTCTCCCTACACAAAGATGGATGGTTTCTCCCTACACAAAGATGAGGGGTTTCCCTTGTCTAAATTTCAAGATCTCATTCCAGTAATGAAATTTTCAATTAAATACTGTATGTGGATGGCGCACGGAGAAATGTGAGCTTAACTATGCTGGCTGAATCTCTCACAGAACCTAATCTAATCCAGAAAACTTAAAAATTTAACCAGTTTTCGCCCTGTGTGACACTATATGGGGTTCAATGCTACTGCTTTTATATAAAGGAGCGAGACATCAGAAATTTGCCTACCTGAGTCAGGTAGCAGACAATTAATTTAGCATTAAATCACTCAATTATATGTTCATTGACAGGTTTTACTCGTATAACAGCAAAATGTACTACAGAATAGTCCTGATCTAAAATCAACCAACAATAATTATATAACTCCTGTTTTCCAAAAAAAAAAAAAAAAAACTCCCTTGATTTCAGAATCAAAATAATGGAAGTTGCTACTTTTTTCCAAACTCATAACACACAAGCATGTAGTCTCCTCAGTATATTAAGATGGCTCTTCTTGGAACAGACTCCAAACCACGTATCAATACTTTGATTTTATCAAACATTTGAATTCAAAATTAAAGGCAATTTTACAAGCTTTCAACGGGAATCTCAAGACCCTCCACGTAAATGATATTCCAAAACCAAACAAAAAGAGAAATCTGAGATATGATTACAAATATTACAGCTGACAAAAACTATCTAACCTCAATCCAGGACACCAAATAGTGAGGTGATTATCAGGAGACTGAATTTTTCAAATACAAAAGCCATTTGACCTGAAAAAAAATCCAGATGCAAATGCGTACTGGTAAAATAATTTGATAGAAATACCATCCGCTCAAAGAGGCAGAGAAAATGCTCAGATATCTTAATACTAAAAAATTAATTAAAAAATACAATTAGAAAGAACAGAAATAAAACACATTTTTTTTCATTACATTTATTCTGGACTAAGGCAACAACATAATCACAGCCCTCATGCATCCATAGATTCCATACTTGCATTTCACAATAAATCTCCCAAGCCATTCATCAACAAAGTTTTGTTCCGTTTCACCAAGGTTTCCAATCATAAATCTCCATTCTTTTTCGAGCCTCCACTAACCTAGATAATTGACAATTCTTCTCTCCTTCCTCTACCCCTTCCCACAAAAATTTCTTCAACAAACTTTCCCACCAAATTCCATTACTCTGCCCCCAGTAATTAATAAAAATAGTCACAGATATGAATGTGGATGTGTACAACTGATGTAAACGCAAAAATGTTCAATCTTTCTCATCTAATCTTACAAATTGGGTGAAAAGGAACAACACACCATAACTTCACCGGAGTCTACATTTCACTAGGTAAATCAAGGAGCTAATGTAGGATTTAGACACTCACTATTCTTAAACTTGTGTTGATCAAGAGTGCTCCGTCCCTTCTATGGTATCTTCTTACGAATTTAATTCTCTCCATAAGCATTTTAGATTTCCCAATAGTACTTCTGTGTTTTGACTCTCTGTATAAATTTCTTAGTATCTCAACATCTAACTAAATAACTCTTCAGATTCTGTTAATTGTTATAAATGATAATCATTACAGAGATATCGAATCTAAAGTTGCTCACGAAAATGCAGCTACGGCCCCTCAGGCCAAATCTGGAAATGAATATAAAAAGCGGAAAAGAAAAGATGATAACACACCTTGAGTTTATGAACTAAGTATATCAATCGCGAAGACCAAGTTCAAGCTCAAGCTCATCATCTTCTTCAAACAACTTCAAAAGACGAGCATACTGCTCTTCTCGTTTCTTCTTCTGCCATAGCTTAAACAGGAAAAAGAATAACAATCCAACTACTACAAGTCCAAAAGGTATGAGGGCCAATGTAGACCCGCTCCTTCTTTTCGAGGCCGCCTTTGCATGGTTTTTGGAGCTCGATGAATCACCATCACAAAACCCTGACCAAAGATTAAACAACTCGAACATGATAATACAATTATTCTTCTATAGCATTGGAAAGAACACATGCATCTTGAATATTTCACATGACCCCAATAGTATCAACTAAAAAACATTACTTATAGCGCCTCATTTAAATAATGTAATGTAATGCTTGCTTGATTGTTTGGGAAATACAATAAGTGACGTGCAAGCCCATGAAAGTAAGCAACAGGGGAAACTCACATAGCATATCAGACAGTGATTGAATCAAGAAAGGAACATGTTACTGATGCTATGCAAACAACACCAACACCAATGTGTATCATTTTGGGAATCGGAATATGGAATGGAATGTTGAAAATGGATGAGAGATGAGCAGCAACCTGGAATGAATTGTAGGGAAATTGTACCCAATAATAACAAGAGCAAATTCGACGATCTGCAACCTGAAATATCACTCATCTCTCTTTCCTCTCTCCGTCCAGGGTTCACTTTCCCTTCCCTCTCTGAATGTTTTCGCTTTCGAGAGATCGCTCGCTCGTAACCACTTGGCGTTTTTGTTTTTCTGATTCTTCCTTTTTGTTGTTGTCGTCGACGTCTCGTCTCAGTATGATTTTTGGCGTTCAAATTATTAGGGGCGTTCCGGTACACTTTCATGCTTACTTATTTATTTATTTTTGGGAAAACGACAATTTAATGAAAATTGGAGAAAAACTTGCTCATTTTAATATTACATACCCACTCTAATAATTCGTAAGTGAAATGCTTTCATACCCTTCTATATCAACAAACCACTTCATCTCTTGATACTGAAATATCTCTCTCTATCTCTCTCTCTCCGATCTTAATCTCAAACCCACTCCCATATCAACCATCTTACCTCACCGCCGTTGTCGCCAGAGATGATCCTCCCTCCTCCGCCACCACGACCTCGCCTTCCTCCTCCTCATTCTCCTCCTTCGTCGCAGCCGCCACGTCAGCAACAACAGCAGAAAAGAGTCCACCAACAATAACCGCAGCTTCACCTGCCCCACCTCCTCAAACGACATTGAGCAGATGTCGGAGACTCCCCATCACGACGGGTCCTACCACCGCCATGCCCACTCTGACTTCTCCTCCTTCTGCCTCCCCAACTTCGACGACCTCCTCCTCTTCGACCCTTCCGACCTCGACCTCTGCTCCTTCCCCTCTCCCCTCCCGCCGCGTGGCACCACCACCGCCATTCCCGCTGACTTCAACAACTCCAACTCCGGCGTCGTCCATTTGAGATTGTGAGGAGGGACGAGTCTGTGACACGTGGACAAAGGGTGAGATCGAGGCAGGTGAAGACGGGTAGCGGGTGAGGATTGTGGGGAAGTGATCACAGCGGAGAGGGGTGAGGGTGTGGCGGTGTTTGGATTCTAGGGAGTAGAAGGACTTGCATACTAGAGAGAAGAATTTTGGGTCGGTTGGGTTTGATTTAAGGAAGTCGAGGATTATGAAGATGATTTCACACTGTTGCAGATAAGACCTACAATGAGGTGGAGGCCTGGAACAATTTGGAAAATTAGTAGTTTATTATCAGAGTTACTGGAAATCAGTAGTAATCTATTATTAGTTACTGAAGGTCAGTAATTGGAGTTAATGATGGTCAATAATTTATTATTAGTAGTCACTGGGAGTCAGTAACCTGATTACTGAGAGTCGGTAACTTGATTACTGGAATCTGGAATCTGTAAGTTACTTACTGGGGATTAGTAACTTGACTACTGGGGGTTAGTAACATGCTTACTAGAATCTGTAAGTTGATTGCTGGGGTCAGTAACCTGATTACTAAGAGTCAATTTCATGCTTAAAGTCACAGTCAGTAATTTAATATTGGAAAAATTATATTCCAGCGAAAAAAAATTGGATGATCGGAATCCGGTGACTGGAATCCAGCAACAGGAGAATATTAAATAATATTTCAGTGAAAAAAATTGGGTGACCGGAATCCGACAAATAAAATTGGGTGACCTTCCAACAAAGTCTTCTCTATCTTCCACTTTCTCTTCATATGAGTGTATAAGAGGTGAGGGTAAAAAAAAAATATATTAAAATTGTACTAGGGTTGAAAAGATTTGTTGAAATGAGCAATAAGAGTTGTTACCTTATGATTAATAGGGGAAGAAATTATGGTGTTCATTGGAATGGGTAATAAGGGTGTCAAATTTGTACTAAATGGACATTTTTCTTTTATTTTATCAAATACTTTTCATGCTTATTTTAAAAATTAAAATTATTTTGTATCGACAAATTTTTTTTTTTTGAAAGAGTGTTACTATTGGGACCTCCACATTTACTCTTTTAACCTCTTTATGTTTTCAATGTAAATTAAATATACAAAATTACCAATAACTATAATTTAGTGTTAATATTTACCAATAGAAAAACCTATTTTTTTTTTACTATCAGCAGGGAATTAACAGTAATGGGATGTTAATCTATCCACTATTTAATGACATAATTAAACCCAATAAAATACTAGTTTTGCCCACATATACAATGCATATGTTGTAAAATAGATTTACATAAATAATTTCATAATTTCGTAAAATAGTCTTAATTTTATCTGCTTCTCAAAAAAGAGAATCCTATCTTGGTAGTTATAAAAGTGAGAGAGGTGGGGAAGTTATCTGCATGTTTAGAGTTAGTGGGGAGTTAACCCGTAGATTGGTGAGAATATGGCTAGAAAGAAGTTATCAATTTTTTTTTCTTTTAATTTGGTTTATCAATATTTATTTATTTACCATAATATCCTTCTAGTATCAAACACTATTTTAACATAATATAAGGTATTGGGGGCTTCGTGTCTTTTCACGTCCATTTTGGTTAACAAAGGAGCTTTTTCTAATAATAGTATAGATGTGTCCTCTTACACAAAGACTATTAAGGACAATAATTATATTAAAAGTATATTATATTTATTTTGTCTAAATTTTCTAATTCAATAAAATAATAGATTGTGGTATTATTATTCTTTTTATATAGTTTTATTTTCTAATTTTACTAAATACACATTTAATTATAATGTATTACATACACATTTTATTTCATTATCTATTTTTATATATTTTCATTCAGCTTAATACAGAAAACTGATATCGATCTATATATTTATAATAATTAAAACTGTGATTGAGAACTAGCTTGTGACATAAAATAATTATATTGTTATGAAATAGAGAAAATATATAGAGAGAAGAGTTGTGAAGAAGTAGAAGTCTACTTATTTATTCTCATTAGCCTCTTTATATAGAGGTAGAGTTTACATCAAAGTGCATAACTAATGAGTATTTACATGGAATAGGTATCTCATCACGTTTCAAGTATTCAATTTCATTGGAATTGCCTCTTTCCAATTTGGCCAATAAAATATACTTTGCCGACATTCATAATGAAACGTGGTATAGCGTCAATACAACCCTCAATGATGTTTGGTAGCTACCTTATGTAAATTATCATTGATGATATTTAATCTAGATTCCACACATTCTTGTATGCATGCAATAGTTATTGTGCGCTTATTGATATTGGGTACCCATGCCACTTCTGGGGCAGACATTGTCACTTCAAGGACAAAGGTCACTCAATTATCTAGCGAATGTGGATCTTTTACTTTTAATCTCGTACAGAGCATTACAGGGCATGTATAATCTTCCCTTTTTAGGAGCTAAAACTTTAGACATGGTGGATACATTCCACATAAACTTCACGCCGTTACTCAAATGACAGTAGTCTTTCCTCCCCTAACGGCGGGTAGACTGTCTTATTATGATCATGCGCAACAAAAATGCGTTTTAATATCTACCAAAATGTTCATTGGCCGGTGGTGAACCCAAACCAAGTTTAAGGTAAAAAAAAAAATGAAATTTCATGAGATGGATATTAGGAACTTTGACATTGGTTGATGACTTCAGAAGAACCATGTCATTTGATACACATGCATCCCATAAATTCAATGGGGTTAGATAAAAATCTCATAGCAATGCTTGTCGTTTTTAAGGAACAATTTTTCTCCCCCTCATGCCTAGAGGAGGAGTGTCTCATCAAAGTGACAACCAGAAAATGTGCAGTAGATAACTGATTTTCTTATAATAAGTTCAATAGTCGTCAAAACATTTAATTGATTCCACACAACATGGTAGAAGATAAAATGACGTTTGTTATGCCAAAATTGTGTATTTGGGTCAATGAACTTCTGATTCATGACATTATATACCTCGACATACTAAAAAAATTGACATAGTATCTGATCATATTGGAGGCACTGCATTGATGAAACTTTCAAAGAGGGAATAACAAGTGCTCTTCTGGAGCGATCAATCATATGTGTAGTCGAAACCTTAGGTTTAAATTGATAATTAGAACTACAAGTTCCATATTTCGTATGTTGAACTTTGAGTTCAAATAAATTTGGTGCTCGAGACTTCAGGCTCGAGATAACTAAGTGAAACTCTATGTTCACTTTAATTGATTTATAATTTACACTCAAAGCTTCAGGGTTTGAGTTTTTAGCTAGTATTAGAAAATCAGGTTCTTTTTCATATATTCAAGACATAGGGCTGCTAGCTCATATGAATAAAAATAAAATTAAAAGGTAATACGATAATGAAAGTACATGATAAAATAGAAGAACTTGTAGGAAATAAATAAATTATATACGAAACTTGTACAATGGAAACTTCTGGTTCCATAATGAAGAAAATACACAGAATTTCTGGCCTGGTTAACATCACAAATATGACAATTTTGTTCTCTCCTCCAATTTTAGGAGAACATAATATGAAGAGACAAGGAACTTCAGAATCCTCATGTGCTTAATTAGAGATCATCACATGCAGTTCTGACCATTGTTCAGTCGGAAGAACTTCAAGTCCTCTTTAACTTTGAGAAAGCTTAATGTTGTAATTTGATTATATCACTCTCGAGGAAATTTAAGGCCCTCTATAATTCAATCAAGAGGCTTTAGGTCTCAGGTCTCGATCTGATATTCAACAAGACTTCTCCACTTTGGAGACTCTAATACCATCAACGACCAATTAGATGCTACAATTTACATGTGGTAGAGCACCACTTACCGAGGAAAAACTAATGCCAGAGGCTTAAACAATATCGATGGGCTCCGAGTGGTGGAATACCATAGAGTGAGAGTGATATTAACTAACCACAATCCTAATTATGATTGTTAACAGTGAATGACGAAAGAGCATGAGGGTTTTCTATCCTAATTATAGCGATAAAACCATTAACATCAATTTGCAATACTAAGCACGAAATTCATAGATCATAACTCATGGTCAAAATCAACATAGCATTGCACCAAGAAATCTTAGATCATCATTGAGTTTTCGTGAGAAAAAAAAACTGAGCAAAGAGAAAAAGATGAGAGTTCGGGTTTGGTAATTATCAACTCAAGGTAGAGTCGTGCTGATAACATGTTATAAAATAAAGAAAAGATAAAGAGAGAAGAGTTGAGAGGAAGTAGAAGTCTACTCATTTGATCATTCTTATTAGCCTCTTTATATGGAGGTTGTTTCTGCCTAAACCCTGGGGTCCGGTAGATACAGGTGAATTCTCAGTGATCTCCTGCCAACCTGCTCACTAAGGGGAATACCGGGCGGGCCGGTCTTCTCCTCTCCGATGCCTAAGTTAGTATAGTTGGAATATATATATATAACTTGAGCACGTATGTAAGCGGTGAGTGAGATCAGTTACCTATTTATGGTGGTAGTTGGGGCCCATATATAGGTGGTTGGGGGTGAGGGCTGGCCTCACCCTTCGATGTGGGACTGGTTCCCTTCTGTTTGTATACTCTGGTGCCCTCTTTGGCAGGCAAGCGCCCCCGGTCCCAGGATCCCTGGAGGCAGGATAGAGTGCTGGGCCCCGAGGCCTGGTGCTGGTGATCCGATCCTGGGTCCTGGGCCGGGCCCTGGTGCACTTGCTGCGGGTCTGTGGGCTTGCTGTAGCCCCTCTGCGGCTACTGTCAACAAGTCCCCCAAGTTCCCGGTCAAGTGCAATCTTGAATGGGGACTTATCTGTCTTGCTCTTGTCCCGCAGACCCGCGGGGTTACCAACCTATCGGTGCCCAGTCCCCCAAGTCCGCGTTAAAGATTGGGCGTGACCGAGGCGAGTACCTGTTACCGATGGCAAGTAATAATTTATAAGTACGTTTGCAATGCAAGTAGTATTGTGCTCAAGTGTTGTGGTGTTATAAGCATGGAGCGGGGTGGAAACCCGAAGAGTGCATGAGATGATGCCATGCGATAGATGCGTGCATGGAATGATGATGAGGCGTTGAAATCCGCCATGCAAGAGATTTGTGCATGGAATGATGATGAGGCATTGAAATCCGCCATGCAAGAGAATAATGCACGGAATTCTGGTCGGGCACGCTGCCCTATTGAAGCTCACTGGATCCGAACAGGGCATTTTGCCAAATCGGAAGGGAGCGGAGCAAACTGGGCCAGAACCGGGCGTTCTGCCAAAGCGGAACGGAGCGGAGCAAACTGGGCCAGAACCGGGCGTTCTGCCAAAGTGGAACGGAGCGGAGCAAACTGGGCCAGAACCGGGCGTTCTGCCAAAGCGGAAGGGAGCGGAGCAAACTGGGCCAGAACCGGGCGTTCTGCCAAAGCGGAACGAGTTCGCATATTGCTAGGCTACGGGGAGATTACCCCGGTGTTGCGGGCTGTTTTAAAGCGCCGGTAAACACTTGCTAGTTCTTCTCAGCTTGTGTTGAATAAGCGATGAGGTAAATGTGCAGGTTTGTTAGCCTGCGGGGAGACTTGTTCTGTGTTAGAGAAACAATCTGCCCGGTGGGGTGGTATTGAGATAACGAGTCTCCCATGTTTCCCCAAAGGTATCGCAGTTCAGTGCGATGCAGGGTTTTTATCCTGCTGGACAAGAGTACATGGGTTAGATGTAAACTCGCCCGGGTTTATAAAGCCCATGCGTTGCCATGGAGGTAGGCGGACTCGGCCGGGCGACATGCCATATCGAGACGAGTCTCCCAGTGAAATGCCATGGGTCCGGGCGGTCTATGCACCCGGAAAATACTCTCGAGCCGGTTGGATGCGACGTAACCGATGGGCGGATCTCGTATCGAGACGAGATCCCCCAAGTGAGATGTAACTGGATGGACCTCGACCGGGCGACATGCCATATCGAGACGAGGTCTCCAGTAAGATAGCGTGCAGTTGGCGGGGTGATACCTAACCGTAGACTGCTACGGACTGGGCGGATCTCGACCGGGCGACATGCCATATCGAGACGAGATCCTGTGAAGACCTGGATAGATGCTCTCGAAGCGGGTGGATGATCACAGCCGGTGAGAGGTCTTCAAGCTTTGCAGCGAAGAAACCATACAGCCGGTTGAATGATCATAACCGCGAACTGCCATGGTACCGGGCGGGACTCGCACGGGCGACATGCCATATCGAAACGAGATCCTGCTCATACCTGGATAGATGCTCTTGAAGTGGTTGGATGATCACAGCCGGTGAGAGGTCTTCAAGCTTTGCAGCGAAGAAACCATGCAGCCGGTTGAATGATCATAACCGCGAACTGCCATGGTACCGGGCGGGACTCGCACGGGCGACATGCCATATCGAAACGAGATCCTGCTCATATCCGGATAGATGCTCTCGAAGCGGTTGGATGATCACAGCCGGTGAGAGTTTATGACCGGTTGACTTATAGCAATGATGGCGTGCAACCGTGGAACCTGGGGAAGTGTGGGGGAGCCTGACTCCTTGGTTCCTGCTCCTACCTTCCTGTCGCCAGCGTGTGGGACAGGTGGCTGACATGCATTTAAGGAGGAAGTCCATCAGTCCCGTCAGTTTATGATGGCATGGGCAGTTTATCAATGCTGGGACACGTGCCATCAGGGAACGGTTTTGAGATGGAGGGCCTGGATTCGCAGGCGTTTGAGTTGCTCTGATTGCGTGTTTTGGAGGGATTTCAAATGCCTAGGGCACCGGTCCCCTCTATAAATAGGTCTCTTCTGCTCTTCTTTCCACTTTTGCTTCTTGTACTCAGAGAGACTAAGAGAAAAAGGAGGAGATCCGGCGAGAAACCCTAAGTTCTTTGCCCCAAGAGATCCGTTGTTTCAAGCGCTCCCAAGCCTCTTCTTACCATTGCTCGTTGCTTTCGCAGGGCGGATTGTCCTCGGCTGAGCATACTAATCGGTAAGTTGTGTTCTTTGCCCCGGTGTTTTCTTGCTTTTTCATTTGTTGTTTTGCGGCGGGGTGGGGGGAGGGGTCTGTGTCGCTGACTGGGTTGCTCAGCGGCAAACTTTTGGGGAGAGGCCGCAGGAGGTGGTGTTGTAGTGTGTTGCTGACGAGCGCTAGGGTTTTGCTTTCTGCCCCTAGGTCAAGATGTACACTTCGAGTTCGGACGGGGCTTCTGAATCTGCCGCCAGAGGTCCTATCGTGGATGATGAGGAGAGAATGTAGGACTGGCTTGGTTTGGAAGCCCCAGAGCACGAAGCCACGGACCGCTCCGGGAGCGGGGCTTCGTCTACGTTTTCGGCTTCCGGGTCAGATTCCTCGGAAGCTGAAATACCGCACGGGGTGCGCATGGCCGGTGCTCCCATTGAGAGCTACACTATCGGTAGAGGAAGAACTGCCGTGGTGTGTGACGAACCGGAGGGTAGCATGACCTCTGCAGAAATTGCCGCGTTCCAGGAAACGTGGAGTATCCCGGACGATGTTCTGCTTCGTCCATTGAACCCCGGAGAGTCAGCCTGCAACCCGGAAGATGGTTGGGTTGCCGTGCATCCGGATCAGTTCCAGCACGGGATGTCGCTACCGCTGCCTGACTTCGTGCAGTGCATCCTGAGTGCACTGCAAGTCTCGCCTGCGAAGCTTCCCGGGCTCCAATGGAGGCGGCTACTGGGCCTCGGCTGCCTATACGAGCTGTCCGGAATGAGTATGCCAACGGTCAACGAATTCCGGGCGCTGTATAGGTTGTCCTACTCGAGGAAGCAGGGGTCCAAGGGTTGCTTGTCCTTCAATGCCCGGAACAATCAATCGATCATCACCACCATGCCTTCATGGGTAGACAATAGTTGGAGAAAGAAGGTGGTGATGGCGGGCGGGGCTTGGCAGGTGAGAAGGAGGATGTACCGGGTTCCTGGCGCCTTTCAGCCCATAGGCGACCAGTCGTTCAAGCTATCCGAGCTGGAGCAGGACAGGATCTCGACTGTTCTCCGTTGCTGGGACCATCTGGAACGAAGCTCGTACAATTTCATTCGGCGAGAAGTGCTGGAACACTGTGGGCTCGGGCGGGATCCCGGTGTGTAGCAAACCCTAGAGGTGATACATGTGCTAGCCTTGCTTAAAATTCTAACTTTTTGCTTGTCCTGCAGGTGCATCAACACGGGCGGTCATCAAGCCTGAAAACACGCTTGCTATGGACGGGGAAGACCTCCTGAGGCAGCTGAGGGAGAAAGGTGCGAGCGTCGCACGGACCTCGGTGGAGGAGGATGGGCGGCTGACGACCCATGCGGAGCCCAGGGCCCGGGATGTCGACGATTCCGCCTACCTCCTGCAGCGGGTGAAGACTCATCCTTCTGCGCCAGCGGCGGTGCCCGGGAAGGGCAAGAGTACCGGCGGGCCGGTGCGGATTCCTGGGGGAGCAAACAGGATCCCCAATCGTGCGGCGGCCCTGCCGATCGCTGCCCGTGTTCCTCGTGCAGGCGCACGTTCTTCTTCTCCCGAAAGCCGGGGAGAGAAGCGCAGGGGATCGGACGTTCCGTCCTCCGTGCTGGTGACATTAACCGGCGGGTCGTCCCGGGAGTGCCTGGCCAAGCGGGTCAGGATAACCAGCAGTGCGCAACCCGACTCCGCTGGAGAGGGAATTGCCGCTGCCCGGCAGAGCAGTCCTGCGCCTGCAGAGGCGCCGAGGGGAAGCCCGGACAATGCACTCGTCCGGCAGATGGTGGCGGACCTGGCCAGCTTCGGCCTGGACAAACCCGGGGTCGACGGTGTGCTGGCGGGTGGGAACCGGCCAAAATGCAAGGAGTCCGTCTTCCGGGTAAGTACCGCATGGTACCTCCATACTGCTTATAGCCTGCTTTCTTTTGCTGCTTGACTAACTGCCTTTGTTGTCCTGCAGTTGCTGTACAGCCTGTACCAACCGGATGCGAGCGACGAGCTGCCAGAGTTGAAGAGACAGATAACTGCTTTATCAAGGTCTCAGAAGCGTCTGGAGGTGGAGAAGTCCCGCTCGGATCGGGAGAAGGCCAGGGCGGAGGAGAGGGCCAAGAAACTGGAGGAGAGGGCCCAAAAGCTGGAGGAGCAGAACCGAAGCCTGGAGAAGGAAAGGGAGCGGGCCGATGCCGAGAGGGGCGAGCTGGAGGCCAAGATAGACGAGCTCCAGGTGGGAGCCACCGCTGCCGCTGCTGCTGCCGGGGGAGATGACCAGGAACAATACAACCGGTTCGTCCTTCAATACGAAGAGAGCGACCGGTTCCTGGACTGCCTGGAGAAGGCCCGGGAAGAGGGCATCTCGGATGCGTACACGGAATGGGCGGCAAAGGGGTGGCTGGACACTTCCCTGATGCCGGGTGCCTCTGCCGAAGGAGATGCTCCCGAGGAGCCGGTCATCCAGCAGCTACCGGTGGAGGGGCAACCGGGAGAAGCAGCTCGCTCGCACTTGGATTCTTCTACCAACGGTGCCGTGCCTGCCGGAGCCAGAGCCGGAGCTGAGGTCGACGACGAAGCTATCGCTGGAGAGGCTGGAGGTGTGGCTCCTTAGGATATTTTCCTTGCTCTCTTTTTCTTGTAAAACTCTCCGGAACGGTTACTGTTTGTACACTTCACTTGATTATGAATATATTTGAGCTTGCGGGGCCAGTGGGATTTTCTCAAAAGTAGTTTGCATATATTCGTGATCTTTACAATCGGTTGAACCGGTGATATGCTAAACTAACCGCTCGGACTCAGCGGGTTTACCAGGCCGGGTCACTCTCTCGGTCGGGGTCTGGCCTTCTTTCCCCTACGTACCGCTGGAGCTGGCCGTTATCAATCAAGCCCTGCACCGCGGTCTTGAGAGCGCAGCACTGATTCATTCGATGAGTTGCCTCATCATGATACGAACAATACTTGCCCGTCTGCGCCGTTGTGAGCTTCCCCTTGGGGTACTTTCTCTTGGGCGGTGGGGGGATGACGCTCCCATTCTCAAGCAGAATGTCCTCATAGGACGCGGTGAGATTGGAGAAGACTTCTTGACCGGCCAGTGGTGCTGGCATGATCGCCAGTGGGCGCTCTTGGCGGTACGGTGCCGGCTTGTGCTCGGCCTGGGGCTGGGGCCTGTCGGAGAAGGGCCTCTGCTGCCGCTGTGGCCAGTTCTTGTTGTTGGATATCCGGCTGGGTCGACGACTCCCGTGCTCGGTCCGCTGACTGGGCTTGCTCTCCTGACTGGGCGGGGGGTTCTCCTCCCGGGGATGGTCTTCCTGCTGCTCATCCCGCTTCCTCTTCAGCAGGTGGTGCCCGTAGGTCTCGTGATCAGCTTGGGCATGCTGGATGGCCATAGCCATCAACTCGTCGTAGCCCTGCGGGAGTTCAGCCCGGACGGCGTAGGAGAACTTCCCCGCTCGAAGCCCCTGCTTGAACGCCATCTCGGCGATGCCTTTGTCCAGGTTCCGGACCCCGGCCGTGGCCGTCTGCCAGCGGTTGACAAAGGTTCTCAATTCCTCTCCGGGAGCCTGGATGCAGTTGAAGAGGATGGTCGAAGTTCGAGCTCCCTCGACTCGGAGGATGAAGCGGCCTACGAACCGGTCGACCAACTGCTCGAAAGCTTCAATCGAGTTTGCTGGAAGCTCGTAGAACCAACTGAGCGCCTCTCCAGACAGGGTCTCCTGGAAGATGTTGCAGCAGACTGCATCGGAGTAGGCCTTGGCGCAGGTCTGGGACCGGAAGCTGTCCAGGTGCTGATACGGGCAACCGGACCCTGAGTAGGTGAGCTTGAGGGACTTCTGGTTGCCAGATCTCCCTGACTTTATGACCCGGTGTGAGAAGGGACCCATGCGCTCATTAAACCGGGCGCCCTCCATCGGCCGGGCGGCTCTTCTCTCGTTCGCCTCCATCTGGGCCTTCAGGTCCGAAACGGTGTTGGCTAACAGCTGCAATGCCCGGGCGGTCGGGGTCTCAGCTTCATCCACAGACGAAGCGTGCAGCTGGCGGGAGGCAGGCGTGCTCTTCGGCAAGTCCGCGCCGGCTTGCGACTTCTCTCACACGGGATCACCGGGCCGGCCGCCCGAAGACTGCCCTGCCTCTAGCTGCCGGGGTTGGATTGGCGGGGGTGCTGCCTGCACCTCGGCCATGGCATCACTGCGCTGTTGCCCTCTCTCCAGGGCGGCATTCACCGCTTCCATCTCCTCGTACCGGGCTTGGGATTTGGCCCTGTCCCGGTCGTTCTCCTCTCTGAGACGACTGACCTCCGCGGCCATTGCTCGTACCTCTCGCGCCATGCCGTCATGGTCGGGGCTGTACGTAGGGTCTCGGTCCGGGCTCTCAGACTGATCGCTCAGATCATCTGAAAACGTCAGGGATAGACCACGAAGCACTGGACTGTCTTCATCCCTGGCTGGGTCTTTACCTCGCGGGCTGTCGTGGCGGGTCCCCGGCATGCCGGATGGTCCCCCACAGCTCCTTCCTTAATCGCTGCCCTGATCGCCACGCGGCTCCCGCGTGACGACAGGGGTGGAGGAGAGCGTTTGCACAGCTGCAACACGCCCCTCCTCAGTGGTACCTCTCTCTTGACTCATTTCCACAATCTCAGCCAGCGGTGTTGCTTACACGGCTTCTTGTTCAGGCTTCCCACAGACGGCGCCAATTGTTTCTGCCTAAACCCTGGGGTCCGGTAGATACAGGTGAATACTCAGTGATCTCCTGCCAACCTGCTCACTAAGGGGAATACCGGGCGGGCCGGTCTTCTCCTCTCCGATGCCTAAGTTAGTATAGTTGGAATATATATAACTTGAGCACGTATGTAAGCGGTGAGTGAGATCAGTTACCTATTTATGGTGGTAGTTGGGGCCCATATATAGGTGGTTGGGGGTGAGGGCTGGCCTCACCCTTCGATGTGGGACTGGTTCCCTTCTGTTTGTATACTCTGGTGCCCTCTTTGGCAGGCAGGCGCCCCCGGTCCCAGGATTCCTGGAGGCAGGATAGAGTGCTGGGCCCCGAGGCCTGGTGCTGGTGATCCGATCCTGGGTCCTGGGCCGGGCCCTGGTGCACTTGCTGCGGGTCTGTGGGCTTGCTGTAGCCCCTCTGCGGCTACTGTCAACAGAGGTAGAGTTTACATCAAAGTAAATAACTAATGAATATTTACATGGACAACCAAATACAATATAATATTTTCAACATATATATATATATATATATATATCTCTAGGAAGTACGGACACGGACACAAGTGTCCAATACGGACACGATACAATACGTAGACATGACAAAATCAAATTTTGATCGGACACAGACCCGCGACGGACACGTTAATTAAATAATATTATATATATATGTATATAATTAAACAAAAAAATAAAGAGCCCATGCTCGAGCCCGAGCCCGAGTCCATGGCCGAAGCCCAAGCCCAAGCCTGAGACACACCTTTCTCCATTCTTACAATCAGAGTAATTGTAAACCACCATCGTAAAATTTCCGCATTCTAGCCGAAGGCGGTCTTGCCTTGAATGCTTGCCAAGCCTTCATGTCATACCTAGCAGCATAAGCAGCAGCAGTGGCCACAACCATTTATACCCATCCCCTAAATTATCGGATTCTCGGACTGGGAACGGGTGGTTCCTTTTTCCTTTCTCTGTTAGTTAAACAGAGTAGGGGCTCCAGCTTTAGCTCGAAGAGGAAACGAGTTCTCGTTCTGCTCTGCATCGGGGTTGCTTCGGTCAGTTACAAGGGTGGTCAGTAGGTAGTTTCGATTGCGATTCGGCTGCGAAACTCCGGCAAAGACGTAGATCTGGGGCGAAGAAAGGTTAATAAAAAAAAAGAAAAAAAAGGAGTTCTCGCCTTGTTTTTTACGGTGGCGGCGGCAGGCTTGATCATGCCTCTGAGGACAACGGTGGGCTCAGCGGCGGGAGAGGAGGAGGAGGAGGATCTGGAGCTAGCTAGGGTTCTGGTGTTCGCGGCGGTGGCGTATCAGCAGCAGCAGTCGCCCGTGTCCAACCCCATTTCGAGTGTCCATAGAGGACATATGCGTGTCCAAGTCGTGTCGAAATCCCAGTTCGCGTGTCCACGCGTATTAAGGCGTATCATGGCTTGTCCATGTCCGATAAGTGTCTGACACGCGATACGCCAACAGTATCGTGTGTCCGTGCTTCTTAGATAAATATACACTACATAGGTTAAACTCATATAAAAACAAGATGATATAGTTAAAATATTTCAAATAAAAATTAAATAACTACTAAAAATGGATCATGGGATACATAGATTAGAGAACCAAAATAATAGAGAATGAAGGTTTGTTTGTAAAAACAAAATGGACAAAAAAAAATTTAAGAACCAGAGGTTTACATGCAAAAAAAAAAACTAAAAAAAATTCAAACAATAGAGGTTTAATGACAGGACCCGCTTCAGATTTTATCCTGAAACCCGGATAAAGCCCTGTAGGGACCACCTTAAAACTAACTCTATCGATAAATCGATAAGTCAATCTTAAGATTGACAACTCTGAAACCTGCAACGAACAAAAACACTTCAAATTCCAGTTCCAACCTCAACACTTGGAGCCATCTACTCCCCAAATCACAACAGCCGCCACAAATAAACATAAAAATCAAACTCAACTATTATTTCAAAAGGCTCACAGGTAATCAGAGCAATCTAATACAATGAACTGAGAATACAAAATAAAAAGGTAAATGATCAACAGATCCCACCAAGCGGAAGCAAAGACGAAGATGACTATGTCTTAACTCCGAGTACTTTTGACCTCAAATAACTAATCTGCAAACTTGGAGATTTAAAACGAAAAGCCCAGGAGAAAGTAAAATAAAAACGTTAGAGTGAGTGGATAAAAATAAAATAATTTAATATAATACCTTAAATAAAAGTATCATATTACTTTCCCAATGTTTTATAAATAAAACCACAATTTATGCATTTTAATAAAATGTCACACGTTTAAGAAAAATCGTAGATAAAAATCAGCGCCGCTAATATATCAAATAAAAAAATAATATTTTATTTATATATTCAAAACAAAATACTTTTGAAAATCAAATAATAACATTTCACGACCAATCTCATTGGTCATATAAAAACCCAGCCCCGCTGGTTCGGAAATTTATTTAATAACAGAAAGTCTCATAAGAGAAAATATTCCCGAAACCCAAATAATATAATATCGTGACTAATACTATTGGTCATATAATAAAATAGAGGAACGTTACCACCATGTAATAGTAGCGTCCAACTCTAAGGGTCGTCGGAGCCTCCCACGCTAAACCTCTACACATCTACGTCGACCACCGAGGTGAATCTGACTTATATGGTCAAGTCGTCACCTCGTATGTGATGAGGTTAATAAGGTAGCTAGCAATAATATATATGGACCCTGATATGGTGAAAATCCAAAAACAAAACTGAAAACACGTTTTCCCTTATATATCATAAATCAGTACGGTCCCCGACAGCACATCTGAGGCTTATAAATATCATAAATAGAATAATAGCCTCAAAAGATATACATATATAACCGACATGTCCAACATGCCGTAAAATAATATCGAAAAATATATATATATATATATATATATATATATATATAACATCGACATGTCTCAAATGTCGTGAAATCACAAATAATGAAATCATAAAATTCCCGGAAATCTCATTTCCGGTCTTTTAAATATAAAATACATTAAAAACGATCAAATAATACTATTTTTAGAAATGTCATTTCCGGGTAAAATTACGTACTATTTAAAATAGTAGTAAATATATAACCCAAATCCATATTTTACTTTAAATATCAATATCATAAAACTATATGAATTATCGGCATTTGATAATTCATATCACGCTTCAGAAATTATTTAATTAAAATGAACTACATTTCACTAAAATATTTATGCATGCATTTATTAAAATAAAATCCACTCACAGTACGGCCGAGAGCGCCGTTATTCCGATCTCTCGTCACGTCGAGTAACCCCTCAACCTGTAACGGAGACGTATTTAAAAGATATTTCAAAACTCGGAATTTGATTATAAAAGTTAAATCTACGAACGTCCTCACTCGCCCGAATAACCAAATTTCAGTTCTTGTTATCGGCATGGGAATTACGTCTAAAATACCAAAACAATTTACGTCTAAATTTACTCAGAACACCCATTCCGAGTCCGATAACTTCTTTCACTGGTTATTTTGTCGTAAAACCCTTTTTACCAGTTTTTAATCTTTTTACGGAAAGTCCACCGTAAAATTATAGGGTCAAACAAGAATAGTCAAAGTCAAATAGTAAATAGTTAAAGTCTAAATTACTATTTACCATTTACTTTTAATGTTTACTATTTTACTATTCACTTTTTACCGTTTTACTTTTCACTTTTTACCCTTTTCAATCTCACGCAGTCGGCAGCAGCAGCGCTGCCACCACCGCCCCTGACAGCTCCACCAGGGAGGCCAAAAACACCTCCAATCGACTTCAAATCAACCCAACACCATCGTCAAAAACCAACACAGCCGCCGCGAACGGCGGCGACAAGACGACAGCATCGCCCAATCCCAAATTTCACCCAAAATTCATCAAATTCAATACCAAATTACACTTAATCGACTCATTTCAAAGTTTTGAACTCAATTTCAACCTCCAATTGCAACAAAAACACCAATTACACAACCTCCACCGAATTCACAAAAATTCTAAAATTTTGAATTCAAAATTCTAGTTACCTGATTCGAATTGGATCAATTCGTTTGGTGGAGTTGTTGTGCAGGTCGATGTCTTCTTTCCCCCCTAGAATCAAGCCAAGAGGTGGCCGGAAGAGGAAATTTCCAGTTCGATACAGTCACACTTTCTCTGGCTTCTATCGGTCGAACGGCGGCGAATTAAGCCGCGTCGCTGCAACAGAGGAGAAGAGGAGGAGGAGGCAGTCCAAACAGGGCCAATGGCGAGCCGAACGATGGCTGGACGGCGGAGTTTCAAGGGCGGCGCTACAGTCGGTGGGGCTCGGGGTTGCACGGGAAGGAAGAGAGAGAAAGAAGAAAGGAAGAAGAAAGAAAAAGAAAAAAGGAAAAGGGGATTTCCCTTTCGGGAAATTTCCTTCTCGGCTATTTATACTCGTCTAAAAGCCGAAATTTATGGGTTTTCACGTCATAACTTTTTCACATGAACTCTAAATTCCACGAACTCGTTTTAACGTCTTCTACCGCGTCGAGAAATAAAATTCTCGGTTGTGTCAGCTTATAAAAAGTCAACCTGTAAAACTTTCGAATTGTAAAAACAAATTCTCAGAACGTAAAAATAAAAGATAAACTGTCAGAAAGTAATTTAAGATTCGGGTCGTATCATTTAATGAGTGAATAAAAGGTAAATTAAGCAAGTTATTGTAATTTAAGTAACTAATATTTTAAGGTTATTTTGGGTATTTAAGAGGAGGTTTAGTGAGTATATGTGTATTTGAAAGTCAAAGTGAGGTGTAGAGAGCATGCGAGGTAAGATGAGCGAATTGTGAGGTCTAAATAGCAACACTCTTTTGAAAAGATTGACAATTTTCTTATCAATGAGATGATTATGCAAAAGTGAAAGAAAAAAATTATATATCACCACATTTCAATATATGTACTTGATAAAGCCATGGGGAAGTGTACATTGATTTCTCTAAAGACTCTTATTCTCCGAAGATGGTTGTGGTCCTCCTGATCATTTGGATTGATTCTAGTATGTCGTTGGTTCTGGTATGTCGTGCCGTGTGGGAGAGTAGGAGACTGTCACACGACGAGGAGGAGTGTGATTATATTCTCATCCACTAAGTAACCAAGACTGCTCTGGTAGGGATTTTTCAGAGGTATGAATGCGCTTCCGGCTACTATAGTAGTAGAATCATGGCTTCGTGGGATAAGCACTGGTTTGGCTAAGGTAAGAGGCGTAAGAGGTGCGGGTGGTATTGGTAGTGGGAAAACTGGAGTGGGATAGAGGCCAACGGTTCCATTTGATGGATGGAAGAAGTTGGATCGTCACTAAGAGGTGAAAGGTTGTAAGGAGGTGAAGGGTCGGAGGGAGGCGAAGGGACGTTGGAATATGATGAGTCACTAAGAGGTTGAGGCCCTCTAAGTGCTAAAGTTTTTTTTTTCCTACTAATTTTAGGTTTTCTTCATAGCTATTAATTCATTCCCTAGGGCTCCCTCCCATCCAAATGCATTGAGATGTAATGCAATTAATCTAGTTTTGATGTTCAAGACTCTTAACTTTTCTCTCTCAAATATTTGAGCCATTCTTAGTTGGTTTTCAACTAAAGTTGTATCCTCTACTTTGAGCATCATAAGTGTTTGTTTTTAGTCACACAATATTTTATGTCGCCAAGATAATAACACTATAATGGATGTCAATCATATCTCCTTTTCTCTTAGCGTGCACAGCTTGCTTGCATGCTGCTTTAGACACATCTCTTTTTCTTAGCGTCACGATGAGCTGAATGAAAATTCGTCTTTTAGGAAGCGTATGTAAACAACTGTAGTGTATAAGAAATTTTTTAGTGACCGCACTACGGTGGAGGTTGTTTAAGCATGATATTACGTGGCGTTCAGATTTAGCCTTGAAGTGAATGAATACGAAAAAATGAAGAAGTAAGGAAATTAGATGACTCTTTCTTGAACCATGTTGTAAACATACGCCCTCCTTAATTTTGATGGCACCTTTGAGCTCCCAAATGTGAATGGGGTTACTAATATGCTGCCTGCTAAGAAAAGGGGTTGTCCAAAAGGGAAGTAAATAATACGTTGGCTTCTAAGCTAAAGGTCTGTAACGTCGTTGCTACAGGGTGTTAGGGCAGAGGTTGCTGATGTGATGAGGTGTGATGAAGGGCGCCCAATTTGTTACTATTCAGAAAACTAATAACATGCTTTCAGAGCTCAATTATAAATCGAAGTTGACAATGGTTTTCGACCGTTGTTTGATAAATTGTCTATCCAACGATTGTCTGATATATGACTTAGACAATAGGCGGAAATCATTGTCTGAGAACCTTTCGGAAAATGTCCAATTATAAAAACGCTATTGTTTGAACACCAGAACAGACAATGTTAGCGTTCAACAAAACATTATCTTATTTATGTCGATATGATAGAATCATAACTGGAACTATTGTGTATTTACATAATAGACGGTAGTGTTTTTCCCGATTGTATTTAATTGGTCAATACCCATTGTTTGTCAATAGTTAGACTATGGTTCCTAGTTGCTATAGAGTTGTCTAATATAAAGTGGAAAGACATATACAAATTTATATGCATATTTAAAAGGATCTAATTTTTATATATTAAAAAAATATTTAGTATATTGTACATACATTTGCTTTAAAGCAATCACCAATTTGAAATTTATGAGGAAGCTAATACAAGAAGAAATCTAATATAAGAAACTTAATACAAGAAGAAACATAATTAAAGGCCTATATATGGACTTCATCCAAAAAAAAAGATAAAAAAGGGTAATGAGTAATAACTAAATAACATTTAGAGACTGCCCAAAATGCTATCATATGCTGCTCCAGTGAATGCCTCCATCCCATACATATCAACTACATGCAAGGAGTAAAAAAAAAATTAGAGTTAAAGTCGTGACACAAAGTGCAAACAAGCAATTGTTGTAGTTGCGTACTACACAAACTGCAAGAAAATCTGTTTATGGAGTGAATACCGATGAATATTAAAGCATTCACTTGAAAATGGTTCTGAGCCTCCTGAAATGGCTAAGGTATGGCTGCATTATCTCGTACGTAGCTTCTGTGCCCTCCTTCAATCTCATTTATGCATAGTTGTGTCTCTCATTCTCAACTAGTGCCCCTTCCACCACAGTTCACATGAATAACTATTTTATTATAAATGCTAATAGAACACAAGAACAAGAATATCAAGATACAAAATAAAGTTCTATACTCTTAGAGAGAGAGAAACCTTTGTTCAGAGGAGATGACTATTGTTATGCGGGTCAAGTTTCTGCAATCCAAACCAAGCAACACTGGGTTTCTCCAAGACTTTTGCCATACTTAAATTTCTATTCAACAAGCGATACTCTACTTACAATGACAATTGATGCTATTATACGTACTACGTATTGTTTGTAGATTCACACACACACCTTAAAGAAATACAAAATGCATTATATTGCTTACAACACCACTACACAAAAAGATTCAATGACGTCCAGAAAACGTCATCGAAACGCTTTGATGGCGTTTTCGTTCCGTCATCAATTTCGCCGTCTATACCGGAGTCGTGCTTTGAGCATGATACAACGGCGTATCTAAAACGTCATCAAAAGTTTTTCACGACTACTGTTAAATGTCATAACAAGGAAGAAATGGCACCCGAAAATTGTCATGATAATATCTTTCAATGATGTTTTTCCTTTGTCACAATAAGTTGTTGTATGACGTTTATTGGCTGTAATGGAATATTTACTATGACGGTTTGAGGTCATCATTTAATGTTTCAATGTGATGTTATGCGTTGTGATAAATTGTTTCTATGACGTTTTTAAAATTGCATGTTTTGCTTAGATCGACATTTTTCCATCGTCATATTATCTTTTAATGTTAGTTTTAAACGTCATTCTATGAGGTTTAATGTCATTGACAAGCTGTCATAAAATAAATATAATTTTACAAAAAAAAAAATTACTGAATTCAAATTGCATTTGAAGCTAATATTATAAATCCCTAATCAAATAGTAGTATCATAATTCAAAATAACTAGGTTTCTACCTAGACAACTATTAGATTCATAGCTTATGCCTTACTGCTATTGGCAACAAGCAAGCATACACAAAATCTGAGATTTGTCAAACAACAGCCTTAAACCAACACAATCTACACAACACTTAAGCTGTCCAACATGTTCACCCAAAACACAGCAGCAACCTCAAAGTAACCAACCTAGCAGCTAAGTACTACTACTGCAAATCTGTCAAAAAGAAAACAAAAGCTAAAGCAGCCTTAAACCAACACAATCTACACAACACTTGAGCTATCCAACATGTTCACCCAAAACACAGCAGCAACCTCAAAGTAACCAACCTAGCAGCTAAGTACTACTACTGCAAATCTGTCCAAAAGAAAACAAAAGCTAAAGCATGCAAAAGTACCCTGCTTCAAGTGCTTAATGGTTAGGAACAATGTACTTGAGTGGCCAAGCAATAGTACTCCCAACTGCATCTTCCATAGCAGAAAACTCGGGCTAGTAACGGTAAAATTCAGCTCTAAGGTGACCGAAAACAAGCATCTTCATACATTTGAATCACTTCTAACATTTCTGAATCCTCATCAATATGAGGTGACATTGAGCAGTCATCTATCCTTGTAGATCTTTCTACTATACTAGGCTCACCGTGAGCAACCCAAACATTGTACATAGGATCAAAGCCGTACTTAGTCAAATGTAATAACAGAACTTCATCACATTGTGGACTACAATTTCCACAAATAACGCAAGGACATCTAATCATGTCAGGATTCCTTGCATATTTCTTAGAGTTCATAATAAATTATTTCACTTTATCTTAGTAGTCTGGACTATTTTTATCCCAATTAATCCAGCTCTTATCCATGCTAAACTAGAAAGCAATGCACCTAAAAATGATTGAATAAATTTATTAGAACTGAAAAACTTCAGAAACACAGCAAACAAAAAAAATACAAGCTAGCATAATCAAAGCAAATACAAATCCTGCACGCACCAAATTCCCAATAAACAATATCATTATAATATCTTAGCAGCCACTATTTGGATAAATCACAAACCAAATATGAAATATATAACAAGTTCCCATAACAAAGCAAATTTAGAACTTCGTTATCTGTAAATTACACAAAATATCATCAATCAGAGCAAGCACAACTAGGAAACCAGAAGAAAAAGAAAATCCAACCCTAAAATTAATACCCATGATTTGCAACTTAATGTCTACTGCCTATAGGGGCTAATTGAGACCATCAAATTTAAATTTTAGACAGTAGACTCAACTATTAATTCAATATCAATCCTCACAATAAATCACCAGATCAATACCACCTCTTTCTATTCATGTTCATTAATCTCTTCCCACTTGCAAATATAGGCTAACTAATAAGCACATCAAATATCAATAAACCAAAAACCATCCATATTCATCAATACCAAAAAACTGAAACGGAACTAACAAGAACACAAGATAATTAACCAAATTAGATAGATATGAAAATCCATTCAACATAACACAGCTGTGAGCACAACGGCGCCGCCGACCTCAATCTTTCTAAAATTGATATTGTTAAACCCAAGGAGTTGAGGTTCTTACCTCTAAATTTCAGATCAGGCGAGACCCAAAGCTTAAAAATTCAGCTCCTAACTCAATTCCACAATTGAACCCAGACCAGACCAAAACCGAATGTTAGAAAAACTAGAAAAAGGGGAAATTAAGATCCATTCATAATTTATAAAACTGAGTAAAACCTCACCAGAGAAGTCGAAGGTCTCGTGACAAGAGAGATGAGAGACAGTGATGGAGCTCGGAAGAGTTATTGAGAGAAGCTTGCGAATGAGTGGAGTGGTCGACGTGAGAGTGAACGAGGCTGCAGAGGGAGCAGAGGTAGGGAAGCTTGTGAATGAGGGAGTGGGTTTAGTGAATTAAGTTCAGCTCGGGAGGACATGATAAATTTCAGAAATTTAGCAATTGTTTTGATGAAATATTTTTTTTTTTAAAGGTTTGGGCGCATGATAATTGGGTATACGCGCCAAACGAAAACCCAGAGCGCGGGTCTTCAAAATTTGGGTCAATTGTTTTGATGACAGTTAAAAACCCCCTAGCCCATTTCACATTTTCTAGCAACAAAAAAACGATATGGAACATGTTTTCATGACGGCTAGTAGTCGTCATCCTATACTTTTATCATTGCAGTTCGAAAATGTCATTGAATCTTTTTTATGACGAAATACAAGTGTCATGTAATATGTACATTAACGACAATAACCAAGCGCTATAGAAACCTATATTATGACGGTCACTAACTATCATACAATTGATGACACTGGAAAATAGTCATTGTAAGTCTCAGTATTCTATGACGTTTCGTTTATGTCGTCAAAATTTGCAGTCACATCTTATTACTGACGTTTTCAATAAAAAACGTCATAGAAAGCGTATATAATGACGTTTTTATCTAAACATTATAAAATTACTGTCATTAAAGGTCATTTGTGTAGTAGTGCAAGAGGCTCACAAGTGCGTAAGCAATCTATCTCATATGATCAAAAAACAATGTTCAGGAGGAAAGTAATGAAAAATGAGCCGCTCGAAGAGAGAGGCTTTACCCTTTTTTGCATGTAGTCAAATTCGGCAAACAAGAGCTCATTCTGAGAGAGTTCCAAAAAGAAATAAAAATTAAAAGAGGAAAGTAAATACAAAGAGGAAAAAACTTTCAGTGGTAGTGGTGCAAAATCCACCAAAAATATTATCAAATACTCACATTGTAAAGATACATTCTTTGGATTTAATTCTGCTAATTGCTTTCTCAAGTTTGCTCTCCACATTTTTTAGCTCGATCCTTGACAGACATACTGTTCAAACCCTTCTTGTTGATAGTATTGATATTTACAAACATAAAGAAACTAACTTTCGAAATCATTGTTAGTTTTATATTCGGAGAACTAAATATGAAGCTATAGATGGACCATGGTCAAATATATATAGTCGTAAGTTATTTCAGACAATGCTTCATAAGTACAAAGAACCTTTGTCGAAGATTTTCATTTAGACAATATGTACTTTAATAATCATTGTCTAAACTAGCGGTTTTGGACAATGGTATTAACTTACAAGTAAGACCATTGTTTGACATAACAAAATTGACAAAAAAAACTATTGTCATGAACAAAATTCCAGACAATGCTTATATTTCAATACCATTGTCTGATATATTCAGACTACGGTTTTTTTTACTATCCATTATCTATCAACTATATTTCAAAACCGTAGTTTGAAGCAAATCCCATAGCCCTTCAACAAGCCAATAACTCTGCATGTCCTGCAAGCATAGAGTCAGTAAAGTCCCTAATAACAAATCACAATCTCCATATATATTTTCATTTTAAGTATAAGTATGAAAATATAGGTACGTTTTAAAGATTGAAACTATGAAAATAAAAGTTTGAAAATGGTACCGAACAACACCTAAGTTTGATCGGTTTATTAATACCTTTTCCAATAAAGGTTTGGCTAAATAAAGGTGAATTTTTTAGGTAAAACTCAATCTCTATTAGGTTTCCGTGGGACTAGAGAACCCCTTTTTTTCTTTTTCTTGTTTGGTTTTCTTTGTTTGATAGTTTGTTGTGGTAGTTTTATTTTTGAAATTACTACAAGTACTTTGAGTAAGTGAGTTTGTAAATTTTGGTAAGAAGAAGATACTTGAAAGTGCAAATTGGAAACGGAAATTGTTCTTGCCAAGTTACTACTTAATTACTACTTGTGTAATTTCACTTTTTAGTTAGTTAAAATTTGTATATACTTTGTACATTAATTATAGTTATATTTCTTTTGAATTAAAGGTTGATCGAAACTTGTAAAATCTAAAGTAAAAGGATTAGGGATTTTATACTTGTACCGTCAAGTTTATTCACTCTTCACAACTAGGCGCATCCGATTGAGTTTACTCAAGAGGAGTTACCGAAAAGTTGAGTGTTAGACAACACCCAAGGATCGAATGCCTCTTCCATTTTACTAAGTAAATTAGATTGGACTCTTGTAACGTAAGTTTATCTCTCTTCACAACTAGGCGCAGCTTAGTAAGATTATGATGTCTAGGTAAGTTGGGTAGGGATTTCATTCCGGGTGTTGTGCCGTGTACTAAGTGAGCCTCCCTCTACCAAAGCCGCACCTACGCTTACCTGGTCATAATTCGAAAAGAGTTACCGAAATGAAGAGAGTTAAGCTAGCGAATTAATTGGAACTACGCCAATTTGGAGCGCCTTATCCTCTTTGCTTCTCTATTTACAAGTTTTGATTGGTTTCTAATTTTATAGACCTTGTTAATGTCCTTAAACTAAAACCCGATTTGGCGGACTCTAACAAAAAGACAAAAATAAGGAGATCAACTTTATATTTGAGGAGCATGGGCTGAAGGTAAGGGAGTGTGGTAAAGGCCCAAGTGTGAGGTGCCTTTAGTTCTATATGCATGGAGCATAATGGATGACAAGTGCCCAATGGAGCCTTGTGAGGTTATAACCGTCGACAATATGCATTATAGAGCTAAACGGATGGTCGACAAAGAGTTTGCATTTTCTAATCCATCACTTTTATTTTCCTAAGCATGAATAGTTGTGTTTGTGTTTTCATGTTAATAAACTTGTAGCATTGAGTGTTAGATAGTCATTTCACCCTTGGTCAATGGATAATACACAAAATATTTAGCTTTTATTGAAAGGATTATCCAAAGTTCAAGTGTGAGGTGGATACCTTCTCTCTCTTGCCTTGTGTTAGTTAGTTGTTTTGAATGCTAGTCGTTACCTTATGATGCATGCTTCCCAAAACGTTGATAGGATCTTAATAGCTTCATACCACATTAAGCACTGTATGATGTTTTAAGTGTGAGGTGCTTGTTAGGTAATTGTGTTAATTTAGTTTGTGTAACTAGCATGTGATAGATAATAACCATAGTTTCTTATGCCTTAAATTTGTTTCACCATTGTTCATTGCACATTGAGGACAATGTGCGATTTAAGTGTGAGGTGTAAGGCTAAGTCATTTCATTCCTTATCCTTTTTCTTTGTTTTATTTTTCTTGTGTAAGTTTAAAAAAAAAAACTTGAAAAATTTTGAAACATTGCAAAAATAAGTGCATAAGTGGTTGCTTGCTTGGTCTTAATTGGAAACAACCCCCGACCGGAATTATGTCTAATTGGAAATATTTATTTTGAGCATGTTTTTTTAATAGGAGGATTTGGTGTTTTATGCTCACATGCATTAAAGTCATATTGTCTATGCCATTTTAGATGGATTCATGTGAGAAAGATGAGGATTAAATTTGTTGAAACTATCTATGCCTAAATATGTGAGCTTTTGGACCTATTAGAGTGCATACAAGTTTCACTTGCACTAGTTCTTTCATTGTGTGATCAATTCATTGTGCATGTAATCTAGAACTTGCTTCAAATTTTTCGAGGCTTTATATCAAAAGCATAAGTTGTTATTGGGGAAGACCAAGGCATTAGGTATCCACCATGGCCAAATAGCTATTTTCCTTATAATGAAATCCATTAGTAAGCCAATTTGAGCCTTTATAATTATGTGTTAACCTTTTCATTTTTTCGCCATCACAAATGTCTATCCTCTTAAACCTAAACACTTTTTCCCACCATTTCTAAGTCAAGTGGTAAGCAATGTGAATCCTATTATTAGTTCGGTGCTTGTAAATGAGTTTACGGAGCAAACAAATAAGTGTGAGGTGGGTAGAATATTTTTGTGTGTAGCCAAGAAAAGAAAAGGGTGACCCTAGAAACATGTTCAAAATATTAAAAGAATTATTTAAAGTCAAATATGGACTAGGGTCACCAATGAAAAGAAAAAAAATGAAAAAAAGTAATAGAAAAAGTGTTATCTGTGTGAGAGGAAAGAGAAAAAGAAAAAAAATAAAGAGAAAAAGAAAGAAAAGAAAAATACAAAAAGAGTGAGGAGAATAAATTTTAGTTTAGTAGTTTAGATGGGTTTGTGGAAAAGAAAAGAGCGAGTTGTAAATCACCTTGAGCAAAAGAGTTTTATAGGATGTCAACAAGAGAATTGCTTACTAGGAGGCTTAGAATTTGTGATTTCCTTTCCTTTCATTTCTTAAACCACCGCCTTAAGCCCCGCTACAACTTTAATAAAAGAACTTGTGATCCTAGAGAACTTGTGTAATGATCTTGTGGAGAAAAGATTAAAAAGCAAGTATATGGAAAGCATGTCAATTGAATTGCATTTGAGTGTAAAGACTAGCTATTAAACACTTGAGTGAAAATAATGAGTGTATCCATGTGAGTTTGATGGTTAGACAAATGTGGTCCATGTTAATCCGATATGAATCCTTTTAAGGTGCATAAATGGCATATGCATATACATTGTTGAGCATGACTTCAAAACCACCTATTAGCCTTGCATTTCGAAAATTTGGTTTCTAAACATGCTCAATTGAGGTCATTCCATGAAGTAATAAATCTATAAGGGAAGTTGGTGCCCTCAAGGATGCAAGTGAACCTTTTGTTTGTTTGCGCTTGTTTAGTTCATGTTTTGCTTGATGACAAGCAAAGTCTAAGTGTGAGGTAGTTTGTTAGGTCAATATTTACCTAGTAATTGTTGCCTTATTTTTATTCTTTTGCTATATCCTTTGGTGTTTTATCTATTTCTTATTACGTTTCCTATTTATGCTAGGAAAATGAGCTTAGGATCGGAAACAAGTCAAAAAGGTGGATCTAGCATATATTGAAGAAACCGGGTGAAGAATTGAAGCCAAAGGAGCAAAAACCGGAAATTTCACTAAAAGACGAATTTGACCGGTCAACGGGCAGAATTTCGGTCAAACTCCGGCGGTCAGAAGATGGTGATGGCTGATATTCAAGTGAAGGAGCATGGGAGGGAAGAAGACTTGTTGATTCAAATTTAAATGAGAAGAAGACAAGTGAAAGGGACATCTTTGGCTTTGTCCCCTTTGATATTGACCTTGTTCCCTTGTCCTTATGGCCAAATTTCGAGAGTGCCCTTGCCTTTTCCTTCTTCACCAAAATATCTTTGAGGTTTTTGGTCATTTTTAAAGACTAGATCTACAATTTATGCTTCCATCTTTGTGCATAACATCTAGCCCTTCATTTTGATAGGAGCACAATGTGCGACGTTATTAATGTGTTATTATCCCTTATTTGTGCTTTGTTAAGTCTGTTTAGAGCAAGATAGAGTCATAATATAGTTTAGTGTTATTTTGGTAGAGTGTTGGAAAAATGTGTTGAATTGTTAGAACAATGACTTAAGTATAGAAATCTGAGGAAATAATGCAAAATATGTCTTTTTCGTGATATTGAGGTTCGTGTTAAAGTGACTTATCTTTTTCCAAATTTGATTAAATTTGGTATGCATATAGTTGGCAAGCTAAAGTGTGTTGTGTCAAAAATTCAAATCAATAAATGTTCGGGAAATCGCCTAAAAGATGGATGTAACTTGGCAGTTTGAGCAAAACGATCCAGGGACTACCAGGATTTTCCTGGGACTGTGTCCTGACTTCCAGGACATCTGTATGATGCATCACTTGGAACTAGAGGACCTGCCTTATATGGATAGAAAGCCCTATGAGTTTAGTTTCTCCACGATTTGGAATCGCATCGAAAGCTTTCTTGAGAAGGAAGTTATGCTCGATTGAAGATACAAATGTCAAATCTGCCGAGAAGATGTCCGCTCGCCAGCAGATTAGCCTCGCCAGCAGCTCGCTCATCAAGCCCTTGCTGCTCGCCACCCTCGCTCGCCAGAAGATTAGCCGCCAGCACTAGCACGCCAACCCATCTTAGCTCCACTCGCGACGTGAATGTCCACTCACTAACCATCAGCGCATACCAGTGTATATGTTCGCGCGACCCGCCAAGAAGCCTCGCCAGTATCAGATATTAGCAAAGTCTGCACCCGAGAGCAGAAAGGAATTTCCAGTAATGTCTTCAAGTGGCTGCAAGCGTGCCAAGTCATTCTTAAGTGCTATGCAACGTCCAAGAAGCTTTCTATGCGTGTCCTAGATGTGTAAAGAAACCCTAGGCCAGTCAAGCAAGAGTTTCCTTGTTCAAAAGGGGAGAGAAAAGCCTATTCCAACTCGGATTGGGAAACCTTATTCAATGAAGATTTCTATCCCGTTTTGAACAAGGAAAAGTCCCAAACTACACAGCCATTTCTCCTATATATAGAGGCAGGCACCCATCATAAAAAGATCGTCACATCCTAGCACAATCCACAAGCCTTAAAGCTCTACAAAAGTTGCCCAACAATCCTATACAAAATTACAAGCCGAAAAACCATCACCACCATTCCCAAATTCCTGCCGATCCATACCTTAATCCAATCACCATCCGATCATCATCAAGTCACGATTTGCAGCCTCTCTTCAAGGTGTCTACAAAGTATGATCCGCCCCATCTCTTCTCTATTTTCGGTTTGTAATAGTTTTGTATAGTTATGCTTAGTTTTATCTATAAGACTTGCATGTATTTTGGTTTCGAATTATATGTCTATGTATGTTTCGAATTGAGTTTTGGTTTTACAATTTACATGATAATTTCGTACTCAAGTTTAATATAAGGTTTTTCAAGGATAAAATACGGATTTCATGATAAAATTGTAAGGAAAATATTTAACAAGATAGTAACTAAGTAATCGGCAAATACATGTTAATTTGGGTTTAAACTTGTACTTGGTTAGTTCTTTAAATTTGTGTGCCTTAAAGATTGGTGTTCTATGCAATTGCAATGTGTGGGGCATTGATCTCATTTAGCCGAAAATTAATATAGATTTAGTACACGCTGAGTTGCTTTATTTGTGTTGTTTTCATAAGGCGTGGAGTAATTTAAATAACTTGCTTGTCTAATATGAAGTGTGACGCATTGCATGTTAACTTGTTTCCAATTAAAAAGATTTTGTGCTTATTTGTTAGCTAGTGAACGTGTCTACGTTGAGTGTCATGTAAACCAGTTAGTAACAAGATTATGATTATACGCTGAGTTAATTCTAAGTACATGAGAAGTCTAGTAACGATTAAATGACCGCTGAGGCTCTAATTAGAATTGGAACTAAGTCAAGTCTAGATCACTTTTTCATTATTTGTCGTGCGTCTTGTTACTTGAAAGTCATGTGTTTTGATTGCTTTTTGATGAGTGCTTGTGTGAAAGATGTCGATCAATTTGTACATAGTAGTTTAGAGTTTAAATTTCTGTTTTTTATTTCGTACCTAGCTTAGGGCAGTCCTATGGCTGCTGATCCCTATTTCTCCCCAAATGTGACAATTTGCATGTACGTATGTATATATATTTGTGAATATTTGTCTAACATTCTCATGTTTCAGGTACCCTTAATCTCTGACTTAGAACGATCCCTACTTGCTTATACTACTAACGATCTTTTGTAGGGTTATTATTGTGTGCGTGCTTAGGCACTCATCACATTTCCTTGCATATCCACCCTCCATTCACCACTTTAGGCCTATTTATAACACCCTCTCTCATTTTGGACGAAAATAAGCTCTCTCTCCCCTCATTTCCTCTCCACTTTTCATTCATATTCATCTTTTAGTTTGTTTAGTTTGAATAGTTTAACCCTTATGTAGAGAGAGGGGTGTAGCATCTTTAGTTGATAGCCAAAACCGAAGATTCTACACCCCTTGATCAATTAAACTTGTGGGTGGATCCTTGAAGTCTTGTTCTTAATTTCCCTTTGTGTATGTAGATTTGTATAGTGTTTTGGGTTTGAGAAAACCGAAAATACTATACTTTGAAACTTCACACCCTCTTTGTTTACATGTAGGAATGATAGGAGCACAATGTGCGACGATATTAATATGCTGTTGACAGTAGCCGCAGAGGGGCTACAGTAGGCCCACAGACCCGCAGCAAGCGCACCAGGGCCCGGCTCTAGGGTCGGGACCGGATCACCAGCACCCGGCCTCGGGGCCCGGCACTCTATCCTGCCTCCAGGGACCCAGGGGCCGGGGGCGCCAGCCTGCCTAAGAAGGCACCAAAAGGAATAAGCAGAAGGGAACCAGTCCCACATCGAAGAGTAAGGCCAGTCCTTACCCCCAACCACCTATATATGGGCCCCAACTACCTTCTTTATGAGGTAACTCGTCTCTCTCCCCACTTACATACGTGCCTTGGTTATATACATTCCAACTATACTAACTTAGGCATCAGAGAGGTGAAGGCCGGCCCGCCCGGTATTCTCCTTAGTGAGCAGGATTGCAGGAGACAGTTGGATTCATCAAGTATCTACTAGACCCCCGGGTTTAGGCAGAAACAATTGGCGCCGTCTGTGGGAAGCTTGAACGAAAAGTCGTGTAAGCAACACCGTTGAGAAGGAGATCGGGGATGAATCAAGAAAAAGGAACTACCGAGGAGGGAAACCCTGCAGTAGTGCAGGCGCTCGCCTCCACCCCAGCCGTTGAAAGGGAGCCGCGCCTCGACCGAAGCGACGGTCAGGAGGTAGGAAGCTACCGGGGACCATCCGGCGTGCCGGATCCCCATCGCAACAGCTCGCAAGGCAAAGGCCTGGCAGAGGAAGAAGACAGCCCAGAGCGGCGGGGCTTCGCCTTGACGTTCTCGGATGATTCGAGCGATCGATCCGAGAGCCCGGAGAGCCCGGGCCGGGACCCCACGTACAGCCCCGGCCATAGCGGTATGGCGGGAGAACTTCGGGCGATGGCCGCAGAGGTCAGCCGTCTGAAAGAGGAAAGCGGCAGGGACAGAGCTAAGTCCAACGCTCGGTACGAGGAGATGGAGGCGGTGAATACTGCCCTGGTGGCCGCCCTGGAGAGGGGGCAGCAGCGCAATAGCGCCATGGCCGAGGCACAGGCGGCAATCCCGCCGGTTCCACCTCAGCACACCGATGGAGGGCAATCTTCGGGCGGTCGGTCCGGTAACCCCGTACAGCAGAAGTCGCCATCAGGCGCCATCCCGCCAAAGAGCGCGACGACCTCCCGCCAGCCCGACGCCTCGTCAGTAGATGGAGCTGAGACGCCAACCGAGCGAGCACTGCAGGTGCTGGCCGACACCGTGTCGAGCTTGAAAGCCCAGATGGAGGCTAACGAGAGAAGAGCCGCGCGGTCGATGGAGGGCGCCCGGTTTAATGAGCGCATGGGTCCCTTTTCGCACCGGGTCATAGAGTCGGGAAGATCTGGCAACCAGAAGTCCCTCAAGCTCACCTACTCAGGATCCGGCTGCCCATACCAGCATCTGGACAGCTTCCGGTCCCAAACCTGCGCCAAGGGATACTCCGATGCAGTTTGCTGCAACATCTTCCAGGAGACCCTGTCCGGAGAAGCACTCAGCTGGTTTTACGAGCTTCCGACAAACTCGATTGAAGCGTTCGAGCAGTTGGCCGACCGGTTTGTGGGCCGCTTCATCCTCCGAGTCGAGGGAGCCCGGACGTCGACCATCCTCTTCAATTGCAGGCAAGCCCCCGGAGAGGAGCTGAGAACCTTTGTCAACCGCTGGCAGACGGCTACGACCGGAGTTCGGAACCTGGACAAGGGCATCGCCGAGATGGCATTTAAGCAAGGGCTCCGGGCGGGCAAATTTTCCTACGCCGTCCGGGTAGAACTCCCGCAGGGGTACGACGAGTTGATGGCTATGGCCATCCGGCATGCTCAGGCCGATCATGAGACCTATGGGCACCACCTGCTGAAGAGGAAGCGGGATGAGGAGCTGGAAGACCATCCCCGGGAAGAGAACCCCCCACCCGCCCAGGAAGCCAAGCCCAATCAGCGGACCGATAACCGCACCGCTCGGCCCAGCCGGAACGCCAACAACAGAAACAACTGGCCACAGCGGCAGCAGAGGTCCTATTCTGATAAGCCTCAGAATGAGCACAGGCCAGCGCCGTTCCGCCAAGAGCGCCCCCTGGCAATCATGCCAGCACCACCGGTCAACCAAGAAGTCTTCACCGCTCTCACCACTTCCTACGAGGATATCCTACTTGAGAACGGGAGTGTCATTCCTCCACCGCCCCCGAGAAGGTTCCCAAAGGGGAAACTTACAACGGCGCAGACGGGCAAGTACTGCTCCTACCATGATGAGGCTACTCATCGAACGAGCAAGTGCCACTCCCTCAGGCAGGCGGTGCAGGTTTTGATTGATAACGGCCAGCTCCAGCGGTACGTGGGGAAAAGAGGAACAGACCCCGACCGGGAGAATGACCAGTCTTGGTAAAACCCGCTAGTCTGAGCGGTTAGTTTGGCATAGTTCACGGTCTAACCGTTGTAAAAACAAGTATATATGCAAACTACTTTTGAGAAAATTTCACCGGCTCTGCCAGTTCCATTATATTCATATTCAGGCAAGTATACAAGCAGTAACCGATCCGGAAACATTACAAGGAAAAGGGCAAGAAAATCCTAAGGACCTACGACTGCGCCTTCGGCAGGCAATCCGCCAGCCTCTCCTGCGGTACCCTCGTCGTCGACATCAGTTCCGGTATGGTCTTCAGCCCGGGCAGACTCGGCACCGGTGGTAAAAGAATCCAAGTGCGAGCGAATCACTTCACCCGGCTCCTCCTCCACCGCCTCCTGATGGATGTCCGACTGCTCATGGATATCTCCTTCAGCAGCAGTCGACATCAGGGAAGTGTCTAACCATCCCTTCCCCGCCCATTCCGTGTACGCATCCGAGATGCCTTCCTCCCTGGCCTTCACCAGAAACTCCAGGAACTGATCGCTCTCGCGGTATTTGAGAGCGACCCGCTCGAAGAGTTCCGGGTCAACTTCCCCGACCGGAGCAGCAGAGCCTGCGTGCAGAGCAGCAGCTCCCACTTGGAGCTCGTCCACCTTGGACTCCAGTGCGGCCCTCTCCTCCTCCAGGAACCGATTCTGCTCTTTCAGCTCGGCCCTCTCCTTATCCAGGATCCGGTTCTGCTTCTCCAGCCTCTTGGCCCTCTCCTCCGATCTGGCCTTCTCCCGGGCCAAGCGAGACTTCTCCACCTCCAGGCGCTGCCGGGACTCGGATAGAGCAGTTATCTGTCTCTGCAGCTCCGACAGCCCCTCGCTCGCGTCCGGTTCGTACAGACTGTACAGCAACTGCGCAACACCGAAGAGTTGGTCAAACAGCAAAACAAGGCAAGGTTAGTCAAGCAGTATAGTGGTACCGTGCGGTACTTACCCGGAGGACGGATTCCTTGCATTTTGGACGGTTCCCGCCCGCCAGGACTCCAGCAACCCCGGGTCTATCCAGACCAAGGCCGGCCAGGTCCGCCGCCACCTGCCGGGTGATTGCACCACTCGGGCTTCCCCTTGATGCATCCGCAGGCGCAGGACTACTCTTCCGAGCAGCAGCAGCGGCATTCTCCCCGGCAGCGGTGGTCTGCGCGCCGCTGGTATTCCTGAACCGTTTGGCCAGATTCTCCTGTACCGACTCACCGGTCAGCGTCACCAGCGCGGAGGAAGGAACGTCCCCAACCTTCCGTTTTTCTCCCCGGCCCTCCGGAGAAGAAGATTGTGCGCTTGCGGGGGGAGCGCGAGCCACGCGCGGCACAGACACCGGGCGGTTGGGGATCCTGTTTGCTCCACCGGGAATCTTTAAGGCCCCCCCGGTGCTCTTGCCCTTTCCAGGCGCCAGCAGGCCTGTAGAGTGATGGGTCTTAACCCGCTTCAGGACATAGGCGTCCTCATCAACATCCATGACCCTCCGCTCCGCATGGGTCACAAGCCGGCCGGACCCGTCCTCCACTGACGTCCGCCAGACGATATCGGCTTTCTCCTTCAGCTGGTTGAGGAGATCTTCCCCGTCCATGGAGAGAGTGGTTTCGGGCTTGATAATCGCCCGAGAAGATGCACCTGCAAGGAAAGCAAACGGTTAGTATATGGCAGAAGTTTTAACACAAAGTATCACCGCTCAAGCGCTTCCTACGCACCGGGACCCCGCCCAAGCTGGCAGTGTTCCAGCACTTCTCGCCGGATGAAGTTGTACGAACTCCGTTCCAGATCGTCCCAGCACCCGGTTATGGTCGAGATCCTCTCGCGCTCCAGGTCCGATAGTTCATACGACTGGTCACCAATGGGTTGGAAGGCGCCAGGGACGCAGTACATTCTATTTCTCGCCTGCCACTTCCCGCCCACCATCACCACTTTCTTCCTCCAGCTGTTGTCTACCCATGAAGGCACATTGGTGACGATTGGTGGAGGCTTCCGGCTGTTGAAGGACAGGCAACCACGGGACCCCTGCTTCCGGGAGTACGACAGCCTGTACAGGGCCCGGAACTCGTTCACCGTGGGAATGTTCATCCCAGAGAACTCGTACAAGCAGCCCAGGCTCAGCAGTCGTCTCCACTGGAGCCCAGGAGGCTGAGCGGGTGACACCTGTAGCGCACTGAGCATGTACTGCACGTAGTGTGGCAGCGGGAACGACAGTCCATGCCGGAACTGGTCCGGATATGCAGCAACCCAACCTTTTTCCGGGTTGCAGGCTGACTCTCCAGGGTTCAAGGGCCGCAGCAGAATAGTATCCGGGATATCCCACGCTTCCCGCAATTCCTCAATCTCTTCCGGGGTCATGCTCTCCTCCGGTTCATCGCACACCACAGCGTGCTTCCCTTTCCCCATGGTGTAGCTCGCAACCTGGGCATTTGCAAATCGCACCCCGTGCGGTATTTCGGTCTCCGAGGATTCAGCCCCGGAGGACGAAGCCGAGGACGGAGTCGAAACCCTGCTCCCGGAGCAGTCAGCAACTTCGGTCTCCGGAGATTCCGAATTCAGCCAGTCGTCCAGCCTCTGCGCATCATCCATGAGGGGACCTCTGACAGCCGTTTCGGAAACCCGGTCAGAACCTGAAGACGTCACTTTAACCTAGGGGAAGAACACAAAACCCTAGCGCTTGTCAGCAACAGGGTACAACAACGCCTTCTGCGCCCTCTCCCCAAGCTCGCCGCAAAGCAGTTCCGTCAACGGCAGAGATCCCTCCCCCCCAAAGGCAAAACAACAAAGCAGAGAAGAATAACGATGGGGCAAAGAAATCAAACTTACCGATTAGTATGCTCAACCGAGGACAATCGGCCCGCGGAAAGCAGCGCGCAATGGTAGGGAGCGTTCAAAGAAAACAGATCTCGTGAGGCAAGAAAGGCTCAGAGTGCTCGCCGGATTTCTCCTTTTATCTCAGTCTCTCTAAAGTAAGAAGCAACAACAGAAAGAAGAGTAGAAGAGGCCTTTTTATAGAGGGGACCAATACCCTAGGCAATCGAAATCCCTCCAAAACAAGTAATCGGAGCAACTCAAAAGCCTGCGAATCCAGGCCCTCCATCTCAAGACCGCCCCGTACTGGCACGTGTCCCAGCGTTGGTAACCTCCCCACGCCATCATAAACTGACGGGATTGATGGACTTCCTCCTTAAATGCATGTCAGCCATTTGTCCCACACACTGACGGCAGGAAGGTAGGAACGGGAATCAAGGAGTCAGGCCCTCCCACTTCCCCAGATTCCACGCTTGCACCACAATCTTCGCTGCATTTCTCGAAGACCTCTCTTGCGGTTATGATCATCCAACTGCTTGGAGAGCACCCATCCGGGTATGAAGCCTCGACTCAATATGGCTGGACGCCCGGTCGAGTTCCGCCCGGCACCATGGCAGTTCGCGGTTATGATTATTCAACCGGCTGCATGGCAATCTTCGCTGCATTTCTCGAAGACCTCTCTTGCGGTTATGATCATTCAACCGGCTGCATGGCAATCTTCGCTGCATTTCTCGAAGACCTCTCTTGCGGTTATGATCATTCAACCGGCTGCATGGCTTCTTCATCGCATATTACTGGAGACCTCGTCCGGATATGGCATGGCGTCCGGACAACGGTCGAGGTCTGTCCAGTCGCATCTCTTTTGGGGGAACTCGTCTCGATATGGCAGGACGCCCGGTCGAGTTCCGCCCACCGGTTTCGACGCATTCAACCGGCTCTAGAACACATCCCGGGAATAGGATCCACCCGGCACCATGGCACTTCACTGGGGGACTCATCCGGAGACGGCATGGCGTCCGGGCAACGGTCGAGTTCCGCCCAGTACCATGGCTGACCCCGGTCATGAGAACATTCGACCGGCTTGGGCTTTATACACCCGGGTGAGTTTACATCTAACCCATGTACGCTTGTCCAGCAGGATAAAAACCCTGCATCGCACTAGCTGCGGCAACAGGGGGATGCATGGCGAGCTTTGTCACCTCAACGCCGCCCCCCTACCAGGAACATAATGCACCTGGCCCATGGCACTTCACTGGGGGACTCGTCCGGAGATGGCATGATGTCCGGGCAACGGTCGAGTTCCGCCCAATACCATGGCTGACACCGGTCGAAAGCATTCGACCGGCGGGCTTTTCTACACCTGGGCGAGTCTGCATCTAACCCATGCACGCTTGTCCAGCAGGATAAAAACCCTGCATCGCATTGAAAGGCGATCAAACACGGGGCTACATGGCGAGCCTTGTCACCTCAATGCCACCCTTTTACCTCAACGCTTATTCAATATAAGCTGAGAAGAACTAGCAAGTGTTCGCCGGTGCTTCGACCAGGCCGCAACACCAGGGTAATCTCCCTGCAGCCTAGCAATGGGAAACTCATCCCGTTTCGGCATATAGCCCGGTAGAGGCTCAGTGAAATCCCGTTTCGGCATATAGCCCGGTAGAGGCTCAGTGAATCCCGTTTCGGCATATAGTCCGGTAGAGGCTCAGTGAACTCCGCTCCGCTTCGATTCGGCGTATCAACCAGTTGAAGCCTAGTGAAGCTCCGCTTCGTACCGATAGGGCAGAGTACCCGGCCGAAATTCCGTGCACATTCCTTGCATGGCGGATTTCAACGCCTTATTATCATCCCGTGTACATTCCTTGCATGGCGGATTTCAACGCCTCATTATCATCCCGTGCATAAATCTCTTGCATAGCGGATTTCAAACGCCTCATTATCATTCCATGCACACGTCTGTTGCATGGCATCATGGCATCATGACATCATCATTATCATCTTGGCTCCATGCTCATAACACCACACTTAGCCAGATTGCTGCTTATATTGCAAGTGTGCTTATAACCTATTGCTTCCCATCGGTAAACAGGTACTCACCTCGGTCACGCCCAATCTTTAACGCGGACTTGGGGGACTGGGCACCGGTAGATTGGTAACCCCGCGGGTCTGCGGGACAAGAGCAAGACAGATTTAAGTCCCCATTCAAGATTGCACTTGACCGGGAACTTGGGGGACTTGTTGACAGTAGCCGCAGAGGGGCTACAGCAGGCCCACAGACCCGCAGCAAGCGCACCAGGGCCCGGCTCAAGGGTCGGGACCGGATCACCAGCACCCGGCCTCGGGGCCCGGCACTCTATCCTGCCTCCAGGGACCCAGGGGCCGGGGGTGCCAGCCTGCCTAAGAAGGCACCAAAAGGAATAAGCAGAAGGGAACCAGTCCCACATCGAAGAGTAAGGCCAGTCCTTACCCCCAACCACCTATATATGGGCCCCAACTACCTTCTTTATGAGGTAACTCGTCTCTCTCCCCACTTACATACGTGTCTTGGTTATATACATTCCAACTATACTAACTTAGGCATCGGAGAGGTGAAGGCCGGCCCGCCCGGTATTCTCCTTAGTGAGCAGGATTGCAGGAGACAGTTGGATTCATCAAGTATCTACTAGACCCCCGGGTTTAGGCAGAAACATATGCTTATGCCCTCATTTATGCTTCGTTTAACCCTTATTTACCTAAGATAGAGTCATAATTTAGTTTAGTGTCATTTTGGAAGAGTTTTGGAAAAATGTGCTTAATTGTCAGAAAAACGACCAAGTATAGAAATCTGAGGCAAAAGTGCAAAATATATTGTTTTCGTGATTTTGAGGCCTGTTTTTGACTGACCTATACTTTTCAAAATTTGATGAAATTTGGTATGCATATAGTTGGCAAGCTAATGTGTATTGTACCAAAATTTCAGATCAATCGGAATTTGGGAAGTCACCCAAACGATGGCTGCAACTTGGCAGTTTGAGCAAAGATCACCAGGGACTACCAGGATTTTCCTGGGACTGTGTCCTAACTTCCGGAATTTCTGTGGGACACATCGCTTGGAACCAGAGAACGTGCCATACACCGTTAGAAAGCTCTACGAGTCTAGTTTCTCTGGGACTTGAAATTGCATCAATCGGAGCTCTGAGAAGGAAGTTATGCCCGATTTACTGGAGTAAGGTCATTCTGCCGGGAAAACAACAACTTTCCCGGTTGCACAAGGAAAGCTTTCTTTTGGACTTTTGAAGCATGGATCAGATGTAATGGACCTAAAGATATGTCCATACTAACTTAATGAGAAGATTCAAGTCCAAGATAAGGCCAAGAAGAGTCTAGAAGAAAAGAATTCAGATAACAAGAGAAAGAAAAAGAATCCTGATTAATTTCGGGAAAATTCTTGTGCACGTCTCTCAACTTCCACGGACTCTCCCGGACAGCTCACAATGAATTAGAGTTCGAACCTTATATGGATGGAAAGCTACGGGAGTCTAGTTTCCAACCCAACTTGAATCACCTCAATATCTATTTTCTAGAGAAATATATTCTATAATCTTCACTCGGAGGTCAAATCTGCCAGCAGGATAAGTTTGAGAAAAACTAGGTTTTGTGAACCCTAGTTGCAGCCAACCTTTTGCCTCTATATATTGGACGATTTTTACACAGAAAATGATCTCTTCTCTCTCACTTTTCACTAGCCAAAACTCTGTCCAATTAGCACCACAAATCCCATAGAAAATTCAAGCTGATTCCATAGTTCATCACCACCACCGATCGAAAGACATCATCCCACCGAATCTTCCTTTGTTGAATCTTCTTCAAGGTTTCTTTTAAAGTGTGATTCACTCATCTCTCATGGCTTGTAATTTTCTGTATAATTACTTAACTTTGTCTATGAAGTTTGTAAGGATTTGTGGTTTGTTATTTGGTTTTATTAATTTGACATTGGATTTCCGAAATTCTATTATGTGTTTTGGTTTTCTTTTTGTTTAATTGATGAACATGTATATGACGAATTGATTGTATGGTAATAGGGCAGTAACTTTGTTGCATGATTTGATGATTTTGTTTGGTTTATTTTCTGAATTCTTATGCACAACAAGTTTTAGGGTTAAGAAAAGCTTTAACTAGGTTGATCTTGGGTTTAATTCTTTATGTTGCCGAATCAATTTATGAAATAATTTATACACGAAGTTAAGTTATTTTGTATTGATATTAAGGGTAGAGTAATTCAGAAAATATGCATGTTGAAGCAAGGTGAGGTGACGCCATACTTGTTGCATGTTTCCAATTCAACTCATTGTGCTTATGTGTTTCTTAGTTTAATTTCTACACGAAGTGTCTTTAAACTGATTAGCACTATGTTTTAGGGTTATGCACGAAGCTAATTCTAAATAATTGAGGAGTTTTGAATGATTAGATGAACCACGAAGGGCTCTAGTTATAATTGGAACTAAATTGCATGAAATCGGATTCAATAAAGTTGTTGCCGTATTATTGTCTTTGATCCGTTTGTCATGTGCATGTGAGTTTTTGTGTGATGTGTATTGTGTGAAAGATGTTGATCATATGTATATATATAATTTAGGTTTTATTTTCGTAATTTTCAGTAGGTTTTAGAATCAATTATCAAACCCCCAATTTGATTTTTTTTTTGTAATGTTTTATGTGATTGAACGCCCTTGATTTCCCCGGATTGAACGATCCCTACTTGGCCTATACTAACGATGACATTAGAGGGTAATATGTGTATGAAGTTGTTTTGCAGGTACAATGTGCTTGGATAATAGCTCCATCAAGGAAGCTCATGGGTATTGTGGTTCATTCTCACATTCTCTTTGCTTTCATGATGTATTACTTTTGTAAGGTTTTTATGTATATACCCATGTGTGTGAGTAGTGGATATGAGCAAATAATGTAATTACCTTAAATTGATGATTGATGCATGTTTGAATCTATGGGTTCCCACTCTTTATGCCTACTAAATGTGTTAGCTAGATTTGTCACCTAGAAAACATGTTTAAGTAATTAATCGGAACATGAAATTGACAACTTCTTGAATCCGTGAGCATGAGTAGCCTTTAGGTGGTGACTTAATATTTCTTACGGGAAGTCACTACCAGAAAAAAGGTTTTTCCCGAAGAAATAAAAAAAAAACGGCCGACGAAATAAAATTTTCGTCGCTAAAAAAAAAATCGTCGGCTATTCCCCTAGAATGGCCGACGAATATTTTTTTTCGTCGCTAAAAAAAAAATCGTCGGCTATTCCCTAGAATGGCCGACGATTTGAATTTTCGTCGGCCTTTCTCTGAAACTTTAGCCGACGAAATTTTTTGGAAGTATGGCCGACGAGTACTAGGTTTGATTTCGTCGGCTATGATTAAAAAAAAAAAAAAAAAGAACAGCTTCCATTTTCTATCACTATCGACAAACCATTGTTTCGTCCTTCAAATGCAAATGTGTCGTGAAATAAGATATGACCGAAATAATGAAATACGTCTACGGTTGAAAAATGACAAGATTCCGACAAAATCTGTGTGCCGAATGTTGCGGTTAACTGTTTTTTACTTCCGTTTTCCTATGGGTAGCATGACGGTCGGTAAATATTTTGAGGAAAATTTTTATACGATTAGTTGCGTCTCATCGATTTGAAACTATTATCTGTTGAAGGTCAGGCAAAAAAACGTCATTTAGACAGGCCAATTACCATTTCTAAGCGTTTGAAGGGTTGACTCACCCGGTTGACCGTTCCGATCGAGCCTTTAACGTTGTCAGATGTAGTTGGATTTTTTTTCATACATGTATTTAATCTTAACGGTGATATCTGACGGTTGGAATAGATTTTCTAAACTTTTAGATTCAAAATCGGAACATATGCACTAATGTTCCTTAACTTGTTTACTAAGTGTTTAAGTGAATGTATAGTTTCAAATAGTTACTATACGTACACTCTTCAAATGCAAATATGTCGTCAAATAAGATATGACCGAAATAATGAAATACGTCTACGGTTGAAAAATGACAAGATTCCGATAAAATCCTTGTGCCGAAATAATGAAATCAGTCAAAACCCGGTTTACTGTAGATTTGGCGTCCGGCGTCCGAATGACAATTGTGATACCATTCCGGAAAGAGAACGACGCCAGGAATCAAACTCGTATATTCGCCACGACGTGTGGGCTTTTTCGGGCTTTCGAGTTCGTTTAGGGCCTCAAAACCGCAGTTTAGTATGTTTTCATAGAATAGCCGACGAAACATTCAAATTTCGTCGGCTATTCTCTTGATCCGCGCCTTTTTATTGTCCGCCGTTGGATGGCTCAGATCCGACGGCTGTTGATCTTCCAAAGTATAGCCGACGAAATCTTTTATTTCTTCGGCTATTCTCTAAGTATAGCCGACGAAATAAAAGATTTCGTCGGCTATTCTCCTTCTAAATCTTTTAAATCTTCCTCCCGCCTTTTTTCTCTCCTCCTTCCCCCCCCCTCCTCCGGCCTCCTCCTCCGGCCTCCTCCTTCTCCTCCTCCTCCTCTTCCTCCTTCCCCTCCTCCGGCCTCCTCCTCCTCCTCCTCCTCCTCCTCCTCCTCCTCCTTCCCCTCCTCCTCCGGCCTCCTCCTCCTTCCCCTCCTCCTCCGGCCTCCTCCTCCTCCTCCTCCTTCCCCTCCTCCTCCTTCTCCTCCTCCGATCCGGTATTTTTTTTTGCCCAAAATACAGTTATAGCCGACGAATTTTACCAATTTTCGTCGGCTATACCTAATTAATGTCTATTAAAATAATAATATATTTCAAGGAAATAGCCGACGAAAGTTTAATAAATCGTCGGCTATAGTTAAAACACAATAGCCGATGAATTTCGTCGGCTATAGTTACTGAGTTTCGTCGGCCATACTCTAAAATACCCGACGAAATTCGTCGGCAATTTCTCCCAGGTTTGGCCGACGAAAAATTTTGTTCGTCGGCCATACTCTACTATAGCCGACGAAATGGATTTTTTCGTCGGCTAATGGTATTACCGACGGCGTATTTCCGACGACTTATAGCCGACGAAAATTTCGTCGGTAGAGGGTATAGCCGACGAAAAAAAGGCATAGCCGACGAAATTTTTTTCGTCGGCTATTCTCCCATATCTGGTAGTGAGTATTAAGTTGCTTGGATTTCTTACTTTGAAATTAATGCTTGTGTCATGAGTTTAATTGCTCTAAGGGGGTGTTAGGCTTGTGGTACATAGCTCACTTGTGTTATAAGGTAACATAATTGAGATTAAAGTTGTGTGTTTTAACTTGGCTCTAAAAGACTTTGTTAAATTGCATGATTAGTTAATTTCTTGGTAGCTTAACGAAAGCACTAAGGGGATATTTGTCAACCATGTTTTCACATCAATTATAGGTTACATTTTTGCATAAGTTTCTATTCCTCTTATTGATCTAGTCTCTACACTTGTTAGTTTGGTTTGCTTTATGTTTATATTAGGTTAATTTAGTAAAAATCAACAAAGCCGATTCACTACCACTTGTTAATTCCATCCCCATGACCTTTAGCTTCCAAAGGGCTAAAGTTGTGAATTGTAAAAAGGTAGATGCATGTGTTTTCTAGGTTTCATTTTGCGGTAATCTAGTTATGGTAGAGTTACTCAATCCCTTGGGTACGATACTCTTACTTTTTCCTCTTATATTAAAATTTGACCTCCTATTTTTGGGAGTAGGAAGCATCACAAATTTGCACATAATATTATTAGTTAGGTGGTGCAACCAACATCCAACTCTGTCAATATATTTTTATAACTCTCACACCTGAATACTCTTCAGTGATCAAAATAATATATGTTTTCTGCCAAAAGAAAAAAGATCTTGGGCTGGTACCAGAAAAGGGCAAAAAGTATATGGTTGGGCCTACATCAGGCCCATTGGTTCAGTCGAAGTCGTAATGAGTCGCATCAAAAACCCTAGCGTTGGCTTCCTGCTCATTGCCCCTATTATATTGTCTCTCACTCTCTCTCTCTCTCTCTCTCGGAAGAACGCTCGCGCCTCCTCACAGGTAGGTCTCTCTCTTCAAACTTGATTTCATTTTGTGCTATCGATTACTGAAATTTGAGTTGATTGTTTCAGATCTCAACTCTGAGCGATTCGTTTTTCCGTCAAGCCATGGCTCTGGTGAGTTCTCGTTTCTTTTGTAATCTATCGGTAGATTTAGTAAATCATTGATGTTCATAATTGGGATACAATTTGTGATAGATTACTTTGTAGTTTTGTTTATCTATGTTGGTAAGGTCTTTTAGTCAGTAGTTTTGTTCAAGTCTTGTAGATCGTGTATTTACATGGATGATGTGTATTCAATTTCCGCTAACGTCTCTGATGTGTTCAGCAAGTCTACTATGCTGCCATTTGTGATCTGGCTTTGGTTAACGGGTTTTATCTGATCTACTTTGCAGGTCTTGCATGCAGGGAGCACAAACAAAAATGCACACAAGGCTCTCATCGCTGCAGAGTATTCAGGTGTGAAAGTTACACTTGCACCGAACTTTGAGATGGGTGTCTCGAACAAGACTCCTGAATTTCTCAAGATGAACCCCCTTGGGAAGGTAGACTTCTTTTTTCTGACTTGCAAAATTAATGAACATACTGATTTGATTATATCTTCTAAAGATCTTTAATTAATTTCTAGGTTCCTGTGCTGGAAACACCTGATGGTCCCATTTTTGAGAGTAATGCCATTGCACGTTATGGTAAGTATCTTCTGTATTCTTTTGTGTTTATATATTTTTATTGTTCTATTGGAATTTAATGGCGTTTTTGTTGCTTCAGTTACTCGCTTGAAGGCTGACAATCCCCTCTATGGTTCATCTTTAATTGACCATGTAAGAACTCAACATGGCTGGGTGTTCTTTAAGTCGTGTTTAAGTCCGTATTCTTCTGATTCTCCTGCTCCTTGTTACTATTATGTTCTTTTTCAGGCCCATATCGAGCAATGGATTGATTTTGGTACCTGTGAGGTTGATGCAAACATTGCTGGTTGGTTTTATCCAAGAATGGGATTTGGCGGAAGGCCTCATCTTCCTCCAGTAAGTGTCGTTAAAAGTTATTTGGTTTTGGCCTTTTCCTTTACAATTTCTTTGTATGGTTAATAGAATACCTGTTTTGGTACTTACCAATTTCTTATTGATAGTTGTGTCTCATAAAAAATGAGTTCAAATGTCTTCCCTCGGTTTTGTCTGTTCTTCTCAAATAGTACTTGTTTTTTTACCTTGTCTATCTTCCATTCAAGTATGATGTTCATTGGATTACAGGATTGGAATAATGCTATGTTTTATAGCGTGAACCATCTGCCTTGGCCCATAGGGATCTTAAATCTATGGGCACAGTTACTACTTTATTTGTTATCTTGTATGTACATCAATGATTAATCTGTTCTTTTGAGATTGTTACCTGATTTTCTTTGTAGACAGATAATCTACTTATAATCCACAATTTCAGCTGCATTGGCCAACTGACCTCATTTTTTTTCTTTTTCAAAAAGTTGTCTGTGGGTTCTTTATGACGTCTACTTGTGTTTTTTTGTTGTTTAAGGCTGAAGAAGCTTCAATTTCTGCGTTGAAGAGAGCACTGGGTGCATTGAACACACACCTTGCTTCTAGCACATACCTTGTTGGGCATTCTGTCACCCTTGCTGACATCATTATGACATGCAATTTGTTTTACGGCTTCACCAGAGTCATGACTAAGAGCTTCACTTCAGAGTTCCCTCATGTTGAGAGATATTTCTGGACAATGGTCAATCAACCAAACTTCAAAAAGGTGTTGGGTGAGGTCAAGCAGACGGATTCTGTGCCTGCTGTTCAGTCTGCGAAGAAGCCTGCCCCGGCTAAGGAAGCTGTTAAAACCAAGGCTAAGGAGGAGCCAAAGAAAGAGGCCAAGAACGAGCCAGCAAAACCCAAAGCAGAAGCTGAGGAGGAAGAGGCACCAAAGCCAAAACCCAAGAATCCTCTTGATCTACTCCCCCCAAGTAAGATGATATTGGATGACTGGAAAAGGCTTTACTCCAACACTAAGACCAACTTCCGCGAGGTGGCCATTAAAGGTAATCATCTTGATGCACTGCTTTAACAGTTAAATGGTATAGATAATTAAGAGAAACAAGGTTTGAGATTTTAAATCAGAAAAGGAAAATGGAGAAAGCTGTCCCCTCTTCTCTGGTAACTCGGCTGTAAGAAAGATAACAAGGGGTGGGTGTCCAAGGGTTGTTTTGGTTGTATGCCATGAGGTCTATAAACATGCCTGTATCAATTTTATCTTATTTTGATTGGTTTGTTCATTAATTGTGGAATTTTGTGGTTGGGTTATGCCGTTAAAGTAGGATACTCATTAGTGTGTTTCTTTTACATAGTTCAAAATTTTGTTTGCTTCACATATATATAGTTTGACCTGTGATATCCTTGTTAATCATTACAGGATTCTGGGACATGTATGATCCTGAAGGATATTCTCTTTGGTTCTGTGATTACAAGTACAATGATGAGAATACTGTTTCCTTTGTGACACTGAACAAGGTTGGTGGATTTCTCCAGCGGATGGATCTGGCCCGCAAGTATGCTTTTGGGAAGATGCTAATTATCGGTGCAAACCCACCATACAAAGTGAAGGGCTTGTGGCTCTTTCGTGGCCCTGAAATCCCTGAATTTGTGATGCAAGAGTGCTATGACATGGAGCTCTATGAGTGGACCAAGGTTGACATATCAAATGAAAACCAAAAGGAGCGTGTGAGCCAGATGATTGAAGACCAGGAGCCTTTTGAGGGAGAGCCTCTTTTGGATGCTAAGTGCTTCAAGTGAAATGTCTAATTTTCAGTTGTGATTTTGTCTCAGTTTTGTGTTAGCTTGTTTTTGTGGTCTTTTTGTTTTTATCCAGACAGGAGTCTCCTTGAATAGTATAATCTATAATCCTTGCTTTTGCATTTTCATTTTGGATCTTTCTATATAGTAGAAACATATTCTCAAATGTATGCCTATTATCTGAGCTGATCTTTGTGGTAATGCTTTACATTTCACTAACAACGGATTGGTAGATAGATACGTGTCTTTGATATTATTATTATTATTATTATTATTATTATTATTCGTATGTTTTTGTTTCTGTAGTATGGTAGTTTTTAATTTTTTTTAACAGACACAGGACCATGTTCTGAAAGGAGACGACGACGAGAGTTGAGTAAAGGTTTAGTTCACCTAGAACCAAAATATTTTTCGGCCTTCCACCATATCTAGAGTTTCCACTCTTTTGTTTTGTTGAATAGAAGTTGAATACAATAGATCAACAACTTAAAAGTTATAGTCTAGCGCGTTTATAAAAATAATCAAAGTCTAGAACACTTAGAAAAATAATCAAAGCAAAACTGATAAGAAAAGCGATCACACAATTAATGGATGTAGACATCTACTTATTTTAACATGCTATTGTTTAAACCTCTTCATAAAACTCACCACTCATAGAGATTGAACACTCACCTAAGAGCTCCACCCCAATGCACGATCAAATCACTGTCAGCTCTTTCTCTGTCAGGGTTTTTTTTTTGTTTTTTGTTTTTAAGAAGGCTACTTACCCAAAGTTAAAAATAAAGCATGTGTCAGATTAACCAAGGATTTTGATGATGGAGGAGAGTGGAGTAGATATATGGTAGAGTGCACGCATCTTCACGTCAGTACGTCTCATCGATGAGAATGATGATTCATGATGCTGCCTTCAATGTTTATTGACTTGATATTGATGACCTTTTCTGATCTCAAATGATACCTGGGTGTGTTGGTTTTGGTCTTCTTGCCCTTTAACGGGGAATCATTCCCTTTTTCAGTCTCCTGGGATCGTAAAAGTTCCAATTTCCGGTAAACGGGCTTTAGAGTTTATTGTTTGAGAAATTAAAGTGCAATACCCTATTGTCACAAGTTCCGGGCCCTATTGTTTGAGAAATTAAATGTTAGATGAATGCCTAACATGGTGCGGGTGTCATTGACTCATTGTATTGATTGTGGCACTGAGACGTGAACTTCATCCAACCATAGAAAGCAGTAACCATTCTTGCACAAACGAAACAAGATGGGATAATCCCAGATCAGAAGAAGGAAGATTAGAGTTATATATATATTTTTCAAATACATTGATAAAAGAGTAGTGTCAATTGCAGTAATTCAGACCCACATAGCGCTCCTCATCACCAAACTGATTCTCTTCAAAGTGGAAACTATAATTCAACTGTGCTAACTATGTTTGAAGATGTTGGGAGTTCGTAAAATTATTAGACAAAAAGGCGAAGAATTACATGAAACGCAAATTACAGTTTTACAAGACTTTACTCCTTTACGCCTACGATAATCCTATTTACAACATCAACTGGCAGAGCATAAGCTGGATCTATGGGTTTCACACCTGGATATTCAAGAAGGGAAAGTCCTGCATCAACAAGCACCACCTCAGTTAGGTGATGTATACTATGACAAGTAAACAACCAAGACAAAAAGTAATTTCTAGATTGGTTTCCCAAAATGCAAGGCAGCTTAAGTATATGTGCATTCTCCTGTTTACATCCAATCTCATCTTGCTGAGTGATACTTAGAAGGAAAAGAAGAATTTATATCTTATGTAAACATTTCAGATAAAATGATTAATATCCCATCTAGAAGAAGAGGCTCCAACTGGGCATCCACTGTAATTCTTGAGAAATTTTTAACAGTCTTATTGAGTGAAACAACAAGACAGAACCAAAGCAATTGTATGCCTGCTACACCAAAGTATGTATGGTAGGCATCACAGACATCATCTAGTCTGTCAGAAATTCCTCCATTCTCAATGTCCTGAAATTTATAATAATTAACCACATCATCAGAGTTAAATTAGTCACATGATTAATATTTCACTTCGGAAACTCCTCAAAACTATACTAAATGTACAAATAAGTTAGGTAAACCTGACAGTCTAATATGAACTTGGCAAGCTTTTCCTTATCTATCCAATGATCTCTGTCAATCATGATCAAACTAGAGAGAACCCACCAAGAGTAGCAAACCTGAAACAAAGCGGAAATGCAGTCAAGAAGATTCCAATAGTGCAAATAGACAGTCACATTTCAATCATGAAACAACACACATGAGTATCTCTCTAGATGGCCATCCACACCCACCACATCAGAAAAAATGAACCACAAACGTAGCTAGGTCGTTTGAGAAGGGCAATTACAAAATAACATATAATGCAACAACACACACATCAGGAAGTTTCTCTGGACGGCCATTGAGACCTCCTGCTTGAACTTGCCGCTCACACAACCACCATCAAGAAGGTCCTTGTCTATACGATGTAGAGACCCCGTAATAGCAAGAGCTCCCACACAACAGAAAACTGCATCAAAACGGACAAAGCAGAACATCAGTTTTGAGTTTATATCGGCATATGGATAGTACAACTGCATGATTACTATTCCTTACTGGATCAGACATGTTGCTTGATATTAAAATTGTAGATACATCTATATACTTGTAATAGTAGATTCAAGAAGATATGTATCGAAGTACCAGATAAGTTACACTAAAGATCAGTTTCTGTTAAATTACCTTTCTATAAAATTGTCAACAGAGTCTACATGTATGACATAATAAATCCTACAAATTCGAATAACACATGCACCAGTTCATGATGATTGATTTTTATCTGGACTAAAAGATTATCACAAGGGACATACAATTCTTCAAATCACTAAATTAAACTCCCAATGAATCGATGTAAAATACCCAAGACAATATGCAAATTTGAGGAATGAGATTAATAAGCTGTGAATCGAAGATTGAAAGACGAAGAAGAGTTCAGTAAAGGAGACAAATCTTACTTTGATGTTTCTGCAACTTCTTTGAATTCAGTTTGTGGCTTCTTCTCTTCTTGGGTCTCCTTCTAGTTAATATAGTCTTTCAGCAACTTTGCTCTTTTCTACAATGACATAAAATTGGTAAGTATAGCAAGTACAAAGAGAACATGGAACTTTATATGATAACGATTAACACTTGACATTAATATGGAGGCACATAATTGAGAGACAAATTACTGATCTATATAGCCAGATAATTGGTGTTATATGTGTAAAAGTATATAAATTAGAGCCACTGGAAATCTTAAAACTAATGTATAATTCAAAATCTATGGACCTTTCTACTTGTCGATTTCAAGCGCCGAATAAAAAAAATGAAAGGAGCATACAAAGCAGACAATCAAGAAGCAAACTGAAACTTCTAGTACATTATAATTTCCCAAATCAAAAACATCCTTTGTTGCTCATATTGGCATATCTAAAGCCATTAAACTATGAGACCAAGTTCTCAATTCAAAGCCATATAGTTTCAAAATCAGAATTTGGCCAAAGAGAGGAGCATATAAAAATTAAGGAAATTATGAAACCAACTCTTGTTGATGCCCCTGATATGGTGAGATCTCAAATGAATTTCAAGAGGCTTTCTCTCACTGACATTAAAATTGACATCAAGAGGGTCCCGAAGAAAAGGAATTGCTTGCTGCAATAGAGGTAGGAAGCTTATTTTCCAAAAGCGAAGGGCAAATCTTAATGACTTTGTGTAACAACCCGGCCAAAAAATTAGCTCAAGAGTCGTTAATGGCAAAATTAGTTTTTAATATTTTTTTTTCTGAACAGAAGAAAAGTGAGAGAATTATTGTAACATGATTACTGACTAAACCAAATAAGGTACTCTGAAAAAAAATTACAAACCCCGAAGGAAAGATTGGTTTTACAAAAGAAGATGAAAAAAAAAAAGAATCCTCCGCTCAACTTGACTCAGCCAAGACTCTTCCCAAATATATATAAAATGACGTGCAACCACAAACAATGAGTAGTGAGCAAACACATGCTCAGTGAATGACTCAAATATTAAAGAAACAAATTCTGTGCCAAACACAGCCATAAGGTTCACTGATCTTATAAAGGAACAATTTCTAAGTACACACTTTTACAAACTTTGACCCAACAACTCACTGAGATAAAACTCAATTCAGAAACTCATACATACGCACTTGAACTAAATGAATCCGATGGTCATTGTTATTAACAATGAGATACCACTACAAACCAAACCACAACACAAGGAGAAACCATCTCAAGTCCACTTACCATATATAAAAAGGGAATGCCACTGCAATCCTTTTAAGTAAATAATATTAGGATTGCCACCGCAAACCTGTTAACTAAATACTATTAGGATTGCCGCTGCATACCTGTTACTGCAACCCAATGATCGTGAGACACATGGTCATGTTATAAATTATGAGTAGTCACAATGCTCAAACCAGACCATTAAATATACTTTCCAGCTACATCCTTCCATCAAAAGTCTCATAACAAAGTCAACAAGATAAACATGGTTCACTAAACACAGAATCACTTCACAAGGTACAAATTACCATAACAAAATATAGGTTCTCTGAGTAAACCACATGTTCTCTTAAACACGATCAACACACTGATCACACAAATTACTGCAAGGTAATAAGCTGCCACTACAAGCTCAAAATCATTTGAAAAGCCACAATAATACCAAGTGAGAAAGTCACCAAGGTCACGAGGTAAATATCATTTGGAAGTGCCACCGCACATCCGTTAGCTTAGTAATATTAGGAATGTCACCTCAAACCTGTTAACTAAGTATTATTAGGAATGCCACAGCAAACCTGTTAACTAAACTAATGTGCACATTGCCCCACTCTCCTACCGGCTAGAGGATTCTAACAGTAAATATATTTTAGTGCTCCCACTGCACAAATCAGGAAAATATGCAATAATATTAGGAATGTCTAGGCAATCCTGTTAGCTAAAATGATTGTGCCACTCATGGTCACGTCAGTAATGTGCACATTGGTACCACCACTCTCCTACCGGCTAGAAGATTCAAAATATATACATTTTAGTGCTCTTACCACACAAATCGAGAAATTAAGAATAGGCATCGTTTCACGACAAGCACATTGACAACAATCTAAATGTAAAATCACAAGTCCAATGCATGAGGAACAGAATTCTAACACATGGAGATTTCACCTAAATAGCTCAAACATAGAAGACTGAAGGTTTATATTATGTGTAGCACTTAATTAAGAAACGCATGTACAACAACTAACAGAGGTAAACTAATAACCAAGACTTCAGATATATCAAAGTATGCTTGTAACAATCATAATCTTAAACCCAAAATGAAAATAGTTCAATACAATATCAAGCATAAAACAGAATGTAAGACTTATAAGAAGACATGAGAAAGGCATGCAACCAAGGAAAACTGCCAGTCGAACACCTATAACCAAAAGAACAGTTCTCGCAAACTAAAAACGGACAACTTCCCTCACACTCTAATCCACAACCAATACCCATAACCGCATTACCAGGTTTTCAGTTCCTCTTCTTCAAATCAGTACCTGAAAACTAAATAGAAACACGGTAAAAGGTTCTCCATAAACGAGCTCTCGCACCTGAAAAACTGGACCCTTTAACAACTAAAAAAAAAATTATAATTCTCTTTAACAACTAATAGAAAGCAGAGGACAGAAAAGAGAGGTCTAAAATCACTTTATCAAACTAAAGGAACAGTAACGAAACACAATAAGAAACAAATAAATAGGAGTAGCCACCCGGATTTAAAGATGAAGTCAATAGAAAAGAACACAAAAATCAATTAAGTGAACAAGTCAGCCAACTGAAAACCACCCTTGATAAGCAAGCGACCACAAGCACACCGAAAACCATCACATGGTCATAGACTCAAATATTAGACACAATGATAAACCATACAAACCATTCCACAACCCATGAAGCAAAACCAATAGAGGAACATGCATTCAATCATACTATAATCAAGAAGAGTCACTCACAGTTGCAGCAGTAAGGAAAACAAAGATCAAGACAGAACACACAATTGTGCTAACCCAATTCCATTTTCCTAAATAGATTACCCAAGTAACTGGAAGGTAGCATTACAGTCGGAACACCAAACTATTGATCGAGATACAACAACAAGGACAACTACAGAAATTCAAATACGATTCTAAAACGAAAGAGAAGAAAAATAAATAGCACCAGCAAACCTCAGCAAACTGCTAACCAAAACCAAACGCCAGCAAGCCCAACCAAAACAGGAACCGACCTTCTCCTTCACCCAATCGTCCTCTCCCTGTTCTCTTTGTTTTCTTTCTTCTTTCTTTCCGTCTCTCCCTTCTCCTCTTTCTTCTTCGATTATTTTTTTAAATAATTACCTATACATACAATTCTCTCTCGACTTATAATTTAAAATGGGTGGTCACATACCTGCTTTTGTTATTCACACAGCTTACAAAAAATTTTATGAGAATTTTTATTTATACCTCCAAAATGAGTATTTTGACCTCTTTAATTAATAGACTTTCAATTTATTTTTTCATATAACTAATAGACTATCTAGGCCTCCTTAATTTCTTCATAATACCCCTTGTAAAATGTCATCAAACAGAAAATTTTGAAAGGTTTCATATTGAAATAATGAAATAAATTGATCAAAATATACGTTATATGATATGAAAAATTATATCCATACCATAGGCCACTCCATCCAACTTTGAGGTCTTCAATTAAGAATCTACTTCCTCCTCATATTATTCATAATCAGTCTATGACCTGGGCTCTTTTCTTAAGCAATTGATTACAACCTGAGGCCTTCATCTTCTAAAGGCTCTTCATCTGAAAAAAAAAATAAAAAATTGTTGTAGGAAGGTTATTTTCGTAACTTCCTGGATGTGTCTTGATCTAATTAGACTAGTATAGTTGATTATGTATTAGATAGGAAATCCCTAATATATTGGGATACTTGATGTAATGCCTATGTAAATGCCTCTCTATCAATCAATAAACATACAGTTATCCCTATTATCTTTTCTCTTTGAACACTTTATCAGCACGTGACTTCCCTGAGCCCTAGAATAACCCTAATAATTTCTTTTTCCTCCTCCATCCCTTCCGTCGGCCGCACCTCCCTCCTCGGGACCCGTGCGCCCCCCCTTCTCGGTCTCTCCTAGGCCGCAGCCCCCGCCTGGCCGTCTGCCTATTCGCTTGGCTCGCCCGCCTGCCAACTCGCCCGCCAACTCGCCCATTCGCTTCGTTCGCCCGCCAACTCGCCTATTCGCTTCGTTCACCCGCCTGCTCGCTCGCCCGCCAACTCGCCTATTCACGTGGCCGCCAGCACGTTCGCTCGCCATCAACTTTTCAAGATAGCTCATCCAGATTACTCGCGTAGGAAGAGGCTCGAGAACCAAACAAGAGTCGAAGAACAAGCTTTACGCTCTCGTTCCTTTGATCAAAAGGTAAACTTTTAATAAAAGTTCCTGCTTTTGAACTATATATATATTATATCGGGCGCTATTAGCCTTTCTTCTACTCCGATTCCGGCCATTCTTATATCACCGATGAGACCTAGAATGGGGATTTCATCACCCCTACGGTCGCAGTTTTAAGTGATGGTCCTGGGGGAATCACGTTGAAAGGGAAATTAAAAGAAAAAAAAGTGATGCTTATGTGGATGTCTGAGTACGCCACTGTTTGAAAGTGTGGTATGAAACCGCCAGTTTATGCATCAAAAGAAAAAAAAATAAAAAAAATTTCGCATCGAAACTAGCTTTCATGTGACCGAATATATCCCTTCTAATTCCAATTTATACTTGATAGTATCTGCTTAAAGCGATACTAATCCGACGTTTTATTCTCTTGTAGATGGCGTCGTCGTCACCGTCACGCCTTGATTTTGAGATCTTGGATCTTCAAGGCAAAGACTATTATCGATGGGTTTCCGATGTTGAAATTGCTTTCCAAAGCAAAAACTTTCCAGCCCTTCTGACTGATGCAGCCGCCACCACCCCTTTTGGGGACCATGCCAAGGCTCAGGCCCTCATGTATTTGAGGCGCCATATCCACCCGACTCTGAAGCGACAATATTTGTAGGTAAAAGATCCCAAAATTTTATGGGACACGCTCCAGTAGCGATTTAACAATGTCCATGACATGCTTCTTCCAGAGCTCACCCTTAAATGGGAACAAATCCGTTTCTCGGATTATGACAAAGTAGACAAATACAATCATGATATGATTAGTCTACAGGCGGATCTTGGCACGGTTGGCGTCATCAAAACCGATAAAGATCTTCTGGATAAGACATTTAATACATTCCCCATGGCCTACGATGTCCTTGGACATCAGTATAAGATCTTAGTTGATGAAGGCAGAATCAGGTCATTCGCTGACCTTATGGCAATATTGGCTAAAAAAAGAACGCCATTATGAGATTAGGCTCAATAGTAGCCAGAGACCTGTTGGTACAAAGCCAATTCCAACACCACATGCTCATTATGGGAAGACTTCAAAGCAGAAAAATAAAGGCCGCAATGCCCCGTACAATCCGATACGCGAAAGACATCAGAATGCTGGAAATAATGTGACACGACGCTCCAACACTTGGAGGCGAGAAGGTGGCGAATACGCACCACCTTCAGGGGGAGGCCGGACTGGCAACGGACCCCGTCTAGGTCCAGTACCAAACCCTCCTTGACCTCATAGCAACAACCGGAATGCTCAATTTGCTCCGTGCTACAAGTGTGGTTCCTCCAAACACTACCATCGCGATTGTCGAGCTAGTAAGGAGATGTTAAATGCCTACAAGAAGTACAAGAAGTTTCCGTCTGAAGAAAGCAATTATGCTGAGGACGAGATGATTGATGCAAATTATGCTCATCATGTGGATCCTCCAAAGGCGCAACCACAAACTCTTGATGTCCCGAATTTTGACTAGCCTATGGCTTTTCTAGTCTATCAAGTATTGTAATGGCATTCGCCATTGTAATGACATTCGCCATTGTAATGGCACTCGCCATGTTTTTATGACTCTTGTTAGTCTGTTTATTTTGGAATTAGAAGTTGATGTATTCAAGTTGGCACTTAGTAAAATTTCTCTGTTTTCCCATAATTGTGAGAAATTTTATGTTTTTATGCAATCAGGTTGGTGTATTAACAACTCACGTGGTTCTTGTGACGCTACCTTTGGGTCGCATAGGCTCTATATTTTGGACTTATAATCCCACCTACGCTCAATCCCTAAATAAATAAAAAAAAAAGGTGGCGAACGGGCCGCCATCGGCTCATTAAGGTGAAGTAGGCTCGGCATCGGCCACACTCTGGTGCCACGACACCATGTGCCTTTGACATCCACAGCTTCGGCTATTGTTCAGTCCGAGAGGTGTTTTAACACCGATCCTAGGAGGCTAGACCTCATTTTATTCCAGTCACCAAAGGTGTTCTACACCATAATGTGCGAAGCCCCGATTTCGTTTTGGTTTCTGATGATGATTGCATGGTTATGTAACATTCAACCTTGCACTTTCCGACTTTAGTCGACGTTATAATGTCCAAATGCCATGTGATACACTCGATGGGATTTTCATCCCCTTTCTTTCTCTATCCTACGGCGTAGTGATTAGATTGTGTCCCGCAAGAAACTAACCCAAGTTTTCGTCTCTTTGTAGATGTCTCGCGATGAAGTTGAGTGTCTAGCTGATAGTGGAACTACCCACACTATTCTAAGGAATAGGCAGTTGTTTACGGATTTAATGCCGTATCGCTCATCAATGACAACATTGATAGGTACCTCGCCGGTTGTCAAAGGGCGAGGATCCGCTGAATTTATGTTACCAAATGGTACTGTTATCAATGTCATTGATGCTCTCTATGCGCTGAGAACAAATCGAACCCTGTTGAGTTTTAAGGATATCCATGCCAACGGTTATCACTTGGATACCTATGCTGAGAATGGTAAAGAATACTTATGCATTACTTCTCAAGAACACGGCCGCCGCCGTATCTTAGAGAAGATGCCGTGCATTGAAGACAATGGCTTATATCTCACTACAGCCCGTGTCTTCGAATCATATGCTGTCACTGACAATTTTTGTGACACTAATGATTATAAGCTTTGGCATGCTCGACTTGGCCACCCTGGCCATGATATGATAATCCGGATTCTAAAGAACTCCCATGGACATCCATTTTTCAAGTCGAAAAAGCGATTGGAAGAACCTCTTACCGCGACTCAACATCGTGATGTACGCAGGAGCCAAGCTCCTCGCCAGACTGTGGCCTTAAAGCCACACTCGCCACCCCCCCCCCCCCCCCCCCTTCACAGGGTTTCGGGGCCGCGCACCTGGCGGATGAGGAAACGGCCTTTACGCCGCACGTCGTGCCGTCCCACCCTTCACAGGGACATGGGGCGTCACCACCTGTGTCCTCTTATGCCACAACGGCAATTTCCACTGCCCATCGCTCATTTTGTAAGGCTTGCTCGCTTGCTAAATTACATGCTTGTCCTTCATTCGCCAGAGCTTCAACTGATAATATACCATTCTTACATCGAATCCAAGGTGATATTTGTGGACCAATCAAACCAGAATGCGGCCCATTTAAGTATTTTATGGTGCTGGTTGATGCGTCGACGCGTTGGTCACACGTCGCGTTGTTGTCCACAAGAAATGCTGCATTCGTTAAGCTTTTAGCTCAAATAATCAAGTTAAGGGCTAACCACCCTGACCATCCTATCAAATCGATTAGGATGGATAATGCTGGCGAGTTTACCTCCAAAGCATTTGATGATTATTGTATATCCATTGAGATTGAAGTAGAACACTCTGTTCCTCATGTTCATTCTCAAAACGGCCTTGCAGAAGCCACCATTCAACGACTCCAGCTAGTGGCTAGGGCATTGGTTATGGGAACCAATTTGCCAGTTTCTACTTAGGGATATGCAATACTGCATGCAACGATGCTTATTCGTTTTCGACCCATTGCCAACAATGCGTTTAGTGCCTACCAGATGGTAACTGGTTTTGAACCCAATCTATCGCACTTACGTACTTTCGGTTGTGCAGTTTATGTGCCAATTACGCCTCCTTTGCGTATCAAAATGGGTCCACAACGACGTTTAGGCATCTATATTGACTATGATTCGACAACGATAATCCGCTACTTAGAACCAACCACCGGTGATGTATTTACTGCGCGATTCGCAGATTGTCACTTTGAAGAGACACACTTCCCACCGTTATGGGGAGATAGGAATGCACTCATTCCGAATGAACGTCAGGACTTGACATGGTGTGCCCCCAACGATTTGTCTCTTCATGATCCTCGCACTGCTCAAAGTGAGCTTGAAGTGCAACGCATTATCGATCTTCAGAAAGTCACGGAATCGATGCCCGACGCTTTCACTGATATTGCGAAAGTGACAAGATCACACGTACATGTTGCAAACGTACCGGCAAGGTTAGAGATCCTGAATTACGGGACCGGTTCGGCTGCCCTAAGACCTAGTGCCGTCGGCATATCCTCAGGTGAGGGTGACGCCTGCGACGACGCCATCGTACGCCGTGGCGTCGTTGTTGTTGAATCGAATCTCAACAGTGCCCTGATGGACTTTGAAGGGGCAGCACCTTCGGCCTCGGCTCCCACCAGGAAGAGGGGGAGACCGAAGAATTCTCGAGATAGAAACCCTCGAAAGAAGCGAGCGAAGGCACAAAATCCGCTCATCATCGACGATGCGAATCTATCGCATGAGATTGTCTCTGACTATAGTTATGTCCATGAGTCAACTGAATCATTTATGTGGGATGACACAGAACCAATCTTGACTCCAGAGAACAAAGAAATCTCGCTCAGTTTGAATAACGCATGTCTCTTAGTGGATAGAGCCTCCACACACGTCGATGATATATATGCTTATTCTGTCGCACAAGAGATCATCCATGACGACGAAGTTGAACCACGCTCAGTTACTGAATGTCAACAAAGAGCAAATTGGCCGAAGTGGAAAGAAGAAATACAGGCAGAACTTGACTCACTAGACAAAAGGCAAGTCTTTGGATCTGTTGAATTGATCCCTAAAGGCGTTAAACCTGTCGGACATAAGTGGGTTTTTGTTCGTAAGCGCAATGAGAAGCATGAGATCTTGCGATATAAGGCAAGACTTGTGGCGCAAGGCTTCTCGCAGCGTCCTGGTATTGACTACGAGGAGACGTATTCTCCCGTAATGGACATCATTACTTTCCGCTACTTGATCAGTTTAGTAGTGTCCGAAAAACTGAGTATGTAACTGATGGATATAGTTACAGCGTATCTATATGGGAATCTAGATACCGATATCTACATGAGAGTTCCTGAAGGAATTCATGTGCCCGAATCAAAAGACTCTAAACCACGGAGTGCTTATGCAGTTAAGCTGCAACGTTCACTGTATGGATTTAAACAATCCGGAAGGATGTGGTACAATCGCCTACTTGAATACTTGATTCGGAGGGGTTACAAGAACGATGAGTTATGCCCATGCGTGTTCATTAGAAAGACCGACTCTGGATTTGCTATTGTAGCTGTCTATGTTGATGACATGAATGTCATCGGTACTTCAAGTGAGATTGAAGAGACAGTTTCATTCTTGAAATCTGAGTTCGAGATGAAGGATCTTGGGAAGACTAAGTTCTGTTTAGGACTTGAGTTAGAGCATAGAACCAAGGGTATTCTGGTTCACCAGTCTGCTTATACGCAGAAGATGCTCAGGCGTTTCAACATGGATACATGTACGCCATTGTCTACGCCCATGGTCATTCGTAGTCTGGACATAAACAAGGATCCATTCCGTCCAAAAGAGGATGAAGAAGAGATTCTTGGTGCTGAGTACCCATACTTAAGTGCGATTGGGGCACTTTTGTATTTGGCACAGTGCACTAGACCAGACATTGCTTTCGCTATGAACTTACTAGCTAGATTTAGCTCAGCGCCTACGCATCGTCATTGGAACGGTATCAAACATTTGTTTCGTTACTTGAAAGGTTCCATTGACTTGGGACTGTTCTATCCCTTCAGCACAAAGAGAGAAAATCCCGCCAATCATCCTCCTCACACCAACGTTTCCGGCCGCCTCGATAGTGCCATCGTACGCCGTGGTACTGTTGCTGGCGCCAGCGGCGTGGAGGATGATGATGGCGACGCGTCCGGCCATCTAAATGTGCCATTCTCTGGACGTCTCACTTACTCAAAGACTCCCAACAACGTGTTAGTTGGTTTCGCGGATGCTGGGTATCTCTCTGACCCGCATTGTGCTCGTTCATAAACTGGTTATGTTTTTACCATGGGAAATACAGCGATATCCTGGAGATCAACCAAGCAAACTTTGGTTGCTACTTCATCGAATCACGCAGAGATCATCGCCCTCCATGAGGCTGTTAGAGAATGTGTCTGGCTAAGGTCAGTTATTCGCCACATTCGTGATTCGTGTGGACTAGTGTCTACCACCGATAAACCTACGTGTATCTATGAAGATAATGCTGCCTGCATTGAGCAGATGAAGTTGGGTTTTATCAAAGGTGATAACACTAAGCATATATCGCCCAAGTTCTTTTACAATGTGCAACAACAGGAATTCCTGAACATCCAAGTTAATCAAGTGAGTTCAGATGCGAATGTTGCAGATTTGTTTACCAAGTCTTTGGGAAAATCTATGCATGTGAAACATGTGAAGAGCCTAGGCATGCGCCATATATCAGAGCTCTAAGTTTGTTAGACTTCTGGGGGAGTCTACATCACATGTTATTTACAAGTGTAATGTTGGTGTGTTGTGCTCTTTTCCCTTCGTCCATGCATTTTATTTTTACTCAAGAGGTTTTTGTTTTGCTGGCAATGTTTTAGTGAGGCAACATGGTAAGCACCATGAAGACATTAGGCGCTCGACATAATGGGGATTGTTGTAGGAATGTTATTTCCGTAACTTCCTGGATGTGTCTTGACCTAATTAGACTAGTATAGTTGATTCTGTATTAGATAGGGAATCCCTAATGTATTGGGATACTTGATGTAATGCCTATATAAAGACCTCTCTATCAATCAATAAACATACAGTTCTCCCTATTATCTTTTCTCCTTGAACAAAAATAAATAAATAAATAAAACGGGTAGAAATCATAACAATCACGTATGAATTGTATTGTTGCCTCTGTCTTTGTTGTTTTGATAGAATTCTCATTTTCTTCAATAGATTTTAATGTATAGTTTAGGGTTTATGTTGGAGTTATTTCTAAATTAAAGGGTAAATAATATTTATAGAGGTAAGTGTTTGTTTTTCTTTTAATTTTCTTCTTTGATGTCTTTATTGGTAATTTGGCATGAGTTGACAAAGTCAACTATCACTTGAAAAAAATAAAAGGTCCAAGTGCCAATTTTAGAGGTATGAATAGAAGCTCCCATTTTTTATTACTTTAAATCTGATTCTGTTTTCATATTTCCCAAAATACCCCTTTTAATATATTTTTTTTTTTTACTTACCAAAACTTAATTACTTACCAACTCTAAGAACTAGCCTTCAACATGCCAATTTTTTTCACCTAACGACATCCTGTCTAAGTGGTTACTAATCTGGCGGAATCACTGCTGTCTTAGTATGGAGAGTATCTTAATTTCTAGTAAAGCAAATAATCAAACAGTCTAAACATTCTTAAAACTAAATTTTAAAACTAATTTTTTTTACGGATATGGAGGACACTAAATGAAATTTATATATTCAGACATAAATACATATATATACCCCAAACTCTCACTCTTGGGTAAATAGCTAAAAGTTGCTTAGCTACTCATAATTGAAATTAAAATACAAACTTACTTGAAATTATAAGCACACCACACCTGATGACTAGCAAGATACAGTGCCTTCAGATATACTCTCACTACTCACTTTTTATTCTAGCAACACTTACGACTAACTCACAAGAACTATTTTAGAAAGATTTCTGGAACTACAATACTAAATGTGCTTTGCTTCCTTTCTCTTCGAATGCCTTCTCTTGAGGACTTCCTTCTCCTTTTATAGGGGCTAGACTCCAAACTTTAATTGAATTCTCTTTTGAAATTAGAGACAGGAGGAATCTTATTGCTGATAAGATTTTAACAGTTGGTTGTTGCTATGTGTCGGCATCCACTCACCTAAAGTTGTTTGTTGCTATGCGTCGGTCTCCACTCAGTACTCTATGTTGTTGATAAGGTTGTGTAATTTCTCATCACAAAAGAGGCACTTGGGTCCGAGTATCTACCTTCTTCCTCAGATTACATATCTGAATCATAAGGAATTTTGTGCTTTTGCTCATTTTCCAATTTCTCTATTCAAGTGGTGGTGGCCAAAGTCCCATCTATCTCTTGCCTTTCTAAGGCTCTGTAGAAATCACAATTTTCCGGAGGGGGATGGTTATAGCTAGTAATCATTCTTTTTTCCACTGGCTAGAAGAGTGGTTGATTGATCTTTCTGAACCAATTTTTGTATGTTGGTTATTGCCATTTCTTTCATCCAAGGGATGCTCTGATTTGGCGTGCCATTGCTTGATGCTGAAGTATTTATGTATGTACGACCATGAACTATTTTGACATAATGATATGGAGAGATATAACTCATTCGTCCTTCTTCAGTCGTCCATTCCGAAGGAGTTGAAATGAATTTTCAACCTTAGAATGCATCATTCCGGTCTAACATTCTTAACTGCTTCATAGATTATCTCTGGATGGCCTTTCAAGTCCTCATTAGTTTTTGTCCAAAGGTTATGAACAAAACCATTTTCTACCAACTAAAACTTGTGTTTCTGAGGATGCTCTGCTTGAATATTTACTAGATATCTTCCATAGTATGGACTTGCTATGACTGATAAAGTTGGCTGGAGCGTTTTCCTATTCCCAAAATCTCCTAAGAGATTATGAAAACGGAACCATTTAGACTCTGATAAGGCTACCATAGGGATTTTTGCACTTTTAGGATTCTGAAGATATGGTATCTTAAGGCTTTTCTCAATGGTTTGTTTCTTTTCTTCTTGATTGTAACTGTAGAGTTCTTCAGTCAATGCTTCAAGAGCTTGAGGCACAAGTGCTTCATTTTTCTCACGGGAGGCAGTCAAAATGTTATCTAAAATAACCTTTTGGTTGAATTGTAAAATTCTGCTTGTCTTGAACACTGGTTTTTCATAAATTCTCATCGGATAATTGAAGATTTTCTTGATTCCGGTTACAACCGGTTGTTTTGCTCTTGGAGGATACTAGCGTATCATGCATTAATTTTTCTTTTCTATATACTGTTTGAGGGGTCTTGCTGATTTTCTTTGAAATCGGTCATTCATGACCGCAGTTCCAAGATGCTGTAAAAACTCTTAAATGAGTTTTCTTTCGTTTTCAAAAGTAATTGACTGAGTTTCATCATGTGAAAAAGTTTTGGATTTATCATCTTGATAGTTCTTCCGACCTGTTGGATCTGGCTAAACCTTTTATGAAGCTTTGCTTGATTCTGCAAGGGAATATGACACTATAAATTGGTAACCTGGTCTATCGTGTAGAGGTCTTACAGTTTTGTCTCTATTTTTGTATCTTTCCCACGTACATACTTCTTTCTTCAGTTTTTGATCCCCTTTCTTCAGGCATCGATCTTCTTCTTTCTTCAGGCTCTAGTCTTCTCCTTTCTTCAAGCTCTGGCTCTGGTCTTCTGCTCCTTAGATTGCGACCTTCACTTCTTTCAAACATCACCATTTCTCTTGTAAGAGCGTCAGGCAGATAATTTTTGTCTCCTGCAACCATTTCAATGTCGTATTTATATTGAGTTAAAAACATATGTCATCTAAGAACTCTTCCCCTATCAGCTGCATCTGTCAATTTATAATTTTTGAAGTTTTTCTCTCTTTTGTTATAAGTCCTAACCAGAAACTTATTTCCCAAAAAGGCTTCCACACCCTTAATGGATTTGATCAGGGCTATTACTTCTTTATCTCATGTGGAGTAATTTAATTATGCAGGATTGAACTTTCCTGACAAGAATTTATAAATCTTTTCTTGATTTGTATCTGGCGTGACCGCCAAAACTACTCATGTCCAATAATAATTGTTTGTCTCAATCTGCAAAACTATCAAGTCACCCTCTTCGGGTAATAGCAAATGAGGGAGGTGGTTTGTGAGTTCTTTAATTTTCTTAACGGTGTTGCTATCATCCGTTGTAAATGACCATTTGCTTTTTGAGCTTATGTTTGGAGAGAGAAAAGCAGTGGGTCCACTCACTTGAGGGATAAAATCTCTCGCAAAATTAACAACTCCCAAAAATCTCTGAAGAGATTTTGTATCTAGGATATTGTCAGGGAACTGGCTAATTTTCTTCACAATATGTTCTTGAAAACGAATTTCTCCATCTTTGAAATGTATGCCAAGAAAATCTATTTCTCGATTTATGAGATGAATCTTCTTTTGTTCAAGGATGATCTCCTTCTGGACCATAAGGTTGCAAATTTGCTCAAGATGTCTCAGATGCTCATTCATAGTTTTAGAGAAGACAAAAATGTCATCAATGTAAAGTATGTAGAAGTCTGAATATGGTTTAAAAATGTTATCCATCTTTCTTTGAAAGATAGATGGTGCTTGTTTAAGTCCAAATGACATTACCAGCCATTCGCAGTGTCCTTGAGTAGTTCCGAAAGCTGTTAAGGCAAAAGAATCAGGGTGCATCCTAACTTGCTAGAAACCTGACTTTGCATCAAACTTTGAGAAATTTTTTGCTCCTTTCAGTCTATATTGATGAGGACTCTTACTTGTGCAATTTCATAGCCATCTTTGTAAACTATTACCATTCTTGCCTTTCCTCTCAATTGCTCTGCATGATTTCTAACCAAGAATGCTGGAGCATGATGAAGGCTATCTGAGGGTTTAATTAGTTTCTTTTTAAGCAACTCTTGAACCTGACCTTCCATCTCTTTCTTATCTTCATCCTTATAATGATGAATGACTTTGACATGGCATCTTACATTCACATCATGCATTTTTAGCTGAGAATATACCGGGTCTCTTTCCTAGTATAACTGGGGATCCTCACTGATTATAGGTTTCAGTAAGTTTTCTATCTCAACAAGACTTGGAACTTTCTTTTGTTCTATCTTGTTAGCATATATTTTTAGATTGTGCTATTTGATGAACTCTTTTTCACCATCTGAGCTTTCTGAATCTTGAAGTTCTACCTCTGATTTTGAGTCTGCTGAACTCATTGCTTTATTTGGTATGATTTTTTGGTGTTCTTTTAATGCCAACACTAGTTGCAAAACCGGTTTAAAAAGTGGTTTATGATCACTACGCTTTGCTGACGACGTTTGATATTGTTCTGTGAATCTGTTACTTGCAATGCGAACAACATCAATAGGTCTAGATTCTCAGTAAAACTTGTTGTTCTTTTCAAACTCGATCATTTCTAGGGTTTGAACTATCTTTTGCTGAAGTAAGAAGTCATTTCCTATTAGCATATCAACACCTTGAGCCTCACATTGCCAGATTCTTTGGAAGATAAATGTTCTTCTTCTTATGGAAATTCTGACATTTCTAGCAAAATGATTCATAAAGATTTCTTTATCTCCCATCCCAATCCCAGTAACATTTTTCTCAGACTTTTCCCAATATTCTTCAGGAATAGCATATCTATTAACTAAACTGTATCTTGAACTGTTATATACAAATGCATGTATATGATACTTTTTATAATTCAGAAATTTTAGGCTAACAGTAATGTAGTTTCTGTATATACTCGTCTGAACATGTTTTACTGGTTGGATTGTATTCTCAGTGATTTCTATGAAAGCATTGATACTCCTTTCATTCTTCTGAGGAAAATCATTTTCTAATTATTCTACTGTTTTCTGGCTTAATGAAGTTAGTAACTTCATTTTTTTGAGGTCATCCTCGAGATTTTGCTTTTGGTTTTGATCATGGAATATCTCATATTCTTGTGCATCATTTTCTTTTATTTTTCTTTTTAGTTCTACTATGAAACATTCTCGATGATAAGTTTCTCTTGTTTCTTCACAGTACATGAGTAGTACTGTGTTACTATCGTAGCAGTTACAATAGTCACAAGTGAAGGTTCCTGGCTTTGGTTGAAACGCATTGATGCTATCAATTTTTTCTTGTTTCCAATTTTAGATTTTTAATATAAATATAGGACGATATTCATATTCTTCTTCAGAATTATCTGAAGTACTTCCTGTATCGCTTTCTGATGAATACTCAAGAGAATATATTGATTCATTCTCTTCATCAGAATAGGCGACTTCGAAACTTTTTAGGTTTGCGTATTCTATAGCTTCATCATATTCTGCTATGAGTGCCTTAGAAGATCTTTTTTCTCTTTTAGGACATTCATTGGCATAATACCCTTCGGCCTTACAAAGCCAACATCTACAGGGCTTTGTTTCTCTGAAAGAATTATGTCTTGGTGGTTTTTTCTTAAAAATCTCTTTCTAGGAGATGTTTTTTCTTTGTTTCGTTCAAAACTTTTTCTAAACTTATACTTCTTTTTAGAAGTAAAATTGCGGTTGTTTTTCTTGCTCTTGTTCTTCCGATTAGTGTAGATATGGCATCCCCACTGCGTCAGAGTATCCAATATTTTTGGACACATGTTTTCAACTCCTCTGAGTTGTTTTTTGGCAGTTCTTGATTTTTGATTTTTTGCGCATTACTTTTTTAAGAGGTCTTTCTCTCTTTTTGCTATTCCTCCAACAATAAAATATTGGAGGGGATTTTTTTCAAGAGACTATGCTACTGCATTATTCCAGGGTTCTGGTAACTTTCTATAGTATATTCTGACAAGATCATCATTTTCTAAATCTCCAATCGTGTAGAAATAATTATGGAATTCATTTGTATATTCTTCAAAGTATTTCATGTTGCAGATACTTAGTTTTTGAATATTGTCTCTGGCTCTTTCTTTAGACTGCTCACTATGCCTTGTTATATCTCCACAAAATTGTGCATATATTGGAATAGCAAAATCCAACAGGTTATTGGTCTGAGCTAGCATGTCTGCCTAATCAGCCCATTTAAAGCTTCTCTTAAAAGAACTGTACCATTTCTGGACTATTCCAGTTAAGGTTGACTGATAGTACACATGAGCATCTTCATAGGCGTATTTGAACAGGATTAACGCTTGGGTTAGTTTTAAACTTGCAACCAGTCGTCTATGGCTTTTCTTTTGTCTCATACTTTATCTAGATCTATATAGACATCTCTTTCGGAGACTGCTTGTCCCCATTTTGGTTATGTAGGAATGTACTTATGAGAGCTCCGCTCTCCACTCCTCCCTGTAGGCGCTTGTCCTCTAGGAAGTTTGATATTTTCTTCTCTAATTATCTTAGTAGGATTATTTGTACTATTTTGGATGGATAGAATGCCCTTCTTGGGGATACAGATTGGCTATTACTTGTCTCTGCATCCATGGACGATGTCCTTGGTTCTTTTTTAGCAGCCTGATACGGCAGTATTTTTCTCTTATTTCTTCCAGTTTGATTAAAGAAATTTTCTTCATAATTTCTTCTAATCCTTCTATAGAATCACAAGTCTCTGCTTGTGCATATATCTCTTTTAATCCCTCTATTTTAAGCATTCTTATAAGCCTTTTTGAATCTTCTTCGAAAGACTCTTCAGGAAATGCTCCTGAAGTGCTTGCTTCTTCATAATTAGCAAATGAATACCTATCAAACTGAAGACTTATCTTTCCTCCTATGTCTTTATAGATAGATGCATTCGACCTCTGTATTTGTCTCTCAAGAGGTGCTAAATTCAATTCCCTTGGGAATGTTACTTCATGCCATTTGGTGACATGCTTTTACTGAGAATTTTTTTTTTGGATTGGTAAGGACAGATGTAGTGATACCAGGGCTATTAAGGAACCTAGTGTTTGGTGTTACGTTGGAACTCATTAGCTTGTAATAAATCTTATAATCAACAGCTAGTTTCATCATGCCTTGCTTCATGGAAATCCCATCTGTTTCGATTCTCAATCTCAGACAGTGAGCTGCGTCACTCAAATGAGTGGTGAAGTTTGGAAAAACATTAAATTATGCAACCTGGTTGCATAGCGAGGCTTCAACTGTTCCTAATAGACTCTTCTTGAAGTCTGTTATTCTGTCATCTTGTAAGATGCACATGACTGAACAATCTATCATATTTCTTGCTAAGAGTTTTATTGATATTTGTACTGCACCAATATGCATGTAGGAATATTTTTTTTCTGGAAAGCTTCACTCACTTCTTTTGGAGTGATTAACCTAATATCAATTTCCCCACGAGTTGCTGGGACTGTTAATTCTAATATCTTGAATCTATGAGAATCCAAGATAAAAAATCACTTCTTGTAGATCTCATTGAATTTAAATCTTGGTGCGGATGCTTCTCTCACACTAGATTCAATTTCATTATACTCAAATTCTTGAGCATGTATGAGTTGTATGGGTACTGCATGTTTCTTGCTGAGTATTCTACTCAGTATTTTTATATCCCTTTTGGGATTTTTGGGTGCTTTCCATGCGAGTAATTTAGGTTCACTAATTTTTTTGGTTATTTCCATACGAGTAATTTTTATATCCCTTTTGGGATTTTCTAAAAGTTTTCTCAAATTTTCTTGAGTTTCTCTCAAATCAGCTGCTTGCTGATGAATGTTATTAGCAATATTCTCTCTTTTTACAAATTTCTGTTTAATATATGAAAGATATTATTTTTCTTTAAGGTAATCTAGCTTGACTTCAAATTTTGATATTTTTGCTTGTATTTCTTCGAGTTGATTAATCCTAAGAATAAATCTTTCGCGTTGTTCTATTAAGTTTTATCTCTGGTTAAATGATCTAGAAATTCAACTATGCTTGGTCTGGAAGGATCAAGTTCTTCTACTCCTATCTCTTTCTGGAGATAAATATGCTCATCGTATAGAGTATTTAGAACTTTATAGGCATATTCAATGAAGTATTGATTTTCTTGGATGTGTTTTGTATGAAAACACAACTTCCACTTGTCACTTTCCTTTTTAATGCAAAGGTTTGATAATTCTTGAGTTTTGGTTCTCTTTTGTTAGCCAAGAGAAGCCAACTCTGGGGCATAAACCTTTTCTTGTACCTGTGTTTTTAGCAAAACAGGCTCTGATACCAACTCAGGCGGATCTAACCTCTGTTCATAACGTCAAGTGGTTTTTGTTGCCAAAGATATATTCGTCTAAGATCTGCAATATGTGTCTCTAGAATATAGATAGATTTTGTAAATCTAAAAATTAAATCCCAATAATCTCGCCTTTTTCTGTTAAGCTTTTCCCTAAGGATTATTAATTTTTTCAATTTTTCTCGCTTTTCGGGCTATTTATAAAAAAGGGCATTTGAATGTCTAAAATTATAAAAAAAAACCTAAACTTTAAGTTGATTATAAAAAAGGACACTATTTGACAAATAACCAAAAAACATGATATAATTACGAAATATGCCATTATAATGGTTTTGAAATTGAATTGTTATCGAAAACGGAGTGGTTAGATTATGACGTCTGCCAAGCCAATATCTTCGCCGCCCACACCTTCGCCGACGCGAGTATAAATAGCGAAGCCTTGGGAGGCTTTGAGAGGCGTGATCGATTCTGTTTCAGAGAGAGAAAGAAAGAGAGAGAGACGCAGTGAGCTAGATAGAGAGAGAAAATGGAGAAGAGAAAGCAGCGAACCGGAGCAGTTCAGCCTCAGCCTCTGAAGACGCAAAACCGATTTGCTCCTGTAGATCTCCTCGTTTCACTTCTTCTGGTGAGATTTCTCTCTCTTTCTTTTAATTTGAATTTGAATTTTAGAGAACCAGTTTGAATTCATGGATTTGGATTTTGTATGTGTGTGCGTTTTTGCTTGTGATTTGAATTTTTCTTTAGTGAATTTTGAGCTTGAATTCGTATTTTCTGTGTGAATTTGGTTGAGAAAAGAAAGAGTTCTAAAGAATCGGAGCTTCGATTTGAATTTTCTGAACTTCGTTTGAATTTCGAAGCTGAATCACGCGCTTCGTGTGAATTTTGATCTTCGAGCTTGAGCTTGAGCTCGATCTGGATTTTGATCTTGTATCTCTGTGTTTCTTTGATTTCTTGATGCTGATTGAATTGGTTAGGGTTTTTATTTGGGCTGCAGCGAAGGTGTTCGATGAAATGTTCGTGACAAGTTTATGTTCCGATTCTTTATGTGTTACAGGTTCTGAATTGTTTGCCGGTTGATGAGGCCAAACCGGATTGTTCTGAGGGTGTGGAGTTTTTGTTTTCTGATGAAAATGGAGGATTAATTGAACTTGTGGTGCCTGAAGAAGGCGTTGACAACTCATCAAAAGATGATTGCGAAGAGAAACAAATGTACGAAACTCCTGATATGGAACATGTAATTATTGGACATTTTTTTCTATTTGCAGTAGGAGAGGAGGTGAAATATAATAGGAGCTGCGCGTGTATATCGATTTTAAGATCTGTTACATAGTGCTGTCTTCTATTTCTGAATTGTTGATCAGGAACTAACTCGTGTACTTTGTATGCAGGATGGGGTACAAATGAGGCATTGATTATCTCCATATTGGCTCACAGGAATGCTGATCAGAGAAGACAAATTCAACAGACCTATGTTGCAACTTATGCGGAAGAACTTCTCAAGTCACTGGAGAAAGAACTGTCAAGTGATTTTGAGGTTAGATTTTGGTTACTCTTTTCATTTGTTATAGAGGTAAAGCAGTCTCTTCAAGTTTCAAGTGCAGTGATTTATAAATTATAAGCCTTATTTTTGTTTTTTTGTTGCATAACAGAGCACTGTGCTGCTGTGGACATTGCATCCTTCTGAGCGTGATGCACTTTTAGCTAGTGAGGCTACAAAGATGTTCACTTCAAGCAGTTGGGTTCTCATGGAAATAGGTTGTTCTAGGTCTTCAAAAGATCTACTCCTGGTCAAAGAGGCTTACCATGGTAAGTTCAAGAGATCCCTAGAAGAGGATGTTGCATTTCATACATCTGGAGACTTCCGTAAGGTACAACCTTGAACGTCCAACATGATTAATCATTTGATTATGCTCTGAAGAGTCTAGTTGGTATATACTATATAGGAATATATGTAATTGTCCATTTCATTCAAACATGTTTGCGTACAATGGTATCTTTTTTTTTTTTTTTAAAGATATTCTACATTTTAATCTTAGACAATGACCTTCTGCCTAGAATTTTTGTCTTCTTTTCTTTCTTTGCATTGCTTTATCGGTTAATCAATTTGTTCTATTACTTAATTTTGACTCTGTTACAGCTTTTGGTTCCTCTTGTGAGCACTTTCCGATATGATGGAGATGAAGTGAACGTTACAGTAGCGAAAAGAGAGGCTAAGATTCTTCATGAGAAAATCAAGGACAAACACTACAATGTTGAGGAGCTCATCAGGATCTTCACCACCAGGAGCAAGGCACAGCTGAACGCTACTTTCAACTAGTACAACAATGCCTTCGGAAATGCCATTACCGAGGTAATAAATATCTCCCTCAGATGCAGTGTAAAGCAGATAGTTTGAAATTCCAGGATATAGTTTCGCTATTCATCTGATTTAATGATGTCTTGCTACTAGTGAGACTGATGGTGTGGCATCTGATATGCAGGATTTGAAGGCTGATCTAGATGATGACTTCCTCAAATTGCTGAGAGCAACTGCCAAACTCTTGACCTTCCCTGAGAAATACTTTAAGAAGCTTATGAGTCTGTCTATCAACAAGCTCGGCACAGACGAAGGTGCGCTTACTAGAGTTATTACTACCAGGGCAGAGGTTGACTTGCATCGCATTGCGGAAGAATACCAGCGCAGAACAGTGTTCCTTTGGACCGCGCAATTGAGAAGGACACTTCTGGTGACTATGATAAGTTTCTTCTGGCACTGCTTGGACATGGAGATTGCTGAGCATTGCTCCTATTCCCAGAATAATCATTATGCAGACTACAGACAGTTCATGTTATTCGCCATGCCTCGTCTTTGCTTGTATTCTATTTGTCATGGTTGTGTGGACTCTATTCTATTTTCTTGCTAGTCTGGCTATAGTAAGATTATGGATATGAGTTGGTGTTATTTATGGATTGAGTTCTTGTTATTTATGGAATTACTTCCAGTTCTATATGTTAACTATCCTGGTAACTATTAAACTAACTAAATATCTTACTAACTATGTTACTACTTACTAACTATCTAATTAACTATTATTTTAGTAACTATCCTACTAACTATCTAAGTAAGTATCATTTAAGTAACTATCTTATTAACTATCATATTAGTAACTATCTTACGAACTATTTTACTAACATGAGAAGCTAACTGATCGATCGCCAAAGCGACTCAAGCAATGATAAACCCTACAAAAGATCGTTAGTAGTACAAAATAAGTAGGGATCGTTCTAGCCGGGGATTAAGGGTACCTGAAATATGAGAATGTTAGAACAAATATTAATATATTTTACATATAAAAACGTCACATATTGGGGATTGAGGTTTCGCAGCCATGCTGCCCCTAAACTACTACATACGAAATTTAACTCCTATTCTACTATATACATGTAATCATCATCTTTCACACTAAGCAATTCACACAAAAGATTCTTTAACATATAGATTCGCATGTAAGAAAGTAAGGAACAAGTATCGACATGTTTTAGATTCAATTTTAGTTTCGAGTACAACCTAGTTTTAAGACTTCTCAAGTTCTTAAAATCGACCTTTTGAGTATGGATCCTAGAATATATGTTAATCCTTTTGAGACTTAACAATTAATCGCAATAGTCTAAATCGGAGACATGCAAACCAAGCAAGGTTGTCAATCATCTTATTTTAACATGTAAGTTATCTAAAGTATTATACCCTAGGTGAGCAACACAAATCAAAGCAACCTTTTGAGTATTTAGCTATATTTGTTATTACTCCGGTTTGATGAAACCTAACATCTAGATTTACATGCTTCAAGCCAATACTAATGTTTCAATTTTTAAGTTCCAATCTTTAGATTACTAACCAATTTTAAACCTTAAACATGCAAGATATCTATTGTCCTAATTATCAACACACACGAAATCCATGAGTTAAAATTGCAAACCGGCTTTACAAACTACAATCATAAAATCGGTTCATACAAGAGTTTAACAAAAACCAAGAATTGAATCGAGTTCATACAATACACATAAGCAAATACAAAAGCCATAAAGGGGAATTGATCACACTTTTAGAACCTTGAGAAGCTTCAATCGTGTGGTGGAGGACTGCTCGGCTGTTCGGTAGAAAAGCAGAATGAAGGAGACAAATTTTGGATGGTGGTGGTGATGGTTTTGGCTAAGTATTTGGTGTTTGGTGCTTGTGAGACTTGGTAGAGCTTTTGGCTATTACTTGTGCTTGAGATGAGATGATTTTTCTATAGGAATTAAGCCTCTATATATAGGAGTAAAATCTGCAGAAACCCTAAGAGAAACCAGTCACAACAAGGAATGCAAAACCTAAACCGATTTGGTTTAGGAAACTTGCCGGCCAAGATTTCTTCTTTCCTTCCATGCGTTTTCTTCTTGGACCGGCTACAACTCTTCTTAGATACCCCTTGTATATCGGCAGCCCATATTTTAATGGATTAAAAGGCCCGAGATCGGACGCAGCCTTTCCCTAGCTCACCCGGGAAGCATTCTCCTCCTCTCGGCAGGAATCCTTGTTGGCCTTGGCTTTCCAACATGTGCATGGCTTTTCCTGGTCTTCTAATGTCTGCAGCTCTTCCTTTTATCCCTAGGATTGACCACTGCCACTTGCAGCCATTAGGAAAGACAAGGAATAGCTTGGGATTTACTCGGAAGCTCTCTCGGCAGGAAAGCCCTTTCTCGGCAGCAGGCTTGTGCTGGCGCGCTCACGTACTGGCATGTGCATCTTCTTGGCAGAGTCCTCGCATGCGCGCATGTACTTGGCAGGCTGGCGAGGCTTCTCAACAGCATCATGTGGGCGCGCGAGCGACAATGGTGGCAAGATAATCACAACAGTAGGGCATGGCGTGTGCAGGGCTTGTGCGGACTGAGTGCCGGTATCAAATACGTGATGCCAGTATCCGATACGGCATGTCAAAGGTAAGAACCTCGTCGGATACGCCTCGGATACGCCATTGGATACACCTAGTTCAGTTTGGGATACGGACCGGACACGCCATGCCCGTGTCCAATACGTCTCGGCGGCATGAATGTCAGGCTATGCGCGTTGCGCTGTGACAGAGGCTGCAACTTCGCAATCATGGCATTGCAGCTTATCAGCAGGGACTAAATTGAAATTCCAGGTCGAGGAGAGAGAAGGAGAAAAAGAGAAAGAAAATGAAAGAAAGAAAAAGAGGAAAACAAAAACTTGCCGTTTTGGGAAATCCAACCAGGCTATTTATACTCGTCCAAAAAGGGCAAATTTTCAATTTTTACGTCGTCACTTTTTCATACGAACTCCAAATTAAACGTGCTACGTGTCCACAAACTCGTCGTAACTTTTTCATATGAACTCTAAATTAAACGTGCTACGTGTCCACAAACTCGTTTTAACGTCCACTAGCTCATCGATGAATACAATTATCAGTCGAGTCAACTTATAAAAAGTCAACTTTTAGAACTCCTTAATCGTAAAAATAATTTTCGGAACGTAAAAATAAAAGTAAAACTGTCAGGAGGTAATTCGAGGTTCGGGTCGTATCAAGGATGATGTGGCAACTGACATAACACTCCATATTTTCCATTACAAATTATAATTACAAGAAAAGAAAAACAAAACAAAATCAAAATCAAACTATTTTCAGTAAAAGAAAACATAAAATTAAAATCAGGAACAAGAATTATTTATCAGAAACAAAAGCATTTGAAAAAAAAATGCGAAGAACAAGAAGAATAATGAACTCAGAAAAAGAAAAAAAAAGGTTGAATGAAGTTCCCAGATCCCAAACTCCTATCACAATTTAGCCTTCAATTTTATTGTCTGTACCATTGACTTCAATTTGATTAGTTAGATAGCATGAAGTGTAGAAAAGTGAGGTATTTCTTCTTCCTTCCGACACTTCAAATGCGATCCACCTTAAGTACTCCAAGTTTTTTTTTTGTTTCCTGAACTACAAGTAACAAATGATAAAAACAAGACGGTAGTTAAGAAACTTGACAAAAGATTGAGCATTTAGGATATAATGCTACATAACTCATTATCAGTATATGTGATCATGGAATTATGAAATGCCTTCACTTCCTTATTAATACTATTCATCAGTACAAAATCCAGAAAGTACATTGATTGATATCATTCGATCTCTTATAAACAAGAAACTAAATAGGTCTTACCGTAAATTTATTCTCTTATATAAACAATGACCAAAACCAATCCTAATAATACCAATAAGCTCTTATTAAATAGAAGTTAATTATACTTCATGGTTACTGTTTGAATATTCTTCATCTGAATTTTCTTTGTTGTCTGACTCTTGAACATTCTTATGCCCTAAAATTGCAGAATTAAGATGAAAATTAAAACATATCATAATTTATACAACAAGCTGAACTATATAATCTAACAAATAAAAAGAAGAGAAAAGTTAACTTACTTTGATTTGTAGAAACAATTGTTTTTCTTTTTACATCTGGGTTTAACATGCAAGTAAGTTGATTATGTCCTAGTTGTTGACACATTGTACACTTTCTCTTCTTGCTTTGAGCCAACTCCATAGCAGCTTTTATCCTCGTAGAGTTTTTTATTTTTCTACCGTTCTCATCTTTTTCTACTTTTGGTTCTTGAGATATTGGAATCCATAAGCAATGCCTAAGAAGAATTACTCATACATTGATATGATTCGTTTTGGAAAACATGGTCTTCAGACTCCATAGCAGCCTGTTTTGACACCTTATTGAGTTCTTCAATTTTTTTCGACAATTCTTCTAAACCATTCATGTACATGCATTTTGTAGGCTTCATTTGAAGGTGCTGCACAAGCTAGTTGACTAGCTCTCCGATATATATGAATAAATATCAATGCTTCTGATTTCTCTTTACTAACATTCCTTAGCAATGTTTCAGAATCTATAGCTCTAAACTTATTTGCCCCTTGCCTCCATCTTAGAAGAATAAAGTCAGAGGCTATAGTATCAATGTCTGGATGTACAGATATTTCATGATATGCCGACAAGTTATTCCCACAAACTTAAAATTTTGGCATTCACATTTACCCTCATGTGTTTGTAAATTCAGCTCCACCATAAAATCCTTTGAGTTTTCAATTTTCTTTATGATTGAGTATTTGTGAAACTGATCGTTAGAACCCTTTTCTTCAACTTTGAGTCTTTTGATTATATCCCCCTCACTCTTGAATTTATCAAATATATTTCTAGTATACACATGTGTTGCATGTTTTAAAAGAAAGTCATCATCATTCACAATATGATATACTTATGCTCTGGTATAAAATCTTCGCTACTTTCCCTTGTAACAATCTTCTATAAGGCTTGCTCATACTTGACAATAAATTCTTTGAGATTGGTCATTAATGTAACAAAGTCATCAAAAAATGCATTAGTACCTTCACTACTCCGTGTTGTATTCATTCCGGTAAAAAATGTGTTGCAGTTATATACTGGAAGCCAAGACTCACGAATTTCATAAAGTTGTTGTAGCCATTCATCTCGTTCCAATTCATACTTCTCCATTAACTTCTTCCACTGCTCCTTAAAATCTTGTACTCAATATGTTTTCTATATACACTTTTTCATGCCAATCTTGAAACTGGACTTCTTGTAATATACATGAGACACTTTTTCATTCCATCTCGTTGTATTTTCAGTATTTTGCGCCTGGGAATTATGATAGAAAATTACATATTTGTTGGTGCTAAGGGAAGACGACCCAAGAAGTGCGGGTAATTGTGGAAGAGAATTAAGAGCAGTAAACAAAATAATATTAAAAAATTAAAAAAGAGTGTGGTTTGTAAATTTGGGAGTTCAAATTTCAAGCTCTCTATTATTTAAAGAAATGTGACAAAGGTACGTCATACTTGCGGGAATTCCACCACTATGGACTATCATTAGGAGGAAAATAGCGGGACGCCGTCATGGCGGGTGCTCATCAGCACTGAGGTTGGAGTCGGTCATGGCCTGAACTATGGAGGTTGACTGCGGGTATGATTGAGCTGGGTGGACTCCAGCTTTCTTAGTTGGGTGAGACTGGGGTTTCGATAGGTGGAGAAACCTTAAATCTAGGTGCAACTTTGTGCACTGTAGCACCTGCATGACCTAAATGATTGTATATATACACATTGGTGGACAAGTTTACTATTGGGTCTTTGGGCCTTAAACTGGTGTGCAGTGCAGAACCAGATAAATATATACAAATGAAATCAACGAATAAATTATTCCGGAAAACAAAAGAAATTACTCGGTTATAAACTCATTTAAGTGTATGACATAATCTTGAGATATATATTGTAACTTAAAAAAAAATGGAGGAGAAGCAACAAAATCTCAAGAAAATTTTAAGAAATAGTAGTGAATAACATTGTAAAAAAATGAGGAAAATAGCAAAGTAAAGGATACACAAATGCCATCATGGGGACTCGAACATGAGAATTGTAAGGTTTTGATTAACCAACGAACTAAAGCAACTCAATTTCATAGTTCTCATACATAAATGTTTCCCTTAATATTCTTATCAGGGCATAAGCCACGGTAAACCCCGACTAACTCCGCACTAGCCCTGCTAGTGCGGAGTTATGTGCCTATTACTAGGTTTGTATTTTCTATATTTTAAGACAGCTTTATTTTCTTTAAAGTGTAGTTGTATCTTGGCCAACGAACGATATGAGTTATGAGATGGTTGTGAAAGTTTCTAGCTTAATCTTATAAGGTTGTATGATTTATCAATAAAACTTTTCCATTATTATTATTATTATTATTAGTATTAATAATAATGTTTTCTTTTTTCAAAAGGATATCCGTTATTATGAGTACCACGACCTAACTTTTCTATCCCTCTCTCTCTGCGCTTTCGTGCTAGGGTTAGGGTTTCAGAAAAATTCTTTGGCTACGCGGCGAGCTCTGATCTCTCCTCTTTCTACGACTGTTTCTTTGGTTCCATGACTTTAAGGCTTGCTTCTAAGCTCTATCTAGGGAATCAAGACGAATCTGTCGATCTTGGTGACCCTAGATGCCCGAAAAAGGTTTTATTGCTCCAAGGTTTTACCTCGTCGACAAACTTAATTTCATAGAGCCATTGCCTTTGATGCCTTCCAAAGCACAGTGAGAGCGATGTGGAGAGTGTCGGTTCCTATAAACATACGAGCTAGAAGTGATATGTTCCTTTTCACCTTCACCAATGAAAGAGATCTGAATTGGGTGAAGAATGGAAGTCCATAGAGCTATCAACGCTTGATCATTTCGATCAATGACTATGATGAATTTTCCGACCTTATGTAAGTACCCCTGGATTTTGTTTGGTTCTGGGTGGAGATCCTGGGGTTACCTCCGGTTCTTACGACAGTGGCTACGGTTTGATTGGTAGGTGAAACATTGGGACTAGTGATGATGGTGGTTGCCAAAGTTCTCAACCGAGTGTGGCTAGGCCCATGGTATCTCTGCCTTTGATAACTTAGGGTTTCTCCTAGTGAAATCATCACAGTCACGTACAAGTATGAACGTCTCGTAGAACGGTGTCGAGTATGTTACTAGATCAATCATGGGGGAAGCCACTGCCTGTGAGAGCAAGAGGAATTGGCCACGGAGCCTATGTTGTCTGCTGGTGCAACACCAAGTGGACCGGCTCCTCCGGCTATGGTTTTTCAAGGCAACGTTAACTCGCAGCCTACCCTAGTACCCTCTTCAGTAGCTCCCTTCAATTTCCTATCTTTTTGCTAAAAAAAAAAACACTGTGCAGATTCATGAACACTCGGAGTTTCCCTTTTCGGCGAAAGTGACGGGAGTGGGACGTCAACGAGAGGAAGATGAGCATGATCGTGAGAAGGAATCCAAGCATTTTTTGGAGCTGACTCCATTCTTGTTGGCACTAAAGAACCTAGGGTTTGTTGTAGGGTCTGATGGTACCCTTAGAATTGCTATGAAGTCTCCCAATAAACGGGCACAACTGCATGGAATCAAGAAATGAAACAGGCCAAGAACTGGGGGTCAGACTCTATTACCTCGGGCTCTTGTGGTGATGGTTGCTACATAGGGACGGCAGGTGCTAAGGATGGAGAATACTTGGCACCAGATCATGCCAAGGAGCATGGTGAAACTTAAACCCTCTTACACGACAGAAAGATCCCTAGACTACACAAGGTTGGCATTGCTTCATCACATCGACAGAAAGGTACAACAGAGGGTCTTAGGCCTCATGTTGATGTGTTGTCGAAGCTTTGTTTACTATCGTGTAGGTTCTCGCTTTCTATTTGTGATAGGAGCACAAAGTGCTACGATATTAATATATTTATGCCCTTGTTTATGCCATAAGATTTGCTTAGCCCTTATTTATTTAAGATCGAGTCATAATTTAGAAAAATGAATATTTGGTAAAGTTTTGCAAAAATGTGCTTAAAAGCTGGAAATTTACAGAAAATTAACAAAGTGCTGAAAATCGAAGTCATTATATATTTCGTTGATTCTGTAAAGCTTCCATGTTGCTTTTGATAGGTTTTTCTTCTCTTATGAGCAGCACACACATATATAACCGAGCAATGGAAAGAGTTTGAGTAATTGGGGCTAAAGAAGCTGCCGGAAATTGCTACGCAAATTCGGATATAGTAAGTTTCAGGAATTTTCTGGGCACATCAGTCAACTCTAGATCAGCTCATTTCGAACTAAATGGCGTGCCATGTATGATGGAAAGATCTCTGAGTCTAGTTTCCACAGAATTTGGAATCGCATCAATAACTATTTTCTAGAGGAAGTTATGCTCAATTAAAGACGCAAATGTCAAATCTGCCGAGAAGAGAAGCAAGTATCGGACACTTGCAAGCCAGCATGCACGCACATGCGCTGCGCAGCACAACCGCGCAGTCAAGGCACCAAGCACGCCGAGACGTATCGGACACGAGCATCTCATGTCCGACTCATATCATAGACAAGACCTGGCGTATCCAACCACGTATCCGAGACGTATCCGGTGAGACTTTGACCTATGACCTGCTGTATCAGATACTAGCATCTCGTATCCGATACGGGCAAACATTGCACAAGTGTCCCAGGCATGCCAACACGCCATGCCACCTACCGCTGCTGCTGAACCCCCTTCTGCACACACGCACGCCCACCTCACACGTATCTCCAAGCTGCCCATCATCATGCGTGTAGCATGTGCGCGCAACTAGGAACCGGCCGAGATGCTCCGCACGCCTGCACACTCTAGCGTGCGCGCACCCACCACATCCTGCATGCGAGAGCTTACTTTCCTACCGAGAGAGCTTTCGAGAAGTTTCCAAGAATTGTTTCTGCCTTCCAGGTGGCTGCGCATGGCTGCGAGGTATCCTAGGGATGCTAGGAAGAGTTGCAGACGTGTGAAGGTCAAAGAAAGGCAATGTAGCCGCATACAAGCCATGAGCAACAAGGAATCCTGCCGAGAGAAGGATTAGTGTTCCCGGGTGAACTAGAGAAGGCTGCAGCCGATCCATGGACTTTAAATCCATCAAAGAACTAGCTGCTGATCCATGAGGGGAGCCCAAGAAGAGTTGCAGCCGGTCCACAGGGAAAACGCACGGAAGATTCTTGAAGAAAAGAGGAGTGGCCGGCAAGATACCTAAACCTACTCGGTTTAGGTTTTGCATTCCTTTTTCTACACTACCAGAAAAAAAGACTTTTCCCGACGAAATAAAAAAAAACGGCCGACGAAATAAAATTTTCGTCGGCTATTCCCAAGAATGGCCGACGAATTTTTTTTCGTCGCTAAAAAAAAAAAATCGTCGGCTATTCCCCTAGAATGGCCGACGATTTGAATTTTCGTCGGCCTTTCTCTGAAATTTTAGCCGACGAAAATTTTTAGAAGTATGGCCGACGAGTACTAGGTTTGATTTCGTCGGCTATGATTAAAAAAAAAAAAAAAAAAACAGCTTCCATTTTCTATCACTATCGACAAACCATTGCTTCGTCCTTCAAATGCAAATGTGTCGTGAAATAAGATATGACCGAAATAATGAAATACGTCTACGGTTGAAAAATGAGAAGATTCCGACAAAATCTGTGTGCCGAATGTTGCGGTTAACTGTTTTTTACTTCCGTTTTCCTATGGGTAGCCTGACGGTCGGTAAATATTTTGAGGAAAATTTTTATACGATTAGTTGTATCTCATCGATTTGAAACTATTATCTGTTGAAGGTCAGGCCAAAAAACGTCATTTAGACAGGCCAATTACCATTTCTAAGCGTTTAAAGGGTTGACTCACGCGGTTGACCGTCCCGATCGAGCCTTTAACGTTGTCAGATGTAGTTGGATTTTTTTTCATACACGTATTTAAACTTAACGGTGATATCTGACGGTTGGAATAGATTTTCCAAACTTTTAGATTCAAAATCGGAACATACGCACTAATGTTCCTTAACTTGTTTACTAAGTGTTTAAGTGAATGTATAGTTTCAAATAGTTACTATACGTACACTCTTCAAATGCAAATATGTCGTCAAATAAGATATGACCGAAATAATGAAATACGTCTACGGTTGAAAAATGACAAGATTCCGATAAAATCCGTGTGCTGAAATAATGAAATAAGTCAAAACCCGGTTTACTGTAGATTTGGCGTCCGGCGTCCGAATGACGATTGTGATACCATTCCGGAAAGGGAACGACGCCAGGAATCAAACTTCTATTTTAGGGCCTCAAAACCGCAGTTTAGTATGTTTTCATAGAATAGCCGACGAAACATTGTAAATCGTCGGCTATTCTCTAAGTTTAGCCGACGAAACTTCTATTTCGTCGGCTAAACTCTTGCGATCAGCTTATTGTCCGCCGTTGGATGGCTCAGATCCAACGACTGCTGATTTTCCAAAGCATAGCCGACGAAATATTTAAATTCGTCGGCTATATTCTTGCGATCCGCGCCTTTTTATTGTCCGCCGTTGGATGGCTCAGATCCGACGGCTGTTGATTTTCCTAAGTATAGCCGACGAAATATATTAAATCGTCGGCTATTCTCTAAGTATAGCCGACGAATTCAAATATTTCGTCAGCTATTCTCCTTCTAAATCTTTTAAATCGCTTCCTCCCACCTTTTTTCTCTCCTC